>CM032454.1:145598496-145875462 GCA_019049505.1 Pachyrhynchus sulphureomaculatus | reverse complement strand
TTAACTGAACACGAGGTAGTGCGACCCCAGTTTTATTGGACGAGGGATATTGTCAGAGTTATGTTGCCAATTTGTTAGGCAAACGTCGTTCCACAATAAGTCGTATGGTAAGACGCTTGAATTAAGTAGGAACTTATTCTAGAAGGCTAGGGCAAGGGCGAAAACGATGCACTAGCGACCTAAATGAACGTTTATATAAGACAATAGCTTTAAGAAGCAGGACTGTCACTAGTTCTATAATAAGAAACGAACTCGAAGCTGTTCGCAATGTCACAATTTCTTCTAAAACAGTTAGAAGACGGTTAAATGAAGCTGGATTAAACAGTAAGAGACCAGCCACTGCGCCCTTGCTTACTAGAGAGAACAGAGTTGCCAGGGTACGTTTTGCTCGAAATCACAAAAACTGGTCTGTGGATGATTGGAAACAAGTTTTCTTCACAGATGAAACTAGGGTTAGTCTAAAACATCCAGATGGTCGTCAGCAAGTATGGGGAAGACCAGGAGAGAGGTTTGCTCCTTGCAATATCTCTGCAAGGATTCCATTAGGCGGTGGCTCTGTTATGTTCTGGGGTGGCATCTGCTCTGATGCTCGCACAGAGTTAGTTCCTGTCCGTACGAGATCCATGAATGCTGACTACTATCTTGAGAATATTGTAATAGAACATGTGATGCCTTTCGGTCTTTTTGTGGGGCCCAATTTCCTGTTTATGCAAGACAACGCTCGACCTCACGTGGCTAGGAAAGTACTCGATTATCTTAATCAAGTTGATATACCGATTATGCAATGGCACCAAAAAGCCCAGATCTGAATCCAATAGAACATGTATGGGATCACCTTAAGAAAAATGTGAAACGTTATATACCTGCACCTAGAAACCTGAGGGAACTTGAAAATGCAGTTATCACAGAATGGGAGCAAATTCCTCAAGATTTTATGCAAAATTTAATTAGAAGCATGCCTAGGCGCATAAACACTGTTATCCGAAGTAGAGGAGGCAACACACGCTACTAGTGTCCCAGTTACACCATTAATTTTGCTACTAGTGTCCCAGTTTATTTTTTTCATTATTACATAATTTCAACGATTTTGTTATTAGGTCTTAAGAATAATTTTAATTCGAATCTCATAGAGAAATTTGGTACCTAATTCACTTTTAAAGTATCCGAATAAGTTTTTTTTAACTTTTAGTGTAACCAATGTTCATAAAAAAATATTAAAATTAATTCATTATAGAGATTTGTATGATTTCATATATTGTTGCGTTAATTTTGTCCAGGAGTGTATATATATGTATATATATATATATATATATATATATATATATATATATATATATATATATATATATATATATATGTATATATATATATATATATATATATATATATATATATATATATATATATATATATATATATATATATATATATGGAAAATTCTCCCTCTCTTTAATGAATACAGAGATATATAACCAACTTCTTTTTTAAAAATTAATATTAAATACACAATAAAATCAAAGCGTCCTGTATAATTTGGCAACAATTAAGCGTTTACTAGGTTGGGATTTAAAATAAAAATTTTGCATTGTTTGGGATCATCGCGACGTCACAAAGCTCTAGACCTCTTGACTCCTGCGTACATATTTAATTTATCATGGTTAAAATTAAACTAATTTACACTCTAATAGCAGGCGGCAAGTAAAAATATTATTATCATCTTATCGCCAATATTATTATAAGTTCACCATTTTTCTAAAAGTTAGTGATATAAAGGAGGTTTGATTCATTAATTCGACAATAGTGTCCGTGCGACTGTGCATTAAAAATTAAATTCTTCTAATATGGATAATTATTCGTTAACAACGGTAAGTTTTTTTAATATACAAATGTACATCTACTTAGGCATTTTCTTAATTTTGCGACGTTTTAATATGAATATTGTTTGTACTAGAATAGGCGCCGGTAATCTTTTAAGAGGGAAAAGCAAAACGTGTCCCCTACAACTTAAAAATTATTGGGAACATACATGTATTTTTATAAAGAAGCCAAATTAAAGTAATAATACTAATTACGTTTTAATTAAATGAAGAAAAATTACATGAAATTGCTCTTATTGGTTAAATGTAAGCAATAAGCCTGCAACTCTTTAGAAAATTTCTGTATGTCCGGTTCGTATTTAAATTTAATAAGTCACGATTCAGAGTTAACGTTAGTCATTTGGATCTCCAATTTACATTTAATAAAACTCATCTTAGAAAACGATTCCTCACATAAATATGGAAAATTGAAGTTATTGAGCACCACAAATACAATTAGTTAAAATTCTTGATTGGAGAATTCCACATATTGAACATCATTGAGTTTACCTTCTGTCGGTCTTTCATAGCAGTCAGATTATGGTGTGATATTCCACTGTATTTTTCTGTGCTTAGTTTTTCTATTTTGGTATTAAAACGTACAAATTTGGAGCTCTATTAGTCTTTGGTTGTTAAGTCCAATAATTGTATTTAAAAATTAGCCTTGCTTGTATCAAACAGAAAAAAAATTAGCTCCTTTACATTGACATTAAGAGAATGTTTACTAAAAGCTTATTATTTCTGAATTTCTGAAACCTTTGAAGGACAGATTCTCTCATATTTAAAACAGCTCTCTTTGAAATTCTTTCTTTCTCCTTTCAAATTCTTTTCAAATGAAATAACTTCTTCTAGCATCGAAAAATTTGTATTTCTTCTGTTTTTTAATTTATGTCTGAGGTGATTCAGTTGTAAAACAACTAGAAATGTAACCGGTACCCGGTCTAATCTGTCAAAACTGGGTACCCGGCTGATTTGGCCGGATATACTGCTAAATTTTTGGGCATAAGAGAAGTATTTTAAACATGACAACGACAACAAATTTAAACTATTTATATTAGTACAAAACTCACACAGACAATATTTTAATATTTAAATTTCAGCAATCGTAATGTATAATATGTATTTAGTACTTCCCCATTTTCAAACGACAATCCGTGTCTTCTTTCGTCATATATACTTTCAACAATAGAAAATAACTAAATATTGAAGAAGCTGATGTTGAAAGGAACATAAGAGCAAGTTTTCTTAACTTAGGAACATTCTTGAAATTAATTTACTACCATAAAAACGGACTTACTTTACGATCTATCAATGGAAAATTGAAATAAGAACTGAGCTCTGTTTCTACCTCTTTTCTTCCATGGGAGACATTTTTATTTTTATCTCTGGTTGGGCCAATATTAGATAATACATCCCAAAATGTCTGCTTCTAGTTCTTAAGTTTTTTTTGGTACTCTTCAGTTTTTTATAATAATAAGTGGGATATCATTCGGGGAGTCTGATTCCGATACTCATAACGATATCTTCATCGGGTTCAATATTTATTTACTTTTAATGGTCTTGCCTGTTTGATGTATTTTAAAATGTCTTTTTAGTGTTCCGTAAGGAATATTTATAAAATCACTTTGGTGTCTGTCCGTCCGTCCGATTTTCTCCGAAACTATTTGACATGGAAAGTTGAAATTTGGTACTAATATAGGAATTGATGGCCTCATCAGAGCCGTGTTGTTTTTTTAAAAGTTAAATTTTAACTTAAGGGGTTAGTTTTGGGGGGTGAAATCGGAAGTGAAAGAAAATTTTTTACTTGGTCATCGAGTGGGGTGTCAAATGAAAGCTTGTAAAAACACGAGTTCAAAAATATATATAATGTAATACTTGTGCACACTTTTCTTTGCATTATTTTTAAAAAAAAACGCGAGAAATTGCTGCCTCCCCCCTTATCTCGAAAAGTACTGATCAAAAAATTTTGAAAAAATTTCAAGGTCATCAGTTTTCAATAAAGATCGTAAACACATTTTGTTAAAAACTCATTTGGGGTGTGTTTTGTGAAGTCACTGATCATTGTATATCTCCGTAACAAAAATTTTTTATTTTAAAAGTAATTAACGTACGGAACACTAATTGCGGAAGTTCAACTTGCACTTGACCGGTTATTTTAACTTCCTCTTTGTTAGTGAAATATGCATCTTTAAATCTTAGATATAGTAATGTGGCAATTATATAATTGCTATTGATGTCAATATTTGCGAACCTCTGGCTCAAACCCTCAAGTAAATTATATCGCATAGATCCCGAACTAGGATCCTTGATTTCCTTTAAACTTCTAAATCACTTCTAATATTATACACAGTGAATTACTGAAATGTTTGGTAGTTCGATTAAATAGTTGTAAAAGCTCCAGTAGAGTTTAAGTCCCACTAATTTGGTGCCAAAGAAAAAAAGTGAATCATATTCAGCAACAAGCAAATCGATAGCTTTTCTTTGTTCAAAAAGCTTTCTCAATAGATAATACGTGGAATTCCAGCGTGTAGGTACCCTTTGTGCCATTTTCTTTACTAAAAGGTTAAAGTCTCTCTGGATTTGTTTAAATTTCAATCTGGAAGAAGATGAGTGGTTTAAAAGAGTTACGACCTTCTTCTGACAGGTACAGATCATTAGACTTTTAGAGAATCGATTACTACCAGTTGTTGGATATATATAAAACATGATTAATTATACAGGCCAACATTTTTCAAACCCTGGGACCAGATTTTACTTTTTCGAAGGTTTTTGGTGTATTGAATTCAAAGCCGATATTAGAATTGCTCCATTACATCAGGTGCTCACATAAATATGGAAAGTAGAAGTTATTGAGTACCATAAATACAAATTGTTAAAATTACATATTGAACATCATTGAGTCTACCTTCTGTCGGTCTTTCATAGCAGTCGTCTTATGGTGTGATATTCGACTGTATTTTTCTGTGCTTAGTTCTTCTATTTTAGTATTAAAACGTACAAATTTGGAGCTCCATTAATCTTTGTTTGTCATGTCTAATAATTGTATTTTAAAATTGGCCTTATCAGTATCAAACAGAGAAAAATTAGCTCTTTTATATTGGCACTAAGAGAATGTCTACTAAAATCTAGAGCCATTTTATTATTTCCGAATTTTTTAACCCTTTGAAGAAAAGATTCTCTCATGTGTAGAACAGTTGTTTTTGAAATTCTTCCTTTTTCCTTTCAAATGAAATAATCTCTTTTTCTCGTATTTCTTTTGTTTTGTTATTTACGACTGAGCTGATTCAGTTGTAAAACAACTAGAGATGCAACCGGTACCCAGTCTAACCTGTTAAAACCGGGTACTCGGCTGATTTGGCCGGGTATTTGGTTTGGCCGGATACCCTGTTAAATTTTTTAGCATAAGAGAAACATTTCAAACATGACAACAACAACAAATTTAAACTATTTATATTAGTACAAAACTCATACAGAGAATATTTTAATATTTAAAATCGAGCAATTGTGATGTATGTATTTAGTAATTTTTTTCGTCATATATATTTTCACCCATTGAAAATAGCTTTTCACTAAGTATTGAGAAAGCTGGCGATGAAAGAAATATAAGAGCAAGTTTTCCTAACTTAGGAAAATTCTTGAAATTTATCTGCCACCATAAAACTTTACGATCTATCAATGGGAAAACCGAATTAAGAACTGTACTCTGTTTCTACCTCTCCTATTCCATTGGAGACCTATTTATTTTTTATCTCTGGTTGGACCAATATTAGAAATCCCAAAATCTCTGCTCCTGTTTCTTACGTTTTTTTGGTACTCTTCGGTCTTTTATAATAGTAAGTAGGACATCATTCGGGGAGTTTGATTCTCATACTATAACACATTTTCATCAGGTTCAATATTTATTTACTTTTAACGGTTTTGTTCGTCTGATGTATTTTAAAATGTCTCACTATTAGTGAAATATGCATCTTTAAATCTTGGACATAGGAACGTGGCAATTATATAATTGTTATTGGTGTCAATATTTGTGAGCCTCTGGCCCTAACCTTTCCTTTAAACATTTATTTAATGACAAAATTGTTTGAATCACTTCTAATATTATACACCGTGAACTACTGAAATGTTTGGTAGTTTGATCAAATGGTTGTAAAAGCTCCAGGCGTTTTAATTAAGTCCCACTACTGTGGTGTCAAAGAAAAAAAGTGACTCATATTCAGCAACAAGCAAATCGATAGCTCTTCTTTGTTCAAAAAGCCTTCTCAATGGATAATATTTTCTTTACTACAATACAACGCTAAAGTCTTTCTGGATTTGTTTAAATTTCAATTTGGAAGGAGATGAGTGGTTTAAATGAGTTACGATTCCTTCTTCCGATACATAATACCCAGTACAGATCTTTACACTTTTAGAGAGTCGATTACTACAAGTTCTTGGATATGTATAAAACATGATTAATTATACAGGCCAATATGTTTCTAACTCTCTTGAGATCAGATTATACTTTCGCAAAGGTTTTTGGTGCACTAAATTCAAATCCGACCTCAAAATTGCTCCATCAGATCAGGTTTTTGGAGATATTCTAACCTAAAAATGCAAAAACGATTTTTCGCTATATTCAGGACACACGCGAATTAATTTTTCTCTACAAAACTCGTTGTGCATCTGAAAGAACTACTCTTCCACTTCAAAATGCATTTTGAATTTTTCAGATTTCTCGGAGAAATCGTTCGTTGAAATTAATTAGTTTGGCGTTTTCGTTACAACCAGACCAATTTGGTTAAGAGTTTGTTACGTTTGCCTTTCTGTTGTGTTAAATTTTGATTCTTTTAGGATTTGAGAATGTAATATCTTTTACCAATTTTCACTCGACGTCTGAGGTTATGTTAGGTTCATTTGCCTTTATGCTTGTTTGGGGATTAAGAGGGTAATGTTTTTTTATCAATGAAGTATTGAAGAATGGAATACTATCGAAAAAAATTTTTCGAATAAAAATTCTGTATTTTTGCTAGAGAAAAACATGATACCGTCATAAAATATATGGGTTTCCATTAAAAAAAATCAAAGTTGACCTAGAAATGACTTTCAAAATGATCCTCCAAGTCATCACAATGATATCATTTTATTGACCCTTCAACTTTTATCTGAAAAGTTGACTTAAAAAAATTAAGAAATTTGGTACATTAAAATGGGATACTATGTATGATAACAAATAAACAATGTTGCTACTAGAAAAACGATTTTTTCGAGTAGAAATAAAATATCTAAAAAATTCAAAATTCATTTTGATGGGGAAGAATAGTATTTTCATACGCCTCAACGAGTTTTGTGTAGAAAAAATAATTCGCTGTGTAATATAATCCCGAATACATGTTATTTGTATTTTTTAGGTTAGGATATCTCGAAAATTTGATGTGATGGGGCAATTCTGCATTCAAATTCGGATTGAGCGCACCAAAAACTTTTGGGAAAGTATACTCGGGTCTGAGGTCTGGAGTTTCGTTCAATTTTGTAGGCTTGTGTTATTTACTCCTAAGTCTCTTATAGCTTTCTTAATGTTAGCTCCACTGTCTCTAATATATAAGTGGAGTCTTGTGTTGTTTATACTGTTTTCTTCGAGTATCCATCTGATTTAAGGCATTCTTGATGTTTTCGCTGGTGTAACTATCTTCTAGGCCTCTAATCTCTTTTTTTCTTTTTTTTTTTTAAAAAAGAGGCGAACCTCTTTTATGGCATTGGAACAAAGCCAACTAGCATCTCTCTTTATTGAATATATACACATATTTACTTAAACTTAGACACACACAAACACCCAGTAGTCCAAGGCGGAATCGAACCGCCCACCCTTCGATTCATAGTAGGATGCATTACCTACTCCTCTAAAGGTACCACCCTCTCATCTCATTGTCTTTATTGATTACCAAGATAGGCCAAGCCACTTTCTTACAATTTGGAAAGTATAAAAAATATATTTCTAATACTGAATGTATACTTATTTTATCTTATCCTAAGTTCTTATACTAGTGTTCCTATATTAACTTAACCTAGGAAATGTGTTTGTATATACATGACTTTTTTTAATGCTAGGACTTAAAACTAAGACTAAAACTACCTTAGTCTAAGACTTACGCTAACTTAAACTAGGACGTAACATTCACTTAAACTAGGACTAATTTAAACTTAACCTAGACTGACAATCTTCTTGTCAAGGCGGGCGAGGGGGGTCATCGGCTTCGTCCGAGAGCAGTGGGTCGGACGGTCTCGGGAACTGGCGGCTGACGTGAGGTGGGAATCGGAAGGCGTCCCTGATGCACGGGTTGGGGGGGTGCTGGGATGCCTTCTCCAGGAACTTCTGTTGGATTTTGCTCATGTGTGCCTTTACGGTATGGAGTTCGGGGTCTTGTATTTTTCATATATTTCGGGAATGACGCTTTGGCTAAAAAATGGTTGGCTTGGAATATGATATTTTACCTCAAGTAGAACGAGCAGCATCTTGAACCCTAAACAAATAAGTATTTAGAATTTTTCCGTTTTTAGTTTTTAACTAAAAGAACATTTTGCTGGCTTATTTTTTGATATAAGAAGAAGAAAATTATTTTCAAAATAATTATATTTATTTTTAAATTTCCAAAGGTCGTTGATGGTTCTGCTTCGTCTTTATCTTTATTGACCAAATTAGTGGCATGTTAGGAAATTAAAAGACGAACTGTTGTCCAGATTTTCACTATATTTTATTTATCAAAGTGAAATAAAAAAAATAATACAACTTAAATCAGCCGTGACATGCTTCGGTAAACAGTACGTTTCTCAAACGGTAGTTGAACTTCTACTATTTTGTCTAATAACTAATATAGGAACAATTATTTAAACCCTGCCTTAATTATACGCAATTTCCCAAAAGTGTTATAAATAGCCGCTAACAAAATTACGTAAAAAATTTTTTTGAAGGGATTTAACTTAGTACAATAGGAAGATAATTACCTGAACTTAAGATTTAACAAAGGACTGTTGTATAAATCTAACTGATTATTTAATAATACCTCGGAACCCTTTAATTTGTTAATTTCCAAAGACACAATTAAATTCAACTTTCTATTTTTGTTACTGATATGTAAGATATCGAAGTTTTCAACGAAACTATAATTTTCAGAAAATAAATGAGAGGCATAATGTGAAACGTCACGTCGTTCTCAATTGCTTTTTTATGTTCTTTTATTCTTTGTTTGAATGTTCTACCCGTTTGACTTATGTAAACTTTGGGGCAAGAGCCACGTTGTAATTTAAAAACCCCAGATCTATTATGTTTTTTTTTAGTTTAGTTTTGTCGTTTCTTTATTATTTTACCCAAAGAATTGTTTGTTTTAACGGCTACCATTAATCTATTATTTTCTAAATGTCTCGAGACTTTGTAGCTGGGTATGTCATAAGAAGTTTTTGTGTTAAATTTAATGCTCTTGGTAACTGATAAAGGGTAAGCCAAATTAGTAGCTTTTTTTTCTGTTGTTTTTATGTAATAATCTGTATATTATCCTCTTGTCATATCCATTATTTTTTGCTATTTTTTTAATGATATTTAATCCTCCTTTGGAAAATTCAAGTTGTTCATTGAAACATAGAGTAATATATGAATTGGACTGTGAAAAGCTATAATTTTATGACTGTAAGGGAGGAATAGATTCTGATGGAATACCGTGTTTGTGATATACAGAGAATTAAGACCTATTTTTAGATTTCGTGATTCTAAGGTGTAAAAATTAATTAAATTATTTTGTATTATTTCAAGTGTAAATTTAATTCTTTTGTGGATATTATTGATATGTTCTAAAAATAAGTTTAACTGTATAGCTGTGCCTATAAAACAAGCTAAAGTGTCGTTCACGTATCTATACCAAAATAGAAATTTGTTAATAAATGGATGTTTATGTATTGGTTCTTCTAGGTGGTTCATGAATATCTCTGCATATAAAGGGCTAAGGGGATTTCCCATTATTAGTATGGTACGTTACTGGCCGTGAAAAATATTTTGATCGAATCGTTAAGGCGTTTTAAATATTTTCTTTGATTGACTTTATTTTTGTTCAATGTATTATTAATGATATTTATGACATCATTAGGTAGAATACTACTCAGTACATATCACCACTACACCAAACACTTTATTTTTGCACTCGACGCGCGTTTCGCTAACCATGTTAGCTTCATCAGGAGCGATGATTGACTAAAACTAAACTACAAATCTACCCTATTTATACTTAGCCTAACCATTGAATTCCTCAAGCGGAACTAATGACATAGCCATCAGTTCCGGTCAAGTAACCAGTAGAGGGGACTATAAGGAATAGGCCCTCTGTCTTTATTTAAATTACTTTTACATTTTATGATTTCCATACTTTCGTATGCGTTCAACAATCTCCTATTAGATACATTTTTTATTAATCTTAGATTATCTAATGTTACAGTATGATCAGCTTCAAGGGTATGTTCGGCAATACTAGACTTTTCTGTTCTACTGTATTTTAAGTATGCTAAATGTTCTTTAAATCGTGTTTTAATTGACCTTTTAGTTTGCCTAACATACTTTTTGTCACAATCATTACAACTAATTTCATAAATTCCACTTTTCTCACAATTAGGAACCTTATCTTTGGGATTTCCTAAGATATTCCTCAGATTGTGTGATGACTTATAAACTAAGGTGAGGCCTACCTTATTAAATACTTTATTAAGTCCCTTGCTTATATTTCGGATTATATGGTATGGAGACATACTTGGTGTTATTTTCTTCGCGTGTAAAAAAAGATGGAATTCTGAATATTAAACCTAAACTTATGTCTATTTATTAGCTTATTTACTAAGTCATCGGCATAACCATTAATTCTAGTTATATTTCTAATACGATTCTAAGATATTTAATAAGGTAGGCCTCACCTTAGTCTATAAGTTATCAGACAATCTGAGGAATATCTTAGGAAATCCCAAAGATAAGGTTCCTAATTGTGAGAAAAGTGGAATTTATGAAATTAGTTGTAATGATTGTGACAAAAAGTATGTTGGGCAAACTAAAAGGTCAATTAAAAAACACGATTTAAAGAACATTTAGCACACTTAAAATACAGTTGAACAGAAAAGTCTAGCATTGCCGAACATGCCCTTGAAGCTGATCATACTGTAACATTAGTTAATCCTAAGATTAATAAAAAATGTATCTGATAGGAGATTGTTGAACGCATACGAAAGTATGGAAATCATAAAATGTAAAAGTAGTTTAAATAAAGACAGATGGCCTATTCCTTATAGTCCCCTCTACTGGTTACTTGACCGGAACTGATGGCCTTGGCTATGTCATTAGTTCCGCTTGAGTAATTCAAGGGTTAGGCTAAGTATAAATAGGGTAGATTTGTAGTTTAGCTTTAGCCAATCATCGCTCCTGATGAAGCTAACATGGTTAAAACGCGCGTCGAGTGCAAAAATAAAGTGTTTGGTGTAGTGGTGATATATACTGAGTAGTATCATTGTGCTAAAGATTCCACACTTGAACTTAATGACAATACTTGGAAATAAATTTTAACATCAAATAAAATGAGTTTTGGATTGGGTAGTAAGCTAATATTGTATTCTATCTATAAGTTGAAAAGAATTGATGCCAAATTTAGGTGTGAAATTTGTATGTAACTTAATGATTTTAATTAGTCTATTAGAGACTTTGACTGGTAGTTATAAACGAGACAACAGGTCAGGCATATTATCTTTGTGCAATTTGATTAGCGAATATAATTTTGGTGCTTGTGATTCATTAAGGTTAATAAGAATTTTTCTTTTTCTTCAAATATTCTAAAGTCTTTGACTAAATTTTTTTATCTGTTTTTGGTATATGTTCGTAGGTTCAAATTTCCGTACAGTGTAACTATCTGGATTTAGAAATTCGTTTATTTTTGAAATGTATTCATTTTGGTTCACGGCTATTACAGATTATCAGATCGACTAAAAATTATATGATTTAAGTTATCATTTTGTTTACTTCACTTTGATAAATAAAATATAGTGAAAATCTTTTTAATTTCCTAAAAATGGATTTTCATCAAGTAAGCGCCAAATCTATCCAATTAGTGGCATATTTAAATTGTAAATAAACACAACCCAATATTCATTGTCCTCATCAAGTAAAAAGTACAAGCACATTGTCATTCTTATTACTATAACTAGGTATCTAATAAAAGAAATATCGTTAAACACTAATAAAAGTTGGCACTTTCGATAACAAAAACATATAACAATTGGTGCTAATATTTACTTCTATTTTTCAAAAGTTTGGTTTTGGACAGAGGCTGTGTTTAATCAAAAGAAAATAATACTAATTTATTAATAATATTATTGTAAAATAATATAAGTTGTTAAATATAGAAATTTGATTAAACATGAACGTTTTGTTTAAATAAGTGACTTGCATAAATCTGGCCATCAAAACTTACTATTTAGATTTTAGAACATCTTTTTATAGAAATACAACTATGTTGGGAATGTGGAATTTTTGGCATAATGACACTACTTAGAATATATCACCACTACAGTAAACAGTTTGTTTTTGCACTTGACACGCGTTTCGGTAATCATGTTAGCTTTATCAGGAGCGATGTTTGACTAAAGCTAAACTCCTACTACCTTATTTATACTTAGCCTAACGTTTGAATTACTCAAGCGGAACTAATTATATGGGCGCGACCATCAGTTCTGGCCAAGTAATCAGTAGAAGGGACTATAAGGAATAGGCTCTCTGTCTTTATTTAACTACTTCTATATTTCATAATTTCCATATTTTCGTATGCGTTCAACAATCTCCTATCAGATACATCTTTAATTAATCTTACATTATCTATGATCAGCTTCAAGGACATGTTCGGTGACGCTAGATTTTTCTGTTCTACCGTATTTTAAATGGGCTAAATGTTCTTTAAATCGTGTTTTAATTGACCTTCTAGTTTGCCCAACATACTTTTAGTCGCAATTATTACGACTAATTTCATAAATGCCACTTTTCTCACAATTAAGAAACTGGTCTTTGGTATTTCCTAAGATATTCCTCAAATTGTCTGATGACTTGTAGACTAATGTGAGGCCTACCTTGTTAAATACCTTATTGAGTCCCTTGCTATATTTCGGATTATATGTGAGTAAGGAGATATACTTGGTCTTTTTTGCTTTACGTGTAAAAAAAGGTGAGATTCTGAATATTTAACCTGAGTTTAAGTCTATTTATTAACTCGTTTATTAAGTAACCATTAACTCTAGTTATATTCCTAATACGATGCTTTTCATTATTGAAGTTTACTTCATTAAGAGGAAAAGTGATCAAACGATAAACTAAAAATGTAATGCGGCTAATTTATGTTGTTTGCAATGAAATGAATCATTAGGAATAATCTATCTGTTAATGCGTCTTTTCTATAGATATTAAATTCTAACTTAATATTATTTTTAATAATTAAAATATCTAGACATTATATTTCGCTTTAATTTTTTAAGAAAAAAATCTGATTTATGTATTACTAGCCGTGCCCGCGGCTCCGCTCGCGTGGACTTGATTCGCTACTATCGTCACTGCTTATTCCTTATGTTACCTAACGTAATAAAATATCTGCCATTATTTCCCCTTATCTCCCATTATTTCTCCTTATCTTCCATTATCTCTACATAATTTCCATTATCTAGGCTTATCTCTGCTCATCTCCCAATATTTCTCCTTATCTCCCATTATTTCTCCTTATCTCCCATTATCTCACCTTATCCCCCATGATCTAGGCTTATCTCGACTTATCTCGTAATATTTCTCCTTATCTCCCATTATTTCTCCTTATCTCCCATTATCTCACCATAATTCCTACTATATACACTTATCTCTGCTTATCTCCCATTATTTCTCCATATCTCCCATTATTTATATTTATCTCCCATTGTCTAGGGTTATATCGAATTATATAGAACATATGTATAAATTTATAAAAACACGTAAATCGGATAAGTGGTTCCCAAGTGTTAAGCGCACTAACGGACAGATAAACAGACAGAGAGAAGTTGCATTTTATATATATATTATATTCTTTGCAACATGATATTGTTCCATATTTAATGGTTTAGGCAGTGTATTGCAAGAGAACGCGGTAACGGTAATCTTTTTTCCGACTTGATTCACTATTATCGTCACTGCTTATTCTTTATGTTACCTAAAGCAATAAAATATATCCTATAACCTGGCCAGAGAACATATGTATGTTTTTTAAAAAAAAAAGCACGTAAATTATAACTGGTTCTCCAGTGATAAGCGCACTAACGGACAGACAGACAGAGAGGCAGAGAGACAGGCAGGCAGACAGACAAAGAGACGTTGCATTTTATATATATTATATATAGAAGATTATAGATAACCTGGCCAGAGAATAAATGTATGAATTAAAAAAAACACGTAAATCGGATAAGTGGTTCTCGAGTGATAAGCGCACTAACGGACAGACAGATAAGCAGAGCATTTTATATATATTTATATTTTTTGCTACATGATATTGTTCCATATTTAATGCTTTAGGCAGTGTATTGTAAGAGAACGCGCTAGCGGCAAACTTTTTTCCAACTTGATTCACTATTATCGTCACTGCTTATTCTTTATGTTACCTAACGCAATAAAATATATCCTATAACCTGGCCAGAGAACATATTTATATTTAAAAAAAAGCACGTAAATCGGATAAGTGGTTCTCCAGTGATAAGCGCACTAACGGACAAACAGACAGACAGACAGACAGAGATACGTTGCATTTTATATATATTTATAGATATAATAAAATATATATCTATAACCTGGTTAGAAAACATACGTATGAATTTAAAAAATCACGTAAATCGGATAAGTGGTTCTCGCGGGATAAGCGCACTAACGGACAGACAGACAGACAGAGAGATGTTGCATTTTATATATATTATAGGTATAGATTATTATTATTATATATACCTGGCCAAAGAATATATGTATGAATTTAAAAAAAGATACGTAAATCGGATAAGTGGTTCACGCGTGATAAACGCACTAATGGACAGACAGACAGAGAGACATTACATTTTAAATATATTATAGATTATAGATATTCTCTGCTACATAATATTGTTCCATATTTAATGGTTTAGGTTGTGTATTACAAGGGAACGCGCTAGCGCCCAACTTTTTTCCGACTTCAATCACTATTATCGTCACTGCTCATTCCTTATGCCACCTAACGTAATAAAATATAGCCTATGACCTGGCCAGAGAACATATGTATGTTTTAAAAAAAAAAAGTACGTAAATCGGATAAGTGGTTCTCCAGTGATAAGCGCACTAACGGAGAGATAGACAGATAGACAGACAGACAGACAGAGAGACGTTGCATTTTATATATATTATAGATGTACAAAATATATCACAAATGAATAGAAGCTGTTGAGAGTCGATTATGAGAACCTATGACAGGAACCCTTCATGATAATATAAACAAGATAGAAAAATATCTAAATATACGTTAAATTAAAATTTAAATAAAGAAAATTTTTTAATTCATAAATTACATGAAGAAGGGTATAATTTGCTAATTACTTATTATTATCTGATGAGCTAGAAAATACTTTTCATTATGCAATTATTATCGAGCAGTAAGACAAAATATTCGTCAATTTTGAAAAGTGCCGCATATGTTCATTAATGGTCCTCGCACATTAAAGGAACTGGATTCAATTAACCGCCCGCTGAACTTTCTAGGTTTAAGTCTTGACCTGCGCCAACATAAAATATCTACTAAATGATATGTTGATGTACAAGGGGCATTCAATAAGTAAAGAGACAAATAGCTGTAGCTCAAGAAAGGTTTATTGGATTGTTACAAAATTTGGCATACTTTTAGACATAATCCCCCCAATGTTAATACACTTGCCCCACCTTTCTACTAGCTTCTTGATTCTTGTGGCAAAGAATTCTTTCGGTTGCCGTCAAAGTCATTCTGCACTTTTTCCTTCACTTTTTCATTCCCGGTGGATTCACGTAGGGCATCTTTGAGAGGTCCGAACAAGTAAAAAATCAAGGACGGAGCCAGGTCTGGGCTGTATGCGGGATGGGGCAAGACCTCTCAACCCAGTTCTTGAATCTTTTCTTGGATAAGCCGGGTCGTATGAAGGCGGGCATTGTAAATGGTTCTGAATAATATTGTGAACAGTTCCAATGTTTACCCCAACCTCCTGAGCTATCATTTCAACAGTAAGTGTGTTGTTTCTGTCGTCACGAATAAGTCCATCAATACTCGATTCCAACGAGAGATCGGAAACTTCGACTGGACGTCCACTTCGCTGCTCGTTACACACTCTTGTTCGGCCACTTTTGAACCGATTTGTCCACTTGTAAACGTTCGCACGGTACATGCAACTTTGTCCATACTGTAATAATATTCTAGAATGTATTTCACTTGGGTTTACACCTTCTGCTACTGATGACAGAACAATGCAGTCCTTCAATGGACTCGCCATGGTAAACTGGATATTTTGAGGTTTTGTTTACCTTACATGATCGAATGGCTGATTAAAACTCATCACAAGGTTGTCAATTTGCACTCCTAGAAGTATTTACTTTTTGAATGACCCTCTTAATAAAAGTACACGGATGATTATTGCACAACAGCAGATCATCCAGTTTATCATACAATGATTGGTGAATAGAGGTGATAAATCGTATCTAAAAAGTTGTGTGTCCAAAGACTTCAAAATAGTCTAAAAGATATATCTGGTGTAATTACTATGGCAAAAAAAAGTCAATTAAACACGCCTATGTGCTTAATTGACTTTTGCTTTTGACAATGTAATTTTTGTATTACAAATATCGCAAATTGAACGTTGTTAAGTTAAAGCCTTGCAACAGGTAGGATATAAAACAGCTATTTCATTTTTATCGATTTAATAAACAATTTCTTTTTTAGAAATTACTGTTATTTTTATCCAGCGCAGTTTTATGCTCTGCTCTCACAAAATTACACCTTACCATATCGTCAGGATCGGACCCACCACCACACGAAAATGTGACCCTAATGGCTCGATATATTATGCATAATTGCAGTAAGTAGGCTATTTTTAACATTAACAGTTACTTAACAAGTAAGGTGAAAGAAATTTCCAAATTAAATTGTCAAAATTACAAATCTAATTATGCTAAGTCTATTTCATACGTCAAATTGCTTTTACAAACATATTTTTTAGATATTTTATAAAAATTAGGAGTAGATCTAACACCACCAAATGATTATGAAACGTTTGGACGGCATTTGCATCCCCTGTACAGTTTTTTTACATTTGTTTATTAATTAAATAATAACATATGCATTTTTTTCGGTCATTTTCGCGGTAACGAAATTTTTTTTCTAGATAAAGATCTCGCTATTCTCTACCAGATGTAATAAAAAATTTTCAATTCAATCATTTGTTGTTATTTGATTGATTAATAAACAAATGTGAAAAAAACGGTTAAAATGACTCCAAAATAACCAGTCAAGTGCAAGTTGACGGAACACAATTAGTGTTCCGTACGTTGATTGCTTTTAAAATAAAAAATTTAGTTGCGGTGGTATAAAATGATCAATGACTTCATAAAACACACCCCAAATGAGTTTTCAATAAAGTCTGTATCCAGTCTGTACCGAAAACTGATGACCTTGAATTTTTTTTTTTTTAAATACCAAATAAATTATTAAAGGTAATGTATTCGTGGTAATTGTTGTTCAATCTACACCCCGTGGAGAATATTCCAGAATTTTTTCAAAATTTTTTGATCAGTACTTTTCGGGATAAGGTCGGGGACAGCGATTTTTCGCGATTTTTTATAAATAATAAAAAGAAAAGTGTGCGCAAGTAATACATTATATATACATTTTTTACTCGTGTTTTCAGAAGCTTTCATTTGAGACCACACTCGATAACCTAGTAAAAAAATTTTTTTTTCGCTTCCGATTTTACCTCTCAAAACTAATCCCTTAAGTCAAAATTTAACTTTCAAAACTACACGGCTCTGATGAGGCCATCAATTCCTAAATTATTACCAAATTTCAACTTTCTTAGACAAATAGTTTCGGAGAAAATCAGGTGTGACAGACAGACAGACGGACAGACAGACAGACAGACAGCGAAGTCATCTTATAAGTGTTCCGTACGGAACACTAAAAATGACATCGGAAAGCTGGCGTTAAGACCTAAATTTTGAAACACAAAGATCCATTTTGGAACAAGTGACATACTCGTAAAATGGCGGACAATTCAAATTTTAAATAACAAATTTAATTGTGCCCGCTGAGTTCAATATTTTTACACCAAAATTTCAGGGTGTTTTTGTTATAACAAACGGCTTAATTTCTGAAAGTTTTAAGCCGATCGGTTTCACTTATTTGACCTGTACAATAAAAGGAAAAAAAAAACAATTTTTTGCCTATTTTTTCAATTTTTTGGGTTATGTACGCACTTGAGCAATTTAAACAATAACACAGCCCCATAAAAAAAAGTGGGGTATACTTTTGATGCGATATATCAGATCCGTAGTATTTTTGCTCGCTGATCCCGAATCTGACGTCAGAATATCGCCATCACATCTCAATTTTTTTCTAACCTCAAAAAATAGGTAAAAATTAGTAAAAATTAAGAAAAATATACTCCTAAAAAATTGATTCAAGCTTTTTCATGAATCCAAAGATGTATTAATATGTATTCGGACACGCTAAGCTAATATTCATCGGTTGGATTAAGCCATACAGTTCTGTTTTCTTTCTAACGTCAATAAATCAGACAGATATAGTGCTTCTCGAATGCAAAAACGAATTCAAATTAAAATTCAACCGATTCTTACCAAATTTGGTACACGGGGGTTTTTTGGGTTGCTGATCATGAATCTGAGGTCGGATTAGCAAAATTCAAAATGACGGATCCAAGATGGCGGACAAAATTTTTGAAAACCAACCGATTCCTACCAAATTTGGTATACAGTTGGGGAATCCTCAAACCTGATACTCTTAAACCCTAAACCCTGAAACCTTAGACTCCCACACCCTGTAACCTCAAAAAATAGACCTCAATAACCCTGTAACTTTAAAAATAAGACCCAATAAACTCAAAACCAGGACTTTTAAACCATATACTCTCAAATAGTAGACCCTTAAGCCCTAGAATTGCGAAGGTTAGACCCGCGCCTAACTTTCCTTTTTTTTGCTGTATCTTGTTCTTTTTTCCGCGAATGACCTATTCAAAGGCTTTCTGCCCAAACGCTTTTGAGGACTTGGTTCTCTTTTTAGCGACCAGCAATAGTCCGCTAGCATATGGTCATCCCATCGTCCTTGATACCGATTTTCTATGATTTTCAGATCTTGGTGAAAACGTTCCCCTTGCTCCTCACTGTAGTCACCAAGATTATCTGGGAAATCATCGATGTGGGAGTCCAGGAAATGTAATTTTAGATTCATTAAGCAACCTAATGTTTGAAAATTTTTTACCATTTTCTCGACTATTTCTTTGTACTTAGGACTTTTATTATTTCCCAAAAAGTTTGTTGCGACTTCTTTAAAACTAAGCCAAGCAGCTTTTTCAACTTTATTCATTTTAGTAACAAATAATGAATCTTGAAACAATTTTCTTATTTGTGGCCCGTCAAATACGCCTGCCTTAATTTTAGCTTCAGAAAATTTCGGAAATTTTTTATGCAAGTATTTGAAACATGGGCCGTTTGTATCTAATGCTCTCGTGAATTGCTTCATAAGTCCAAGCTTAATGTGAAGCGGGGGAATAAGAACTTTTCCTGGATCTACCAATGGTGGAAACAATACATTATTTTCACCAGGAGTGAACGATTCTCTTGTTGGCCAAATTTTTTTCTTATAATGACGTTCCCTGTCTCTGCTATTCCACAGACATTTATAACAGGGATAAAGTGTAAACCCTGACTGTTGGCCAAGCAATATTGTTACAATTTTCAGATCTCCACAAATTTTCCAGTTATGATCAGCATATTTTATTTTTATCAAAAGCTGCTTCATTTTTTCATATTGCTCTTCCATAACTGTGGAATGGGCAATCGGAATGGGAGCGTAAACGTTGGTATTATGCAGCAAAACTGCCTTAATGCTCCGTTTAGAAGAATCAATGAACAGTCTCCATTCTTCAGGATCGTATGAGTTATTTTGAAATTCATCCATTAGACCTTTTACATCGGTACAATATGAAAGTGACAATTCCTCGTCCATTGTGAAATATTTTCGAAATTCTTCATCTCTGTTTCTATAATAAGAAATCGTAGCTTCTGGCTTAAGTAAATGTCTTTTCTTTAAAAAGGAAGCAAGATGCTCTGAACCATCTTTGGATAAGCCTAAATCTCTGACTAGATCACTAAGTTCTGACTGTGATACGAGTATTGGTTCTGGTTTACGGTTGTATGGTAGAAATTCTTTATCTGTGTCACTAGTATATGATAGGTTGTCACTAGAACATTCATTAGTAACAGTGTTTGAATCTTTTTCGACAGTCTCAATGTTTTCGGCATGAACTGATAAGGTGAAATCATTTGTTTCCATAACATCAGCATCAAGTGGTTCAGGAGGCGGAATTAGTTTTAGTTGGTCTTGTTACTGTCGAAACATCGTTATAAGTAATAGTGCTTTTATTTTTTTCGGTTATGTCTAGATACAACGTTCATACAAAAGTAGCAATCATTTTCACTGTATGGTCTATTCCATATTGCTGGTCTGGAATATTTAATCGCCTTCTTATTGATGTACAACATTATTTTGCAAGAACTGCAAATGATGTGGGGAACCCAATCTGTATCCTAGTGCTGTATTTCAATGTTAAAAAACAATCCTTATATAAGGTTTTAATCTTATCCGTTATCGGTGACCCCATTTTACTCAATACGCGTTGACAGCAAATATAACAAAATGAATCACTGTTTTTATCGCACTTATGAAAAGTCCTTGTACCGTGAGACCGTTTTCTTGTAGCATTATATTCTACATGAGCCAAGTCACCCACACATGAAGAGCTAAGGTCGCTGGATGACGACGGCTGCGGGCCCGCTTTCCCACCCTGACCAACCGCCGATACTGGGTTTCCGAGTCCCTGCATCGTAATTCTCTTTCTTCTACCTGCCATGACGGCATCTAAGCCGTTATCCAGGGACTCTGCCGGCTAGTGGAGTAACACCGTTGCCCACTGTCACCACGTGGAGGTGCCCTGGATGCAGGTAGAAGATTAAAAATCGACCGATGAATTTTCTCGGCGTTCAAAATGGCGCGAAAACATCTGCCATCTTGAATTTTGCAAATCCAGATCAGATTCGTGATCAGCGACCCAAAAAATCCCCGTGTACCAAATTTGGTAAGGATCGGTTGAATTTTAATTTGAATTCGTTTTTGCATTCGAGAAGCACTATATCTGTCTGATTTATTGAGGTTAGAAAGAAAACAGAACTGTATGGCTCAATCCAACCGATGAATATTAGCTTAGCGTGTCCGAATTTGGATTCATGAAAAAGCTTGAATCAATTTTTTAGGAGTATATTTTTCTTAATTTTTACTAATTTTTACCTATTTTTTGAGGTTAGAAAAAAAATTGAGATGTGATGGCGATATTCTGACGTCAGATTCGTGATCAGCGGGCAAAAATACTACGGATCTGATATATCGCATCAAAAGTATACCCCACTTTTTTTTTGTGGGGCTGTGTAATTTATTGGAAATTTCATTACGAAGAGTTTGTTTTTTTTTTTGTCTCGATTCGACTTACATAGCGTTATTCACATTTTAAGGTCAAAAAACCCGTTTTGAAAACTTAAATTGTTTATAAATAAAAGATCACAAGTTTTTCGAGGTCCAAAACGCAGGACAATACTCCCAGAGGCGATAAAATCATAATATTGTTGTATTTAGACTGTGCAATTTCAAATGATTTTTTTACTGTACTGTCTGTCTTTATGATAATAAGATTTTTAATGACAGTAACTCAGTAGAATTTAACATTTTTTTTTGAAAAAACTTAACGTTACAGAATTGGACATAGATATGGGTAAAACTCTTTTTTTTGTGAAATCCCAGGCAGTAGTCTTTTGCAGACAGTTAACGTTACAAAAAGTCACAAAGCTATATCGTGGCATTCTATTTCAATAGCATCTTCGCTTAACCTGCTAAGGTCCCTTTGCATGCACAGAAGGAGAACTTCTCAAAAGTCGCGTTGTTATTTCATTTTCGGACCCTATACTCAATAATATATTAAAACTTATACATGGTTTACCTTTGTCTATCGATGTAATGTTGCTTCTATGTTTGGGATTATGCATCTAATCATACCCTGCTTTTCTTAGAATCTATCCAGAAAAATGTTCGCCTGATTGGGCACGCGGAAAACTTGAATCCTTGGAACATAAAAACTAAAAAACCTGTGTATTAGCTCAGTCGCCAGAGGAATATTTTGAAGAAAACTCTCTCATTAAATGTTAATAGTGGGATACGATAAAAAACGTTTGCTGCTTTAAAGTGTACGCTAAGCCTACAAAATCGCAAATAAAATGAAAAATTAGGTTTTTTGCAAATATCTCGAAAAATATCGAAAAAATAAGGCAGCACGTGAAAGAACGGGAAATGATCCAAAAAAATAGTATATAGATTATTTTTTTTAGTTTTATAGTAATTAAAAAAAAAAAATTATTTAAAATAAAATGGCTGGTTTAACCCCTTTAGTTGTAGTGGGAATCATGTTTCCCACCTCATTTATGATTTAATTAACATTTCTGTATACCGCTAAATATTTTAAATTAGCTATTAAGGGGTGCTGATTAGGAATTCGATGACAGATTCGAAAAATTCAAAATGGCGGATCCAATATGGCGGCCAGAGAGTATGTAATTCATTTAATTTTCCAATTTTCTTTTTAAAATGCCTAATAAGGGTTTTTTTGAGGTGTCGATTAAGAACCTGAGGACAGATTTAAAATTTAAAATGGGTGATCCAAAATGGCCGTCGGTGTATATATGTTTCAAAAAATAAAATAAAAATTATATTTATTGGATAATAAGTATAAACACATGTAACTATTTATTTTTTAGTAATCTTTAACCTTTTTTTAAGAGTTAACTTTATTAAAAACATTTTTGTACCTTACCTATCTTGGTGATGTATTTTCAGGTTGTGATAATAATAAGTTTCCCTTAAAAGTCTATATTTATTTATTGTAATAATATTAATATTAATTTGTTATTACTTTACTGAAAATTTTTAAAATGTAAAAGCGTAAAATGTAGCACCTTTAAAGCAACAGTTGAAAATAGCACAGATGACAGAAAACAGATCCAGCTGGTGGTGCTACGCACGCCTTTCTTCCTCAATTGCCACTAACATAATTCCTTTGAGTAATTTAGAACTTTTGTATTTTCATTATCTGTTTTCTTTGCTCCTGGATGTTTAAATAAAATATAAATACTATATACTTAAAGCTTAGACTTTCATCTTTCATTTCCCATCTTTAAATATTTTTTTTTATTTTAAGTTTAAGTTGTATGATTAATAATAAACAAAAAATATGTTTATCATCAACACTTTTTTAAGACCAAAATTACAAAAAAAGAGAAAGTTGTTTTAAGTTGTGTGTGTGTAAGTGACTTTTTTTCACCATTTCGTACTGCTATGGACGTAAAATTGCCGACGACGCACTACAGCAGGCAAATTTTCATATTTTAAAACTCAATTTTTAAATAACACCGACAATGTGGCTATTTTTAATTATTTTTTATAGCGAAACTTAAAGTATAATAATGATATATGTACAAAGATTTTTTTTCAATACTATATTTGATTAAATATTTGTAATTTACTGTATGCCCGTTACAATTATGAAAACACAAATTTCGTTTTAAGTTTTACAAATTATAAACCAACAAAAATAAAAATTATTAGTATCATCGGAAAGCCGAAAGTTTCCTCTTTAAAAATCTTAATTTTTTTATGCTCTGAAAACAAGTAATATCGATTAACCTTCGAGCGGTGCGCATAGACTTTCAAATTAACCTGTTTGGCGTACTACACTTTTTGAGTCACCTGTCCGAAAATCTGGAAAAAAATCTATATACCATTTTAGTTGTAAAATTTCCCGCTCTTTCACGTGGTGCTATTAGTTTTTCGACATCTTTTATATTTTTCGAGATATTACCAAAAAACCTAATTGTTCAATTTTTTTTGGGATTTTGTGGACTTGAAACTTTAGCAAATTTTTTTTAACGTATTTTCCGGTAAAAAAACAGGTAGTATGCCAAAATGCAAATAATATTTAATGAGAGCTCAAAACCTATAAATCTATTTCATACGTCAAATCGATTTTACAAACACATTTCTTAGATATTTTATAAAAATTTGGAGTAGATCTAACATCACTAAATGATCATGGAACGTTTTGATTGCATTTTCATCCCTTCTACAGTGTTGTACTGTTGTCAGTAAAACAACTATGTCTTTATGATAACAAGATTTTCAATGACAGTAATCCAGTAGAATTTAACGCTACAAAAACATAGGCAACAATTTTTTCGAAACAAGTTAACGTTACAGAATTGGTAAAACTTTTTTGGTAAAACCCCAGGCGGTAGCCTTTTGTAGAAAATTTAACGTTACAAAAGGTCACAAAGCTATATTACATAGCATTCTATTTGAATAGCATCGTCGCTTAATCTGCTAAGATCCCTTTGCATGTATAGCAAGGAAAACTTCTCGAAAGCCGGGATGTTATTTCGTTTTAAGACCCCATACTCCATAATACGTTAAAACTTATACATAGCTCACATTTGACTATCGATGGAATATTGCTTCTATGCTTGGGATTGTGCTTCTAATCATGCCCTGCTTTTCTTAGAATCTATCCAGAAAAATGTTCGCCTGATTGGGCACACGGAAAACTCGGATCCTTGGAACATAAAAACTAAAAAACCTGTTTATATGTTCCCTTTAAAAAATATTATTTAAAAAGTTAGTGTCATAGTTTGTTTGTAGTATTTGAAATATCTCTATTTAACAAATTTGCCCAACTTTTCAAATAAGCGAATTAGAGTGTTAGTCGATGTATAATCAATACTCCTGTATAATATGTACAAATCGCGCCTAGAACTGCTAGGGCCTGGCAACAGGGGCGGCTACCAGGGGCGCAGACCTCAAAGGGATACATTAACAAGGCACTTACACAAAATTTCAACAAGTGTTTATGTCATACAAACGAACAATAATTGCTATAGCGCCTAATAGAAAACGCAGAAGAAAGGTTAGAGCAATGTTCGACAAAAAGGCCAAGGATGATGCCGCCACAATAACTCCACTTTAACAGTTTAAAATTCAACTTTGCTGTGTACTGAACACACTCATTCAGCAAATAGATTGGAGATTTTAAAACTTAATTACTCTAGCTTTTGATTTTGGTTTCCTAACGAGATGTTCATTACAAACAACCTCCACTGAAGAACTATATCCACAGCTGATCTCGCAATAAAATATATAAAAAAGATTTAGATGCCAATGAGTTATGTTTGGAAATCGAACCAAATAAAATCATTATTGCCCGATTTAAAAAATGCAGACTACATTGCTCTTCTGAATTATCATGAAGAATATGGTTTAGTGACCAGTTATTCCAATATAGGCATAGCTTCTCAACTAGCATTGACTCTTCTTGTGACATTTACTAGCTGTGAAAGATCTTTCAGCAAATTAAAATTAATAAAAAATTATTTTCGATCGCAGATTGGCCAAGAACGTCTAAACAATCTAGCTATGATTTCAACTGAATGTGAAATTGCGAAAAAAATTAATCTAGATCATGCCATTGACAAAATTTCATCAGAAAAAGCGAGAAAAGTACATTTTTGACCAAATTCCGTTATTTCTGTGATTCGCTCAAGACCCTAGGTACGACACTGGCGTCACATATCTCAGGTAATATAGCTCGCATCGGGCCATACCTAGCGTCAGATGACAGCTGACATTTTACAATAGTAGACGTATAAAAACTGTTGGAATTCGTTTATTCCAACTTAATTTAGAGCGCTTTGAAGTTGAGTATAATTCCTGCAAAAGTTCGCTACATATTTTACAATTTTACTTCGATAAAGGCACACCCATCACCAAACAGTTTTAAACTATGCGTAGAAAGCTGTCGGAAAAAAAGAAGCTCGATGTTTGGGTGCAACATAATTTGACGCTAAAACATGTACTTGATCGAATTTCCATCTGCGAATCTCTACAGAAACGTACGGTAATAATGTGCAAAAATGACCGTGGTTGAAAAAGGATGAAGCTCCACAAACAATGGCAACGTTCGGATTGACGCCAAAAAGGAGGTGCTGTGTGTTTGAGGGGGATTGGAAGGGGATCGTGGATCATGAGCAGCTGCAACGTAGCCAAACGATTGATTCTGTACTCTATCGTCAGCAATTGGCTAGATTGACGGAAGCGAATAAAAAAAATCACTAGTCAACAGAAAGGGTGTCATCTTCCACCATGATAATACCAGACCACACCAATCTTTGATGACTAGGCAAAAATTGAAAGAACTTGGTTGGGAAGTTTTAATGCATCCACCGTATAGTCCGGATCTTGCACCCTTAGGGTACCATTTGTTTCGATCTCTGTAGAACTCTCTCAATGGTGTTAAGTTAGTTTCAAAAGAGGCTTGTAAAAACCACTTGTTAGAATTTTTTGCCCATTAACAACAGGAGATCTACAGTGGCAGGATTATGGTGTTGTCAGAAAAATCGCAGAAGGTCATCGAACAAAATGACACATATTTGGTTTAATGTAATTCTTTCAATATAAAAAACAATTGACTCAATTCTGATTTTAAAAGGCGGAATATTTTTTCGACAACACTTTAACTTATTAAAATAGTTGGTGTTTAGATAGAACCTTCGTGGTGGCCATTACTCTATGTGCAGTATTTTTATGAAATTGAGTCTTTGAAACATCGATAATAACTTGCCGACAGACTCCATCGTTATATGTTTATTAATTCAAAAGTTAAGTCTCCTGATCTGTTGAACTTAGTGTCATTCAATGTTTCTTAGAGGAATTATAATAGAGTTATTATGCTCAATTTCTAACGACTTCTGTAAAATATGGTTACTATAGTAGGAATTATCATGTATATAAACTCAAAGAGAGATAAATCAAACAAATAAGCTTTACGCCAATCACAGTTCACTATTTAAACTGGCTCACTTACGATGCAATATTGATCATGGACGGAGATAAGATGCAAATCTGATATTTTAATTTTTAGATTGGATTTCTATAGCTACTATTTCTACACAGGAAAGGATCAATGGGTATCCCTTTGTGAGCTTAAAATCATTAAGCGATGGCCCAACCGATAATTCGACAGGAATTCCTTATCTTTACATGACTAAAATGGACGTTTCTGGAAGAGATGTAGAAGTAAGTAAACTTATACGAGAATTGGTATCAATTTATTTATTTCTTATCCTGTAATAAATTTTATAATTTATGCAAGCTTCCATTAATTTGAAGAGTAATAATAACGCAGGCCAATATTTTTCAAACCCTGAGTCCAGACTACATTTTTCCGGAGGTTTTTGGTGCACTGAATCCAAATCCGTCCTCAGAATTGCTCCATCACATCAAGTTGGATTTGCACAATTAGTGTTCCGTACGTTGATTGCTTTTAAAATAAATTTTTTTGTTACGGCGGTATAAAATGAACAATGACTTCACAAAACCCGCCCCAACTGAGGTTTCAACAAAGTTTTTTCCAATCTTGACTGAAAACTGATAACCTTAATTTTATATACCAGATAAATTATTAAATTACAGATGATAATTTTCGTTCAATCTATACCCTGTGGAGAATATTCAAGCATTTTTTCAAAATTTTGATCAGTACTTTTTCGCGATTTTTTAAAAATAATACAAAAAAAAGTGTGCGCAAGTATTACATTATATATCTTTTTGAATTCGTGTTTTTACAAGCTTTCAGTTGACACCCGACTCGATGACCTAGTAATTTTTTTTTTTCACTTCCTATTTCACTCCCCAAAATTTAACTTTCAAAACTACATGGCTCTAATGAGGCCATCAAATCCTATATTAGTACCAAATTTCAACTTTCTATGTCAAATAGTTTCGGAGAAAATCGGGTGTGACAGACAAACACCGAAGTGATCTTACAAGTGTTCCGTACGGAATATTAAAAAAAAATAAAAAAAAAAAATTATAATAAAATAATAATTAAAATAAATAGGCTAAATAAATGAGGCCGAAGTTTTATTTTGGGAGGATTGAAAATATGTGGAGAATAGCAGTAAATAAAACGTACGTTACACGTTCTTTTAATTATCATTTAGAAACATCCTACTGGTTTTGTAATACATCACTAAAAATGTAACCTGAATAACTATTGAATACATTGCTCGAACTAATACAATTTTTAAAAAATGGTTATCAGTAACATGATTTACCTACTACTTTTCCTTAGCAAACATGTCCTAATCCAAGCACTAGAAGTTAATATTAAATCATAGGTATTTTGATGGAAATATATTAATTACAAAAAAAGGGTTGAACAAATGAAATATGACATTTTCCTTTATATTATTGTTTCTCTCTTAAACTCATAAAATAAATAAAAAAAAAATACCATTTTCAGATTTCTCGACCCCAAGAATACTGAAAAGGTGGACAACACGATATATACGAAGCAACCCCTTTAATCTCCTCCTGTACTTCATTATCCCTTTTATAGTTAACCATAAATAATCGAAACTAATGAAAAAGCAGTATAAATTTCATATCCTTTGACCTCAAGAACCCTGAAAAGGATGTGTAACCCAATATTTGCAAAATAAACCCTCTAATACCTTTCCTCACCCCTTTAACTAGTTATTTGTTGATCTATATATAATTAGGTTTAAAATTTGTTCATTATCGTAAACCAAAAACTAAGAAGAAATCGCACAATGATATCGTGTATGGCACAACGTATATGTACAAAATTTATCACCTTCCTTTTCCTTAAGCGACATCGTCCAGGCTCCTTTCCTACTTCAATTATTAAATGTATCCCAAATTTGAAATCGATATCTCATTTCATCCGATGCGGATTATCGTGCCAACAGTTCGACGGACAAGATAGACTGACAGAAATGGAGGATTATATTTTTCGTGATTTAGGAAGCCTGAAGCGTAAAGAAACGTAAAATATCAATCGGAGGATGCTTTTTTACAAATACAATGCATTCCTTAGTAAGAGAAGTAAAAATTAATTTTGATAATTAATTAATTTTTAAACTTACGACATTAATACCAATAGCGAACTCTGTTGCCTTTAGTGGTAACTACAGTTTAAGTAGTGCCCCTAGCGTTTTGTGATCAATAAAACAAATTGAACACTTTCTTTAGCAACGTTCTGAGCTGTATAATAGTTACGTTAAGTTATATACGTATAGATGGTGATAATAATATTGTATTTTTTAGTTGAAGTAAAACACTGCTCATCTATCCACCTTCATATATATTATAAAGTTTATTTCTTTGTTCCATATAAAAATTGGTAGGTGACAGCATATTTAAATTTTTATTTTCATTTTTGACGAAATATGTTTACATACTAAAGTTCACAATACAACAGTGGCATCGCCTACCCCTGGACTGGATTTAATTAACGGAAATATTTGTAATTGTTAATGTCAAGTATCAATATACCCTGGCTTACTATTGTCAGAACTGATGACTGTAAGAGAGATTTTTTTTTAAGAATTGCCTCTCCCCGTACATAAATTTTCTTATCGTGTAAGGAAGAGTTTAAGCTATTACAATTTTATTGTAAGAATATTTTTCTTCAAGAACTGCTCCCCCCATCTCGTTTTTTTTGGTTTGAAGAAGGGCACATGTTTTTAAAGTCTTATTGAAAGAGAGAACTAAAGAGTTCTTCTTCCCGGTTATTGACCTTTTTTACGGTATTAGAAAAGAATTAAGTTTTACAGCCAGAAAGAATTTTTTTATAAGACATCTATCAGTTATTAATATTTTGCTTTTTTTGAAAAATGGTGAATTCATTCTCGAAGTATTTTCTCTTCTCTACGGACAAATTTCTGGATCCACCCCTGTTAAGCCAAAAGCAATTACATTAGAACAAAAAATTGAAATAAAAATACAGGAATATTATTTAAAAAAAACGTTAAAAATGTATTGATATATTATTTTAGTATAATATTTGAGAATTTCAGAAATTGTATTCTCCATTACTGATAAATATTAACTTGTCCATAACTGTTGGTTCACCTAGGAAAATGTCCGTTCATAAAATTGAATTGTAAAAGCCACTCTCAAAATCTCCCTCTACCACATCACTATAAAAATATCATTTACAAAGACATAACATCCTTTAGCTGCCCAAGATCGGAACCAACCTTTGCAAATATTCCTAATAAGTGCAAGAAAGGCTTAAGTACGTTCCGACCTATTTAGAAATAACAAACATTATATTTTAACAACTAAGTGAATACACTTGTCCTTGTCGGTATAAAAATTGCTACGAGTAGCATTGTAAAATATTAACAAAATGTATTATTTAATTTTAAAATGGAAATAGTGTCAACACCTGAAAAATGTGAACAAGACCTCAGCGGGTAATGTAATTGTATATTTTATTATTAGCAGGTTTGATGGTCTATATTTTCCATGAGTTTTTGAAGAAAGAGCCGAATCAACCGATATATCACATGTTTATCTTCGTCTTAAAATAAAATTTTCAGAATTTTTTAAAAATGACTGTTCGCCATTTGTAGGGAAAAAGAAATCTACATTTTCTTGAAATTTTCTTGTCATTTGTGGTATTTTAAAGAACCTCTCATCTGACTATTTCTAGTCAACAGAACTTACTAAAATAACTACAGTAAATTTTAGTTATTTTTATATTTACTTTTATACCTAATTAAGTGGAGTGGGGTGTCAAATGAGAGCTTGTAAAAACACGAGTTCAAAAATATATAATGTAATACTTGCGCACACTTTTTTTCTGTATTCCTTAATCTCGAAAAGTATTGATCAAAAAAATTTTGAGAAAATTCTGGAATATTCTCCAGTCGGAAAAAACTTTTTTGAAAACTCGTTTGGGGTGTGTTTTGTGAAGTCGTTGAACATTTTATACCCCTGTAACAGAAATTTTTATTTTAAAAGTAATCAACATACGGAACATTAATTGCGCAAGTCCAACTTGCATTGGACTGGTTACTTATTATTTTATGCTTAGGAAAAATTAATACAGAATATAATTTTTTGTACCTTCAGAGCCTGTAAGCGGTAAAGTCTCCTTATTATAATTTTTTTAACTGGAATATTTACTAAAAATTAATTATTATGTAAATAAGTACTTGCACTTGATTAGGCAATATTCTTCTGCTTTTCGGTTTGGCCTAAGCTTTTTATGACCTTTCAAAATCAAAGTCAGACAAAAAGCACGTTTCCCGAACGTATCATAGGCAATTTTGCCAAATCGCTAAGGCGTCCTTTACAAGAAGGTTTGCAAAATAATGCTTTTTTCTTCTTATTTTTATTTTAATATCAACTAATCCAACCAGTCTAAAATTATATATTTTAAAGTAGTTAATTTACGTGTGGCCAGGGTGCTACTCGTATTTGCTTATTTTCTTTCTTAATCTGCAAATAGTTCCCTGCACGGTAAGATTCTATGCTTCATAAACGGAGAAACGGATCCAGAAGTCTTATCAAGAACGAAAAGAAAGTAAAATTTGAATTTTTTTTTTCGCTTTCATTATCTTACCAGACAAACACGTGTTAGAGAAGGATCTCTGTCATATATGATAATGGTGAACGTTTCAATGATAAAATCGCTGAATCAAGCTCTTAAGCCAGAACGTTAAATAATCATCTATTTATTTTTTTTTGTTAATAAAAAGGGGAGAAACTTGGTGGTTCAGAGGCGACACTCGTCAGTAACCTTTTCTATTGTATTAAAGTCCGATAGATTATTGCTTGACTTACATCTAGCTAATGAGAGCGACTAGATCGATACATGTCCTAGATTTTCATTACACATAAACTACGGTGCTGCAAAAAGTATGTATATTTAAAAAGAAATATTTTAAAGGTTTTTAAGTGAATAATACAAAAGAATGACGATTATATATTTTCACTCTACTTTAAATTATAAGAAAAAGTAGATATTTTTTTAAATATGTTTTAAATGTTAACATTATTTTTTATCGGGTTAAATGGACCACCGATGAAAACTATGGCGCCTTCCGGTCTGCAGGATAATTTCCCAAAAAATAATCCAATCTGCAAAATAAAAATTATGTTGTGTAATAATGTAGTAGTTAAAAATTGTCGAACGGTTTTTTGAAAAAATAAAAAATTTACGGTGTTTCAAACTTTAGTATGCAATTTTGGACCAAAAAATTTATCATCTATTAGGAAGTCATTTTGTTATGAAAGGTCGGTACTTCGTCCTAAAACTGATGACCTTAATTTTTTTTTTGTATATATACCAAATAAATTATTAAAGGTAATGTACTCGTGAAAATTTTCTTTCAATCTACACCTTATGGAGATAGTCCAAGATTTTTTCAAAATTTTTTGATCAGTACTTTTCTAGATAAAAGATTTCTCACAGTTTTTTTAAAAATAATTCAAAGAAAAATAAGCGCAAGTATTACATTATATATATATATATATATATATATATATATATATATATATATATATATATATATATATATGTATATGTATATGTATATGTATATATATATATATATATATATATATATATATATATATATATATATATATATATATATATATATATATATATATATATATATATATATACTAGCCGGGCCCGCGGCTCCGCTCGCGTGGACTTGATTTACTACTATCGTCACTGCTTATTCCTGATGTTACTCAACGTAATAAAATATCTCCCATTAATTCTCCTTATCTCCCAATATTTCTCCTTATTTTCCATTATCTCTACATAATTTCCATTATCTAGGCTTATCTCTGCTCATCGCCCATTATTGCTCCTTATCTCCCATTATTTCTCCTTATCTCCCATTATCTCACCTTATTTCCCATTATCTAGGCTTATCTCGACTTATCTCCCATTATTTCTCCTTATCTCCCATTATTTCTCCTTATCTCCCGTTATCTAGGCTTATATCGAATTATATAGAAGAGATGTATAAATTTATAAAAACACGTAAATCGGATAAGTGGTTCTCGACTGGTAAGCGCAATAAGGGACAGACAGACACTCCCATTATCTAGACTTATCTCTGCTTATCTCCCATTATCTTTTTATCTCCCATTATTTATACTTATCTCCCATTATTTCACCTTATCTCCTATTATCGAGGCTTATCTCGACTTATCTCCCATTATTTCTCCTTATCTCCCATTATCTCACCTTATCTCCCATTATCTAGGCTTATATCGAATTATATAGAAGAGATGTATAAATTTATAAAAACACGTAAATCGGATAAGTGGTTCTCGACTGATAAGCGCAATAAGGGACAGACAGACAGACAGAGAGACGATGCATTTTATATATATTGTATTCTTTGCTACATGATATTGTTCCATATTTAATGCTTTAGGGAGTGTATTGCAAGAGAACGCCCCAGCGGCAAACTTTTCTTCGACTTGATTCATTATTATCGTCACTGCTGCTTATTCCTTATGTCACCTAATAAAATATATCCTATAACCTGGCCAGAGAACATACGTATGTTTAAAAAAGCACGTAAATCGGATAAGTGGTTCTCCAGTGATAAGCACACTAACGGGCGGACAGACAGACAGACAGACAGACAGACGGACAGAGAGACATTGCATTTTATATATATTATAGATATTCTCTGCTACATAATATTGTTCCATATTTAATGGTTTGGACTGTGTATTGCAAGAGAACGCGCTAGCGGTAAACTTTGTCCGACTTCATTTACTATTATTGTCACTGCTCATTCCTTATGCTACCTATCGTAACAAAATATAGCCTATAACCCGGCCGGAGAACATATGTATGTTTTTTAAAAAAAAAAGTGGTTCTCCAGTGATAAGCGCACTAACGGACAGACAGACAGACAGACAGAGATACGTTGCATCTTATATATATTATAGGTGTAATAAAATATATACCTATAACCTGGTCAGAGAACATATGTATGAATTTAAAAAATCACGTAAATCAGATAAGTGGTTCTCAAGGGATAAGCGCATTAACGGACAGACAGACAGACAAACATTGCATTTTATATATATTATAGATATAGATTATTATTATTATTATTATATAACCTGGCCAAAGAATATATGTATGAATTTAAAAAAGACAGGTAAATCGGATAAGTGGTTCCCGCGTGATAAACGCACTAATGGACAGACAGAGAGATTGCATTTTATATATATTATAGATTATACATTACAGATATTCTTTGCTACATAATATTGTTCCATATTTAATGGTTTAGGATGTGTATTGCAAAGGCACGCGCTAGCGGCAAACTTATTTCCGACATCATTCACTATTTTACGTCACTGCTCATTCCTTATGCTACCTATCGTAATAAAATATAGCCTATAACCTGGCCAGAGAACATATGTATGTTTTTAAAAAAAAAGTACGTAAATCGGATAAGTGGTTCTTGAGTGATAGGCGCACTAACGGACAGACAGACAGAGAGAGGTTGCATTTTATATATATTATATATATATATATATATATATATATATATATATATATATATATATATATATATATATATATATATATATATATATATTTTTTTTTTTTTTTTTTTTTTTGAACTCGTGTTTTACAAGCTTGTATGGCATACTAAAAATAAACATGCGAGCGCTGTGTAACAAAAAATATAATACGCGCAACGTCCGGCCACTTAAAGAATAATCGGGCAACTGTGGGCTGCGCGGGGTGCGCAGTTTTTGACAGCTTCCAGGTAGCTCCATATTAATGAATAATTCCCCAGCATATTGTAAGTGTAGGCCTTGGAAGTATCACAATACATACAATATGACAACCGGAAACTATGTTCAGTTTCGTTTACCTGAGACTCTAAATACCTTAAGAATGCACGGCACCGACAGCTGTTGTGGTCCTTCTATTCTGCATTGATTAGTTATATAGCGAGCGATATGAAAATTATTTAAATTTTCTGTAGGCTTAGTATCAGTACGTACAATAATATGACCGTTTGAGAGTAAAATTAATTGTAAATTATCTAAATTACTGTGAAGTCTGTCAAGTCTGACATCGTCTGGCGGCGTATAATCAACGTGATATCGGTCTGTCATTTCAAATATAGTATCTTAGCTGAGTATAGAGCAACATATAAAAAAATGAGCCTTGTCATTGTAATGTAAATAAGGTCCCCCACCTTGCAACTTCACATAGGTCTGGCATAGGTTTTGCAACTATATATTGATCTAGCAACGTTACTATACGATTACTAACGTAAGTACGAGGCTGGTTTGAAAAGTCCGTGCAAAGTCCGAGAGATGGCACCACCGGCGCGTATCGAGGTCATGTTTAGTTAGTAGCATCTCTTGAATGAACGCACACCAAGTTTCAGCCATATTGGTCTATTTCTTTGTGTTTGGCATTCGTGTGAATCAAGGAAGTCGAGTGATTTTCAAGAAGTGGACGAAAAAGAATTTCGTGTGGTGATTAAACATTACTTTATGAAAGGCAAAACGCCTCAGGAGACTAAAGAGAAGCTTGATAAACATTATGGTGACTCTGCATCTTCGATTAGAACAGTTTATAAGTGGTTTCAAAATTTTCGGACTGGCCATATGGGCACAAGTGACGCTGAACGTTCTGGACGGCCTGTGGAGGTTACGACTCCAGAAATCATTGATCAAATCCATGATATGGTGATGGATGACAGAAGAGTTAAGGTGCGTGAGATTGCTAGTGCTGTGGGCATCTCGACTGAACGGGTACAAAATATTTTGCATAAACATTTGGACATGAGAAAGCTATCCACAAGATGGGTGCCGCGATTGCTCACGCTTGACCAAAAACGGAATCGTGTGAAGTGTTGCAAAGATGGTTTGCAGCTGTTCCAGAAGAATCCGGAGGACTTTAAGCGTCGTTTCGTCACTGTGGATGAAACATGGATACATTACTATACTCCTGAGACCAAACAACAATCTAAACAATGGGTTACCAAGGGGGAATCTGCATCAAAAAAGGAGAAGACCGTTCCTTCGGCCGGAAAGGTTATGGCTACTGTCTTTTGGGATTCGCAAGGGATAATCCTAATCGACTATCTGGAAAAGGGTAAAACTATTACAGGTGAATATTATTCATCGTTATTGGACCGTTTGAAAACCGAGCTGCAAGAAAAACGCCCGCGATTGGCCCACAAGAAAGTCCTTTTCCATCACGATTACGCACCAGCACACACCTCAGCAGTTGTGGTCGCAAAATTAATGGAAATAGGATTCCAACTCGTTTCACATCCTCCCTATTCTCCAGACTTGGCTCCCTCGGACTACTATTTGTTCCCCAATTTGAAGAAATGGCTGGCGGGACAAAGATTTTATTCAAAGGAGGAGGTGATTGCAGACACTAATGGATATTTTGCAGACTTGGATAAATCCTATTATTCGGAAGTGATCAACAAACTAGAACATCGTTGGACGAAGTGTATAAGCCTAAAAGGAGACTATGTCGAAAAATAAAAAAGGTTTACCCCAAACACATAAGTAGTTTTTATTTTTGCACGGACTTTTCAAACCAGCCTCGTAAGTACGGATTAGAAACACAAAATACTTTTAACATTATCACGTATTTACCTCTTGTTTTGTTGACAGTTACATATGGCCCTTTGAGCTAACGCAACCGCCATAGCTAGCCAGACGCTAACATAAATAATTTAAACCGGTATTGAATAACGGCAAACAAAATGACATGTTTTTTTTTCACTGCAACCTACTCTATTATGTTTAATTATCTATTAAAGTGGTATATTAGAAATATTTAAAAAACCTCTCGACATTTTGTAGAAAAAGTAATTATTAAGATTAAAAAAAAAGTTAAAAAATATTTAAAGTTGATTGAGTAATATTGCAGACAGGCAGTGCATTAAGACAGGTAGCAGTTCCACTCCGACGCCAGGTCACATTTAATGCTATAACTTTGTAATGGAATGAAATTTTCTGATTTTTTTTTTGAATGATTCTTAAAACTATAGAGAATAAAAATCCGTCAAAAAATCGAACTTTCGAAAATTCCAGGTGTATGTAACCCCTTAATAAATACCCTAAGGTGTTTTCTAAAAAAGTTCACAATACATTTTAGAGAATAGATTTATTAAAACTCAGTTGCATTTTATAAGACCTTTTCCTACGTGGTTAACTGAAGATTTATTGTTTGATCTTGTTATTCTTGTCGTACATGTCGAGTTGAGTCGGCTAGAAACACAATTTAATAAAATGACGTGTGTTACAATCTGGCTACAATATATAAACTTATGATTAAATTTTAGTCTAACAATAAAATAACAATTATGGCAAGTTTGGCTGAGTTGGAATATTGTGATAGGAACGATTACGACCCACAAGATCCTCGCTGTGCAAAAGTTATTATAACTGGAAGGCTTAAAAAGGTAAATATGATATTAATTATCAATAATATATGACTTTATTTGTACATACAGGGTGAGCAAATGTAAATATTACTGCGTATCACAACTAGCATCTATAAGTGTTCGTGGTGAAGATATTCCTGCACAATTTTATTATTTGAGGATGTATACATAAAAATAGTTGAATATTTGTCGTAGTAAATGCTTGTATCAAAAAGGATTTGTAGAAAAATATTAATTTATAGATTAGATATAGATAGATAGAGATATACATGTAAGTTGGAAAAATTAACATTTAGCCCTGAATTAACGTAGCTACTGCCTGATTAACGTAGAACTTGGAAAGTTACTACCTATTTCTACATATTAAAAAAAATTAAAAACAAAATATTTGTCTTCTAAATTTAAATTTCCTACTAAGATATTTATTAAACACATAACACTCCTGACAGTATCATTACAACTTCAAACTGAGAAGGCTAATGTTGAATATAATAATAACTTTCCAAAAAAAAATTCCGATATAGAACTATTCACAGATTTTGTTTTAGGTAACTAAAACAAAATGTAATGAATAAACTACTAAAATTTATTCGATCCACAATTAGGCCAGAATAACCCCTCATCACTTTCTTTTATCATAATAACCTCCTGCTAGCGGCAAAAGGCGGCTTTATCAAAGGAACGCGCGGTACTTGTCAGAGAAAAGCCGCGTTTTTGATTCCCGTCGATTTTTCTAGAAACTTCGGGCGGCGTGTTTGACGGGAACATTCGAGACTTCGGTCGCGCCGATATAAATGTTGCGCCTGCAGGAATAGGAGTCAGTCTGAGTTGTAAGTCCAAAATGAGTGCGGCGAAGAAAAGTAAAACTTATCATTTTAATAACGATTGGGAGGAAGAATTTTTCTTTTGTATGGTAAAGGATAAGTGCATTTGTCTCATTTGCGGTGCGTCAGTTGCAATACCTAAGCGTGGGAACTTAGAGAGGCATCATAAAACGGTTCATAAAAACTACGAAAAGGATTTTCCGTCACAGAGTGAATTAAGAAAACGAAAAGTACGTGATTTGATAACTTGTTTGAAAAGAACAAACCATGTTCACAAGACCAGCCAAGCAATCAAAAGCTGCAACGATCGCGTCATTTAAAATATCTCATATATTGGCGAAACACAAGAAACCATTTGATGATGGATTGGTTGTGAAGGAAGCATTTATTGAAGCGGGTGAGACTTTATTTGGAGATTTTAAAAATAAAACAGAGATTATGTCTGCTACTAGAGAACTTCAGTTATCTCGTCCGACTGTCACAAGGCATGTTGAAGTCATGAGTCAAGACATGGCAGATAAACTAAAACATGGTATCATGGAATGTACATACTTTTCTTTACAGTTCGACGAATCCACCGATATGACAGACACTGCCCAGCTGTGTATTTTTATTCGAATGGTATTCAATGACATGTCGGCTAAGAGTTTTTGACAAAGATTCCTCTGAAAGGAAAGACCCGTGGCGAAGATATATATGACGTTTTCTTCAATTTTGTAACAAACTACAAGCTACCAGTATGTAAACTAGTGTGCATTACAACCAATGGAGCACCAGCAATGACTGGAAACAAAAACGGTTTTGTGGCATTGTGTCGAGCTAATGATGATTTCCCTTCATTTTTCTCCTTCCATTGCATTATACATCAACAAGTTTTGTGTTCAAAAGTTCTAAACATGGAGGAGATTATGGGCATTGCAATAAAAATTGTGAATTCTATCCGTGCACGTAGCTTGCAACGACGGCTCTTTAAATTGCAGTTGGAAGATAGTGAGTCAGCTGAACACACTGATTTAGTTCTTCACACGGACGTCAGGTGGTTGAGTCGCGGAAAATTTCTAGAAAGGTCTCAAGAATTATTGCCCGAAATAACAGCTTTTCTGGACGAAAGAGGTGATGACACTCAGATGCTGAAAAACGTTAAATGGCTGACTGATTTGGCATTTTTGACAGACATCACAATGTATTTAAACACCCTTAATTTGGAGCTTCAAGGTAAAGGAACAACTAATATTGAGATGATTAGCGCAATAAACGCATTCAAAAGTAAATTGCAACTTATGATAGATCAACTGAAAAGAAAAGATCTGAAAAATTTTCCGTATTTGAAAGCAAGGATTCCTCAGTGGAATTATGATATTTATGAGGCAGAATTATCAAATATTTTGGGCCAATTCGAAATACGTTTTTATGATTTCAATAAATTGGCAAATATCGCATCATTTATGAGTTATCCTTTTTCGTGTAAAAACATTGAGGAATTAGCTACTGAAATAGCAAGTCAGTTTAACATGGACTCATGTTCTGTTGAAAATGAGTTAGTGCAGATTATATCAGATATACATCTCAAAGCCACAGCATCTGATACAAAATTCTGGTGTTTTATATCTGAAAATAAATATCCGAATCTAAGGCAAATCGCCCTTCAACTGACGGCAATGTTTGGGTCAACTTACTTGTGCGAGTCTGCATTTTCTGAAATGAAGGTAATTAAGTCAAAATATCGCAATCGACTAACTGACGAACATATGTCATCATGCTTGCGATTAGCACTCGGTAATTACGTACCATCTTATGAAAAGTATGCTGAGGACATGCAGTGCCACGCTTCAACATCCAAAGTCACTCTTTAGTTAAGTTTAGACACTAGAACTCGTTTGTTTTGTAAGAACCAATAAACTCGCAATTTTGAATAATTATGAGTTTTTTCATTGACATTTTAGAGCAGACCTACACTTACCTTGACTAAAAAAAATGCATATTGTGCGGAAAACTAATATTTATGCCACGATACACCCTACCTAGACGACAATCCTGCATCACACTTACTTGCAGCCTCTCAGAGTCGATCGATCGTAGTCTAATAATATTGAGGTAGATCGCCAGCAGTTCAAGTCTGAGCACCCCTGGTGTAAAGGGTATACTGTACAGCAACATGGCTTGAATATTCCTGCTCTTATAGCTGTTCATTTAATAACCTGTTCAATCGCTAATAATCATCTTTTGATTAGAGATGACCGGAAAATTGATTAATTTACATAATAATAAAAACTAGAGTTTAAGGAGGTTCGGGCAGTACGTCGCGGAGTGACAAGCAAGGTAGACCTATGCTAAACACATGGATAACTATAGAGAAGAAGTTACCAATCATGAAAAATTAAATTATATTTAATATTTTTATTATATTGCAATGAAAAATAACCATATTTTTTATTGATTCGGATTATAATGCGGATTTTTTTTGTTCCTAAAAAAACATGTTAAATGATAAAAAGTGCTTTATTCAAAGTATGCTCCATCGCTTGTTATACATTTTTCCCATCTTTCGGGTAATTTATGAATACCACGCCAGTAAAAATCTTCCCCTTTTGCTGCGAACCATTCATCGAGCGATTTTTTAACATCTTCGTACGAACCAAAGCGCTTCTCAACAAGTGCGTGACCCATCGATGCAAACAAGTGGTAATCGGAAGGAGCCAAGTCTGGTGAGTAAGCCGCATGGAGTAGAACTTCCCAGCTGAGTGCTTCCAAAGTGTCGCGAACTGGTTTTGCCGTATGTGATGGAGCATTGTCATGAACAAAAATGACTTTGTGTTGCCTTTTTCGGTATTCTGGCCTTTTTTCAAGCAGCGAACGGTTCAAATCAGTCAATTGTTGTTGGTAACGTTTAGCATTAACCGTTTACCCAGGTTTTAACAGCTCATAATAGACCACGCCCCTCTGGTCCCACCAAACACAGAGCATCGTCTTTCTGCCAAAGCGATTCGGTCTTGCGGTCGATGTGGATGGTGCGCCTCGCTCTACCCATGATTTTTTGCGCTTGGGATTCTCAAAATAAATCCACTTTTCATCCCTGTAACTATACGATGCAAAAACGACTTCCGACTGAACCGAGCGAGCAAAATGTCACACGTTTTTTTGCGCTTTTCCACTTGCCTGTTGTTCAACTCATGTGGTACCCATCTACCGGCGGTTTTCCACGTTCCTTGTCTGCAACTTCGAAGTCACCACGCCGAAACCAATGTTCACACGTATCTTGCGATGGAGCGTGTTCACCATAAGCTTCTCGAAGTAATCACACACCTGGTATTAATCACTTATTAAAAAAAATCATTATGTATTATAAGCAATAAACGTGGCAACGTTGCAAAATAGACATATGAAATCTTTAGGTTAACCTAACTGCTGTCCATACAGCAAATTCAAATTTTCAATGATCGAAACTTTCGTAATGACAGATTATTTGATATAAAGTTGCGACATTGTAGTCATGAATAGTTTGTGAAGAGAAGAATTATTTTTATACAAACTTAAAAATGTTTGTTTACCCTAATGTAATGAAAATGGAAGAAATGTGTTACTATCCTTGGAGCTGCGCATGCGCAGCATTATCCAACATGGGTACTATTATCTTATTATATATATATATATATATTATATATATATATATATATATATATATATATATATATATATATATTACAGTTTTTTTTGGACTGTTCATTGTTATCATACAATTTTATTAAATATTAGTATTTTTCAGTTTTTCAATTTGTGCCAAAGTTATTCATATTGTGATATTTGTAATGATATTTAGTTCTATATAATAAATAGGTTTATGAAATGAAATTTGTAAACTATGTAATGAAAAATGGAAGAAATGTGTTACTATCCTTGGAGCTGCGCATGCGCAGCATTATCCAACATGGTATATCTTATATATATATATATATATATATATATATATATATATATATATATACAGTTTTTACTGTTCATTGTTATCATACAATTTTATTAAATATTAGTATTTTTCAGTTTTTCAATTTGTGCCAAAGTTATTCATATTGTGATTATTTGTAATGATATTTAGTTCTATATAATAAATAGGTTTATGAAATGAAATTTGTAGAACTATAATTATAATCATCACCTTACAATCCTGCATTTTTTAAGCAAAATGTATAAAAAATTATACTTTCAAATAAAATGGACTTTCGCAATTCAAAAATCGCGCAGACGCAAAACGTTCTCAATTGCTGTATTGCCACGTCTATAAAGCCATAACGATAGATTAGTTATTTTCATCGCATATGAAGAAGTATTATTGCTTATTGCTAGAAATCTAACTAGTGAAAGAGAATGAATTTTGGTGTGTAGTTTCTAAAGGTATTTTTACGTGTTATACAAAATCTTTATCATTTTTTTATCGTTACTACCCATATATTTTCAGCAATTTTCATAATTTTTTTCTTTGAACCAGCGTGTTGAATTAATTGGAACTTCGCAAATATTTTTAATTTCATTTTTGTACAACAGTGAATTTTTAAAGAATTTTTTTATCGGAACCAATGTAATGCCCGAAACTCCTTAAGTATAATGTGTTATGAAATAATGGGAATACGACAAATTTATTCCTTGAAATAATAAGCTACTATTACAAACATCTATCTGATATACGCTCTGATATGCTCTTGGTGATTAAAAAAAGTGCGATGAACATAAAATTGTCTTCTTCCGACTTATAGTTAGGCACTATTGCCTGTTTTCTTTGTTTCCTGCTCTATAGCTAGTCGCTCCATCTCTTTCTGGGATGTCTCATTGATCTTCTTCCATTCGGTGACTTATCTCTTGCTATCCGTACTATCCTGTTTTTTGCCATTCTCCCTATGTGTTGATCCCATTCCACTTTTTTTCTGCTTATCCACTCACTGGTTGATATTTTCTATCCCTCCAGTGTGTTGTTTGTACATCTCATTTCAGTTGATTCCAGCATGCTACAGCTTTGTAGATGACAGTACGCTTGTCTCTTCATTCACTTTGAACGCTCGGACATTGGCTGCTCAGGCGAATATCCGCAGATAGCAGGAGGTCGTTCAACTTAACAAAGACCTGGAAAAAATTCTATCTTGGGGTGACAGTAACCAAGTGGAATTCGACGCTACAAAAACCCAGGCGGCAGTTTTTTCTAAAAAAGTTAACGTTGCTGAACCCGACATAGTTATGTCGGGGCACTCCATTCCCCTAGCATCGTCGCTCAATTTGTTGGGCGTTAGTTTGGGAGCAAATATGTCCTGGCATGAACATATTGCAGGCATAGCAAGGAGAGCTTCTCAAAAGTTGGGAATATTATTTCGAACCAGAAAGCTTTACACTCCACAATAACAGTTAATTCTTTACAAAGCTCAAATTCGACTAACTATGGAATACTGCTCTCATGTTTGGGGCTCCGCTCTTGCATTTGTTGGATTCTGTTCAGAGAAGAGCTGTTCGTCTGATTGGAGACTCGGAACTGTTCGGCGGCCTTGATTCGCTGAAACATCGAAGAACGGTTGGCGACTTGAGTCTGTTCTACAAGTACTTTCATGGAAAGTGTTTGAAGGATGTAGCCCGCTTAATCCTCCCAAAGCGGTGCATATTAGAAATACACGTCGCGCTGGTGCTTCACATCCGTATGAGGTTCAGCTTGTTACTCCTCGTACAACGCTTTTCAAGCAGTCTTTTATATGGAGAACATCATCCCTTTGGAATAATTTGCCCAGCGCTGTGTTTCCCACCAAGTATAATTTACAGCGATTCAAGAACAACGTGAATCGCTTTTTTGCACACATGCCGCTCTTGGAGCGCTTTAGGGACTTCCCTGCAGCACGTGTGCTAGACCCATAAAAAAATCCTCTGTGTTATACTTGTATCGGGTCTTGTTTCAGATGTGTAAGTCATTACTGGTCATATTACGCACTTGTATATTCTTGTTTTGGTTTCAGCAGAGAGGAATTTATTTTTAAATATGGTATCATTGAGGCATCCCGCTATCCTATCAGCCTTGTTGACTTGATGTTTTACTTCTTCCTCGATTTTTTCGATACTAGATATCTTGATGCCCAGGTAATCGACCTCCATCACCTGTTCTATTGGTTTGTCTTCCACCACCAGCTTGCACCTCATCGGCTCTTTTGATTTTACTATTGTCTTGGTTTTTTCAGTTGAAATGGACATATTATATTATTTTGCTGCTATGTAGAATTCGTATAGCGGCCTTTGCAGATCGTTCTCGGACTCAGCCCTTATTATCGCGTCATCTGCATAACATATAATTTTAAGTTCTCTGTTACTCATTCTATACTCTTTCTTCCTTTGGACATTCTTTATAATTTCATCCATGACAATATTAAATAGAAAAAGAAAAAGACTTAAAGAGTCTCCCTGTCTGATTCCAGATTCAGAGTTGATTGGTTCTGTCATTCCTTCTGCTAATCTGGCGACTACTTTATTGTCTTTATATATATTCTCGATAATTTTAATTAGGTCTAATATGATGTCTCTGTTATATAATAGATGAATAACATCTTCTATTTGCACATTGTAGAAAGCTTTTTTTAAGTCTATCAGGGTACAAGTATGGTGGAATACGGCATCGGTGCATGAGCGCCCACTTCTGAATCATTGCTGTTCTTCTTCCAGTTGTATTCTCATGTTTATTTTTTTTCCACGTTGTAATAATCTTTGTCTGTGTGAAACAAATTCAGTTATTCCGAAAAAAAACAAAAAACTTCTTTGTAATAATTGCCATAGTTTTAGGTTTTTTTTTTAGATACTACACTATAAAATTCTTACCACTTTGAAATAATTTCTTTAAAGAGTTATGATTTTTTAGGTTAGTAACTCATCAGCTGAATACGAATTTGGCCAACAATCACTATTCGATAGGCACCCAGCGATGAAAGACTGGCCCGCTGGTAAGTTTCGACTAACTTTTTTATTTTATTATGTCGCAGAGTTTTTAACTTTCTCAATTTGATTCATAAGGTAGACTAAATCAGATGACATGAACATTCAGGGTTGAAAAAAAAAACCGTTTTTATGGCGTAATTTGAGATGACTTTTAGAAAATGCATACATTTGCATTCCTAAATTCCATATTTAGTTTTCGATTGCGAGCAAAGACTTTAACACGCACCAGTATGGATGGCTATACATCATATTCGTAGTCGTTCCTTAACGTCGTTCATCTTTAACAATGGAATAAGGTAAACCGATCACTTTAAGTAACTGCTATGAATACGGACCTGAAATCCAACGATGTACTGTGAATACGGGCCAAAGTTAGTCTATTGCCAATTTCGGCTACCAAAAATGGTGGTGACGGTTGTAAACAGTATCAAAGAATCTGAGTAATATTATTGGCGAGTCGTGGCTATATCGTAATAAATAAGGAGAATAATTAATTCCGGACGTTTCTTTGGGACAAACCGGTGGCAGCTTATCATTTTTCAACTTCAAAAATGGGTTTAAGTATACGTACTGTTAAAGGAACTGTCGTGTGTCGTATATGTGAGCTTTATAACACGTAGGCTGAAAAGTTTTTGGTCTAGCTACTTAAAAACACATCTTTTTTTTGCAAAATTCGACTGTATTCATCAATATAGTCTTTTTCAAGAGTGATATAATCAGTCCAACGCTTTTCTAACATTTCTATAAATTTCTTGTAGAAGAATTTGTTTTTGTCTTCAAAATAGGCCTCAGTTTCGCCGATGACTTCTTCATTGGAGCCAAATCTCTTTCCCGCGACCATTTTTTTGAGGTCTGGGGGGGCAAATCTGGAGAATACAGTGGATGAGGAAGCAATTCGAACTTTATTTCATGCAATTTTGCCATCGTAACCATCGTAATGAAATAGCACGTTTTTCATTTGGGGCCGTTTCTTTGCGATTCTGTTTTCAAACGTACCAATAACTTTATATAATATTCGGTATTGATGGTTTTTCCCTTCTCAGCATAGTCGATGAAAATTATTCTATGCGCATTCCAAAATACAGAGGCCAAAACCTTCCCAGACGACTGTCGGGTCTTTGGTCTTGCGGCTTTCACCGGCTGCTGTCCACTCAGCTGACTGCCGATTTGATTCCGGTGTGTAGTGGTGGATCCATGTTTCATCCATTGTTATATATCGCATAAAAAATTCTTTTTATTGCGCTTAAACAGGTCTAAATAGCGCTCAGAATCATCAACACGTTGTTGTTTTTGGACCACTGTGAGTAAGCGCGGTACCCATTTCGAACAGAGCTTTCTCATGCCCAAATGTTTGTGCAAAATACGACCAACACGTTCTTTTGATATCTTTAGGGTGTCTATCTCACGCAATTTCACTTTACGGTTATCCAAAACAATTTTGTGGATTTTTTTAAAGTTTTCCTCATTTAGGCGTCCAGAGCGTTCAGCATCATTTGTACCTATACGACCGCGTTTAAATTCAGCCTGCCAGTAAATGATGAATGATTTTCTAGGGGTAGAGTCTCCGTAACACTTATCAAGCCTACTTTGTTTGAACGGTATTTTTTCCCATCAAAAAACAGTGTTTAATCAACACACAAAATTCGGTCTTTTCCATTGTTTTGAAAATATCAGAAGTAGCGTCACTAAAATCACTGTAACTTGTAAACTAATCATCGAAATGTCATGAAATTTTGACACGTATCGTTTAAAAGTTGGCAATTCCTAAAAAATCATATGGATTTTTTGAAAAGGGTGACATTTATATGTCAGACAGATCCTACGTGTTAACAGTTTTTATAAACTTTAAAGTTGTTTGTTTGGTCCACTCTTCTATAAGCTATTAAAAATATAGTTTTAAGATCCTAATATATCAATAAAAACAAAAATGTTACTAGCTTTCTTAATTGTATTTTTATGACCTTTAATTTTGTTGTCTTAAAAATTTCTAAAGTACAGATTTTATTCTGTACATACATAAAAATTGCAAAATAGACCAGCTACAAAAACCAAGCCATTATTCAAAAACATACACTCCCATATAGGTATTTTTTTATTTCTATAATATATATATAATGCCACGTCTCTCTGTCTGTCTGTCTGTCCGTTAGTGCGCTTATCACTGGAGAACCACTTATCCGATTTACATACTTTTTTTTTTTTTAAAACATACATATATTCTCTGGCCAGGTTATAGGCTATATTTTATTACGATAGGTAGCATAAGGAATGAGAAGTGACGATAATAGTGAATGAAGTCGGAAAAACGTTTGCCGCTAGCGCGTTCCTTTGCAATACACAGCCTAAACCATTAAATATGGAACAATATTATGTACTAGAGAATAACTATAATCTATAATCTATAATATATATTAAATGCAATGTCTCTCTGTCTGTCTGTCTGTCCATTAGTGCATTTATCACGCGTGAACCACGTATCCAATTTACGTGTCTTTTTTTAAATTCATACTTATGTTTTTTGGCCAGGTTATATAATAATAATAATAATCTACATCTATAATATATATAAAATGCAACGTCTCTCTGTCTGTCTGTCTGTCCGTTAGTGCGCTTATCCCTCGAGAACCACTTATCCGATTTACGTGATTTTTTAATTTCATACATATATTTTCTGAACAGGTTATAGATATATATTTTATTACATCTATAATATATATAAAATGCAACGTATCTCTGTCTGTCCTCTGTCTGCCTGTCTGTCCGTTAATACGCTTATCACTGGAGAACCACTTATCCGATTTACGTGCTTTTTTTAAAACATGCATATGTTCTCTGGCCAGGTTATTTATCTATAATATATATAAAATGCAACGTCTCTCTGTCTGTCTGTCCGTTAGTGCGTTACGTACTTTTTTTTTTTTTTTTTAAAACATACATGTGTTCTCTGGCCAGGTCATAGGGTATATTTTATTGCGTTAGGTAACATAAAGAATAAACAGTGACGATAATAGTGAATCAAGTCGGAAAAAAGGTTACCGTTAGCGCGTTCTCTTGCAATACACTGCCTAAACCATTAAATATGAAACAATATCATGTTGCAAAGAATATAATATATATAAAATGCAACGTCTCTCTGTCTGTCTGTCTGTCCATTAGTGCGCTTATCATTTGAGAACCACTTATCCGATTTACGTGTTTCTATAAATTTATACATATGATATGTTCTATATAATTCGAAATAAGCCTAGATAATGGGAGAATAAGGTGAGATAATGGAAGATAAGTATAAATAATGGGAGATAAGGAGAAATAATGGGAGATAAGCAGAGATAAGTCTAGGTAATGGGAGTTATGGTGAGATAATGGGAGATAAGGAGAAATAATGGAAGATAGGGAGAAATAATGGGAGATGAGCAGAGATAAGTCTAGATAATGGAAATTATGTAGAGATAATGGGAGATAAGGAGAAATAATGGGAGACGAGGAGAAATAATGGGAGATGAGCAAAGATAAGACTAGATAATAGAAATTATGTAGAGATAATGGGAGATAAGGACAAATAATTGGAGATAAGGGGAAATAATGGCAGATATTTTATTACGTTAGGTAACATAAGGAATAAACAGTGACGATAGTAGTGAATCAAGTCCACGCGAGCGGAGCCGCGGGCACGGCTAGTTTATATATAATATTTACAGTAGAGTTTCCTATTTATCTAACCGAGGATGTTATTTGCAAAATATATAAAAATATACGATTAAGGAATCATTTTTACAATCGTAGGGATTGAAAGACCTGGTCTTAGTCCTTGAGGTAGCTGGAATATATACTCTAATCTATTTCGAGATGACCTTGATCAACTCTGCGAAATTTTTGTGTGTCTTTATGATTTAGATATTGAGGAAGGAAGCTGGTTAGAGAAAACCTGCTTGAAAGACTCAAAAATAAGTTTATTTCACCTTAAAAAGTTGTTTTAAATTTTTGAAAGAGATCTCATTAAAACATAAAATAAATTAAAATAAACCAAAAACTGAGTACCATGTAGGTGTTCTTCTTCTTCTTCTTCTTTATAACCACTGCTTCTCCTCTGCAGGAGATAGGCCTCTTCAAGTTTCTTCTAATTGTCTCTATCCTGTTCAAGATGGAGCCATCTACTACCTGCTATCAACCTGATATCATTAGTCCATCTTTTCATTGGTCTTCCGACACTTCGTCTGCTCTCCCAAGGTCTTCATTTCAGTAATTATGTTGTCCATCTACCATTATTCATCTAGCCACATGCTTTTCCCATTGCCAGTGTAATTTTGCCCCTCTTTCACTGATATCTGTACTTCTTGTTGTTCGTCTAATATCCCTTCTTTTAATGTGTTGCCCTTTGAGTACGTTGGAGTCGACAAACACTTTTTTGTGTGTGGGTCATGGCTTTCGGCTCCGTACTTACTGGAAGTATGCAGCTTTAGTACACTTTTGTTTTTAAAGTCATGGGGATATGTCTGTTTTTTAAAAAGAGTCTTAGTTTTTCAAATGCAGTCTAGCTGAGACCAATTCGCCTTGGTATTTCCGCTGTTTGATTGTCCTTATCAAATCTAATCTTATGTCCCAAGTATATATACTCGTCCACTGTCTCGATCTCTTCCGTGCTGATCTTAATTTTTGTGCTTTGTGGCCTTAAGAATTTTGTTTTCTTGATGTTTATCTCGAATCTAACTTTCTGTGAAGCTTGGTTAAGCTATTCTATCATGATTTTGAGTTCTTTTAGGATTTCGCTAATCAGTACTACATTATCTGCGAATCACAAGTGATGTAAATATATGCCATTGATTTTAATTACCTTCTTTTCCCACTCAAGACTTTTAAATACACCCTTCAAGACTAGGGTAAACAATTTTGGTGAAATTGTGTCGTCCTTCCTAACACCTTTCTTGATCTTTATAGGTTCTGTTTTTCGATCTTCATCTAATGTAACCAATAATGTCGCATTTTCATATATGAATTCGGTATATCTTGAGTCTATTCTGGCATGAGCTAATGACGAAAGCCTCCTTATAGTCGATGAAAGTTAGGTGCTGCTTAATATTATAATTGGTTGCTTTTTTTATAAAAACGTGGGGCGATCTGTTGTTCCAAATTCCTTGCGAAAGTCCGCCTTTTCGACTGGTTGGTAGTCACAGAACTTGTTTGTTAGACGATTTGTGACAATTTTAGTAAGAAGCTTCCACAAATGCGATAACAAGCTGGTGGAACGATAGTTCTCAAGGTTTTCATGATCGCCTTTCTTGAATTAAAGTATGAGTACACTGTTTTGCCAATATACAGGTATTCTTTGTTCATTAATACATTTGTTGAGTAATATACTTATCGCTTCAAAAAGTTCATTTCCTCCCATTTTCAATATTGCAGATGTTATTTTATCTTCACCTAGAGATTTCTTATTCTTCATCTGTTTTAAAGCAGTTTCCAATTCACTTTGCCTTACCTCAGGAATTTCTTCCGAGCAAACGTTAAGCATACATTTATAGGTGGTAATGAAGTTGATACAACAACGTTCGCGGTCTCAAGCATCATCAAATTTAAAATATTAAGGAAATTATAATTAAGATGCCGAGATCAAAAATGTATACAATTAGTTATAATAATATAATAATAAACATTAAAAGATACAGAAATAATACAGTGTGTAAGGAAATTTGTTTCAGAAGCCGTGTTTTGGAAAGATTAACTCCTCCTTTAGTTTTAATTCCTATCTGCCTGCTGATCAAATATTTCTATAATATATATAAAATGCAACGTCTCTCTGTCTGTCTGTCCGTTAGTGCGCCTATCACTGAAAAACCACTTATCCGATTTACGTACTTTTTTTTTTAAAACATACATATGTTCTCTGGCCAGGTTATAGGCTATATTTTATTACGATAGGTAGCATAAGGAATGAGCAGTGACGTAAAATAGTGAATGATGTCGGAAATAAGTTTGCCGCTAGCGCGTGCCTTTGCAATACACAGCCTAAACCATTAAATATGGAACAATATTATGTAGCAAAGAATATCTGTAATGTATAATCTATAATATACATAAAATGCAATGTCTCTCTGTCTGTCTGTCTGTCCATTAGTGCGTTTATCACGCGGGAATCACTTATCCGATTTACCTGTCTTTTTTTAAATTCATGCATATATTCTTTGGCCAGGTTATATAATAATAATAATAATAATCTATATCTATAATATATATAATGCAATGTTTGTCTGTCTGTCTGTCTGTCTGTCCGTTAATGCGCTTATCCCTCGAGAACCACTTATCCGATTTACGTGATTTTTTAAATTCATACATATGTTCTCTGACCAGGTTATAGGTATATATTTTATTACATCTATAATATATATAAAATGCAACGTATTCTGTCTGTCTGTTTGTCCGTTAGTGCGCTTATCACTGGAGAACCACTTATCCGATTTTCGTACCTTTTTTTTTTTAAAACATACATATGTTCTCCGGCCAGGCTATAGGCTATATTTTATTACGATAGGTAGCATAAGGAATGAGCAGTGACATTAATAGTAAATGAAGTCGGTCAAAGTTTGCCGCTAGCGCGTTCTCTTGCAATACACAGTCCAAACCATTAAATATGGAACAATATTATGTAGCAGAGAATATCTATAATATATATAAAATGCAATGTCTCTCTGTCCGTTTGTCTGTCTGTCTATCTGTCCGTCCGTTAGTGTGCTTATCACTGGAGAACTACTTATCCGATTTACGTGCTTTTTTTTAAACATACGTATGTTCTCTGGCAAGATTATAGGATATATTTTATTAGGTGACATAAGGAATAAGCAGTGACGATAATAGTGAATTAAGTCGGAGAAAAGTTTGCCGCTAGCGCGTTCTCTTGCAATACACTCCCTAAAGCATTAAATGTGGAACAATATCATGTAGCAAAGAATACAATATATATAAAATGCAACGTATCTCTGTCTGTCTGTCTGTCCGTTAGTGCGCTTATCACTCGAGAACCACTTATCCGATTTACGTGTTTTTATAAATTTATACATATGTTCTATATAATTCGATATAAGCTTAGATAATGGGAGATAAGGTGAGATAATGGGAGATAAGGAGAAATAATGGGAGATAAGTCGAGATAAGTCTCGATAATGGGAGATAAGGTGAGATAATGGGAGATAAGTATAAATAATGGGAGATAAGCAGAGATAAGTCTAGATAATGAGAGTTATGGTGAGATAATGGGAGATAAGGAGAAATAATGGGAGATAAGTCGAGATAAGACTAGATAATGGGAAATAAGGTGAGATAATGGGAGATAAGGAGAAATAATGGAAGATAAGGAGAAATAATGGGAGATAAGTCGAGATAAGCCTAGATAATGAGAAATAAGGTGAGATAATGAGAGATAAGGAGAAATAATGGGAGATAAGGAGAAATAATGGGAGATGAGCGGAGATAATGGAAATTATGTAGAGATAATGGGAAATAAGGAGAAACATAGGGAGATAAGGAGAAATAATGGGAGATATTTTATTACGTTGGGTAGCATAAGAAATAAGCAGTGACGATAGTAGTGAATCAAGTCCACGCGAGCGGAGCCGCGGGCCCGGCTAGTTGTAGTATAAAATAATTTTGAAGAGTGTTAACTAGTGTACATTTCTAAAATCTCTATATGTTTGTGTTTATATTTCATGCACTTTTTTACTACTTTATATTATATCTCGTAGGAAAATATAAAATTTTCATATTATCTGAAGAGTTTCAGTATTTTGGTTTTTAAAACTTCAGGATCGTAAAAGTTTTAAATGACCTAAGTTTTTCCCACACCAACAAAATGTAAAACTTCTTCACAAAAGGTGATAAACTTTATATGAAAAATATTAAAATTTATGGGATATCTAAAGGATCTTACAAAAAATATATTTTAAAATTTGTTACCTTAGATTTGTAGTTAAGTAGTAGTTTGTAGTTAAAACTAAGTAAATATAATATAAAAGAATATAAATAATGGAGATATAGTCAAATAATTAAGGGTTTTGTTGTTTAAGCACAGTGATTATAAGTGAGGTTTTTTAAAACTTAGTTATAAAAATCAGGACCATTAATAATTATTTATGATAGATTAGCATGTAACATCCGCTTCGCCTATGTGGATTGCACGATTTGTATAATTGAAGTAAAAAAGGACGTAACAGAAAAACATAGAAGTTCCATTACTTATCTATTTATTGCTAATCAGAATTGATCGTCGTGCGCTTCACTATATTTGTGTTTGCAATACGGATTATATAAGCACGGAAAGGTTCCGCTATCCATATATCCGACTTGATTAATTATGTTCCAGATGTTTATGAATTTTTTAAATAGTTTCTTAAATGTAATATATTTTTTTTTTATGTATTTCTCTTTATTTAATCATCAACTTTGTAAAGTTTGCATGTACATAGAGTGTCCCATAAACTTTAAGCGCGTACAAATTTATTAACTTAATTTATATCAAGTACGAGGCTGGTTTGAAAAGTCCGTGCAAAGTCCGAGAGATGGCACCACCGGCGCATATCGAGGTCATGTTTAGTTAGTAGCATCTCTTGAATGAACGCACACCAAGTGTCAGCCATATTGGTCTATTTCTTTGTGTTTGGCATTCGTGTGAATCAAGGAAGTCGAGTGATTTTCAAGAAATGGACGAAAAAGAATTTCGTGTGGTGATTAAACATTACTTTATGAAAGGCAAAACGACTCAGGAGACTAAAGAGAAGCTTGATAAACATTATGGTGACTCTGCACCTTCGATTAGAACAGTTTATAAGTGGTCTCAAAATTTTCGGATTGGCCATATGGGCACAAGTGACGTTGAACGTTCTGGACGGCCTGTGGAGGTTACGACTCCAGAAATCATTGATCAAATCCATGATATGGTGATGGATGACAGAAGAGTTAAGGTGCGTGAGATTGCTAGTGCTGTGGGCATCTCGACTGAACGGGTACATAATATTTTGCATAAACATTTGGACATGAGAAAGCTATCCGCAAGATGGGTGCCGCGATTGCTCACGCTTGACCAAAAACGGAATCGTGTGAAGTGTTGCAAGGATGGTTTGCAGCTGCTTCAGAAGAATCCGGAGGACTTTAAGCGTCGTTTCGTCACTGTGAATGAAACATGGATACATTACTATACTCCTGAGACCAAACAACAATCTAAACAATGGGTTACCAAGGGGGAATCTGCACCAAAAAAGGCGAAGACCGTTCCTTCGGCCGGAAAGGTTATGGCGACAGTCTTTTGGGATTCGCAAGGGATAATCCTCATCGACTATCTGGAAAAGGGTAAAACTATTACAGGTGAATATTATTCATCGTTATTGGACCGTTTGAAAACCGAGCTGCAAGAAAAACGCCCGCGATTGGCCCACAAGAAAGTCCTTTTCCATCACGACAACGCACCAGCACACACCTCAGCAGTTGTGGTAGCAAAATTAATGGAAATAGGATTCGTTTCACATCCCCCCTATTCTCCAGACTTGGCTCCCTCGGACTACTATTTGTTCCCTAATTTGAAGAAATGGCTGGCGGGACAAAGATTTTATTCAAACGAGGAAGTGATTGCAGACACTAATGGTTATTTTGCAAACTTGGACAAATCCTATTATTCGGAAGGGATCAACAAACTAGAACATCTATGTCGAAAAATAAAAAAGGTTTACCCCAAACACATAAGTAGTTTTTATTTTTGCACGGACTTTTCAAACCAGCCTCGTAGAACATACTATTATTCATATTTCAGTTCTACCCGAAATTCTAGACCATGTCATGTAAGGAATTTTATATTTTATTTTATTTTTTTGTCATAATTGTGTTCGAAATGTTTTTCTGAAATGCGACAGCTCGCAACGTCTGAAAAGGCATTTTGGAGTAAATTATGGTGAACATCCTTATCTTAGTTTCTTAGTTCTTGGTCCCCTTGGTCTTTGATGAAATGGGTTGAGAGCTATAGGTCTACAAGGAAGTTTAGAACCGCTTTTGGTATAACATGTCCTTCAGGTCTCTAAGGGTTTTACACAATTTAGATATGACAGCTAGGATTTTTACCTTTAAAAACAAAAACCATGCAACGTGTTGGTTTCATCAATGGGTCGGATTGTTAGTTTATAAATGTAGTAACTTTCGCGATTTAAAAATATACTTAAGATTATAAGATTTTACAAACGACCACTAGTTGGCGCTATTGAGATGTGACATTACCATTATTGTAAAATTTGGCGTTTGTTATTGTTAAAACATGGCAGCTCCGAACTGGCCTAGTAATTTGTTTACGGTGAGCGTTCAAAAAAATAGTTTTGCGAACAAATGGAAATTTTACGTGAAGGTTTTCGTTGGATGATTTTTTACGATTTTAGTAAAGGCCTAACTCAATAACAACGCCTCGAATCGCTTCGTTTTGGTAATGAATTACTATCAGAAAAAACTGTTTCCAGGTGGTTTGTAGAATTTCGTCATGGTCGTTTTTCCGTTAGCGATGAATTTCGTGAAGGTCGACCAAAATCGGTTGTTGTTCCGAAAAATATCGATGTGAGATAGAAGCATCCTTCGGCATGTCGAAGATTGCAGTACATTCGATTTTGCATGAATATTTAGCTGTGAAAAAAATCTGTTCTCGATGGATTCCGCATAATTTGACCGAAACTCAAAAACAGGCTTGTGTGAATTGGTGTAAGGAAATGCTCAAAAAATGCGACTGAGGACATGCAAAATTCGTATATAACATCGTAACAAGAGACGAAACTTGGATATATTCGTACTAGCCAGAAACTAAGTAACAACTGTTTGGGTGTTCTAAGTTAAACCGAATCCAACAAAAGTGGTTTTTTCGCGAAGCACCTCCGAGAAAATGACCTCCCCTTTGCTTTGGTAATACTGGACATGTTGCAACCATTGCTTTAGAGGATTGAAGAACAGTTAATGCTGAATGGTATATAACAATTTGTTTGCCAGGAGTCATCGATGAAATCAGGAAAAACAACCCGAAAACGTCGTTTTTCATCGAATGTTCAAAAAAAAATTGATATTTGACGGAGAAAAATGTGGACCGCGATTTTCATTAAGCTGTTGAAACCAGCTTTTTGAGGTACCAACTTCAGAGGGGAAAGAATTTTTCGAGAATTGGTTCGAACGCATGTAAAAGTGTATAAATCTAAAAGTAAAATAGTGAGAAATAATAATATGATTTTTACCAAAAAGCCCTCGTATCACATCTGGCACAAGGAAAAATTATTTCTAAATTTAAAAGATATCATTTAGATCCAAAATTATCTTCACTTATTATCATAAACGACATGTTTGTTGGGAGTATTCTTCCCGTATTAAAGATTCAACCTATGATGGTTGTATTAATTAAAGGAAATATTTTTTTGGAATCTTGGAAACCTTGCGAGATATTTTTTAGACTTCTAGGCTAGACTTTTTATGCTCGTCTCAAAGAATTACACATTTCATCATATTAAACTTATTTTATTGTTATTTGCACAAATGAAGTTTTTGATTGTTACTCTAATTATTAAAATTCTAGTCGTGTCCGCGGCTCCGCTCGCGTGGACTTGATTCTCTATTATCGCCACTGCTTATTCCTTATGTTACCTAACCTATTAAAATAAATCTTATAACTTGACCAGAGAACCTATGTATGAACTAAAAAAAACACGTAAATCGGATAAGTGGTTCTCAAATGACAAGCGCAGTAACGGGCAGATAGAGAGACATTGTGCCTTATATGTATTATATAGATTATTATTATTATATTACCTGGCTAAAGAACATATGTATGAATTAAAAAAAAAACAAGTAAATCGGATAAGTAGTTCTCGAATGATAAGCGCAGTAACCGGCAGACAGAGAGAATTTGCACTTTATGTGTATTATAAAGATTATTGTTATTATATAACCTGGCCAAAGAACATATGTATGAATTAAAAAAAAAACACGTAAATCGGATAAGTGGTTCTCGCGTGATAAGTGCACTAACGGACAGACAGACAGACAGAGAGACGTTGCATTTTATATATATCATATTCTTGGCTACATGATATTGTTCCATATTTAAGAAGAAACGCTCTCTTGTTAAATATTAGTGGCAAACTTTTTTCCAACTTAATTCACTATTATCGTCACTACTTATTCCTTATGTTACCTAACGTAATAAATTATATGTCTATAACCTGGTCAGAAAACATATGCATGAATTAAAAAAAATCACGTAAATCGGATAAGTGGTTCTTGAATGATAAGCGCAATAAAGGACAGACAGACAGACAGAGAGACGTTACGCTTTATTTGTATTATATATATTATTATTATTATTATTATTATATAACCAGGCCAAAGAACATATGCATGAATTTAAAAAAAAAATATGTAAATTGGATAAGTGGTTCTCGCGTGATAAGCGCACTAATGGACAGAGAGACAGACAGACAGACAGAGAGACGTTGCATTTTATATGTATTATATTCTTTGCTACGTGATATTGTTCTATTTTTTAATTTAACAGTTTAGGCAGCGTATTGTAAGAGAGCGCGCTAGCGACAAACTTTATTCCGACTTGATTCACTATTATCGTCACTGCTTGTTCCTTATGCTACCTAACGTAATAAAATATAGCTAATAACCTGGCCAGAGAATATATGTATGTTTAAAAAAAAAGTACGTAAATCGAATAAGTGGTTCTCCAGTGATAAGCGCACTAACGGACAGACAGACAGACAGAGAGACGTTGCATTTTATATATATTAAAAACTTTTTTCCAACTTGATTCACTATTATCGTCACTACTTATTTCTAATGTTATCTAACATAATGAAATATATCCTATAACCTGGCCAGAGAACATATGTACGAATTAAAAGAAAAATCACGTAAATCGGATAAGTGGTTTTTAAGTGATAAGCGCACTAACTGACAGGTAGACAGACAGACAAACGTTGCATTTTATATATATAGATTACAGATATGCTACCGCGGAGTTTTTTTTAGATCTTTTTATTCTACTCAATTCCTGCTACATGATATTGTTCCATATTTAACGGTTTAGGTAGTGTATTGCAAGAGGCTGGCGGAAAACTTTTTTCCGACTTGATTCACTATTATCGTCCCTGCTTATTTCTTATGTTACTTAACGTAACATACGTATGAATTTAAAAAAAAAAAAACACTTAAATCTGATAAGTGGTTCTCGAGTAATAAGCGCACTAACGGACAGACAGACAGAGAGACGTTGCGTTTTATATATATTATAAATATACTTTGCTACATGATATTGTTCCATATTTAATGGTTTAGGCAGGCAGCAGGCTTGATTCACGATATCGTCACTGCTTATTCCTTATATTACCTAACATAATAAAATATATCCTATAACCTGGCCAGAGAATATATGTTTGAAAAAAAAGCACGTAAATTGGATAAGTGGTTCTCGAGTGATAAGCGAACAAACGGACAGACAGATAGACAGAGAGACGTTGCATTATATATATATATATATATATATATATATATATATATATATTATAGATTATTATTTTAATGTTTTACCAACCCCTGTATATTTATTTCCTCATTGTTATTTTTCAGATCACAATTTCTACGTGGCCAAAGTAGAAATCGAACAAATATGTGTATTAGATTTCTTCGGTGGAATAAAATACGTAACAGCAGAAGATTATTTTAACGCCAACGTAACGGATTTCATCAATTTGGACTCATATTTCCAAAAGGTATCAGTGGTAGCAATTAAGGGAAACATTTGACGACAATCGACAATAGATTATGTATCACAGGAACATTATACTGTTGTGCATGATAGATGAACAATGTTAAAATGTATTGGCTTTACATATGCAATGGTATATAGTTCAGTCGTTTCCTTAATATAATATTTTTTATATACACATAGTTTTTTTATGGGTACAGAACACGAACTGGGAGGAAATCCCTACATCGCTACAAACATCTGCGTGTGCGGAAACAGTGATTCATGTTTATTATAAATTGTTTAAATTTGCTTTTATTAACTTTTTAGCTAGGAAAACTACTTTTATAATATACCTAAAAATCTGTGCCGTAACCAAGGAGGTGGCAGGAGGGGCTTATGCCCCCATACTCATAGATGTACTCCTGGTCATCGATTTTTAAACGAGGTGTAATATGTACCATAGGTTGAAAAGTTTTTGGTCTAGCTACTTAAAACACATTTCTTTTGCAAAATTCTACTTTATTGATCAATATAGTCTCGTTCAAGAGCGATACAATCAGTCCAACGCTTTTCTAGAATTTCTATACCTTTCTTGTAGCAAGATTTGTCTTTGCCTTCAAAATGCGCCTCAGTTTCGGCGATAACTTCTTCATTGGAGGCTAGTCTGTTTTCCACGACCATTTTTTTGAGATCTGCGAATAGATAATAGTTGCTGGTGGCCAAATCTGGGGAATACAGTGGTTGAGGAAGTAATTCGAACATCATTTCATACAATTTTGCCATCGTAACCATTGCCTTCTGACACGGTGCATTGTCTTAATGAAAGAGCACTTTTCTCTTTTTCATTTTGGGTCGTTTCTTTTTGATTTCTGCCTTCAAACGCACCAATAACTTTATATAATATTCGCTATTGATGGTTCTTCCCTTCTTAGCATAGCAGATGAAAATTATTCCATGTTCATCCCAAAATACAGAGGCCAAAACCTTCCCAGATGACTGTTGTGTCTTTGGTCGCTTCGGGTGGCTTTCACCGGCTGCTGTCCACTCGGTTGACTGCCGATTTGATTCCAGTGTGTAGTGGTGGATCGATGTTTCATCTATTATCATATATCGCATAAAAAAACCCTTTTTGTTGCGCTTAAACAGGTCCAAACAGCGCTCAGAACCATGAACACGTTGTTGTTTTTGGTCCACTATGAGCAAACGCGGTACCCATTTCGAACAGAGCTTTCTCATGCTCAAATATTCATGCAGAATATGACCAATACGTTCTTTCACTGTTCGGTCATCCAAAACAATTTTGTAGATTCTTTTGTTGTTTTCCGGTGTAACCACCTCATTTGGGCTTCTACAGCATTCAGCATCATTTGTGTCTGTATGACAGCGTTTAAATTCAACATACCAGTAAATGATGAGTGATCTTCCAGGTGCAGAGTCCCCGTAACACTTATCAAGCCATTGGTTTGCTTGAATGGTATTTTTTCCTATCAAAAAAATAGTGTTTAATCAACACACGAAATTCGATTTTTTCCATTATTTTAAAAATATCAAAAGTATCGTCACTAAAACCACTGAGAGTTGTAAACTAATCTTCGAAATGTCATGAAATTTTGACACGTATCGTTTGAAGGTTGGTACTTCCTAAAAATCATATGGATTTTTTGAAAAGGGCGACATCTATGTGTTAGACCAAAAACATTTCAACCTACGTGTTAAGTTATTAAAGTTCTATTGTATTAGGTTCTTTTTTTTTAAGTCTCTCTCCTTCAGTCATTGTTTTTTAAGTTGGGTATAAATTATTGCGTTTCACTGCATAAAAGGGTTAATTTTTGTGAAAGGTCGCCGATTTTTAAATTGGATGTTAGCTTTTTTAAGTCCAACTAAATAAAAAGAGTTCTTTTATTTAATTGGACCCTCTCCGGTCATCGATTTTTAGTTTACTGCGTTGGAAAGCCTTTAGAATTCCAGTGCAAAAGTAACTGTGCTTTTAGCGTTCACTTTCTTTTTCTTAAAGAAACTCCATTTTTTTTTATCTATGTATCTACCGTCCCTTGAACCTGACTTTGCGACGGGTTAAAACTATAGGTTATATTTAGAATGCGGATATATATGCAAGAAGATAGTGAAAATGACCTAAACCCACATCCTTAGAACTATAGGGGTATGGGATATGAACGCCTCAAAAACCTCAGCCTGATGTTGCCAGAAGGGTCGTAGGCTCATCAGAAGGCCGGGTTGGGGAGCTTTATTAAAAGACCTGAGCGCGGGAGCTTCTTATGTCGAGGAAGAAACAGTTCGGAGCTATTCTTTCCAAAGGTTGAGGTTCTTCTGCTTATAAAAGAAGTCACAAGCTGAACCTCACACCGGAATTATTTTAAATTTTTATCTTTTATAATATTTTACCGGTATAAAACTGCATGCGAATTTTATATAATATTGGTGTTTAATCTTAAAGGGATACGTCATTAATCACCATACTTCGAATAAAACATTTACCAGTTCTTAGGGTATTAACATAATTAAGTACTGTTCTAAAAGGAATATGTTTTTCTATGTTCTACACTATTTTGATTCACTCAAGAAAAGTAAAAAAATTAAACTAAAGCATATTTTTGTAAATAAGATGCTCAAAAACAAGTGATCAAAAAAAAATTTTGATAACCGTTAATTTACGTATAACAGTAAACATTATATTCCCGAGTTGAACCTCTCACTGTTTTCGATATATGTAATGCTTTGAGTTTAAATTTAATAACCGGTCAAGTGCAAGTTGAACTTGCACAATTAGTGTTCCGTACGTTGATTGTTTTTAAAATAAAAAAAATTGTTAGGGTGGTATAAAATGATCAGTGACTTCACAAAACACACCCCAAATGAGTTTTCAACAAAGTTTGTTTACAATCTTTACTGAAAACTGGTGACGTTGAAATTTTGTTTTTTTGTATATACCAGATGAATTATTAAAGGTAATGATAATTTTCGTTCAATCTATACCCCGTAGAGAATAATCCAGGATTTTTTCAAAATTTTTGATCAGTACTTTTCGAGATAAGGTAGGGGACAGCGATTTTTTCACGATTTTTTAAAAGTAATACGAAGAAAAGTGTTCGCAAGTATTATATTATATATATATTTTTTACTCGTGTTTTCACAAGCTTTCATTTGACACCACACTCGATGACCTAGTAAAAAATTTTTTTTTTCACTTCCGATTTCACCCCTCAGAATGAATCTCTCAAGTCAAAATTTATGTTACGGTGATATAAAATGATCAGTGACTTCACAAAACATACCCCAAATAAATTTTCAACAAAGTTTATTTCCAATCTTTACTGAAAATTGACGACCTTGAAATTTCTGTTTTTTTATATACCAGATAAATTATTACAGGTAATGCACTCGTGATAATTTTCGTTCAATCTACACCCCGTGGAGAATATTCCAGAATTTTTTCAAAATTTTTTGATAAGTACTTTCCGAGATAAGGCGGGTGGACAGCGATTTTTCGCGATTTTTTAAAAATAATACAAAGAAAAGTGCGCGCAAGTATTACATTATATATATTTTTTACTCGTGTTTTCACAAGCTTTCATTTGACACCACACTCGATTAGCTAGTAAAAAAAAATTTTTTTTCCCCCAAAACTAACCCCTTAAGTCAAAATTTAACTTTCAAAACTACATGGCTCTGATGAGGCCATCAATTCCTATATTACTACCAAATTTTAACTTTCTATGACAAATAGTTTCGGAGAAAATCGGGTGTGACAGACGGACAGACAGACAGACAGACGGACAGACAGACACCGAAGTGATCTTATAAGTGTTCCGTACGGAACACTAAAAAAAAAAAATATGTGGAGCAACGCTGTAATTTTTCACAGAAAATAATTGATAATTTTGGTATAATTTTTGACCCTTTTTATCTACTTGCTCTCGCCAGGCACGATTATTCCATCACTAAATAATTATAATTTTTTTTCTTTGGCAACTTCTAATTGTTCGTCTTTAGCAGCAAACTTCATTGATGTTGCAGCAACAGTTTTCAAGACTTCTCTGACATTACACATAGTCATAGCATAAGTTCTTTGGGTGATACAAGTTGGTAGATTCATAAAAAAACGCTGCATGGCCTTCAATCCTCTGTCGGGGAGGCGCATAGTAAATGCAAATGGTCTATTTATTTCATATGCAGTTGAGTTGATCAGTGGAGATGAATTTATGCTTTTAATATCTTCATTATACTTTGTACAAAATACAAGTTTAAACCCAAGCCCACGTATACTTTTTTTAACAAATTTCACATTACCACCACATTCTTGGCAAGCAAGAGACTCAGCGATTCCCAAAAAAATTGCAGCAAAATGAATAATGCAGTACGAAAAAGTTTCATCACACGAAACATCTACTGATTGTCCCTGGAATTTTTCCGCAGCTGTACTTGTAAATTGAGGCTCAGACTCCATTACTGCAGCTGTAGGAGGAACTCGCTTCTTCTTTGGATGAATATATCGTTGATCTCTTTTTGTTTTGAGATCAATGGAACGACGTTCCAACATTTTTAAAATGTGCGGTGGCGAGTTCGCGCTCGTCATCGTACAACTTGGAAGCCACCTGTACAGGGTGGTCCAAATTGGACACTTTTAAAGGTAAACCCCTTTATCTAAAGGAGATAGACGAAAACTGATTGTTTTGTTTTAGTTTGCTCTACTCGGAATAAATTATTTTATTGTTGTTTTGTTTTATTTTCTACATAGTTCATGGCATTTAGTAAATTTCATTGTAGTTATGACTCTTAGAGTTACTTCTGGGATTTTTTTTTACGATTTGACTGCTATCGGTAAACAAATGATATTGCCGCTCCGTCCAAAGCCTACTTCACAAAATGTGCATTTAAAACTCGCGTAAAAACTAAAAACCTTTATATTTTGAAGTAGATTTAAGCAAAATATAAAGTGTGCTATATTTTTAGAATGGTAATTTAAAGCTCTATTCGGATAAGGAAAAATATACAGGGTATCCCATTTAAAAAATATATTTTTGCGTTAATAACTATTAAAATAATAGTTCTAAAAAGATGTAACTTACACTGTTGAAATCCACGTGAAAAAGTGCTTTGAGAATGTTTTTACAGAAATCAAAAATTTTCAATAGGAATATTTTTCCAAAATGCCGATTTTTGAAAAAACACCCTGTATATTTGAATCGGTACTAAATATCGATATGCGGTTTTCACCATTGAGTTTATCATAAAAATTGAGCCTCAGACACCGACATCAGTTTTCGTCTATCTCCTTTCGATAAAGGGGTTTACCTTTAAAAGTGGCCAATTTGGACCATCCTGTACACTTCGAAAGACGACAGTCAACTAGTGTTGGAATCATAAACTCCACTATTGGATGAAAAATTCTAACGACTTTATTTTCAAAAGAAACCAGTTGACAAAAGCGCCACATTGAGATAGGTAGTGGTCCCAATCCGGCGCCAGGTCACATTTAATGCTATAAACTTTGTAATGGAATGCAATTTTCTTAAAATCTTTTTTTGAATAATTCTTAGCATAGAGAATAAAAAAATAATGCACTAGTGATAATTTTCGTTCAATCTACACCCTGTGGAGAATATTTCAGAATTTTTTCTAAAATTTTTCGATCAGTACTTTTCGAGATACGGGACTGCGATTTTGCGAAATTTTTTAAAAATGATACAACGAAAACTGTGCGCAAGTATTACATTATATATATTTTTGAACTGTTTTTAGCTTTCATTTGACACCCCACTCGATGAGGTGGTAATTTTTTTTTTTCACTTCCAATTTCATCCCCCTAAACTAACCCCTTAAGTCAAAATTACACGCTTCTGATGAGGCCGTCAATTCCTATATTAGTACCAATTTTTAACTTTTTATGTCAAATAGTTTCGAAGAAAATCGGGTGTGACAGACGGACAGACTCCGAGGTGATCTTATAAGTGGTCTATACGGAATACTAAAAACGGTAATATCGAATTAATTGGAACCGTTTCACATTGCAAAATTGATTACAATCTAATTAATATTAAATTTTTACCTACAACTGGTTATTTTATGAAGCGTTTATAATATTGATCAAATTTTCGTAAAACTCTGTATTCACATTATGTTCTTCTATAGGTCTTTCGAATGAAATTTAAAATATGATTAGGAAACAACGTAGTGCAAGACACAGAATTTATATTATGAAAATTCCATGCTAAACCAAAACTTCGTGTTTCGCATACTTAATGCACATCCCGCAGAATCTTTCAATATTGAAAACTTTTATCATTTTCTTCTTAAAGTTCCCATTGTAAAAACGAGGATGGAAATTGCTTTGGAAAAATATAACAAAACGTGTGAAGAAATAAATACACATACTTTTTATTAAATTCTTTAATTTACAATGTAACTTATATTGATTTTACCAATTCGAAGCACTGTTTTAAAAAGTATGTCTAGGATTCAAATTTTATCTATAAATTATCAAAAACGGTAAAAAGCGGTAAATGTCAGGTATATAAACGGCAATTTATACATTTTCTTTATCGTTCACCTGCCTGAAAAGCCTTTTTTATATCCTAAGGATATCGACGATACATTTGTATTTCACGGTACCTTTAAGATAACGCCTTAATGTGACGTTATTGCATATCTGCAGCAATTACTACCTATGTAGGTCGCCAAGTCAAATATACTTAAATAAATTAATAAATAAAGTATACTGACCTTCCGGGATCTGCACCGCTAGCAAGTTACTACGCCACGGAGATGCGAGCCGCCACGTTGTTCATAGATATGTTTTTTTTCGTGATACTTAAATATCTATGATAATGCGTTGCTGTTATGAGGTGAAGGTGCCTGCATGCTTTTATTTTATCCACTTTTCCCAGGCAGAATTATCTGAAGGAGCTCATAATTAAAAAGTTTGTTTTTGAGAGATTGTAGGCCCACTTATTTTATATCTTGAGGTAACGCGATAACCAAGTTTTTTATGGAGCAATATGCATGTCGAATCTATTTTCCGTATTAGACATCAGGAAAAGTTGACTCTTGCTTAAATAAACCATATTGCGTCGAGCCGTTGCTTATGATACCCTGGATTTCGCGGGCCCTGCCGCGCCGCATCTATAAAATAGCGATATATAAGCCTGGATAGGCAGTAGTAGTTAAGCACCGGCCGATCATCCAGACTATCCGAGAGGTGAGAATCCAAGCAGCTCCGCCAAGCAGTCCATCCGGTCCAATGTTGCCGACTATTATATCCTCTTTTTATACCCTTTTCTACTAGAAGTATACGCTTGTAGGGATGAGAATGACCCACTAACTGAGAGAGAAAGATACTTCCTTTTTCTTCTTAACACCGGCTCCGAGAGAGCAGATTGTCTGCGGATTCATTTCTGATCAGCAGGTCGTTTCTGTCCAGTGAGTAACATTCGTTCCGGAACTCACTAGATCTAGACCCACACACACACACGTACACCGATAGATAGGGTGGATGACTGCGGACATGTTTTTGACCAGCAGTCCGTCTCTGTCTGATTCAAATCTAGAGGTATGCTACCGACCTGTGCGACCAGTATGCTTCTCGTTGTGATGTATACCCTGATTCAGACGCTACGATAGATTAGTTCAGACCGACATACCTACATTTTACAAGCGTATCAAGTACCAAACGTAATTACGGTATGCGCACCGAGAACCTGGAGCATAACCGTGATAACGCTATTGGGTCGAAGAAGAACCAAACTCAATTGGCTGACACTCCAGAGATTCCTACAAAGGCACGAAGTGTGCGAACTACTATCACCGCTGCCTATTAATAATAAACTGCTCACGCTCGCTATTCACCACTTCGAAATAAACCGCTACTCGCCGGAATAAACGGATCCGTCGTCATCTGCGTTCCTGTTCACCCATGCACATGCCGCTTACAGTCACCGTCAGGTGGCGACACATTGACCAATGTTCGTTGTAAGACCTGATAAGTATTATCATGAGACTGAGTGTTGCTGAAAAGAGAATGCCTTGCACCGCGAGACCGATCTACATAGGACATTCTGGTGCGGCTCGGACTGTTTGCTGGAGAATGTATGGTACTGTTTGAATAACGATAAGGACAGAGGTAAGGCATTCTAGTCTATACGATCGTCATGCTGCCACCTGTCGTCCATGGTTCGCATCCGTCATGACCCCTGGATTACCTTCACTGTAATATGATATTTCGGTGGGCTCTTTACCGCGTGAATCCAAAGAGTGGCTTCCGAGGTTTGACGATTGGATGACCTTCCGAAAGTCTACCGACCGACAGATAACCGTCGCGCTTCAGAGCTAGAAACGCCGCTACGATGTATAACAGTCCATTTATTTTCCCAGTCAAGATATTTTAGGAGATGGATTTTGAGCCTGCAAATATCCCTAAAAATTTAATATTGGTGCATATTCAAATTTGATTTTATCATAAATGTATTATTGTATCAGGAAACAACTTCCAAAAAGTTCGAATTAAAAAAAAAATAGAATGTTATGGCAAAGAAGAGTGGATTATACTGTATATATAAATCAAAAACATAACATAGCTAGTGTCTTGTGGAGTTAAAAGCGATTCAAAATAAAAATGTATCATTAAAACGAGTTAAACATTTTATGTAAGCAAAAATCTAAAAGTTTATAAGAAATCTGCTCCAAGATGAAAATAGAAGTAAAACATGGTACTACTAACAACCTTTTAATACCATGCGGAATGTTTTTTGCTTATTTTTAGTCTTTTTTTTCTATTTTCTTGTCCTACAATTTTTGAGTTCATCTTTATATTTAAATACATTTAGTAAATGGAAATATAAATATCCCTTTACCAACATTAAAGACCATTTGTTTGTAGTTGATAGCACACAACATGGGTTATAAACATTAAAATGTCATAAACCATAAGCGTCCGAAATTTGTCTACCAATTATTTGCATCTTTATTTTCTATCTCTATACAACAGTGCGACCTTTTTCTAAAAAATATTTTATTTCATGCCTTCTAAACTTTACAATAAGCTATATAAATCAAAGCATTTCAAAGTTTATTTTAATCAGTAAATGATGAAACTAAAAATCTTATTTGTATGGTAAAGGCCTAAACGAGTACAATTAACAATTCTTAAGAACTAGAAATCTACAGTGTTATAAAGCTTAAAGATAATAGGTACAATAAAATTATTTGAGATTTTAGCAGTTATTGGAACATAATTAACCGAAGTACTTATCGGTACTTATCGGTAGGTAGGTGCCTAAGTACCTAAGTATGGAATAAAAAGATTCTGTGTAAGTATAAAAGTAAAGCAAAAACCTATAATGTGCTTAGTTCAAATCCGAACAGCGATGGCTTCAACAGTTTTGCCCCGGTTCAACTTCGCGGAGTCTGTAAATCTGCATTTTCCCTGCGAAAAAAAAACAATGATACTTAACGTCCACGATGCCCTAGTGCAGGGGTGCTCAAACTTGAACTGCTGGCGATCTACCTCAATATTGTTAGACTACGATCGATCGACTCTGAGAAGCTGCAAGTGTGATGCAGGATTGTCGTCTAGGTAGGGTGTATCGTGGCATAGATATTAGTTTTCCGCACAATATGAATTTTTTTAGTCAAGGTAAGTGTAGGTCTGCTCTAAAATGTCAATGAAAAACTCATAATTATTCAAAATTGCGAGTTTATTGGTTTTTACAAAACAAACGAGTTCTAGTGTCTAAACTTAACTAAAGAGTGACTTTGGATGTTAAAGCGTGGCACTGCATGTCCTCAGCATACTTTTCATAAGATGGTACGTAATTACCGAGTGCTAATCGCAAGCATGATGACGTATGTTCGTCAGTTAGTCGACTGCGATATTTTGACTTAATTATCTTCATTTCAGAAAATGCAGACTCGCACAAGTAAGTTGACCCAAACATTGCCGTCAGTTGAAGGGCGATTTGCCTTAGATTCGGATATTTATCTTCAATATATAAAACACCAGAATTTTGTATCAGATGCTGTGGCTTTGAGATGTTAAACTGACTTGCTATTTCAGTAGCTAATTCCTCAATGTTTTTACACGAAAAAGGATAACTCATTAATGATGCGATATTTACCAATTTATTGAAATCATAAAAAAAACGTATTTCGAATTGGCCCAAAATATTTGATAATTCTGCCTCATAAATATCATAATTCAACTGAGGAATCTTTGCTTTCAAAGACGGAAAATTTTTCAGATCCTTTCTTTTCAATTGATCTATCATAAGTTGCAATTTACCTTTATTGCGCTAATCATCTCAATAATAGTTTTTCCTTTACCTTGAAGCTCCAAATTAATGGTGTTTAAATGCATTATGATGTCTGTCAAAAATGCCAAATCAGTCAGCCATTTTCCGTTTTTCAGCATCTGAGTGTCATCACCTCTTTCGTCCAGAAAAGCTGTTATTTCGGGCAATAATTCTTGAAACCTTTCTAGGAATTTTCCGCGACTCAACCACCTGACGTCCGTGTGAAGAACTAAATCAGTGTGTTCAGCTGACTCACTATCTTCCAACTGCAATTTAAAGAGCCGTCGTTGCAAGCTACGTGCACGGATAGAATTCACAATTTTTATTGCAATGCCCATAATCTCCTCCATGTTTAGAACTTTTGAACACAAAACTTGTTGATGTACAATGCAATGGAAGGAGAAAAATGAAGGGAAATCATCATTAGCTCGACACAATGCCACAAAACCGTTTTTGTTTCCAGTCATTGCTGGTGCTCCACACTAGTTTATATATTGGTAGCTTGTAGTTTGTTACAAAATTGAAGAAAACGTCATATATATCTTCGCCACGGGTCCTTCCTTTCAGAGGAATCATTGTCAAAACTCTTCCTTAGCCGACATGTCATTGAATACCATTCGAATAAAAATACACAGCTGGGCAGTGTCTGTCATATCGGTGGATTCGTCGAACTGTAAAGAAAAGTATGTACATTCCATGATATCATGTTATAGTTTATCTGCCATGTCCTGACTCATGACTTCAACACGCCTTGTGACAGTCGGACGAGATAACTGAAGTTCTCTAATGGCAAACATAATCTCTGTTTTATTTTTAAAATCTCCAAATAAAGTCTCACCCGCTGACGCACGGCAAATGAGGCAAATCATACAAAAGAAAAATTTTTCCTCCCAATCGTTATTAAAATGATAAGTTTTACTTTTCTTCGCCGCACTCATTTCGGACTATTTATTAATAAATTTTGTATCGATGTATCGCTTTCAAGTTACAACTCAGACTGACTCCTATTCCTACAGGCGCAACATTTATATCGGCGCGAACGAAGTCTCGAATGTTCCCGTCAAACACGCCGCCCTAAGTTTCTAGAAAAATCGGCGGGAATCAAAAACGCGGCTTTTCTTTGACAAGTACCGCGCGTTCCTTTGGTAAAGCCGCCTTTTGCCGCTAGCAGGGGGTTATTATGATCAAAGAAAGTGATGAGGAGGTTATTCTGGCCTAATTGTGGATCGAATAAATTTTAGTAGTTTATTCATTACATTTTGTTTTAGTTACCTAAAACAAAATCTGTGAATAGTTCTATATCGGAATTTTTTTCTCGAGATCGACTCAAAAAGCACTCGCGATCGACTTGTCGATCGCGATCGACCATTCGAGCACCCCTGCCCTAGTGCATCAATAGCCAAGTCCGCGAAATTGTGGAAACCTGTGACAACATGACGGGAGTTGGATCAGCAACTATTTATAAGTTTCTAAAAAAAAAGAAAACGCGGTCCTTGCAACGAACTTCAGAATCACAAAGGAAAGGCGCCCTTAGAGATCGATGAAGACTTTAAAACGTAATAAGAAGAAAAGTATACCATTTTTTTTATTAAGAAAGAAATACCTACCCTACATAAAATTTTGCAAGAAATCAGAGAAGACCAGGACTTACCAGATTTAAAAAAATAGAAATTATGAAAAATCGTTCATAATCTGAATTTTCGTTGGGAAAAACAATAGAAAATCTGTTCTTATCTATAAAACAAAAATAATTTGTTGGAGAAGAGAATATCTACGAGCAATCAGAAAATTTCGAGCCGAAGAAAGAAATATTTTTTATTTAGATGAGACTTGGGTTAATGAGGGACATATAGTGAAAAAATTCTGGATTGACAAAAATATTAAGAGTGCCAAACAAGCATTTATGGAAGGTTGGTCAGCTGGATTACATCCCCCTTCAGGAAAAGGTCGCAGGTTATCATAAGGAAATGACGGCCGACGTTTCTGAGGAGTACTTCCAACAAATGATTGAATGTATACCAGCAGAATCAGTTATAGTATTAGACAATGCCCCATACCGTTCTCGATTATTAAAACGAGTCCCGACAAATTCATTGAAGAAAGCGGATATTCTTCAATGAATAAGAGACAAAAATCTCAAACATAAAGATGGTATGTTAAAAGCGGAACTTATTAAAATTGCGAAACAAAATAAGACACAGTTCAAGAAATACTCAGTCGATGAGATGGCAAAGGAATGGAATATCACAGTGCTTAGATTACCTCCATATCATTACGAATTGAATCCCATAGAGCTAATTTGGGTTTGGGGTTTCGTTGCAATGGAAAACAGCACGTTCAAACTTCAAGACGTAAGGCAATTATTACTCGCCGGAATAGAGAGGATAAAAGAGGATAATTGGAAAAATGCCATTCGACATGTTTTAGAAGAAAATAAAATGTGGAAACATGACGAATACATCGAAGAAATTGTGGAAATAGCACCCTTATTTATTTAAGAGAAGCCGAGTCTTCAGATTTTGAAGATGGTGATTGTTTTTGATTGTAATTAAAGTAATTTTATATCGTGAATTGTGAATTTATATTTATATATAGATCTATAGATAAAAAATTTTTTGGTAATAAATCTTAGATTTCTATAACTTTATTTTTAAGTTAATTTTATTTATTAAACACTAAGAGCAGGTTACGCTCGGACAGCTATGCTATCGATGAACCATCATTTACATTTTATGACTCTATTGTACAGCAGAGGTTTTCTGCCTAAAATAAGATGAACCCTTAAAAATAATTCAAAACAGGTAGCAAAATCCAATAAAATGCATAAGAAATCTCTTTTTTTTTGGGCGCACCCCAACGTTTTTTTGCATCTACAATGAGAGAATTCTGTTATCAACTCCAAACAAATACACTTTAGGAAAATTTACCGTGGAATATATAAAATAAAATAAACGCTATGTAACAATGAGTTATGGTTGGGAAAAATATTCCTTCACCTAGTTTCATAGTTATGAGTGTATTCTGCGGTTTTTAAAACTCCCTTTGATTGTTTTTTAAAAAAATATATTATGCAACAGAGAATATTTGTTCCAGAAACTGTGTTCTCTGAAATATCTTTCAACAAATTGGTACCTAGGCCTGTTCTAGGTGCCCTCTTTTAAAATATTTGTTTTTTTTTTTTAGATAATTTAGAATCACTAAAAATACAATGTAATACTTTATAAAAACTAAGCAAGGCTTATGGAGTGGGGGCAGGAGTGCAGTATGGATACAAATAGATACTACAGGCGAAGCTGCTTATAGGGGGAGGGGGGTCAGTAGACAAATTAGAAGGCATCAATCGAAAACTTGTAGCGAAAACTCTTGGACAAAAGCATATCTCATCCTTTAATTGTAAAAGTGTAAACCCTTCCCAGTACAGTAAATTTAAGATCGGTGATCGGGGAGGAACATTTTTCACAAAAAGAAAATTTTCATATTCCGATTTAAAAACTGATAACCGGTGGTTGAAATTTTACACAAAAAAATCTTTCATACAATAAAATTCTCAATAAAAACTGTTTTTAAGAAGATACTATTTTTTACATCCATTAAGGAGCAGATATATACTCCCCTGCACTCTCTCCCCTGGCTCCTTTGCTGTACACAAATGAAATTTAAGTAGAAAAAAGCATTAAAAATGTTAATAGAACCATATCAAGTTCTTAAATCGGAGCACACAAAAAATGTTCGACACATTAGGTAATGTTAGGTTTGGAGAACGCTACATTCGGTTATGTTAGGTTTGGTCTTCGTTATATTAGGTTATGTGAGGTTCCTGGTTTAAAAGCGTTAAGTTTAGAAAACGTTCATCTGATGATTTTTCCTCTTTGCATAGGGTTTTGATAGGTTTGAATTTCTTGGTGTAAATGGCTAAAAAATCTATATTTATTCAAAAAATAATTCAAATCATGGTCAATAACCAAAAATCCGCCCAGACAGATCGATAGAGAAATCAAAGATGCAGATTATAAAAAAAATATTGAGATTCCTTGAAAATTACGAGACTCATTATATTTCCTAAAAAGGAGTTTTTTTGGAAAAAAAAAGCAATAAATTAGTAAAAATCATGGTAAATAATCAAAAATCCGCTCAGACAGATCGATAGAGGAGAGGACATGAGACAGCTCTGTTTTAGTCACAGTGGAGTAAAAACAACAACGTGTTGATGATTCTGAGCGCTGTTAGGACCTGTTTAAGCGTAATGAAACGAATTTTTTCATGCGATATGTGACAATTGATGAAACATAGATCCACCACTATACACCGGAATCAAATCGGCAGTCAGCTGAGTGGACAGCAGCCGGTGAAAGCCGCCCGAAGCGACCAAAGACACAACAGTCGGCTGTCACAAAACACACCCCAAATGAGTTTTCAACAAAGTTTGTTTCAGATCTTTACTGAAAACTGATGACCTTGAAATTTTTCTGTTTTATATACCAGATAAATTATTAAAGGTAATGCATTCGTGATAATTTCTGTTCAATCTAAACCCCGTGGAGAATATTCCAGAATTTTTTCAAAATTTTTTGATCAGTACTTTTCGAGAGAAAGAGTGGGACAGAGATTTTGAGTGACTTCACAAAACACACCCCAAATGAGTTTTCAGCAGTTTGTTTTCGATCTTTGTCGAAAACTGATGACTTTGAAATTGTTTTTTTTTATATACCAGATAAAATATTAAAGGTAATGCACTCGTGATAATTTTCGTTCAATCTACACCCTGTGGAGAATATTCCAGAATTTTATCAAAACTTTTTGATCAGTACTTTTTGAGATAAGGGGTGGACAGCGATTTTTGGAATTTTTTTTAAAAATAATACAAAGAAGAGTGTGTGCAAGTATTACATTATATATATTTTTTTCATAAGCTTTCATTTGAACAAATCGTGTTTTCATAAGCTTTCATTTGACACCACACTCGATGACCTGGCAAAAAAAATTTTTGGGTATTTGGGTAAAAATTATGTATTGTCCCCATCGTGTGCCGGTATTCACATCGGGTACAAATACTTATTACCGTAATTTATAGCAAAATTTTCTTAGTCGATTCAACTACTGTTTGTTTTATGCTAAAAATGAATATTCCAGAAACTCTAGATCCAACTACCAAATAATTTCAAAGGTTTTCCTTAATGGATTAAGTAATTTGGCCTACGAACAGGTCAACCTCATTACGGTCATTAAAAGACTTGCATCATTCGTTTTGAAAGTCGTGATAACGACACCACCCCGCCATTTAGTTCATTAGCAAGCATAAAGCCGGGCCGGATCCGGAATCCGCAACATGCAAACGCGGTCAGAGAACCGCTGATAAAGGATTGGGCTCTGCACGGGGCGGATATAGATCTTACGACCGCATCTGGCCTTTATCTAAACAGCGTTGGCCGCCAGCCTGGTTGCTTATTGTAATTGTCCGGCGGCCATTGTTTAACAGATCGACAAGTTAACGAGCTTTATGTGGTTACGTGGAATGTTCGCTAATTATTAAAGTTATGTGCAACACTAACTTCTCTCTGGGCGTTGTGATAATACAATTTGGGTCGATTAGCTACCTGGAATCATATAGAAATTACTAGAATTACTTTGGAGAGATCAGACTTGAAACAGAGCCAGACACTTGTATATATTAAACTTTTCAGCGTGGTTAAGTTAGCTTGAAACATTGTAACTGCCTCAAAGTGGAACAATATTACAGAATTACTGAAACACCTGTTTGTTTCTTTAGTCAGATTATAAGGTTCAATGCTGAAATAAACTCGGATTACAATTCCCTGGTAGGGGTTCTAAGAATTATCTTGAAAAAGTTAAAAAGAAAACAGAAAAACATATACGATGTGCGACAACTTAAAGACGAAACTGTAACAAACGTATTTAAAAAATGTCTTAATAAAGAACTTAGAGACACAGAGCTAAACGAAGACATAAAATCTGAAATAGAAAAGTTAATGAAATAGCAAGGGGGCTAAAGAATAAATATCTAACTATGGAACAAACATTTAAAAGGAAGGAATGGATGACAGATCACATTCTAAGACTAATGGACCAAAGACGGTTACACACAAAGGTAACAAAAGAGAATATAGCAAACTACACACACAAATACAGAAAGAAATTCGAACAGCTAAAGATAGGTGGAATGGTGAAAGATGTAAAGAGATAGAAGAGTTGTAGGGAAAGTATGATAGCCTTAATATCTATTGAAAATAGATCATCAGGAAACGTTGTTATCGATAAGAAAGAGAAACTGAAGATATGCCAGGACTGTATCACAGAGTTATTTTCTGATGCAAGATCAGATCAACCATAATGCTCAATAGATTTGTTTGGGCCGTGTATTACCATCGAAAAAAGTGTGCATTGCAATAAATCACCTAAAAAATGAAAAAACCACCGATCCCGATGAATATGAGGATGGGATTAAAAGGCTTACGGTGATCTACAATAAAATCTATGATTTAGGCAGAATATCATCAAGCTGGTTAAAGTCTGCGTTTATAACGATCCCATAAAATGTAGGCCTTAAAAAATGCGAAGAATATCGAACAATTAGCCATATAAGCCATCTTTCAAAAACATTTCTGAAAATTATTCACAGAAGAATCTACAAGTTGTGCTATACAATTTGACTTTCGTGATGCCATGGGAACCAGAGAGGCGTTATTTTTTATGCAGGTTTCGCTTCAACGATGTAGAGGCGTCAAAAGACTTTTGACGGAAATAATTCTAGGAATTATATCTCTAGATATGAGGATGATAGATGAGGAATAAAAACAACAACCTGTACAATTTGGAAGCAAGTGTTATGGATTTAATCAACGCCGTATAATCACGAAAAACTATATAGAATTGGTTGTGATTCAAATTTATGTATGGAAGTGGAAACGATGATAAAGGAAACGGGTCGGGTCTATTGCACAGACGGATCAAAAACTCCAAGCTAACTAAGTGCCGGCATATATGCAGAAAACTCTGTTTCACTGGGGACAAGTGCAATAATATTTCAGACAGAAGTTCATGCAATACAAGCGTGTGTTTATGAGAATATTAGACGGGACTATCGCAACCGAAAATATATATTCTCTTGGACAGTCAAACCGTCCCAAAGATTAAACATGCCTATCAGGAAAACTACAAGATCGCAATGGAGTGTAAACGTGGCCTGAACTACTGTGGGTTCCAGGACATTCGAGAATAAAAGGTAATGAAAAACTGAAAATGTAACAACGCTAATGAATTAGTAAGGTTCGGAGTTTTAAAATTATACCGACGTCCAGAACCAGCGTTCTGTATACCAAAACAGGTGGTCAAAACGACAATCAACACACGGTCAAATCAGCAACATCTAGATCGTTGGGGTGCATTATTTTAATACCTACACTAAAAATAACATTGTTTTTAATAGATCTAATCCGTGTATTAATATTGTAGTTACTCTTAAAGAAGTTATAACGAAATATTGAGTATTAAAGAAGAAAAGAGTTTTATTTGCAGTCTAGACCGACTCCCGATAACCAAACGGCAAGAAATTCTGGAAGTTGTGAGCCAGAAATATGACGAAGAATAGAGATTGCCTATCATGCTGTCGTGAAACCAACAAAATAGGCACCGCTCAAGACTCAAGGTGTTTGAGATCTGGTGTTATAGCAGACTAGTACGTATACCATGGACTGCGCACAGAACCAATATTTCGATTCTGGAGAAACTAGGAGTAGCTAAAAGAATAACTGACACCATCCGTGAAAAAATTTTGCGATATTTTGGCTAGCACATAGCTAGGCGGACTAACGATATGGAGCTGCTAGTCATAGAAGGAAAAGTAAACGGCCGTAGAACTAGAGGCCGGTCTCCCCGTCGCTGGTCGGATCAGGTTCGAGAGCTGAGATGCACGATGCAGTTCATCTTGCTGATGATAGGGATCAATGGAAGGACTTAGTGTGATTGGTAGTCACCACACCAGAGTGAAGAGGAGGATATATATGTATATATATATATATATATATATATATATATATATATATATATATATATATATATATATATATATATATATATATATATAATTTAAAAATGTGAAGGTACAATGCATGTAATCAAACGACTATATGATGGTCTTGAGAAGTATTTATTTAAAAACGCTTAGATTTACGTCAAGTGAATTTTTGTCGAATCTTTCCCCAAGAAATTTATGGGTTTTGCTGTTAGTTTATGATATTAATATAAGAAAATTGCGTGATTCGTATCAAGGCAGAAATACAATTATTTAATTATGAAAAAATTAATGTTATTGTTTGCATAAATTAGAAAGTTTTCGGGTACATAGAAAATTACTTGCTGTTGTAACGGTTCTTCTACAGTACACTATTTTCTCAAATATGTACAGGGTGAGTCAACGATAGAGTAAAGTTCATTATTTCATTTGTTTCGGGAACGACGAAAAAATGTTAAATAGAATAGTTTTAGAGAATGTTAAGGTGCACAGTTTAAAAATTATTTTTGAGTATACAGGGTACTTCAAAAAAGTGTGGCCGATATAACATGTTTTTTTTAAATGGAATATCGTATTTTTCTAATTTATTTTTAAATTCTGCGTAAAATTTTATAACTTTACTCTATCGTGGACTCACCCTGTATATATGTACAACTCTGACAGATCCTGTGATTTGTGAGAAATAGTTCGTTAAGTGCTGGAACGTAAGCAGGTAAAGTGAAGCTTGGTAAAACGGAAGCAGCAAATCCGAAAAGACGATGAAAGGAAAATCAAATTGGAAAAAGAGGTTAATATTTATTTATTTTCTTACAAGCGCTTTTCATATTCCTTTATTAAATTAGAAATCTTGCAACAAAGTTAATATATTATTTACAATTATTTACAAGTACTACCTCTTGAAAGTGGACTTTTAAAAAAAATATTATTAATTCTTATACACGTATTGAAATAAATATGAGAAAGATTTTCTTAATAATTATTGTTGTTAATAATTATTGTGTTGTTGTTGTAAAAGTAATGTTTCGTTACTGTTGTTTGCCTTTATGGTAGAAATCCACAACGATCACTTTCAAGAGAATTTTATTTCATGAGATAAAAAAATCTAAGTAATAAACAAGTACCAGTAAGCAGAAGCATCTTTTCTCGTAATGAGAATACGGTCTTATGTTATTAAATGTTTATTATATTTTTATGTCTACGTGGATACTACCAGTTCAGTTAATAATCTACGATGAGACTTTTTATTTCATAAGGCAAGAGTTACTTGGACGAACAATACTTCATGAAATAATTAAGATTAAATTAGGATGGTATTTTTGTGCCATGATGGACACTTGCTTTTGGGGCCGTTCAAGTATTACGTAAGCATCAAAGGGTGGGTAGGGGGTTTTTGCTTTGCTTATTTTTGGTGACAACGGGGGCGGGGGGGGGGATTGAATGGTGATTACGTCAGCAAACAAGCAATTAGCAGTGTAATAAGTGTTTTATAATTCAACTTTTACTTGGCCTTGCTAGAAAAATATTGTTTTGTAGATTCTGGTATATTTGTCCAACTTTCACATTTTCCCCGAAAAATTTGGTAGATCCTAAATCGAATATATGGCAACCCTACTTGACTATACTCGAAATCGGAACGGATGTTTGGGGATTCCTCGTCTATAAGCAACTTTTGTTTTGTTTACATTTCCTAGTTTATGTATATCACAATGCCGCGCTATTTACTTGTCTGTTCCGAGTTCAATGGTCTGAATACACCTAATTGATCTAACGTGTTCTTAGCGTTTAAGTTCTGCTATTGATAAAAAAAGTGTTTAATATTGATCCACTTTTGTGACCCAAATCAATTAAGATGTTGTCTAATGTAGACAAATCAAAATTATGTCAAAAAAATGTTTGAAAGTTTTAAAAATTCTCACACAAACACAAAATGTGCAGAAATTAGTTAATAAAGTTTGGTGTGATTATAAGAAACAAGCAAAGTCTGACAAGGAACTTGAAAAGAGTCCAAGAGAATCTAGGAAGAATTGCAAGAAGCAACTAGGAAGAAATCGAGTCTTTTGAGCTTTTTAGCCAAGCTAAGTTAGCCTTTTATTTGTGTATGCCGTACTTTACCCTAAAGTCGCATATTCAATACATCCAAATGACTTGTTGCGTCCGCGCTTTTGGGGTTCCGTAGCCAAATCGCAAAAAACGGAAGCCTTATAATTTCATGTCGTCTGTCAGTCTGTCTATCCACATGCCACAGCACCACAACTTTTGCAGTTTAAGTTCGATTGATTTGAAATTACAGAAAGATGTAGTGTAAACAAACATAAGTTTAAATTTTTTTGACGGACCTCCATACATCAAACGTTTGGGGAAAAAAGTGTATCTAAAATAAAACTACTTATAGCTCGGCGATTCGTGACACTATTGCATATTTGATTTTTTTCAGGCAATCTCCACCTGTAAAGCTGATGAAAATGAAGCACCTATATAGTCTGCTTCAGGCTCGATTGAACAGGAAGAGAAAAATACTGAACTGAAAGTAGAATCAGAACACGAACACATCGAAAAAGAGGAAAAAACAGTTTAGAGCAAAGCCTTGAAGAGTTTCAAACGCTGGCTAAAACTGACCGTGGATGTGTTAAACCAGTGGTGATTATGACGGTTGATGGGGGGACCAGATGAAAATCAACGATACCAAAAGGTAATAGCGTTTGTTATACAGGCCGACAAAATTTGGCCAAACCTTTTACTCAGAAACCAGAATATACTTTTCCCAAGGTTTTTGACGCACTGAATTCGAATCCGTGGTCAGAATTTCTCCGATGGTTCCGGTTTTCGAGATATTCTAACCTAAAAGTGCGAAAATCACGGTTTTTTGACATATTTGAGGTTATGTTACATCGTAAGATAATTTTTTTTTATCAAGCCATTACTGGGGTCCGAAAGAACTACTCTTACTCTTTAAAACGCATTTAGAATTGTCCGGATATCTATTTTTTTTTTGAGAAATCGTATGTTGAAATTAAGTATTTCGACTTATTTCTCGATTTTTGGAAAACGAAGGGCATCGAATAAATACAATTCTTCGATGTATTAACTATTGTAACGATTGTTAATTTATGGTGAAGAATGTTTCAAATTAGACTTATTTTGAGTTTAATAAACAAATAAAAAAGTTAATACGTCGAAGAATTGTATTTATTCGATGCCTTTCATTTTCCAAAAATCGAGAAATAAGTCTAATTTTTCAAAGATAAAAAAATATATCCAGACAAATCCAAAGGTGGTGTTTTGAAGAGGAAGAGAAGTTCTTTCGGATCTCATTAATGGTTTCATCTTTCGATGTAACATAACCTCAAATATCACGAAAAACCATGATTTTAGAACTTTTAGGTTAGAATATCTCGAAAATCGGAGCCATCAGAGAAATTCCGACCTCGGATTCGAATTTAGTACCTTTGGAAAAGTATATTCTGGTTTCTGGGCAAAAAATTTGTCGGCCTGTGAATACCATTTAACGTCTGGTAAAACAGGAACATCAGGTTCACCGGGCCCAACATACTTTGCGTAAACATAATAATAATCAATAGCCACTGTGCTCCATACCCCTGCTAATACATCGCCAGCAAACTCAAAAATGGACTTTTGTAAATTTTTATCGATTGTAACACTGCGGTCGTCCAAATGAGAGCCAAAATGGTCATGAGGTAATACCAAACCAGCCAGTTCCCGACTAAGTGGAGGCATTCTGCGCTCCACTCAATTGCACGCAATTCTGCCAGAAGCGTTTGTAGCTATAAATAATGCATCGAGATCACAAACGCTTCTGGCAGAAGTGCGTACAACCGAGTGGAGCGCAGAATGGCTCCACTTAGTCGGGAATTGGCTGGTTTGGTATTACCTCATGACCATTTTGGCTCTCATTTGGAGGACCGTAGTGTTACAATTGATGAGAATTTAGAAAAGTCCATTTTTGAGTTTGCTGGCAATGTATTAGCAGAGGTATGGAGCACAATGGCTACTGATTATTATCATGTTTACGCAAAGTATGTTGGGCCCGGTGTACCTGACGTTCCTGGTTTACGAGACGTTAAATGGTATTCAGGACATGTGCGAGAAAGCCAATATTTCCTGCAAATTATGAAATGTAATAATACGGATTATTGTGTACGTCCAAGAAGCGGCTTGTTTAGGTTACAAAACAACATATTCCTCCCACCACCACTAAAAGTAAAACAGACAGCTGATAATTTGATCGTGGATAATGAAGGACAATTCCTTAGACTTCCACTCCGTTTAGCTCTACACTCAGATTCTTCATCTAAAGACTTCCTTCAGATGCCCTGCGATTATTTTTGTCTATCGGTAAAACCAACATTGTCAAGTAAAACATGCAAAAGTGTGGTCTTTATCACTCCTTTGTCAAATCATAAAATCGTCACAGCAAGGAGATTCATAGAATTATGAAAACGCAAACCGAACAAGAGTGAGACCTGTAAGGGTGGCTTCTCGCCGTGCTAATGAATTGATGTGTATAGTACAAACTTTAGACGGAGACCAAGATGTTGAATAGCTTGAAGAAAGCTGTAGTCAGCAGACACACAACATCGAACAGCAAACATCCAACGTCATCAACGACTTACCGTCATGGATTCAAGTGTTTTGGACTGAGGATTTTTTCAAAATTTTTTGATAAGTAGTTTTCGAAATAAGGCGGGCGGACAGCGATTTTTTTTCGCGATTTTTTAAAAATAATACAAAGAAAAGTGCGCGCAAGCATTACATTATATATATATATATATATATATATATATATATATATATATATATATATATATTTTTACTCGTGTTTTCGCAAGCTTTCATTTGACACCACACTCGATGACCTAGTAAAAAAATTTGTTTTTCACTTCCGATTTCATCCCCCAAAACTAACCCCTTAAGTCAAAATTTAACTTTCAAAACTAGATGGCTCTTATGAGGCCTTCAGTTTCTATATTATTACCAAATTTCAACTTTCTATGACAAATAGTTTCGAAGAAAATCGGGTGTGTGATAGACAGACGGACAGACAGATGGACTGACAGACGGACAGACAGACGGTCAGACACCGAAGTCATCTGATAAGTATTCCGTATGGAACACTAATAATGATACTCGTTTATGAATTACCATTAGTATTTAACAAAATCTATATAAAATTATATCAATTCTCACGTAAGAGCATGACGGGGGTGGTAAGAGCTTTTCTTACTTTCGCTGACTAGAGGGAGGGTGGTTAAAATGGCTAAAATTCGATTTTTTTTTATGGGTCTGGCACACGTGCTACAGGGAAGTCCCTAAAGCGCTCCAGTTTACGTCATATTTGAACGGTCCCTTTCGATATTTTGTTTTATATTATGGGTTGTCTTTTGTATTAATTTAAGGTTGCAATATTGATGGTTGCTATGTTAAAAAGTTGATTGAATCTGAATTATTAGCCAACAATTATAATTTTATGAGCCCAAAAAAATATTTTGAATTTTACTTTCCAAGGAACTGATAATTTCCTCTAAATAAAATGAATTACTATCGTTTGCGATAGGTAATCAATCAACTATTTGTTTATGTTGTAATCATAAAATACGAGTAAGAGCGCCGAAACTACTTCGTCCTAAGATATTCTCTTGAATTATCGAATTCTGTATTTCTTCGTTTATTTTAGCACAAATAATTTAAATTGCCAATTTGCGATTGCTAATTAAAATTCTTTGATTAATTTCGCTTCGCGCTATTTTCTTTGTTTCATTTTCCTAAAAACGATTTAAAGCTTTAAAAGAAGAAAGCAATATCTAAAATATTTTGCCATAATATTTCTTGGTTCTTTATAGCTTTGCAACTAAGAGAGCGATTACTTCGTGACAAACTGCTAAAAATAAGACTAACTTCTAAAGACAAATAAGCAAGATTTCCCAAAGGACGAGACCAATATTCTTTCGCTTAAGTTTGCTTGTTTGTTGACTTTGTCAAACGTGAACTGAGTTTCCTATTTTTGTGGTACATTTTGTCTTTTTCACTTTATTGATTTTAATTATTTTAAAAGGTCATTTGTCATATTAGACATAAAAATTGGTTACGATCTTCAAAAGTCAAAATTATTACGAGAACGGAATATTAACATATACGTTATAATTATATTCTTCCATGTGATATAATGTGTAAAATTAATTTCCAATTATTCATTTTCATAGTTTTCTTCCTTCGCAAATCCTTTCTTTCGTTTACACGTTGTTTTAGTTAAGATATGGTTATATATCCTTAGAAATGTATTTAAGTTAGGGATTCTTCTGTCTTCCATAAAGTGTTGTATATTCCTATTGTACTTTCCCCTTAATATAACCATTTTTAATAAATATTTCGTATATACAGTCTGTGAAGTAAGAACGTGTTTGCGATAATTCATTTTTCGCAGATGCGAGCTTAGCGATTCAACAAAAAACTCGGTAGAGGGAACCTTTGTCTACGACGCATTTCAGTAAAAGTGTCAGTCGATTCCGAATTTTCGTCAAAATCACGTAAAATCTAAAATGAGTCACCTGTTTGCGCGTCGATTCGAGGCAGTCTTGTTTTGTTCCTATCCAAAGAGGCCGAAAATGACACATACTGCGGCCGCCAAATATATTAAAAAGTGGGCGTCGTTTGTGAAGAAGTGGGTAAATCATTTTAACGAGATGAAAAATATCGACGACTTGCCAAAACGTGGCTCGGTAAGGAAAGTCGCTCCGAAAGTCGAAAAATGAATCGTGTCTTTATCTTCACGGGACTGCGTCGAGGAACTGCAGAATTAACAAGATCCGGTTTGAATGAGTCCCATGAGACCATTTGACATCTTCGTGCTTATGATGTCAAATTCCGACGAACATTGCTGGGCGAAAATCACGATGCGAAGCGGTTCGCTTGGGCCTACGATAAGATACTAGAGTATTGAAAACTTTGGTCCTTTGTAAAGAGACAGCTCAGTGGAAAGACTCTGAGGACTCGCGAGATTAGAAAATTTATGGAGTATGCAGAAAATCTCGTCGACAACATGCCTTGAAGATGCCAGGCGATTATTGATACAGAAGGTGATGGGGCAACTTGTGGGTAATTGTACCGTTGTTAGCACACCAAAGAATACATTGATGGCAAAAAATGTTCCCAAAACACATTTTTTCAAGAATATGAGCAGCCACGTTCTTACTTGATAAACAGTATTTCCTGTTTTTCACTGTCCGGAATAAAATATATATACTAACAGTTTCAATCTACTACTATCAAAATTTTTAGCATAAACAAATACTATTGTACGAGGCTGGTTTGAAAAGTCCGTGCAAAAATAAAAACTACTTATGTGTTTGGGGTAAACCTTTTTTATTTTTCGACATAGTCTCCTTTTAGGCTTATACACTTCGTCCAACGATGTTCTAGTTTGTTGATCCCTTCCGAATAATAGGATTTGTCCAAGTCTGCAAAATATCCATTAGTGTCTGCAGTCACCTCCTCGTTTGAATAAAATCTTTGTCCCGCCAGCCATTTCTTCAAATTGGGGAATAAATAGTAGTCCGAGGGAGCCAAGTCTGGAGAATAGGGGGGATGTGAAACGAGTTGGAATCCTATTTCCATTAATTTTGCGACCACAACTGCTGAGATGTGTGCTGGTGCGTTGTCGTGATGGAAAAGGACTTTCTTGTGGGCCAATCGCGGGCGTTTTTCTTGCAGCTCGGTTTTCAAACGGTCCAATAACGATGAATAATATTCACCTGTAATAGTTTTAAACCCTTTTCCAGATAGTCGATGAGGATTATCCCTTGCGAATCCCAAAAGACAGTCGCCATAACCTTTCCGGCCGAAGGAACGGTCTTCGCCTTTTTTGGTGCAGATTCCCCCTTGGTAACCCATTGTGACGAAACGACGCTTAAAGTCCTCCGGATTCTTCTGGAACAGCTGCAAACCATCCTCGCAACACTTCTCACGATTCCGTTTTTGGTCAAGCGTGAGCAATCGCGGCACCCATCTTGCGGATAGCTTTTCTCATGTCCAAATGTTTATGCAAAATATTATGTACCCGTTCAGTCGAGATGCCCACAGCACTAGCAATCTCATGCACCTTAACTCTTCTGTTATCCATCACCATATCATGGATTTGATCAATGATTTCTGGAGTCGTAACCTCCACAGGCCGTCCAGAACGTTCAGCGTCACTCGTGCCCATATGGCCAGTCCGAAAATTTTGAAACCACTTATAAACTGTTCTAATCGAAGGTGCAGAGTCACCATAATGTTTATCAAGCTTCTCTTTAGTCTCCTGAGGCGTTTTGCCTTTCATAAGGTAATGTTTAATCACCACACGAAATTCTTTTTCGTCCATTTCTCGAAAATCACTCGACTTCCTTGATTCACACGAATGCCAAACACAAAGAAATAGACCAATATGGCTGAAACTTGGTGTGCGTTCATTCAAGAGATGCTACCAACTAAACATGACCTCGATACGCGCCGGTGGTGCCATCTCTCGGACTTTGCACGGACTTTTCAAACCAGCTTCGTAAATTAGAGTTATTATCAAATGTGTACAGGCAGAGTTAAAAAAAAACGATTTTTCTGTTATGTTGCATACTAACACCATAAAAAAGTATATTGGCTTTTTAAGGTTCAAGAGTTTTATAACACCTAAACAATAATATCCAGGGAATTAAAACAATTCAAGTTTCTATTTTATGTCGAAAACACGGTTTTAGTTTAGTAATTTTTTAAAAATATTTCTGTACTTAACATTTTTGGTTCTTTTATAATCAATAGCCCTGTACACTCCGAACAGAAGATTTGTTTCATGGACGGGCCACGTATCTGAAGTAGCCAGTAATATATCCTACATCTACGTTTTACAAAATGTTTGCGAAGTATAGCCCATCAAATTACTGGCAACTTGCCTGAATCATTCTCATCAATATTCTCGGACATCAATATACTACATATGGGCAATATTACAATATTGCAGAGATATTAATCTATTGTATAAACTATACGTAAATCTAGACCAAATTTGTGTTAAATACTACTTTAGGTTGGAGATTACAAATATGTAATATTGAAATCTGAATTTCCATACATTTGTTTGTGCGTTTGTCTGTTTTTTATTGTATCTTGCTTAAATGGCTTGATAAATTCAAATTTAGAAACTCAATATATTATGACTCGGAATAGGGCATATGTTACGTGTATTATTTCTTGACATTGGTAGCTGTCAAATCAAAAGATTTTTGTCTTCTTCAATCGATTTGGCAAATTTGGAAAGTGGAAGAATTTGGGAAGAATATGCACTAGCACTACAATCTTGCTGTTCAAGAAAGGAGCCAAAAAGGTAGCAGAAAATTATATCTGCATAAATCTCCTAGCTATAACCATAAAACTAAAAACAAAGGCGTACATGAAAACAAAAAGCACGTCATACTAGCAAAGGAACTGAAGCAATTAATATTAGCGTAGGTATTTGATTTTCTTAATGTTGTGGTTTAATCGCCACTTTTTTATTTTCCCCCGTAACTTGCTCTCTTTCTCTCTCTCTCTTTATATATATATATATATATATATATATATATATTCATATATATATATATATATATATATATATATATATATATATATATATATATATATATATATATATATTGTTTTGACGAATGTTCTCACGGGTGTGAAATGTAGTAGTGGTTTTTCGGGTATCCCGTGTTAGTTTGAAGTCCCTTGAACGGTTTCGCTGACGTTTCGATGGAATCTCATCCATCTTTTTCAAAGCGTTGATGAGATTCCATTGAAACGTCAGCGATGGATGAGATTCCATTGAAACGTCAGCGAAACCGTCCATCAAGGGACTTCAAACTAACACGGGATACCCGAAAAACCACTACTATATATACGAGGCTGGTTTGAAAAGTCCGTGCAAAAATAAAAACTACTTATATGTTTGGGGTAAACCTTTTTTATTTTTCGACATAGTCTCCTTTTAGGCTTATCCACTTCGTCCAACGATGTTCTAGTTTGTTGATTCCTTCCGAATAATAGGATTTGTCCAAGTCTGCAAAATATCCATTAGTGTCTGCAATCACCTCCTCGTTTGAATAAAATCTTTGTCCCGCCAGCCATTTCTTCAAATTGGGGAACAAATAGTAGCCCGAGGGAGCCAAGTCTGGAGAATAGGGGGGATGTGAAACGAGTTGGAATCCTATTTCCATTAATTTTGCGATCACAACTGCTGAGGTGTGTGCTGGTGCGTTGTCGTGATGGAAAAGGACTTTCTTGTGGGCCAATCGCGGGCGTTTTTCTTGCAGCTCGGTTTTCAAACGGTCCAGTAACGATGAATAATATTCACCTGTAATAGTTTTACCCTTTTCCAGATAGTCGATGAGGATTATCCCTTGCGAATCCCAAAAGACAGTCGCCATAACCTTTCCGGCCGAAGGAACGGTCTTCGCCTTTTTTGATGCAGATTCCCCCTTGGTAACCCATTGTTTAGATTGTTGTTTGGTCTCAGGAGTATAGTAATGTATCCATGTTTCATCTACAGTGACGAAACGACGCTTAAAGTCCTCCGGATTCTTCTGGAACAGCTGGAAACCATCCTTGCAACACTTCACACGATTCCGTTTTTGGTCAAGCGTGAGCAATCGCGGCACCCATCTTGCGGATAGCTTTCTCATGTCCAAATGTTTATGCAAAATATTATGTACCAGTTCAGTCGAGATGCCCACAGCACTAGCAATCTCACACACCTTAACTCTTCTGTCATCCATCACCATATCATGGATTTGATCAATGATTTCTGGAGTGGTAACCTCCACAGGCCGTCCAGAACGTTCAGCGTCACTTGTGCCCATATGGCCAGTCTGAAAATTTTGAAACCACTTATAAACTGTTCTAATCGAAGGTGCAGAGTCACCATAATGTTTATCAAGCTTCTCTTTAGTCTCCTGAGGCGTTTTGCCTTTCATAAAGTAATGTTTAATCACCACACCAAATTCTTTTTCGTCCATTTCTTGAAAATCACTCGACTTCCTTGATTCACACGAATGCCAAACACAAAGAAATAGACCAATATAGCTGAAACTTGGTGTGCGTTCATTCAAGAGATGCTACTAACTAAACATGACCTCGATACGCGCCGGTGGTGCCATCTCTCGGACTTTGCACGGACTTTTCAAACCAGCCTCGTATATATATATATATATATATATATATATATATATATATATATATATGTATATGTATATGTATATGTATATATATATATATATATATATATATATATATATATATATATATATATATATATATATAAAATTTAAAGCTTTAGCAACCGGCATATTTTTAAAGAGTGTAGGTGAGTCACAACATAAACCTTTATTTACTAGAAATCTGTACGGTATTCTGTTGCACATTTGTATTCTTGATATATCATATAGGTTATTAAGAATGTTTATAAAGACGTGGCTAATATTGTTTTTCTGTAGCATTTAACATAACTCCTTGACACGAACTATGCCATAAGTTGTTTGGAGGTTTATGAATGTAATGTTAGAACTAGTGGTAGTATGAATGGAAAGGCTTAGAGGCAAGCAAATATAGTCCACTCAAGAAATTATTTTTGCCAACCTCCCCGCCGGGATATTGTGTTGAAATATGTTCATCGTTGGTAGCGCTCGATCTTTTCAGCCCCTTTATATTTACATCTCAGCTGTCTACTAATAAAATGCCGTTAGCAGTTTTTCCAATGTGGTCGGCTTTTAATTTTTCCAAAGCTGACTTCAGATATCCATCCGTGTGTGAAGTGAGGGGAGGTGTTTTTATCGTCGTCCTTTCACTGTTCGAGCGGCCTCCCATCAACGACATACTTTGGAGCCAGATTTACTACGGTTTATGAATATACATGAGTCCCTTGGTTTGTTTTTGATCTTTATTCTATCAGTAATTTTAGTTATCTATACATGTCTAACCTAAATGGAACGAAAATTGTTTTTGGTCTTTATATCCCATCTCAATTATGTTTCTAAGAATTCTTCTCTATAGTTGACTTGGGGTACTGATACATCCCTTTATTTAGAGCAATCCGATATATTTCCTTTTTTGTGGATAGATGAAATGTATGCAACTGTCAATTCGTTCGGTGTAGGTCACTATTTAGATATTGATTAATGAACCATGTTAGTATTTCAAATTCTGTGTGGCGGCCCGGGGCTCCGTGTTGTAGTAATTTGCTTGCGGTGCAGAAGGTCTCGGGTTTCAATCCCGGCAGGTAGGTATACTTTATTTATTAATTTATTTAAGTATGTTTGGCCTCTCCACGTACATATGTAGTAGATGCTTGCAGAAATGCAATACGCCCGTAGCAGCACTATCGCATTGTCTAAAAGGTGCTGTGAAATACAAAAATGTATGTTTCGACACTTGGTCAACGTTGACGGGTATTACGACATCCTCGCCTATATCCTCAGGATATGAAAAAGAGTAAAAATCCCTACTCAGGTGGAGGTGTAAACAATAAAAAAAGTAGTTTTATTATGCCATAAAAAAATTGTAAAATATCGTAGCGTTGTTTTCAATAGTCTGCCTACGATTGTTTTGGTATGACATGGCTTCAAATTTTGCATAGAGGTAGATCTTGTGCTCCTGAACAAAAGTCTCAATGGGCATAACTCGCGAAAATGTTTCCTATCCCCGCTATTCACCGAATCAACTCCAATCGAACCCAAGCGAATCCAATCGCTCATTTACAGTTTTCGAGTGAGCTGAGTTAAATTTTTTAGACATTAAGGCCTTACCGGTCCTCTAAAGGGTTTTAAAAAGGATTGTGAAGGGGTTAAATTATAAACTCTATATATAAGCATTTTTTAATCAGACATGTATCTATGGGGTTTCCGAGTTCGCCGAATTTGATTTTTCAGGTATTAGGGCCTTTTCATTCCTCGAAGGGGTGTAAAAGGGGTTGTAAAGGAGTAAAATGGGTTTTGACAATGAGGTTTTCGGACACGTTATGTTTGATATTTTAGGTATTAATATCACTCCGAAGGAGTGGAATCATACCATATTATATCATATCATAGCATATTATATTATATTATATGTTATGTTATGTTATTTTATACTATAATATAATATAATATATTATATTATATTATATTTATATTATATTATATTTATATACGTGGTGCGATCATAAACTAATGAGACTGATTTTTTTGAGTGAACGGTGGCAACCCTGCAGCCTTCATAGACACTCCATCTTTGACTTTGATCCTCACGCCACTAAAAGTCCAACCGGCACATCCGTGCAACCTCTCAATCTTGAGTAGTAGTATAATAAGTGAACACATTCATTCTGTTTTCAATTTTTAAAATATTTATAAATATTGAAAAATAAGATCTGTACTAAAAATGCCTAGAATCTCTTGTTATATATGCAATTTAACATTACAACCTGTTCAAATGGCTAGAATTTATAATAATGATGCTAAGCGGGAAATAGCCATTTGTCGGCGAAGTTCGACTGGTAACGAACCAGAGAATGTTGTATAAGATACAACAATTTGCAGTAACTGTAATATAACCATTACTCAAGAATTAAACATATTACAAGCGGATCTGACTTGTTTAAAACTTCTAATATTTCATCCCCTTATGACCTCCATTTTCACCCCCTTCGGAGGAATAAAAAGGTTCTAATATCTGAAAAATCAAATTCGGCGTACCCGAAAACCCCATGGATACATGCCTGTTTAAAAAATGCTTATATATGAATTTTATAATTTAACCCCTTCACAACCCTTATTATAAGCCTTTGGAGGACCGGTAAGGCCTAAATAATACCCTTAATGTCTAAAAAATTGAACTCGGTTCACCCGAAAACCCCATGGCCCCCTATTTGGGTAAAAAGAGCCTTACACATGAATGTATAAAATTTTATACATGAATTTTAATAGTTATTTAATAGGTTTGTAGGGGTTGTAGTAAGAAACTGCTAGCGTAATCTGAAAGAGCATCCAAATTTGCCTATTAAGTGAGATTATTATCCTATTTTGAGCATCGGAACACTTACCTAGGGTAAGATAATTAGGTCTCTGACATATATATGTTTACGTTTCTTCTTAGTCAATAATGTATAATAGTTACAGCATCTTAGCTAGCTAATAGCCAATAAATCAATCTAACTCAATCTAGAATCTAGTAATAAAAGCGTAAAACAAATATTTACTACCTAAATATAATAAAAAATAAAATAAAATTGTCACGGTATAGGAGTGACGTCGACGCGCTACTTGGTATCTGAATGTAAAGTATAGTACTGATACAAAAAAAGGCTACCATATTATATAAGAATTTTTATTATACCAGATAAATTATCAAACGCTCGTGATAATTTTCTCTGAATCGATACTTTATGAATGAATATTCCAGAATTTTTAAAAAATTTTTTGATCAGTACTTTTTGAGGTAATGTGGGGGGACAGAGATTTTTGGCAGTTTTTAAAAAATATTGCAAAGAGAGGTGTGCGCAAGTATTACATCATATATATTTTTGAACTCGTATTTTCACAGGCTTTCATTTGATACCCCACTCGATGACCAGGTAAATTTTTTTTTATCATTTCTAATTTCATCCCCAAAACTAACCTTTTAAGTCAAAATTTAACTCAAAAAACTACACGGCTCTGACTGGGGCATCAATTCTTATATTTATTACAATATTGCACTTCGTATGTCAAATAGTTCCGGAGAAAATCTGGTCTGACAGACAGACAGACAGACAACAAAGTGATTCCATAAGTGTTCCGTACGGAACACTAAAAATTAATAAACACAATTTGCGGGAAAATAGTTTCTGTTCTCTAGAAAAAGTTTGTTGTATTATGTTATTATCATGAACCAACTACTGGCCTGAATTTAAAAAATTATTTGTGTTCACTTTACCTTCCGGAAATAATAATAAAAAAAGTCGAAAATTTCATTAGAATTGTTTATACAAAATCTATTTTAAAAGCTTTCTCAACGATTGCACTGTCGCTGTCGCTAAACTGGATTTTATTGGGTACATTAAGTAGCTAATATTTTTCCGACACTTTCGTTGTTGTTTACAATTTTTCGACAGTGTCAACACTTCAACATTAGCACCCGTGTTTAAGACAGGACTAAGGGAAAATCTGAAACTGTCTATTAAATTTACACAGCGCTGAAGCATAAAAAGTGACGCCTTACGCCTAAATTAAGCGTGAAAGAGAGCGCGTCAATTCAAGCGCAACTGAAAAATTGATTTAACATATCCGAGTCTGCTCCAGCAAAACAGACAGAGCAAAATATTATTTTTACTTACTTTCTGACAGTGGCTTCTCGTCGGGTAAAATTTATTTGACACATATTTTTTTTTGTGTTTATTATAGCCTTCTATGGTTTTGAAAATTTAGGGTAGCTCACCAGAATCTTTCAATATATATAGAGTAAAAATTGACTTATGATGATAAATATTGCATCGCTGTCCAAAAATATGCAGTCTGTCAAATAAGAACGTAACGTAACCTGTTTCGAGAACATTTTTTGCCATCAATGTATTCCTTGGTGTGCTAACAACCGCGCAAATACCTTAGTAAGTTGTCCAATCGCCCCCCTGCATCAATAATCGCCTAGCATCTTCAAGGCATACTGTCGAATTTTCTGCATACTCGCGCGGCAATAATCTCCAAATTTCCTCGAATCTCACGAGAAAACTCAGAGTCTTTCCTCTGAGCTTTCTCTTTATAAGGGACCAATTGTTTTCAATAGGGTTGGCGTCCGGCGGTTGTGAAGGTCACTCTAGTATCTTAAGCGAGCCGCTGCTTCGCGGCGTGATTTTCGCCCGGCAAAGGGTTTTTCCAACATGCTTCGGAATTTGACATCATGAGCACGAAGATGTTGTCGAATGGTCTCATAGGACACATTCAAACCCGAATTTCTTACTTTTGTCGCTCTTTGACGCATGACGATTCATTTTTCGTTTCGTTAAAATGATTTACCCACTTCTTCACAAACGATACCGACTTTTTAAAATATTTAGCGGCCGCGGAATATGTCATTTTAAGCTCATTTGGAGAGGAAAAAAGAAAGACTGCCTCGAACCGACGCGCAATCAGTGACTTATTTTAGATTTTATGTAATATCGACGAATATTCGGAATCGACTGATACTTTTACTAAAATACGTCGTAGACAATGATTCCCTCTACAGATTTTTTGTTGAATCGCTAGAATGGCATTTGCCAAAAATGAATTATCGCGGACATGTTCTTACTTGACAGACTGTAATGTAAAAATTGTATGTTGCGAAAGCAAAAGGTAACGTAAGATTTTATCATTCGTTTAGATTAATTATTTTCATAAATATAATATATAAATATATTATATAAAATTATGCAAAAACAAGTCGAATTTAACTGTAAAATACACGTAATACACTCCTGCTGCTGCTAACGATTTCCAAATATTTACATTAACATTTCCTGGGAGTTAACGTTTAATCTTCTCTAGCATCTCTTTGGCTTTGGCTAGCGCTGATTGTTACTATGTGTGATTTTCTACTTATATATATATATATATATATATATATATATATATATATATATATATATATATATAACACTAAGTATTCGTCGCCACGACAAAAATCATACACAGAAAGTTATTTTTCTTCTTCCATGAAAATTTTGTGGATGGAAAGGTGGCAATTTGTTATTATATTACTGAACAACTGAACATGGATAAGGAAGTTAAATATAGGATAAAAACAGCGTGTATAATTTTTCAAACAACAATCCTCTGTAGCTACGGTATCCATGTTCAACTCCGTCCAAGAATGGTTAAATACTCTATATAATCCGTGTTACTGTGTAGAGCTGAGGTCTTGGCAGTAAAAGCTAGTACGATCAAGCGCCTCGAAGCATTTGAGATGTGATTCCATAGAAGAATGTTTTAAGGAACTTAGACAACGTTACAAAATAATGTAGTTTTAAACCAGAGCAAAAACTGTTCGCGAACTTAGGAACCACGGTTAAATGTAGACAGCTTTCATACCGTGGAGATGCTATTGATTTAGAATTGTACAAATTATAATAAAAGGAAAACAGACCAATACTACAAAATATGTTATTTGTACCTCTGATGTAAAAAATTGATAACAACACAGAAATTAATACGATAGACTACTGGAAAGTAAAAGAAAAGGTACAAAAACAAATCGGGAAAATTCGTTTTTCTCGCATATATTGAGTAGTGGGTACCAAGAGTAAGGCTTTGCGTATAATGAAACGATGATAGGGCAGGAATAAGAACCTGTATAATACATTTTTTATGTGGGTTGTAAAATTTGCTCTCCTGAATACTCTTATAGACGCTGTATTTGGCCAGGTTACTTTATATAGTGAGTAATCAAGTAAAACTAAGGTTCCAACTTAACAAACAATACCTGGTATATTTTAAATTAAATCTACACTGTAATTATTTAAATATAGAATTTATACTTGTTCTAGGAGAGATCCACAGTTACGTCTTGAAAGTAAACTGCAAGGGAGGGCCCTGGCAAAACCTGTATTAACAGCCAGTTGATCTGTCACTATGATTTTCACTTACCAAATTAAATAAACTAGTTTTTATTTGTGTTTAAGATAAATGTAAGTTATCATGCAATTGTAGAACACGTTTAGAAGAATTACACTATATTTCTATGTACGAGCATTGTGGATTAATTCGGAAAAAATCGGGAAATAAATTTGTAACCGATACTGTTTATTCCTGAAGCCACGAAACGCCACTGGTTATGTTGCTTTTAGTCTATTGAAGAGAATGACTGCGTCAGTCAATTTGTGTTTATTTATAAAAGTTTACAAAGCAAGTTAAAATGTAAACTGGGGAAATTTGCACAAATTCAACGGTATATTTTAAGAAATAAGGACCATTTCATTTGAGTACATATAAAAATAATTTCATGTTTGATGTAAAAGGGGCTGACACTTCATATTTTTCGTATTTTATGAGTGTTAAGATATTTGAAATTTTATCTGTATTTTACGTATTTATAAAAATGTTTTTGTTTCTTAATAATTTGTCAGTAGTTTACCTAGATCCAGCTATAGTTTCCTGTATTGAACGCATCTAAATATTTTTGAAAAAGGAAAACATATTGCGATAGTGCATTCATAGATAAGTTCGATAATTATCGACAAAATTATAACTTTCAACTTTTAAACATTGGTATTGGTATTAGATTTCTGGTCCCTTCCAGCAGATCCTTAATGTAAATGGGAAAGAGAGTAGACGACAGTATGCTGTATTGAGGTACAACAGCGTTGATAGTGAAGGTATTAGAAAGAAATCTGTCGATAGCCACTCGTAAAGAACACTCTCTGATCAAATAAAAGAGGCATAAACAAACCTTTTCAGACATACCATAAAAACGTAGCTTAGCCAACAATCTCTCATCCAAATACGGTCGAACGCTTTGGATATATCAAGTGAAACCGCTGTAGATTCTCCAAAGTGTTAAATTGCGTTTCAAACATGCGTTACATAAGTTAGAAGATTTTTTGTTGACCTTTGCTTACGAAAGGTCGTTAATAATATTAAATCTTACTAGATATTTTAGAAAATGGTGCATTTTTCATAACTTTCGATATTATTGAAAGCTGTGTAGTTGGTCGATAGTTGTGGGAGTCATGTCTTCTTCCTTTCTTGGTATTGGCTAAACTGTTGCGCATTTCCAGGAATGAAATATTCCTTTTCTGTAGGATAAGTTGAAAAGTGTACAGAAAACTGGTGTTAGTTCGCTCGCGGTTTTTTTTGAGTACTGTGGCAGGTATTCCATCAGCGACAGAAGCTTTTTAATGTCTAGCTTCATTAAAATGCATTTTATGATACGCTATCTGAAGACAATATCGGGCATCCTTAACTGTACCATGGGAATAGTGGGTAGTGTTTTTCTCTTGGAAATCGACACTAGAATTTGAAACAAAGGGTTTAACGAACAAGTTGGCTTTCTCAAAAGGACATCATCATCATCATCATTAGCTATTTTCCATCCATAGTCGGATGTAAGCCTCCCCAAGTTGTCTCCATGAGCAATTATTATTAGTACAGTATCCGTAGGAACTAATGTTAGGGCTAAGGAAAATCACTTATTTTTCTTTTTTCGGACCAGAATAATCTCGAGCTATCGGATCGGTCAGTTCTTCGAGTAGGTCGGATCTTTCTGATAGCGGATAGCCGGGATCATTATATCAACAACTGTTGATGTATTTGATTTACAAAGTAATTCTATACCCTTCTAGACCAACACAGATATATTTCATATAAAGAAAATAACACAAGCTCAAATCTTCATTGTAATGTGATAAAATTCTTAGCTCCTGAGAATTGGCGAGGTGCTGTTGTAGAGATTGGAATAAGTGATTATCCGAAAAGATCACATCTGAAAAATTCGCCCAAAACTCAAAATGTTCTTTTTTTAATTTTTATCCACTTCTTTTGCCTCAGCCGTATTTTTCTTCTAAGCTGAAATACCAAAATAAGGCAGTGCTTTTTGTATCCAATCGAGTCCTGCGAATTTTTTTATGTCGTCCCTCCATCTTGTCTGTGGTCTACCTCTGCATCTTTTCTGTTCTCTAGGCCTCCATTCAACTATATGCCGTGTCAAACTGTTATCATTCACCCTTGCTATATATCCCGCCCAATTCCACCTTAATATACATATTCGTTGTATTACATCTGACTCTTTTGATCTTCTTCGTATCTCGATGTTAGGAATACGATCTTGGAGTCTAAGATTTAGCATTCTCCTCTCCGTTGCTTTTTGGGTAACCTGAAGTTTATTTATTATACTTTTATTTAAAGCCCACGTTTCAATGCCTTATGTTAATATCGGCAGTACATATTCAAGAAGAGTTGTGTACCTTCCATCGACTCTGCTGTTACTTAAGGCGTTAAGGATTGCCCATATCTCTACCGAATCAAATGCTTTTTCGTAGTCAATCATTGCTATCCACAAGGTGACCAATTTAAATTTGTCCCTCTTTTTAAATATAAGCACAATCGAGGCGTACGGTGTAGTAAGGTGTTGGTATTTTACTTTCTTTGAGCCACGTGTTAAAGAAAGCTTGAATAGATTGTATTATCGATGCCCCTCCATACTTTATCATTTCTATAGTTATCTGATCGTCCCCTGGTTCTTTGTTGTTGTGCTTGTGTTGTCGGGCGTTCGACTGATACTTTGACTAAAGTGCGTCATAGACTGATTTTTTATTGAATCGCTAGAATCGCATCTACCAAAAATGAATTTGCACGGACAAATTTTTTTTTTAACAGACTATCGTACGCAACTCTCACGGACTCCTTTCAACTCCTCGACGGTCTCTATTGAGAGCTCACTATTAATGTAGATTTCAGCTCGCTGTTACCAATATAGCCCTTGTATTATTCTGATATCTTTGCCGTCTATTCCGATTTCTCCTTTCCTGCTGCGGTTCACGTCTGACGTCTTTAATAGTTGATAAAGCAGAACTCTTGTCTTTGATTGTATCCCTTCGACACCAATAATTTCGCCGCAAAGACAGCTTCTCAAGTATCAAGTCCCTTAATGAATTACTCATAAATTTTTAAACTTATTATTCGAGAAAACGCTATAAAAGGGTAGTTAATTAGGTCTAGAGGCCTGTAGTTTTTGCAAATTTTTGTATTAAAATTCTATTCTAAATATATACAGGGGCTGGTATAAAAGAAGAATGATCAAACATGGCTCAATTTCATATTCAAAAATATAGCATTCTGAAGAATAGAATCTAACAGATGAGGCGTATGTTTGGTAGCAGAGCCCCAAAAATGGAAGTAGTATTCCATTGTTGGTCGAATTCGAGTTTTGCAAATAATTAAAAGCTGTTGTGAAGTGTCAAGGTGCAAACATGATATTTTTTAGGATGGAATGAAATAACTCGAGAAACAATGTACCTCGTATATATTTCTTTAACTTTGCGGCTTTTCTTTTATAGTTTTTGTATATTTTAAACTTCTTTATCTTTGTAAAATAGTAGGAACTTACAAATATACTAAGTATATAATTAAAGCTAATAAGAGTAATTTTTTTTTTTAAATATTTTACGAGGCTGGTTTAAAAAGTCCGTGCAAAGTTCGAGAGATGGCACCAACCGGCGCGTATCGAGGTCATATTTAGTTAGTAGCATCTCTTGAATGAACGCACACCAAGTTTCAGCCATATTGGTCTATTCCTTTGTGTTTGGCATTTGTGTGAATCAAGGAAGTCGAGTGATTTTTAAGAAATGGACGAAAAAGAATTTCGTGTGGTGATTACCCATTACTTTAATGAAAGGCAAAACGCCTCAGGAGACTAAAGAGAAAGCTTGATAAACATTATGGTGACTCTGCACTTTCGATTAGAACAGTTTATAAGTGGTTTCAAAATTTTCGGACTGGCCATATGGGCACAAGTGACGCTGAACGTTCTGGACGGCTTGTGGAGGAGAAGAGTTAAAGTGCGTGAGATTGCTAATGCTGTGGGCATCTCGACTGAACGGGTACATAATATTTTGCATAAACATTTGGACACGAGAAAGCTATCCGCAAGATGGGTGCCGCGATTGCTCACGCTTGACCAAAAACGGAATCGTGTGAAGTGTTGCAAGGATGGTTTGCAGCTGTTCCAGAAGGATCCGGAGGACTTTAAGCGTCGTTTCGTCACTGTGGGAATCTGCACTAAAAAAGGCGAAGACTGTTCCTTCGGCCGGAAAGGTTATGGCGACTGTCTTTTGGGATTCGCAAGGATAATCCTCATCGACTATCTGGAAAAGGGTAAAACTATTACAGGTGAATATTATTCATCCTTATTGGACCGTTTGAAAACCGAGCTGCAAGAAAAACGCCCGCGATTGGCCCACAAGAAAGTCCTTTTCCATCACGACAACGCACCAGCACACACCTCAGCAGTTGTGGTCGCAAAATTAATGGAAATAGGATTCCAACTCGTTTCACATCCCCCCTATTCTCCAGACTTGGCTCCCTCAGACTACTATTTGTTCCCCAATTTGAAGAAATGGCTGGCGGGACAAAGATTTTATTCAAACGAGGAGGTGATTGCAGACACTAATGGATATTTTGCAGACTTGGACAAATTCTATTATTCGGAAGGGATCAACAAACTAGAACATCGTTGGATGAAGTGTTTAAGCCTAAAAAGAGACTATGTCGAAAAATAAAAAAGGTTTACACCAAACACATAAGTAGTTTTTATTTTTGCACGGACTTTTCAAACCAGCCTCGTATATATGAGTAAATAAACACTAGTGAATACTAATAAAACATAATGAAATCGAAATAACAAAAACATAACAGACTAAGTAATTTGTAATTCGTTTATTACTAAAGATATCTAACATCAACTAACACAAACTTAAATCTAATTAATTTTTTACGATTTTTAGGATCATACCAAGATTCTTTGGCCATAGCCGTAGTCATCCTTTCGAAGTCATAACAATAAGCGTCATTAAATAGTCGTTTTGTATGCAATAGACCACTGAATGACTTAGTAGCTATTTTGTTTTCATAAGATTAATATGCGAGAATATGTGCTCAACATTAGCAGATGACAGGGGCAGTAATAAAATAGTAAATATGAAAGTAGAAAACAAAGGAAACATTTGAGTGTCATCGCCATACTTCAGTAAACTGACATTATCGCAAAATAGTTCTATGTCATCAAGAAATGTTTTGATTTGTTCACAATTTCTTAAAATAGGCCACTCTGTATCAAGTTGTTGGAAATCATTGTTCTGAACAATATTGGATAAGAATCTAATAACAGGAATTTTCGAAGCAGTTTTGCCACTTTTAACATTCGTTGGTTCAATTACATCTAAGCCTTTTATTAAATTTTTTTCAATGGAAACCGCGCAGTTATTTGGTTGCAAGCTTCGATATAAAAATCTAGGGGTCCGCGTTTAAACAAATTTAGTTGATTTGAGCTTAAATCTTAATTATCAAGTAGTGTATTAGACACAGCAGCGCCATAGTATATGGCATCGATATCCATAAAATGTCTAGGATTTTTAAAATGAACATTTTCGTTTGGAGTACTTGTTAAATATTTTCTTTTTAAAAAGCAATCAAAAAAAGTTCTTGATGTTTGACTTATTTTTTCATATAAAATATGAATTTTCGGGTGCTCTGCCTGCATCGTTAAATATCTAAAAATCAAAAAAATAGCAATGTAGTGGGATCTTGAAGCTTCTGTAATATATTTTCTACAGCTAAAAGATGATCATTATTAGATACTTAGTCTACGAAAAATAGTTTTTAGAGAGCAGAAAATTGTTTCAGTACTGCTGCATGTACTGATAACCAGCGTGTCTGAGAGGGGTGAAGTATTTTATGTATTTTCAAGTCACAAAAATTTTTTTTTCTTTAAACTCTGCAACACTTTTTGGACTAGAAGAAAAATAATTGTAAATGTCCCTTATAAGATCCTCTTTAAAGCGTGGCAGTTTGGTACAAGTATATGACGCCTATAGATGAAACCAATGGCATATGGACTTAAGTATAAAAATATTGAGAATTTCGTTTTAGAGCAAAGTCAGTACAGAATTATTACGCCCCATCATTACGCTTGCCCATCAGATGCAAAACCTATTAGATTATTTTTATATGGAATATCAGCGCTTGTAAAAAAGTTTAATATATGTTCAAATAAGGATACTGCATTAGGAGCTTCTAATGAAATAAGAGCTAAAATACAATCACAGATGTGATGCTCTTTCGCATATCGCACGACTAAGCACAAGTGTTTGGTTGTGCTGAGATCCGTGGACTCGTTCATAATAAATGAAAACTTTGTCGCAGATCTTCACATATATTATCAAAACTTTCTTTACCTACAATATGATCAATTATGGCGTGAGTTTTCGTCGTCGATTATTTTAGTTTTTTTTCTGCAATTTTTGAATTGGGAGAAACGAACTGTATCAGTTTCGGTAGGTGCTCCATAATGGTGAATGGTAGATTATGTTCAGCAACAAACGAGGCTAATCTTACTTCATATGAAAATATAAAAAGGAATTAAAAAAGACGTATCTACTATACCCTGGTACAAAATAATATAATATTGTACTGGGTGAGTCAACGATAGAGTAAAGTTCATTATCTTATTTGTTTCAAGAATAACGAAAAAATGTTAAATACAAGAGTTTTAGGGAATGTTAAGGTGCATAGTTTAAAAATTATTTTTGAGTACATAGGGTACTTCAAAAAAGTGTGGCCGATATAACGTATGTTTTTTTTAAATGCAACATCCTATTTTCTAATTTATTTTTAAATTCTGCGTAAAATTTTATAACTCTTTTATCAATAATGTTATATATCTAAACCTAGTAATTTTTCTAATATTCCAATTTTTTGAAAAAAATACTAGGTTTCAGTTTTGTAAAAAATTGCCAGTAGCGCCATTGTTTCTGAAGGTGGAATACTCATAATTGGTACGAGCGTTCTATAGAGATGAAAAAAATATATATGTAAAGAAATTTGAGCTAGATGCTACAGGGTGTTCAAAATAAATTTATGCATTTCGACTATTTTAAATTGAAAAATCTCAAATTTTTTAAATGGCACACCCTGTATATTATTATTTTTTCTGATAGATTTTATAAAACCTTCCAACTTTTATTAAGTATATCATATACCTATTTCTAATAGTTTTCGATTTATTTTGAATTTCTCAATTTTTACCCTTGTTTTTAATACACTTACGCTATAACATCATAGTTGCCAAGACAAAACAAAAATATAGGCATTGTCAAATTTTGACCTGTCTATTAAGCAAGTAAAAAAACAGTTTAATTTGTTGCAGTAAGTGACAACTTGTACAAGAGGCATAGTTTGCGCTTTTACGACTTTCTTGCAGCCAACCTGAAAATTATCCTTCCCATTCTTTTCTATAAAATTGTAGGTGTTTTTTCCTTTTGTACTCGGTTCTTCGTCTGATGACATAAGTATAATAATATTTTTGGTAGATACTACTAGTAGACGCTATTAGTAACTCGGAGAAAGTTTCTCTTCTATAAAAGGAAAATTAATGAAACAATAAAATCCGAATTCTTGTTTATATAGATAAGCGAATTAGCTCGAGCAATCCCCTAAAAACGTTGAGTTACGAGTTGTAGGACACAAGGGTATCCCCCAAAAGATATCGGGAACATTCTGTAATAACTGCTTATCATACAATCGAGGTATTCCCCGTAAAAACATAAACGAAAAGGGTTGTCAACTTGGAAATGTAAAATCGGAAAAAAAATCGGGAGAATTTCCTTGTATTTTCAGAAATCGTGGAAAATCATTAAATTTCGGTATTGCGGTAGGACAGACCCTATATCGGTAGAAATAGCGAAAAATCGGTAGGCTCGAGACCACTGGTTCGGAATCGACTGATACTTTTATTAAAATACTGCCGATTTTTTGTTGAATCGCTAGAATCGCATCTACCAGAAATGATTTATCGCGGACACGTTTTTACTTGACAGACTGTACATAATTTAATTACACTTTTATATGTAATCATAAAATTAGAACTTGAAGGTTGCAGGAAAATAGGGTAAAAAAAGGCATATCGATATTTTAACGAAATCAGACCGAAAGAGCCGCTGATATCACTTCGAATACTGATGTTATCGTGTTTTTTTTTAATCACGCAGAAATTAAGAGTCGAAAAGATTTGTTTTTTTCTTAAAGTACAAGATGTTACATAAATTCATTGTTCAGATGTCTTAAAATTAACAGCAAAGAGAAATAATTGTTGTTTTTTGTTTCATCGATTTAAGGAAAGCATTCGACAGAGCCAGGATGAAAGATATATTAGAATTAATAAAGGACCCTACCCAATTCCATAAATAGTCCATAAACTCAATAACCGTAACACAACAAAAATAAGAAGTAATAACGAATTAACAAAGGAAATAAATATAAAAGTAAGAATAAGACAGGGAGATAGCTTAAGCCCGTTACTATTCTGCATAATAATGGATAAAATCATTGAGGAAGTCAAACTAGGCAGTGATGGATACGAACTAGGAGATAAACAAATAAAGATACTGGGATATGCAAATAATATTGTTAATATCATAATCGGAACACGGCCTACAAAGACTGCTCCATAAATTCAAACAAGTAGCCGAAAGATACAACATGGAAGTCAATACCGACAAAACAAAAATGCATTACAATAGCCAAAAAATCAGTAAGGTGTAAATTAGAAATAAATGGAAAATTAATAGAGCAAGTAATGAAATTCCCATATCTTGGAGTACTAATTACTAGCTACGGAGATATAATAGAAGAAGTGAGACAACAAACAAATACAGCAGCAGCAATATCAGTTTGGAAAAGCTAAGATCTAAGTGTAGAAGCAAAAACAAGAATACATAGAAATTGCGTTAGACCTATACTGGCTTATAGCATAGAAACACGGGCAGATACAAACAAAACCAAACAGCGACTAATGAAATAAAAATACTGAGAACAATAACAGAAAAAAGTTTATTAGACATAGTGAGTAACAACACCATAAGAAAGCAGTGCAAGGTAGAAGATACAGTCAGATGGGGAAGAAAGAGAAGAAGAGAGTGGCCTGAACGTGTACAAAGGATGGAAGATACGAGAATGATAAAAATATGTATGAACAAAAAACCACATGAAACAAGACCAAACGGACCACCACCAATGAGATGGATTGACAGCGGACATTCGATCACAAGAGGCTTAATAACAAAGTAGAACAGGTCTGTGACCTACTCAGAAGACGAGGTAAGTAAGTAAGTAAGAAATAATTGTATTTATGAAAAAGCTGTGTACATTATTACCGCATCGGTATAGAAATTAGGAGTTGGAAATGTCCGATATAGTATGTCATTATGACATCCTCTCTCCTTTTCGTGTTACTCGGGAGGAAAGAATAATATTTCATATAGGTTGATACCACTGAAAATTTAAACCTTTTTCAATCTCATTTTCGTTTTTATTAATGAACTATTGAGTACTTGCGGCTGCATCGGAGTGCATTACACGACTTGAAAGATTCAAATGATAAAGGACATAAAAAATCTCAGTAGTCCCATTACCGACCTATCTACTACTCCAGCTTATTTTTCGGTGTTTTACCATCTGTGTATTGGCAATAACAGTTGCAATTTTTTACGAACGTTCTGACTGATTCAAATTTTTACAGTTATCTTCACTTTTCTGGTTACAGATTCCTAAAAAGCTTCATAGATGTCACAGGCGATGATATTATTTGCATTTCTGTTTATTAATTAAAAAATAACTTCACAAATGTTGTAATGTGTGCAGCCCTTAATGGCTTTGAAATAAAAATCCTTCCAAATTATTTTTAAGCTATTTGTTTGATTTCTGATCTAATTTTAAACAAATATAGTGTACAAACTCGCCAGATGATGTTATCTGCACTGTTACGTATAGATTTCGCCGCCTCAGTGTGTTATTTACTTAATGGATTTGTTATTAATTAACATAAAGTTTACCCTTATTAATTCACCACCTTTTCACACTTTTAGTTGATTTAACATCTACCTTGAAGGGGAAATTACGTCACTGTAAGAAAATACTCCTCCTTTTACGTGATTATGTACGTAATTTGATTTTTCGCTACAATATTTTTTTCTAGGGATTAAGAGTAGCACTTTACTTCTTTTTAGTGTTCCGTACGGAACGGATAAGATTACTTCGGTGTCTGTCCGACATAGAAAGTTGAAATTTGGCACTAATAGAAGAATTGATGGCCTCATTAGAGCGGTGTAGTTTTGAAAGTTAAATTTTGACTTAAGGGGTTAATTTTGGAAGGTGAAATCGGAAGTGAAAAAAAAAATTACCAGATCATCGAGCGGAATGTTAAAAGAAAGCTTGTTCAAAAACATATATGTTATAATTTAATACTAGCATACACTTTCCTTTGTATTATTCTTAAAAAATTGCGAAAAATCGCTATGATCAAAATTTTTGAAATAATTCTGGAACATTCTTCACAGGATGTAGATTGAACAAAAATTATCACGAGTGCATTACCTTTAGTAATTTATCTGATATATAAAAAAAACAAAAATTTCAAGGCCATCAGTTTTCAGTGACGATCGGAAAATTTTTTTGTTGAAAACACATTTGGGGTGTGTTTTGTAAAGTCATTCATTATTTTATACCACCGTAACAAAAATTTTTATTTTAAAAGCAATCAACGTGCGGAACACTAATTGCGCAAGTCCGACTTGCACTTGACCGGTTTTGATTTTTATAATATGGAACTGTACATACATTAGAACGTACATTTAAAATAACTCAACCTGAGTAACTTCAATGTACGTCTACAGTTAAAAGAAGATAAATAAAGTAAAAATGAAAAAAGACACCTTTTATATTATTTCTTTACTTGTGGAATGCTGAAATTAAGCTTCCATAAATTAAATAAATTGTCCTAAAGAGACAGATGCCTTCATACATAATGCAGAATATGTCGTATTAAAACAACTACTTTGGCGGTGAACGTGCACGAGCTTTAACATAATATATAGTCCCTAGTTCTGTGCTTTTTGCTGTCAAAGACTTTTTACGTGGTAATGCAATATAAAAAAAAGCTTTGATTTAAAATATATATAGTGAAAAAACTAATTAATAAATTATATTGGGAATGTGGAATCTTTGGCACAATGACACTAATCAGTATATATCGCCACTACACAAGATACTTTATTTTTGCACTCGACGAGCGTTTCGCGAATTATGTTAGCTCCATCAGGAGCGATGATTAACTAAAGCTAAACTACAAATCTACTCTATTTATACTTAGCCTAACACCTGAATTACTCAGGCGAAACTAATGGCATAGGCGAGGCCACATTTTATAATTTCCATACTTTCGTATGCGTTCAACAATTTCCTATCAAATACATTTTAATTAATCTTAGATTATCTAATGTTACAGTATGATCAGCTTCAAGGGCATGTTCGGCAATGCTAGACTTATCTGTTCTACAGTGTTTTAAAATGTGCTAAATGTTCTTTAAATCTTGTTTTAATTGACCTTTTAGTTTGCCAACGTACTTTTTGTCGCAATCATTACAACTAATTTCAAAAATTCCACTTCTCTCACAGTTAGGAATTTTATTCTTGTGATTTCTTAAGATATTCCTCAGATTGTCTGATGACTTACAGACTAAGGTGAGGCCTACCTTATTAAATACCTTACTGAGCCTTCTGCGATATTTTGGTTTATATGGTATGGAGACATACTTGGTCTTATTTTCTTCGCGTGTAAAAAAGGTAGAATTCTGAATATTTAACCTAAACTTATATCTATTTATTACCTTGTTTACTAGGTCATCGTCATAACCATTAACTCTAGTTATATTTCTAATACGATTTCTTTCATTATTGAAGTTTACTCTATCCAAAGGAAATATGACCTAACGATGAACTAAAAAATATAATGCGGCTAATTTGTGTTGTTTGCAATGAAATGAATTATTAGGAATATATCTATCTGTTACTGTGTCTTTTTTATAGATATCATATTCTAACCGATTATTATTTTTTATAATTATTAAAAATCTAGAAACAGCAGTTGTCCTTTGTTTTCAATTTCGTAAGTGAATTTAATGGATTCATATCGGCTATTTAATTTGGAAACAAAATCGTCTATATTTGCTTTCATTGTATCAAAAATCGGAAAAACATTATCCACATACCTGTACCATACCCTTGGGAAATACTCAAATTCTTGACTGGCTTCGGTTTTAAACTTACTCATGAATAAATTGGCTATGAAACGTGATAAGCAATTACCCATAGGCGTTCCTTCTTTCTGAACATTAAATTTTCTGTTATATTGAAAATAACTTTGTTCTACACAAAGTTTAGATAATGTTAAATATTCATGAATAATTTCTTCCCCAAAGTCATTCATCCTAAGTAATTCTTCGAGACATTGTAAAGTTTGTGGTATTGGCACACTTGGAAACAAAGAATTGACATCAAAAGAAGTTATGATTTCACCTTCATTACGAACTAGATCTTTTGTTTTATTAATGAATTCTAAAGAATTTTTCACTGCAAAAGTATTTGATCTGACCGATGAAACAATGGTCGGATCACCCACATATTTGATATCCAAATGGTTATCAAAAGAACTTGAGAATTTAACATTAATTACTTTCACAGTGAAGAATTCTTTAGGATTTATTAATAAAACAGAAGATCTAGTTCTTAATGAAGGTGAAATAAGAACAAGTATGTCTCCAAACCATATAATCTGAAATATAGCAGCATAAGACATAATAAGATATTTAATAAGGTAGGCCTCACCCTAGTCTATAAATCATCAGACAATCTGAGGAATATTTTAGGAAATCCCAAAGATAAGATTCCTAACCGTGAGAAAAGTTATGAAATTAGTTGTAATGATTGCTACAAAAAGTATGTTGAGCATACTAAAAGGTTAATTAAAACACGATTTAAAGAACATTTAGCACATTTAAAATACAGTAGAACAGAAAAGTCTAGCACTGCCGAACATGCCCTTGAAGCTGTTCAGAGTGTAACATTAGATAATCTAAGATTAATTAATGTATCTGATAGGAGACTGTTGAACGCATACGAAAGTATGGAAATTATAAAAAGTGAAAGTAGGGCCTTATAGTTCCCTCTACTGATTACTTGACCGGAACTGATAGCCTTGCCTATGCCATTAGTTCCCCCTGAGTAATTCAGGTGTTAGGCTAAGTATAAATGGGGTAGATCTGTAGTTTAGCTTTAGTCAATCATCGCTCCTCATGAAGCTAACATGGTTAGAGAAATGCACGTCGAGCGCAAAAATAAAGTACTTGGTGTAGTGCTGATATATAATGAGTAGTAATTAATAAATGGAAAACAATTGGATTGCACATCAAACCACGGTTTTTGGAAAATTATTTCTTAAATATTATGTTGTGTGTTATTTAAATATGAAGTAAGAGGTTAAATTAATGATCACTTCAAGTCATTTCTATGATCGCTGCTGTTTCTTGTTTCTGATTGTTAATGTAAACTGTGGTTTTAAGATAACTTCACAAGGAAAAGATCGATCGGCGCACAGTGGGCCAGGAATTTAACTTTTCGTTTAAAATTGCCTAAAGCCCTCAATTATTAACGAAACCAGACATTTTTTGTTAAATACTCAAAAGTTAATTCTGGACAAACGTAAAGAAGCCGATTTTCAAAAAATAACCTCAAAATTTTTTAAAATTGCAAGAAGCAGCATGAAATAGGAGGGGGTGAAATTTCGAAGTACGCGCGTAAATTTGAAATGTCGTAGATTTCAAATTTACGCGTTTTCTCAGAGGTTTCTGGGGTCGCTGACTATATTTTAGGGGTCATTTTGATCATACGCATCCTATTGAGTGGTGAAAATGGGGGTTGGAGGGGGAGAAATTTCGATATTCACATGAATGATTTTTTTTCATTAAAAATATCATTGCAAACTCGATCAGAATAGATTTTCTGCACAATATTTTTACAAATTTTGTTCCTTTAAGGATTAGGAACAAAATGTTGGAGTACGTTTTTTTTAGATATTTATGAAACGTATTGTTGTATCAAGTGAACCGTGAAGTGAACATGTTACTTTTCCATTCTGAAAACACTGAATACATACAAAAAAATCATTATCAATGCGTATAATTAAGAATACAGTAACGAGAGTACATTATTATAGATCGTGCCTAGTTTACCATTTTTAAATATTTAGGTTACATTCTTGACTAAATGTGTTATAACATAGGTAATCATCCTATTTTCCATTTAAAAATATTACCGGCAATAAATATAGGCGTACCTCAATTATGATTCCATTAAAAATAAGTATTCGTAAATAAATAAAATTCACTTCATCATAAATAAAGTTTCACTTCATAAATATATTTGGATTGACTGCAATAAAATATTTCATTGTGCTTATGAATAAAAAAAATATTTAACACAAAATTTCTGATGAGTATCAGTACGTAAAGGATCACGCCATTATCTTGCAGAAAACTGGGTTCGTAGAAATTTTTGACATATTGTAGCCCTTGTCATCCTGAACGAAAGGCTCCCGAGCAAAATCATTCATATTGAGTATTTTGGCTGCTATAACTCACCAAACCTCCATGAGAAAAAATTCAAAAATTCAGGAAAATCGAGATTTTCTATATTGAAAAAGTTAAGTTTTGCTATAGGAAAAGCCACTTGTAGTTTTCAAATTATTATTTTTTAGTTATATGAACCATCTAAAATGATTTTTAGCCATTTTTTCCATGAAATAGTAACTACGAATAAATCGTAGCTCCACCATTATCATCCAGGGACAAAGGAACTGTCGAAGGAGTGGAAATATGCTTGCTCAACTCACCCCAATAAATTTCCCAGAAAGCAATCGGCAGGAAAAGTTCTTCCTTCCGTTTTTTAGGACAAGAATTGGATACTTCTTAAAGATTACTTGGAATATGCTAAAATAGTGACTGGAGAATATTATTCGACATTATTAACTAAACTTCGCCAATCTGAACGGGTGCCCTTAATGCAAGACAATGCGCCTGCTTACAAATCGCTGTTAGTTTTGTAAAAAATAAACGAACTAGACTTTGAACTTATTGATTATTCCCCATATTCCCCTAATTTAGCTCTCTCGGACTATATCTATTCTCATAACAATTGAAATAACATAAACTTTATTCAAAGGACAAAGTAATATATCTTGTCGCAGATTGGTTTTCAAACCAAATCAAATATTTTTTTGTGAAAGGTCTAGAGTTACTCTATAACCGTTGTATTAACCCAGATATGCCCAAAATAATTACAACTTATTTTTTGTATTATTTTAATGTTCAATGAGATTAAAATAGCAAATAAAACACATTTTTGTTCTTGCTGGACAGTTATGTATTTAAAAAATATGGTTTTGTAGCCGTACTATATATAGGACAATGGGCATATAATACACTCCAAAAAATATTTATTTAGTATGATAAGATAAAAAACATTTAACGTGTAACCCAATGTCACATTTTTGACATCTGGTTGTCGTTTTTTGATGACATCCTGCACACCTTGTTTGTTTATTTTGCGATGTCACTAAATGGTCCAACCTGTCATACCTTAGTTCTAAATTATGATTTTTTGACGCATGTCCTTTCTGATACACAATTTTTTTTTGTTCTGCGCTAACAATACATTAGCAACGGCGCGTCTAAATGAAAGCTGGTCCATTGTCCCGCCATGATATTTATGAATCTGCCATGCATTATGAACTGCCATGTCTACACAATGAGCTATAAGAGGAAAATACCATTTCTTCTCTCTTATGGCGGTGCGATACAAACTTATGTTTTGGTCTGATCGGTCGACGCCTCCCATGCTCCTGTTGTATAACTTCACCACATGGGGTTGTTCCACTTGAATAAATTTTTTCTCCTTCTGAGAGTATCTTCTCACGAAATGTAACGGATTTACACCACCGGCATTAGAGCAAAAAGTAACTATGTTGTTACCATTCCATTTTACAAATATAATATTGTCATCCTTAATCTTTATATAGTCATGAGTCCCACGTTTACACTTCTTCATGGTCTTTGAATCGTGCAATGTACTACCAGGAATACGATTTTCACGTATAGTTCCGGTCCCGAACATATCTTTTTCGTTCAAATATTCTAACAGAGGAACAGAGGAAAAAAAATTGTCAAAAAATAAATGGAACTTCAAATCCTTCCAATTTGACTTAAGAGCATCAGCGTATTCCAAAACAACAGCCGTTCCAACTCCAAGATCCTTATAAATTTGACTAATATTCGTGGAAGCTCCTTGATAAGGCTTGAACCAATTTATATAACCTTGGCGGGTAGTGCCAACCCATAATTTTATAGCCATACCGTATTGGTTTACCCGGTATATATTGTTTACAACCATGTCTGCCTGTGTATGGAACCATGGCTTCATCTATACTATGCTCTACCTGTGTGTAAGCGTGTTCAATAAATTTCTTATTTAGATATGTAAAAATTGGTCTAACTTTTGCGAATTTATCAGACGTATCCAATTTATTATTATCATCTAGATGAATGTTTGACACAATAAATTCAAATTTGTTTCTGGATATTGCTTCAGATACTAATTCATTGTGTGAGTCTTTTGAACGTTCCCAAAACATTCGCCTTCTTGGAATCGGAATAACTCCATTTAGTAGAAGGACTCCTAAAAAACATTTTATTTCACAAATATCGACACGAGTTGCTTGATTTTTCTGTGAGGCGTATCGATTGGTTTCCTCTGCAATTTTTTCTACGAGTTCATGGTCAAAAAATAAAGAAAACAATTCAGTGGGAGAATACTCAGGTCTATGAAAAACTTCGGGTTCTTCAACATGAACAACGTTGGTGGCTAAGTCCTCTTTCACGTATTGGTATTTCTTCTTCTTTTTTGTGGTTTTTAGAGTTGATTCTTTCCTTCTTATCAGTCTCGCTAAAGGGACCTCATCTTCGGACTCCCATTCTTGATCTTCTAAAACGTACTTTGCAGTAACTTCGACTTCGTTCTGCATTTGTGAGGCTGGTAAATTGTTTATGTCAACATTGTCCTCATCGCCGGAGTCCTCATCCGTCAAATTTTCCGTAGCATTGTTGGGAGGAAATAGAGTTATTGTATCTGCATTTATTTCGTTGTCTTCAATCATTGCGAGAGCTTCGTGTAAGGAGAACCCCCTACAAAAAAGATACTCGTAAAAATTATTTCTTAAATAATGACGTAGGTAAACATTGGCAATACATTTTTGGTATGTGGCGAAAGACTTTAACAATTGTTTTGAATAATTATAACAATTTTTTAATTCTCTATGGAACCCAGATGTATTATAATATACTATAATATTGATAGTATTATATGTGCCCATTGTACTAAATATAGGACGGCTGTTTTTAATTACTAATAGACAAACAACTACTTGAAATCAACATGTTTATCATACAAAAATCAATTGCTTACATTGTTAGCTAACTAAACTTATCTATAAAATATCATTAGATAATTTAAAAAAATAGCCGAAACATAACCTACCTTACAAACTTCACGCCGAACTCGGCCATTCTCAGAAAACCACTAACTGACGCTTCGCAATAAACAAGATTTCTCTCTAGAAATATAATACCGTGCTATCACCAACGGCGCATAAGATCAAACTACGTAAAAATTCCACATACTGCGATATTTGCCGCCGATCGTCGCTGAGATTTGCCGAGTTTGAAGCGTACTACATATAGGTCATTGGGCATATCTGGGTTAAGTACATAAAGTTGAAAGGAGATTGTGTTAAATAAACAATTTTTCTTTTTGAGATTTGCCTGTTCTTTCTATGCTAGGTTAAAAACTTATCAATACGCCCTCCAATATGATCTCTTTCGAAAAACTTCTCGAATAACTTGCAAAGATGTCTTTGTTGATATCTTATCTGCTAAAATCAGGTTCTTTGTTTATAACCATCAAAATTTTGGAAATCGAGAGTGAAGAAGTTCTCAGTCATGGAATGGAAATTTTTGCGGTCTTAGGTAAATGATAAATCATGACTTTTGGGATTAGATAGTGTCAGTTTGAATAAGTTTCCCACATTTTGCCCCCTATGCACGAGCTATCTTCAGGGATCCTTATTCTTCGATATTATAGTTTGCAGTCAAAACGTCAGAAACTTTCTTCAAATTGATAGGATCTAATCCCCAGTACCATGATTTTTCAAGTTTTCAATCATCTCTATATATCACTCGGAATTAACATTTGTTGTATGGCCTTTGTCATTCTCAAGGAAGTACGAGCCAATTATTCCACTTACGACAATAGGATCCAAGCCGTAACTTTAGAGAAATTTAAAGGCCTTTCATGCTTTTATTTTGGCTTTATCGACCTACAATAATGACAATTCGACAATTGCTGACGTAGCAGTTAAGAGAGACTATGCCTTATAGTCCAGTAAAAAAAAGTCAAAATAATGATGTGATTGGCATAGCTCAGATACAGCCATATTATGATTTTATCCTCGCTGGGGCATCTCCAGGAGTATTGTCTTGAGTTTTAGACCTCGAAAAACTTGTGCTCTTTTGTTTATAAGCAATTTAAGTTCTCAAAACGCGTTTTTTGAGCTTAAAATTTGAATAACTCCGGTTATATAAGTCGAAACGCGACAAAAAAAACAAACTCTTCATAATGAAATTTTCAACAAACCCTCCTTGGTTTTTAAGTCGCTCAAGTTTAGACATAACCTACAAAGTTGAAAAAATGGGCAAAAAAATTTCGATGTACTCGAGTGTAATGTGAAGGTTTTAAGTCAAAAAAAATCCTTAGCAGATAGCGACGTCAAATTTTAACAGGGTTATAAAAAAGAACATTCTTTACCATGTTTTGTAACAGACAATATGCAAGGAAAGTTCATTTTTGAATAGAAATGTTTCAATTTTTTATTTATTGTAAAATTTCAACGCTTTGGGGTGTAATGCGAAGGCTTTAAGTAAAAAAAAATCCTTAGCAGATAGCTATATCAATTTTGAACAGGGTTATAAAAAAAGAACATTCTTTACCATATGTTGTAATAGACAATATGCGAGCAAAGTTCGTTTTTGAATAGAAATGTTTCAATTTTTTATTTATTTTAAAATTTCAATGTTCTTGGGGGTAATGCGAAGGCTTTAAGTTTAAAAAAAAATCCTTAGCAGATAGCGATATCAAATTTGAACATGGTTATAAAAAAGAACATTCTTTACCATATGCTGTAATAGACAATATGTGAGGAAAGTTCGTTTTTGAATATAAATGTTTCAATTTTTTATTTATTGTAAAATTTCAATGTCCTCGGATGTAATCCGAAGGCTTTAAGTCCAAAAAAAATTCCTTAGCAGACAGCTACGTCACATTTGCACAGGGTTATAAAAAGAACATTCTTTATCATGTGTTGTAAAAGACAATATGCGAGAAAAGTTCGTTTTTGAATAGAAATGTTTCAATTTTTTATTTATTTTAAAATTTCAATGTTCTCGGATGTAATGCGAAGGCTTTAAGCCAAAAAAAATTCCTTAGCAGATAGCTACATCAAATCTGAACAGGGTTGTAAAAAAGAACATTCTTTACCAAGTATTGTAATAGACAATATGCGAGGAAAGTTCGTTTTTGAATAGAATTGTTTCAATTTTTTATTTATTGTAAAATTTCAACGTTCTGGGGTGTAATGCGAAGACTTTAAGTAAAAAAAAAATTTCTTTAGCAAATAGCTACATCAAATTTGAACAGGGTTATAAAAAAAACATTCTTTGCCATAGACAATATGCGAGGAAAGTTCGTTTTTGAATAGAAATGTTTCAATTTTTTATTTATATATGTATATAAAAAAAACAATAATTTCAAGGTCATCAGTTCTCAACAAAGATCGGAAACAAACTTTGTTGAAAACTCATTTGGGGTATGTTTTGTGAAGTCGTTGATCGTTTTATACCTCCGTAACAAAATTTTTTATTTTAAAAGCAATCAACGTACGGAACACTAATTGCGCAAGTCGGACTTGCACTTGACTGGTTATTTTAATTTGTTAATAAGCAATTTTATTAGATCTCTTGAAATATTTTAGAAGATGTTCAGAATCTCAATTCATTAGTGATGGCGCCCACATATACACGGATGAAGCAGAAAATTACTTTTTCGTAACTTAGACATTCTAAAAAGTGAAGAAATGCAAAATTCTGTAGCGATAATTTTTTTCACTAATACAATACGACGAAAAAAGTAAAAAAATAGAGAAAATAAGGACAAAAAATTGGAAGGAAGCTATCAGAACGGTTCATTAATCTTATTCTCTCAGAAAAACTTTCGAAACGCGATTGACTCAAAGTAAAACAAAAAACGCCCATATAATATCTGATTTAGAGATATTTTTTCACAACTTCAATTAACTGTCCGGCATTTTCCAGATCCGATAAAAAGAAAATGAAATACAGTATCCGAGGTGATATTAAAGATATTCATAGGCGTAGTTGTTTCTAAGGAAGTGTGTAGTGTTAACGAAAATAAACTGTTATTAATTCCTTGCTGGGTTTTGAAACTACTTACAATATACAATTTGATTATAAAAAACCGCAAATCGAACTTGCAAAATTAGTGTTCCGTACGTTGATTACTTTTAAAATAAAAAATTTTGTTACGGGTGTATAACATAAAATGATCAATGACTTGACAAAACACACTCCAAACGAGTTTTCAATAAAGTTTGTTTTTTTTTATATATCAGATAAATCATAAGAGGTAATACACTCTTCATAATTTTCGTTCAATCTATACCTTGTGGAGAATATTCCATAATTTTCTCAAAATTTTTTGAACAGTACTTTTCGAGATAAGAGGGGGACAACGCTTTTTGGCAATGTCTCAGTTTTGAAGTTCAGCTAATTTAATTCCGCTTAGAAATATATTTTTTTGTCTCTAGCTGCCATATTGAGCATATTAAAATTCTTTGATCGGAACGAACATACTATATTTTTAACATCTATTCTTAACAAAATATACGACTCTGGTGATATTCCTCAACAGTGGGTAAGTTCCGCCTTCATAATTATAAAAAAGAAAGCATCTGCACACACACATATCCGGAACTCAGTTCGGCTTTAGGTATTATTCCAGCGATGTCATGATATGAATTGTAACATATACGCCTGTTTAATAGATTAGCAAAAGGCATTCGACAATGAAAAACATTCTAAACTTATCGAAATCTTAAGCGATATTGGAATGGATGAGAAAGATCTGAAGCTCATCAAGAATCTTTACTCGAACCAGAGTGCAACAATTGGTGAGGAGGGTAGTTGTTCAAAGGAGATACTGATTAAGCGAGGTGTCCAATGAAGAATGCATAAACATCAAGTATGCAGTCGACAGTGTCATTTTCACAAACTCATTGGAAGGTCTACAGTAACTTCTAAATAATGTGGCGACCAGCAGTTAAGAATACGGACCAAATATATGGTAATTATCAAGAGCAATGTTAACCCTGGCCAACTACTCTTAGAATCCACAAAAATAGAACAGGTAAAAAAGTACATAGACTTAGGTACAGTTGTTAATGATCAGTGGGACCACTCCATAGAAATCAAAGAACGTATAGAAAAAGTAAGAACAGCTTTCAACAAACTAAGCCCTATCTTTAACAGGTCCCATCTCAAATTGAAGACAAAAATCAGACTTCTTCATTGTTACGTATTCACAGTATTACTATACGGGATAGAAAGTTAGACAATAACTGTAGCCAGCAAAAGAATTAATGCTTTTGAGATGTGGACGTATAGACGAATATTCCGAATATCTTTGGTAGATCATGTCACAAATGAACAAGTATTATAAAGGAAGAAAAAAGAAACATAAATCGTAACGAACATCAAAATAAGTAAATTAGAATATTTCGGACATATTATGTGTAACCAACAAAGAAGACTTTGGAGAATCTCGAGCGGTTGCTCTTGATATATCTAAGGCATTCGACCATGTTTGGCACGATGGACTGCTGGCTAAGCTACGTTCTTATGGTATGTCTGAAAAGTTCTGTTTGTGGCTCTCATCTTTCCTCAGAGAGCGTTCTTTACGCGTGGCAGTCGACGGATTTCTTTCTAACAACTTCGCTATCAACGCCGGTGTGCTCCAAGGCTCCATACTATCTCTTACTCTCTTTCTCATTTACATTAACGATCTGCTGGAAAAGACCGGGAATCCAATCTACAGTTTTGCAGATGGCAGTACGATTGTCTCTTTATTCACTTTGAACGCTCGGACATCGGCTGCTCAGTCGAATATCCCCAGACAGCAGGAGGTCGTTCAACTTAACAAAGATCTGGAAGAAATTCTATCTTGGGGTGACAATAACCAAGTGGAATTTAATGCTACAAAAACCCAGGCGGCAGTTTTTTTCTAAAAAAGTTAACTTTGTTGAACCCGACATAGTTATGTCGGGGCACTCCATTCCCCTAGCATCGTCGCTCAATTTGTTGGGCGTTAATTTGGGAGTAAATATGTCCTGGCATGAACATGTTGCAGGCATAGCAAGGAGTTGGGAAATTATTTCGAACCAGAAGCTTTACACTCCACAACAACTGTTAATTCTTTACAAAGCTTAAATTCGACCAACTATGGAATACTGGTCCCATGTTTGGGGCTCCGCTCCCAAACATACACTGAATTTGTTGGATTCTGTTCAGAGAAGAGCTGTTCGTCTGAATGGAGACCCGGAACTGACCGGCGGCCTTGATTCGCTGGAACATCGAAGATCGGTTGGCGGCTTGAGTCTGTTCTACAAGTATTTTCATGGAAAGTGTTCGAAGGATGTAGCCCGCTTAATTCCTCCCAAAGCGGTGCATGTTAGAAATACACGTCGCGCTGGTGCTTCACATCCGTATGAGGTTCAGCTTGTTACCCCGCGTACAACGCTTTTTAAGCAGTCTTTTATATGGAGAACACCATCCCTTTGGAATAAATTGCCCAGCGCTGTGTTTCCCACCGCGTACAATTTACAGCGATTCAAGAACAACGTGAATCGCTTTTTCCGCACGCGTGCCGCTCTGAGAACTTGATTTTCCTCATTAACAACAGGGCAGCAGTGAACAGAGTGAAGATAGCGCTGATGATTGCATCGGGCACGCATAGGCGCTCGAAGAAGAAGAATGTATCTCGAAACCTAAAACTATATTTTAGTTTTCAATAAACATTTTATTTGGCCTCGTAAACTTAGCGTATTAGCCACGACTTTGTATACATAATTTTTTTTCATGTAAAATCTGGGATTCGAACCAGATACTACCGCGTTACTGGGCAGGTTTTATACCTACCACGCTACCTAGGTCGGCTAAAAACGTAAAAAAAATCTACTTAAAAACACCCGTACTGAATTGTCGAATATTAGAAAAATAATTCAATTATTCTGCTGAAAATGCATTTAAAAGAGAAGTTAATATTTTTTGGAGTAATAATTAAACAACAAACTTTTAAACTGGTAAATATTTTATTATATTTTAAACATAAATTCCATTTGTTTTTAATAAACAATAAATATATTATTAATTCGAGGCCAGTAAAATGGTTAGAGTATGTTTTGAAAAAGTTATTGTTAATTGTGTTTTAATATGTATTTATATAAATTTCGGATCTCGAAAGAAAAGTAAATTGACAATTTTTCAACAATAACTTAAAAGCTAAATCTAAAATAAAAACCTGCCAAGTGCAAGTCGGACTTGCGCAATTAGTGTTCCGTACGTTGATTGCTTTTAAAATAAAAAAATTGTTACGGACGTTTAAAATGACCAATGACTTCATAAAACACATCCCAAAAGAGTTTTCAACAAGGTTTTTTTCCGATCTTTATTGAAAACTGATGATCTTTAATTTTTTTATATCAGATCAAAGGTAATGCACTCGGGATAATTTTGTTCGAACTACACTCTGTGGAGAATATCTCAGAATTTTTTCAAAATTTTTCCATTAGTACTTTTCTAGATAAGGGAGGTAAGGATTTTTCGCAATTTTTTAAAAATAATACAAAAAAAGTGTGCTTAAGTAATATATTATATATATTTTTGAATTCGTATTTTTACAAGCTTTCATTTGACACGTCACTCGATGACTTGGTAAAAAAAATTTTATTCACTTCAGATTTCCCCCTTAAAACTAACCTCTTAAGTTAAAATTTAACTTTTAAAATTATACGGCTATGATGAGGCCATCAATTCCTATATTAGTGCCAAATTTCAACTTTCTATGTCAGATAGTTTCGGGGAAAATCGAGTGACAGGCGGACAGACAGACACGGAAGTGATTTTATAAGTGTTCTGTACGGAACATTAAAAAGTAAGGATAGCATGCATAGTAGGTTTCGGCCGGTGTGATACTGATGCGTCAGCTTAAGCTGTGTGAAGTTGTTTCTGCGAGTCAACGTTTTGTAGCTGTGCAGATGATCCCGGACTCCACGATGTACAAATGAACATCATTATGAAACTGCCATGATCAAAAATTCCTGAAATAAAATAGCCTCTCGAATCTCCGGTTGGGTGCTGATTGAGGAGCATCACCATGCGGACACCGAAATTTTAAAGTAGATATTTGCAACGAAGGAGGTTTAAAGTTAAACTGACTCCATATGTCTGCTCTCTTCAGAACTAAGGTCAGTTTATAGCAGCTAGATCAAGCAGGATACAACTTTATTCCAAGATTAGTCGTAATTTTGGGATTTGCCTTTTTGTCAGCGTCAAATACCATAGATTCAAAATACTTTGAAGCTAATTCTTTTCTAACTATGTTAGTTGTGGGCTTACTCAGCTTATCAATGAACCAATACAGATTATGGACGTTGGTGGATTTTTCGTTAGCCTTCTTCTACTGGGTTCTTCAGAAAATAAATTTGTTTTAATTGGTCACAAAGAAGGGACTCAACCGCGCATATTCCTTGTTTGAGGACATGTTTTTTTGATGGGTGTACTTTTTTTGTCGAAAATATTCACCTTCCGGTCATCGATTTTTAAATTGGTGGCAAGTTTTTCGAATTCCACTCTAGAAAGTGGTTCTCTTTTATAGAAAGTCTCTGCCTGCGGTCATTGATTGAGGATAAAATTTTAAAGTTTTACTGTGTACAAGGGTATATTGTAGTAAAAATCTCCACCCCTGTCAACGATTTTTAGGTTATTCCCCTGGAACGGTTTTTAGAGTTCCAGTGCATACTCTGCCTCCTCAATAAACAGCTTCGTTATTAGTATTATATTTTTTTTCCTTAAAGAAGCTCCTTTTCTATCTACATGCTCCTCTTCGCCTCTTGAACCTGGCTACGCCGCTGTTAAATATCATCATTACATGCTACATTATTAGTGCTGAAAAATTTTAGTTTAGGTTATTATGAGGAACTCTTGTCAATGTCAAAACAAAGGCTACGTCTGAGCCTAGGGCTCCTTACGGGACAGGTGACACTACAAGCCCATCTATATAACCTCAAACTGGCTGAGCGGAAAACATGTCGGTGGTGCGAGGGAGAAAGCGTGGACAGTATTCGCATTATGTGCGAATATCCTGTACTAATGGTAAAATGATATACTGGGGTCAACTATTCTGTGAACCCAAAGATCTACAAGAGGTCAGGGTGAATAGTCTATGTCTCTTGGCAGAAAATGCCAAACTGGGACTGCCACCCTGACTCGACTTAGTGGGGAGTCACAGAAGAACTTTTAGATCTAGGTGACACCAGGGATTCAAGGTACCACCCGTTTCATTTTACTACTACTACTACTACTACTATTATGAGTCTAATATATTTATAATAAGGAATGTCGCATTCGTGTACTTTAGGTTTGTAGTGAATAAAGTAATTTCCAATATTTATACTATGGACCAATAAACTAGCACTCAAATGATGGCTAAGAAACAAGAAATAAAAATCCCTAGACGCGTAAGACCTATTTTAGCTCATCCTCTAGTAAATTCTACATACATATAGTGCCTCTGCCATCTCTGTTGTCCACCCAGGAATGCTTTTGCTGTCCACACTACCAAGCATTTTGGTTGTCTAAAATTTACATGCAGTTTGAAAAGAATTCTTTAATCTATGTTTATATATATAAACCTACAGTCATTTACTCTTTAAAGATTCCGTATAACGAAGTATAGCGTATGGAACATTAATATAAAACAATTGCTTTTTTTAAGGGGTAATGCCATTCGAGAGTTAAGCAAAAAGCATGAATTTGACAATTTTTTTTTTGAAATATTGTGAACGCTATCTAAAATTTACTCAAATACTTTTATTATACATACTTTAGAGTACATTTATAAAATTTTAAATATATTTTTTTTTACAAAATAGCGGCACCAGGACTCAGTAGTCTTATAAATAGTACTTTGCGGCCGGAAAGATTTCTCCTCCAATTTTTCACCTGGAACAAAGTGCAGAGTTTTTTGAGTTTTACATAAGATTTTCTCAGGAAGTACATAGAAACGTTTAAATAAGTATTGATTTTTTATGAATGTTTGAAGAAAGTGTTCCATTTTTCGGTAAAAAATCATGTAAAAATCGTTTATAAAAAAAAAGTTCAAAACAAATTGTAAAATCCGTAAAGAAGTTATGTTTCCTGCCAGTTTGAAAATGTAGTTTTGAGAAAAACGTGTTTTAAAGGTTTCCGTACTATTATTTTATATAAATTTTTTTATTAACCTGCGATGCCTGCGCCATATGATCGTTAGGAAGTACCAACCTTCAAACGATACGTGTCAAAATTTCATGACATTTCGATAATTAGTTTACAGGTTACAATGCTTTTAGTGGCGCTACTTTTGATATTTTCAAAACAATGGAAAAAACCGAATTTTGTGTGTTGATTAAACACCGTTTTTTGATGGGAAAAAATTCTGTTCAAGCAAAGTAATGGCTTAATAACACAGCCCCGCAAAAAAAAAAAGTGGGGTATACTTTTGATGCGATTAGATCCGTAGTGTTTTTGCCCGCTGATCACAAATCTGACGTCAGAATATCGCCATCACATCTCAATTTTTTTCTAACCTCAAAAAATAGGTAAAAATTAGTAAAAATTAAGAAAATATACTCCTAAAAAATTGATTCAAGCTTTTTCATGAATCCAAAGATGTATTAATATGTATTCGGACACGCTAAGCTAATATTCATCGGTTGGATTGAGCCATACAGTTGTGTTTTCTTTCTAACCTCAATAAATCAGACAGATATAGTGCTTCTCGAATGCAAAAACGAATTCAAATTAAAATTCAACCGATCCTTACCAAATTTGGTACACGGGGATTTTTTGGGTCGCTGATCACGAATCTGAGGTTGGATTTGCAAAATTCAAGATGGCAGATGTTTTCGCGCCATTTTGAACGCCGAGAAAATTCATCGGTCGATTTTTATTCTTCTACCTGCATCCAGGGCACCTCCACGTGGTGACGGTGGGCAACGGTGTTACTCCACTAGCCGGCAGAGTCCCTGGATAACGGCTTAGATGCCGTCATGGCAGGTAGAAGAAAGAGAATTACGATGCAGGGACTCGGAAACCCAGTATCGGCGGTTGGTCAGGGTGGGAAAGCGGGCCCGCAGTCGTCGTTATCCAGCGACCGTAGCTCTTCATGTGTGGGTGACTTGGCTCATATAGTGTATAATGCTACAAGAAAACGGTCTCACGGTACAAGGACTTTTCATAAGTGGGATAAAAACAGTGATTCATTTTGTTATATTTGCTGTCAACACGTATTGAGTAAAATGGGGTCACCGATAACGGATAAGATTAAAACCTTATATAAGGATTGTTTTAACATTGAAATACAGCACCAGGATACAGATTGGGTTCCCCACATCATTTGCAGTTCTTGCAAAATAATGTCGTACATCAATAAGAAGGCGATTAAATATTCCAGACCAGCAATATGGAATAGACCATACAGTGAAAATGATTGCTACTTTTGTATGAATGTTGTATCTAGGCATAACCGAAAAAATAAAAGCACTATTACTTATAACGATGTTTCGACAGTAACAAGACCAACTAAACTAATTCCGCCTCCTGAACCACTTGATGCTGATGTTATGGAAACAAATGATTTCACCTTATCAGTTCATGCCGAAAACATTGAGACTGTCGAAAAAGATTCAAACACTGTTACTAATGAATGTTCTAGTGACAACCTATCATATACTAGTGACACAGATAAAGAATTTCTACCATACAACCGTAAACCAGAACCAATACTCGTATCACAGTCAGAACTTAGTGATCTAGTCAGAGATTTAGGCTTATCCAAAGATGGTTCAGAGCATCTTGCTTCCTTTTTAAAGAAAATACATTTACTTAAGCCAGAAGCTATGAGTTCTTATTATAGAAACAGAGATGAAGAATTTCGAAAATATTTCACAATGGACGAGGAATTGTCACTTTCATATTGTACCGATGTAAAAGGTCTAATGGATGAATTTCAAAATAACTCATACGATCCTGAAGAATGGAGACTGTTCATTGATTCTTCTAAACGGAGCATTAAGGCAGTTTTGCTGCATAATACCAACGTTTACGCTCCCATTCCGATTGCTCATTCCACAGTTATGGAAGAGCAATATGAAAAAATGAAGCAGCTTTTGATAAAAATAAAATATGCTGATCATAACTGGAAAATTTGTGGAGATCTGAAAATTGTAACAATATTGCTTGGCCAACAGTCAGGGTTTACACTTTATCCCTGTTATAAATGTCTGTCGAATAGCAGAGACAGGGAACGTCATTATAAGAAAAAAATTTGGATAACAAGAGAATCGTTCACTCCTGGTGAAAATAATGTATTGTTTCCACCATTGGTAGATCCAGGAAAAGTTCTTATTCCCTCGCTTCACATTAAGCTTGGACTTATGAAGCAATTCACGAGAGCATTAGATACAAACGGCCCATGTTTCAAATATTTGCATAAAAAATTTCCGAAATTTTCTGAAGCTAAAATTAAGGCAGGCGTATTTGACGGGCCACAAATAAGAAAATTGTCTCAAGATTCATTATTTGTTACTAAAATGAATAAAGTTGAAAAAGCTGCTTGGCTTAGTTTTAAAGAAGTCGCAACAAACTTTTTGGGAAATAATAAAAGTCCTAAGTACAAAGAAATAGTCGAGAAAATGCTAAAAAATTTTCAAACATTAGGTTGCTTAATGAATCTAAAATTACATTTCCTGGACTCCCACATCGATGATTTCCCAGATAATCTTGGTGACTACAGTGAGGAGCAAGGGGAACGTTTTCACCAAGATCTGAAAATCATAGAAAATCGGTATCAAGGACGATGGGATGACCATATGCTAGTGGACTATTGCTGGTCGCTAAAAAGAGAAACAAGTCCTCAAAAGCGTTTGGGCAGAAAGCCTTTGAATAGGTCATTCGCGGAAAAAAGAACAAGATACAGCCAAAAAAAGGAAAGTTAGGCGCGGGTCTAACCTTCACAATTCTAGGGCTTAAGGGTCTACTATTTGAGAGTATATGGTTTAAAAGTCCTGGTTTTGAGTTTATTGGGTCTCATTTTTAAAGTTACAGGGTTATTGAGGTCTATTTTTTGAGGTTACAGGGTGTGGGAGTCTAAGGTTTCAGGGTTTAGGGTTTTAAGAGTATCAGGTTTGAGGATTCCCCAACTGTATACCAAATTTCGTAGGAATCGGTTGGTTTTCAAAAATTTTGTCCGCCATCTTGGATCCGCCATTTTGAATTTTGCAAATCCGATCTCAGATTCATGATCAGCAACCCAAAAAACCCCCGTGTACCAAATTTGGTAAGAATCGGTTGAATTTTAATTTGAATTCGTTTTTGCATTCGAGAAGCACTATATCTGTCTGATTTATTGAGGTTAGAAAGAAAACAGAACTGTATGGCTTAATCCAACCGATAATTATTAGCTTAGCGTGTCCGAATACATATTAATACATCTTTGGATTCATGAAAAAGCTTGAATCAATTTTTTAGGAGTATATTTTTCTTAATTTTTACTAATTTTTACCTATTTTTTGAGGTTAGAAAAAAATTGAGATGTGATGGCGATATTCTGACATCAGATTCGTGATCAGCGGGCAAAAATACTACGGATCTGATATATCGCATCAAAAGTATACCCCACTTTTTTTTTTGTGGGGCTGTGTAATAATTACGGGAACTCTGCCCCTGGAAAATCACTCATCATTTACTGGTATGCTGAATTTAAACGCGGTCGTACAGATACAAATGATGCTGAAGGCTCTGGGCGCTCAAATGAGGTGGTTACATCGGAAAAGATCAAAAAATCAATAAAATTGTTTTTGATGACTGTAAAGTGAAATTGCGTGAGATAGCTGATATAGTGTTGGTCATCTTTTACATGAATACTTGGGCATTAGAAAGCTCTATTCGAAATGGTTACCGTGTTTTGTTCACAGTAGACCAAAAACAACAACGTGTTGATGATTCTGAGCGCAATGGATGAAACATGGATCCAACAGTACAGACCGGAATCAAATTGGCAGTCAGCTGAGTCGACAGCAGCCGGTGAAAGCTACCCGAAGCGACCAAAGACACAACAGTTGGCTGAAAAGGTTTTGGCCTCTGTATTTTGGGATGCGCATGGAATACTTTTCATCGACTGTGCTGAGAAAGGAAAAACCATCAATAGCGAATATTATATAAAGTTATTGGTGCGTTTGAAGGCAGAAATCGCAAAGAAACGGCCCCAAATGAACAAGGAAACAGTATTCTTTCATTAAGATAATGCACTGTGTCTCAAGTTAATGGTTACGATGGCAATATTGCATGAATTGAAGTTCGAATTGCTTCCTCATCCACTGTATTCTCCAGATTTGGCCCCCAGTGACTATTATCTATTCGCAGAACTGAAAAAAATGCTCGCGGTAAAGAGATTTGGCTCCAATGAAGAAGTTATCGCCGAAACTGAGGCCTATTTTGAAGGCAAAGACAAATCCTTCTACAATAAAGGTTTAGACGTGTTAGAAAAGCGTTGGATTGTTTTATATCGCTCTTGAAGGAGATTATATTTATTAATAAAGTTGAATTTTGCAAAACAAACATATTTTAGGTAGCTGGACAAAAAACTTTTCAGCCTACGTGTTAACTGGCCTTCTAAATTGATGTTTCCCTTCTCTTTTTCATTTCTGTCAGACTTCAAAGACAGTCGAGCTTCTTTTGCTGTGTGAGTCAGCGATCGCTTTGAAACCTTGATGCGACGAGCGTCAGCCTGCCTACAGAAAATTGTAACAGTTCAACCCAATTTTCGTGCCTAATATTCCATAATTTTTATTATATTGGTAAAAACCATCATTGTAAACACATATAGTCATATTTGCTGCAATATCCAAAACAACTTTGCTACTCGAAACAGATTTAGGAGCTACCGACAGATGTGAATCCACCATCATCTCTGCTGAGTTCTTGGCTTTATTGAATTAAAAATAAACTGTAGAGAAGCTGGCTTATGCAAAGAAGTAACCAAGGAATTGTCAAGTTCGCACAAAAAGGCTCGCATTTCCCTTTCTCTACTGGTGGAACTTGGTACCTTATTCATTTGGCGACTATGATAGGATGCATTACACAAGTCTGCAAAAAAAAACTTGCGAGCGGTTTTGGTTTTTTTTGCGTAATTCTTATGTTTTTGGGTGTACTGAATCCGAAAATGACTTTCATTTTGTCATAGAACGTCACGTTTTCTGACAATGTAGGTATCTATGTTAAACAAGTTATCATCTTAAAATAAAAGATAAAAGACTAAAAATTTTTTTTAAATTTATAATTGCGTAACAAAACTTTTTTTTTTTTTATCTAAAATACATTCATTAGTAAGCACTCAACACATTTCTTTTTCCCAGTGAGACTCCTTTTGGTACATTTTCGCTTGTAGGAAGCATCTGGAAGGTCTCTCTGAAGCGTCCAACAGTAGTCTGCCATCATTGAGACGCTCCATCTTCCCTGGTATCTTTTTTCCATCTCCTTAATATCTTGGTGAAATCGTTCACCTTGCTCTTCACTCAGATCTCCTAAATTTTCTGGAAAGTAGTCGAGGTGGGAATGAAGAAAATGTACTTTTAAACTCATTAGGCAACCTAAAGCTTGAAATGTTTTTAACATTCTTTTGACGATTTGTTTGTAGTTAGGGTCTTTGTTATTGCCCAAAAATTTCTCTATAACCTCTTTAAAGGCAATCCACCCTTCTCTTTGAGGATCCGTCATGGTTGTGATGAATTGTGGATTAGCCATAAGCCGTCTAATATCTGGTCCAACGAAAACACCTTCCTTCAACTTTGCCTCCGAGAGGCCTGGAAACTTTGATTTTAAGTATTTGAAGCAATTTCCATCTCTTGGAAGTGACTTTACAAATTGCTTCATCAATCCCAGCTTTATGTGAAGCGGTGGTAGAAGAACTTTATGAGGAGACACCAAAGTTTCATGCAGGACGTTCTTTTCGTCAACTTTAAGCTCCCTCGGAGGCCAACACTTTTTGGTCCAGTGATTTGCTCGGTCTCTACTATCCCATAGACACAAAAAGCAAGGGAATTTGGTAAACCCAGATTGTTGTCCGAGCAATATGCCCAAGATTTTTAAATCACCGAACACTTACCAACCGTGGTCTTTATATTTTAATTTGCAAAGAACCAATTCCAAGTTCTTGTAGGTTTCCTTGAGGTGTACGGAATGACCGACAGGAATGGAAGCATAGAAACCGCCATTGTGAAGCAGAACTGCTTTAAGGCTTCTTTTTGAAGAATCTATGAAAATACGCCACTGTGCTGGGTCGTATGAGATCTTAAATGTATAAATCACACCTTCAATATTGGTACAATAAGCCAACTCGTCCTCTTGGGCAAAGTAGGAAGTGAACTGCTTCTCACGATATCTAAACCAGGAGGAAGACACTCCCGGCAAAAGTAAGTTCCTGCTTTTGAGCCTTGATCCAAGCAACTCAGCAGCGCTTTTGGGAAGATTCAAGTCTCTTACCAAATCATTTAGCTCGCCCTGGGAAAACAATTTCGGACTGCTGTCATCTTCAAATTGAAAACTTGACTTGTCATCGGGTTTAGGTACAGCACCATCTTCGTCAGAACTTGGAATCTCTTCCAAGGTAGCAGGGGCCTTGGGCACTGGTATTTCGGTCCCATGAGGGATGGGACGAATAGCTGATTGCAGATTGGGGTATGAAATGGACTGATTCCATTTTGAATTATACCCTTTCACATTACACGAACAAAAGTAAGAATCTCACTATGGTTCTTTTGCTCGCGCCATATCATAGGAATCGCATATCGGAAAGCTTTTTTCTTGCCCTTAAACCAATTTCGAAGGTCTTCAACACATCGTTTGCAGACTTTATGAGGTGCTCAAACTTTATCCTGATTTCCAAGTTTTAAGCCAAAATACGTGAAGTATACTTTTCTTACAAAGTCCGTAATATTAAGTTGTTGCTTTAATACCATATATTCGCCATAGATATAACAGAAACTGTCAGACGAATTCACACACTTCCGCACAGATGACATTGCACTATATTGAACCAAGATCTATAAAACAATGACGAGTTAACACGCAATTGTACCGCGCCACTTTCTACACTATCGGAGCGCGCACGTTCTGGTTACAACGTTTATGTTTGTTAATTTAGCTCACACAGGGCGTTCTTTATTTAGAAAGTAATGATAGTTATGGCCTGTATACATTTAAAAACAGTAATCAAAATAAAATTGTACCTATTTATTTATGACTTCAAGTTAGCCCAAAAAAACCCTTTTTTATAATAAAATTTTGCGTTTTGCAAAATAACCTGACGTTCTGGAATTTTTTTGAGTATTTTTTTAGTTTTCAGAACACCCAAATACATAGAAATCAGTTGAAAACATCCAGACAGCATTTTTGTTGCAGACCTGTGTTATCCATCACAATACAACTATATATTTGGCATTCATTTGTTTTGGAGCCAATCTTCAAAAACTTCAGCGGTAGTTTCATAATGATAATCCAAGCTGGAATCTGAAATATTCTTGGCTGCTAGAAATAGACATTCTGGTATCCAGCCTTCTTCTGATTCCGCATGTAAAATAGTTATTCTTTTACCTTAATTTGATGGAGCTTTGGTGCGGCATTTTTTGGATTTATCAATCCATTCTTTACTGGGTGTGTCGTGGGTGTCATACCAAGTCTCATCTAGGTAGATTATCGTTCGATTTTCCGATCTAGCTCTATCTATTTTTTCAAGATATTCTATTCTGAGTTGTTGTAAGCGCCGTGATTCCATTATAATTTGCTTTTTGTCTATTTTTTTGAAAAAAAATCGCAAACGACGTAGAATACGCCATCAAGTTGTAGTGAAACATTTTATGTCACAACTATCCTCGGACACCCTCCGTGAAAGTGACAATAACGTAGGAACTTTATGTTCTGCATACATTTCGTAAATTTTGCGGCGTATATTTTTAGGCGCTATTGAATTATTTATAATTTTCCAAACTGTATTTTCAGGAATACTTGTTAAAGCTGATGTCTCCATCAATGAAAAGTACTTTTCGTAGCCTCGCTCCACTAACTTTAAATAAACACTGAAGAACCACTTATCCGATTTACGTACTTTTTTTTTAAAACATACATATGTTCTCTGGCCAGGTTATAGGCTATATTTTATTACGTTAGGTAGCCTAAGGAATGAGCAGTGACGTAAAATAGTGAATAATGTCGGAAATAAGTTTGCTGCTAGCGCGTGCCTTTGCAATACACAGCCTAAACCATTAAATATGGAACAATATTATGTAGCAAAGAATATCTGTAAGGTATAATCTATAATATATATAAAATGCAATGTCTCTCTGTCTGTCTGTCTGTCCATTAGTGCGTTTATCACGCGGGGACCACTTATCCGATTTACCTGTGTTTTTTTTAAATTCATACATATATTCTTTGGCCAGGTTATATAATAATAATAATAATCTATATCTATAATATATATAAAATGCAATGTTTGTCTGTCTGTCTGTCTGTCCGTTAATGCGCTTATCCGTCAAGAACCACTTATCCGATTTACGTGATTTTTTAAATTCATACATATGTTCTCTGACCAGGTTATAGGTATATATTTTATTACATCTATAATATATATAAAATGCAACGTATCTCTGTCTGTCTGTCTGTTCGTTAGTGCGCTTATCACTGGAGAACCACTTATCCGATTTTCGTACTTTTTTTTTTTTAAACATACATATGTTCTCCGGCCAGGTTATAGGCTATATTTTATTACGATAGGTAGCATAAGGAATGAGCAGTGACAATAATAGTAAATGAAGTCGGACAAAGTTTGCCGCTAGCGCGTTCTCTTGCAATACACAGTCCAAACCATTAAATATGGAACAATATTATGTAGCCGAGAATATCTATAATATATATAAAATCTCTGTCTGTCTGGCCGTTAGTGCGCTTATCACTCGAGAACCACTTATCCGATTTACGGGTTTTTATAAATTTATACATATGTTCTATATAATTCGATATAAGCCTAGATAATGGGAGAAAAGGTGAGATAACGGGAGATAAGGAGAAATAATGGAAGATAAGTCGAGATAAGCCTCGATAATGGGAGATAAGGTGAGATAATGGGAGATAAGTATAAATAATTGGAGATAAGGAGAGATAATGGGAGATAAGCAGAAATAAGTCTAGATAATGGGAGTTATGGTGAGATAATGGGAGATAAGGAGAAATAATGGGAGATAAGTCGAGATAAGCCTAGATAAAGGGAAATAAGGTGAGATAACGGGAGATAAGGATAAATAATGGGAGATAAGGAGAAATAATGGGAGATGAGCAGACATAAGCCTAGATAATGGAAATTATGTAGAGATAATGGGAAATAAGGAGAAATATTGGGAGATAAGGAGAAACAATGGGAGATATTTTATTACGTTGGGTAACATAAGGAATAAGCATTGACGATAGTAATGAATCAAGTCCACGCGAGTGGAGCCGCGGGCCTGGCTAGTATATATATATATATATATATATATATATATATATATATATATATATATATATATATATATATATATATATATATATCAATTACGACCCTGTTACGGCCAGGTACGTGCGAAGATCCTAACAGTTGTTTAATGGTTTTATTGCATTCATTTGCCAAATCACTTAGATCCTGCAAAATACTATACTTGATAAAATACACACTTATAATTTTCTTACCCTCATAAAATCCTTTTACCTTATTTCAAAGTCCCTGAAGTTTCATTTAAGTAATTACCCCTTTTAAGTTCTAACTTAATAAAAATATAACAGTTGAACGACTCATGTGATATCGGATCGACTATATTTTCATCATAAATATGTAAGCAAAAAAACCGTAATCTGTAGTAAAAAATTTATCTTACACTTCATCACGCAAAATCCAAATCCAATTTTAACCTACTAAAAAGCTCATGAGAATGAAAACATATTTTCCATAACCTCATAAAAAGCATCTATCTATTTGTAAAACAACGCAAGCTCTTTATTTATTTATTGTTTAAAGTATGCCACACAATAAAAATTCAACTTCGTGTTACTGTTATTGTCGCTAAATCAAATTGGTTACTGTGATTTTTTTTCAAATTTAAAAACGTGCTGGGTTTTATTTATTTTCGATAATTGTATTAACATTCATTAATATGTGACTGCTATGAAACTAAATTATTTATTATTTAAAACTACTGAATTCATTTTTGAATAGGTATTAACCAATTAATGAACGGTATATTTTTTATGCAATTCGTTCATTTTATTAATACTGTTATTGAATTCAAACGCTTTCGTTTTGTTGTAAATTAAAATAGCGTGTTAGGTTTTCAATTTAAATTAAATATTTTCATAAATGCAAATGACTTTGATGCTCCCTATAAAAGTATAAAATAAATTTATCCAAAATAAAATTAGATGTTGTCAGATGTTGGCAATATTCTTACAGTTAATACTGTGAAACTACACTGTAATTGTACAATATTCCATCGTTAGAATCTCACATTTTTGTTGTTAATGCTTTTAAGTTTAGTTAATGTATAGTACTAGCCGTGCCCGCGGCTCTGCTCGCGTGGACTTGTTTCATTATTATCTTAACTGCTTATTCCTTATGTTACCTAACGTACTAAAATATATCCTATACCTGGCCAGTGAATATATGTATGTTTTTTTTAAAAAAAAGCACTTAAATGTGTGGTTCTCGAGTGATAAGCGCAATAACGAACAGACAGACAGAGACGTTGCATTTTATATATATTATATATACTCATTTATTAGGGTAACGAGTAGGTATTGCTCTTCGGTAGAGGACAGACCTATTTCCGGGGCCTAGTGCCCCTGCATTTCCTGTATCAAGGAAAAGTTATGTCCTCTACCCGAAATTCCAACCTATTTTCTTAACCTATCCTAATGCTGAAATCCACCACATCAGCATGTACTGGACAGCTCGGTGTGTTAAATGGCTAAATACCCCCTTAATGGATGACAAAAAAAAATGAAAAGTCCCGAGTTCCTGGCGGTCCGAAAACCCCCATCCAAGACAGCGGAAGGAATCGGGATGCGGAACTGCGTGGTTTGGTGGTGCAGGTGAAGCTTGCTTGAATCTAAGATCTGAAAACGTTTTGTATTATAAGGGATCTGAGAATACATGCTGGGGTGGCGTAGGATTCCTAATAAATAAAAACATCAAAAATTATATATCGGATTTCACAGCGATATCTGACAGAGTCATTGCTATTAGGTTGCAAATGATTTCTAAAATTTTTTTAGAAACATATGAGGATGAAACTGTCGAAGAATTCTATGATTACAAGTCTATGAACTGTTCACCGTAATAAGCTTATAATATGAAATAATGCATATTTAAAACATAACTATGTACGTACACACATAACGTGTAATATTAGTGTCAATTTGGTGATTATTATTTAAAGTAAATTAGGCAACCGTAATGAACTATATTAAAAATAGAATTAAAAGTTTAGTAAGTGATGAAAACAGAAAATAATAATATTAAGACAAAACACGTCAAACCATATTATATAAAAATAGTGAGTTATATATTGATATATAATCAAGAATAGAAGTGTTGTTGACAAATCTAGTTCATTAAGGAATTCCTTATTTCTAATTTTGAATTGTTAGATAGTTAAATTCTTAAAAACGTTTGGGTTTTTATTGTAAAGTTAGACAGCCTAACAGGTAAATCTGAGTAGATCGAGCTGTCCAGTGAGAACACACAATAGTCCTTTGTATTTAGTGTTGAGGACATGGATCTAATCACGGGAGATAAACCTATTTTTGAGGTAAGAGGGAGTTCCGGTAGTAATTGTTTTACTTACAAAAAATGCAAAATGCAGCTTCATTTTATAACTAATAAGGATCTCGAAAATATTGTAGTCTATGACTGAATTGTTTTAAGCAACATGTAAAGTGACAGCATAAGTTTTGAAGTTTCTGGTTATGTTTTTTTTTGACAACAGTTAAAAATGTTGCAATAACAGAAAAGAATACCAAAAAATATGATAATAATATCTTAAGAATCTTGGACAACACGTGGCGTTTGACATAAATAAGTTTTAAACCCCTAAACGGTTTTTAGAGAAAAGAATTAGTATAAGGTATAAATTTCAACTGATCTATTAGTATACATATATATATATATATATATATATATATATATATATATATATATATATATATATATATATATACCAGGTGTACAAGTATGAAATGGGGATTTCAGACAACAGATGGTGCACCAGTGCAGTTTGTGCTATAAAGATTTGACACTGCGCCATTTTATAGAGTCATCAACAAGTGTCAGACGCGCATTTGTGATAAATTGGAAAAGTGTGTGCATAGTGTTGTGTTGTTGTGTTCAATATGTCGAAATTTAAACCGAACAAAGAGCATTCGCGGACAGCATTAATTTTTGGTTTTCATTTGAAGGAAACTGCTGTTGAATCATACCGATTACTTCGAGAAGCTTATGGTGAACATGCTCCATCGCAAGATACGTGTGAACGATGGTTTTGGCGTTCCAAAAGTGGTGACTTCGATGTTGCAGAAACGTGGAAATCCGCCAAAAAAATACGAATATCTGGAATTGCAAGCATTGTTGGACGAAGATGATTCGCAAACACAAAAACAACTCGCCGAGCAATTGGGCGTTAGTCAACAAGCTGCTTCCAATCGGCTACGAGAGATGGGAAAGATTCAGAAGCGCAAAAACACGTATGACATTTTGCTAGCTAGGAAGTCGTTTTTGTATCGTATAGTTACAGGGAATGAAAAGTGGATTTATTTTGAGAATCTCAATCGCAAAAAATCATGGGTAGACCCAGGCGCACCATCCACCTCGATCGCAAGACCGAATGGCTTTGGCAGAAAAACGATGCTCTGTGTTTGGTGGGACCAGAGTCGCGTGGTCTATTATGCGCTATTAAAACCTGGGGTAACGGTTAATACTAAACGTTACCAACAACAATTGACCGATTTGAACCGCTCGCTGCTTGAAAAAAGGCCAGAATACCGAAACTGGCAACACAAAGTCATTTTTAGTGTTCCGTACGGAACACTTATAAGATCACTTCGGTGTCTGTCTGTCTGTCTGTCTGTCACACCCGATTTTCTCCGAAACTATTTGACATAGAAAGGTGAAATTTGGTAATAATATAGGAATTGATGGCCTCATCAGAGCCATGTAGTTTTGAGAATTAAATTTTGACTTAAGGGGTTAGTTTTGGGGGGTGAAGTCGGAAGTGAAAAAAAATTTTTTTACTAGGTCATCGAGTGTGGTGTCTAATGAAAGCTTGTGAAAACACGAGTAAAAAATATATATATAATATTATACTTGCGCGCACTTTTCTTTGTATTATTTTTAAAAATTCGCGAAAAATCGCTGTCCCGTGCCTTATCTCGAAAAGTACTTTACAAAAAATTTCGAAAAAATTCTGGAATATTCTCCACAGGGTGTAAATTGAACGAAAATTATCACGAGTGCATTACCTTCAATAATTTATATGGTACATAAAAAAAATAAAAATTTCAAGGTCATCAGATTTCAGTAAAGATTGGAAACAAACTTTGTTGAAAACTCATTTGGGGTGTATTTTGTGAAGTCACTGATCATTTTATACCACCGTAACATAAATTTTGACTTAAGGGGTTCGTTTTGAGGAGTGAAATCGGAAGTGAAAAAAATTTTTTTTTACTAGGCCATCGAGTGTGTGTCAAATGAAAGCTTGTGAAAACACGAGTAAAATATATTATATATATATATATATATATATATATATATATATATATATATATATATATATACATATATATATATATATATATATATATATATATATATATATATATATATATATAATGTAATACTTGCGCACACTTTTCTTCGTATTACTTTTAAAAAATCGCTGTCCCCTACCTTATCTCGAAAAGTACTGATCAAAAAATTTTGAAAAAATTCTGGAATATTCTCCACGGGGTATAGATTGAACGAAAATTATCACCAGTGCATTACCTTTAATAATTTATTTGGTATATAAAAAAAAAAAAAATTTCAAGGTCACCAGTATTCAGTACTTTGTTGAAAACTCATTTGGGGTGTGTTTTGTGAAGTCACTGATCATTTTATACCACCCTAACAAAAAATTTTATTTTAAAAACAATCTACGTACGGAACACTAATTGTGCAAGTTCAACTTGCACTTGACCGGTTTTTATTCTTCATGACAATGCTCCATCACATACGGCAAAATTAGTTCGCGACACGTTGGAAGCACTCAGCTGGGAAGTTCTACTTCATGCGGGTTACTCACCAGACTTGGCTCCTTCCGATACGATACGATGTATATATATATATATATATATATATATATATATATATATATATATATATATATATATATACATATATATATATATATATATATATATATATACATATATATATATGTATATATATATATATATATATATATATATATATATATATATATATATATATATATATATATATGTATGTATTTATACTAACAGATCAATTGAAATTTAAATCTTATTCTAATTCTTTTTTATAAAAATCCTTTAGTAATTTAAAACCATTTTATGTCAGTCGCCATGTGTTGTCTAAGATGCTTATGTATATTTATATATATTATATGTATATTTATATATATATATATACATATATATATATATATATATATATATATATATATATATATATATATATATATATATATATATATATATATATACATATATATATATATATATATATATATATATATATATATATATATATATATATATATATATATATATATAACGCACTTTTATTGTTAAAAAAGAAAATATTTTGTTTCTGTGGTTTAAAGAAGTTGCTGCTTAATGTTTATTTTCTTTACAGAAATTCTTCAAATGTATCATATAAGACATATCATAAGGACATCTTATAATTCTATTTTTTATAAGACTCTAATACCTGTTTCGAAATAAATTTCTCAATTTATTATTTGCACATGTGAGCAAAAAAATCGACTCAAACGATTCTTGAATTTAATTTTCAAACACGGGTATTATTTTTGGTGTCACTATTTCTAATAATACCAAGAACATTTGGATTTTCAAAAAGTTTTACTGATTAAAACGGTTTTACTCAATAGAACCGTTTTTGATCGCTCAACAACGTACTCGTTGCACACTATTCATCCCTTTAAAAACACATGTAATTGCATATTCCTATCATTCCTTTATCGGAACTTGAACCGTCAACGTCTCTGCTATACCTGCTCACTAATTACGTCATTGGAAAATGGATACCAACGCGAAAGAAATGCCATATGTCATTGCCCTATTACCAGAAAGGCATAGCCAATGCGTAGTCGCTGCGCAACTGCTCCTGAGCCAGTCAGCTGTCTGCAGAGTCTACAGACATTACCAAGAGACTGGCGCTTTTACACTGAGTCCAGGATCAGGAAGAAGAAGGTGTACCTTGGAGCCAGACGACCGTTTCATTGTCAGCACAACTCTAAGAAATCGCCACTTAACCGGCGTTGAGGTCCAGCAGGAACTCCGACAAGTTCGTGGTTGGCCTGTCAGTCATTGGATAGTCAGAAGAAGACTTAAAGGAGCTAATCTAATTCCTAACAGACTAACTAACAGACCCAAATTGACAGCAGCTCATCGACAAGCGCGACTCGGATATGCCCGAGAACATGTCGACTGGGTCTTAGAGAAATGGTGTTCCATTTTATTCTCCGATGAGTCTCGAATGTGCCAACAAGGCAATGGTGGAAGAGGACGAGTCTATAGGGGGCCTGGAGAGCCCTATGCGCAGTGCTGAAGTATTGAAACGCCCGCTACAGAGGAGGTTCTGCCATGTTGTGGGGAGGCATCTCACTAGATGCGAAAATCGATTTGGTTTTTGTGACTGATGAGACTCGTAGCGGTGGATTAATTGCTCACCGATACATCGATGAGATCCTGCAGGAACACGCCGTTCCTTACGCTGAGTTTGTTGGTGATAGCTTCGTGCTAATGCACGACAATGCGAGGCCACATGCTGCTGCATCGGTGTGGCAATTCCTGGCTGAAGTGGGAATACCCACATTAGACTGGCCTGCGCGGAGTCTTGACCTTAATCCAATCGAGGACTTGTGGGATAACCTCAAAAGAAGGGTTCGAGTCAGAAATCCAGCCCCTGCATCGCTGAGGGACTTAGACGTTGCGATGGCGGAAGAATGGGGAAGAATCTCACAGATAGTGGCGAAAAAGCTCACCTGCTCCATGAAAAACCGACTGGAAGCTGTAATAAAAGCTTGGGGAGGTAATACAAAATATTAATAAATTTAATTGTTAAACTTAAAATTTGTTTAATTTTTTCTCTCTCTTACCCCTATTTTCAATCCTTGCTCTCCTTATTTCCCCTTTCAATAACTTTAATCAGTAAAAAGCATGAGGTATGCTATGGAATTTCATATCATTAGAAAGAGAATAGAATAGGCTTTCAAATTATATATATGAACACTCAATTCTAGGTTTAGTGTTAAATGAAGCCATATAATTTGATCGATTTTTTTGCTCACCAGCATATATATATATATATATATATATATATATATATATATATATATATATATGTATATATATATATATATATATTTAATATATGTATATATATCTCGATTGTTGAAGAAGAAAACATTTTGTTTCTGTGGTTTAAAGAAGTTACTGGTTAAAAATATTCATATTCTTTACAGAATTTTTTTTGTGTAAGACAATATCATAAGGAAATCTTATAATTTTATTTTTTTATTACGCCAATACATGTTTTAAAACAAACCCTCTAATTGATTATTTGTAAAGATGACTATTGTATTATTAATGTTGAAAGAGTTTCGTAATATTAGCGATATGATGTATGTAGTTTTATATGTAATATTCTTGTACTTGGCATATGTAATAAATAAAGAATTTTTTAACCAAACTATAGCAAAATTTTCAAATTAAGTATAGTTATATAAATTAAGTTTTTTTTGTTTCTCCTGCGGGTCTTACGAAAAAAGCGTATTAGGCACGAGCTTGTAATTTTTAAAATCTGGAACTTCACAACACTCAGCCGATAGCGCCAGATTCAAACCATGACCACTTGGCAATCCTACACTTACTGCGTTACCGAGACCGGCATAAATAAACCTAAAGTCATTGATTCGTTTAAAATTTTTTGATACGATGAAATTAAAGTTTAATTTGGAATATTCATATAAAACAAATATATTTTAAGTTATTATGTAACAAAATAGAACCATCGAATGTTTGCTCTTTATTTTGTTGATAAACATATCAACAAAAAAAGCCGTCGAAAAAATGATCTTACGGTGTATCAAACTGAACAAAGCAATATCCAATATTAACCTACTAAAAAAACTCATGCAAATAAAAAATATATTTTCATAACCTCATAAAAGTCATCTACTCGTATGTATTTGGAAAACAACGTCACCTCTGTATTATTTAAAGTTTGCCACACAATAAAAATTCATGTTCATTTTATTGCCAGTCACTAAATCAACTTGCGTTATTCTCTTTTTTGAAAATTAAAAATCATGTTGGGTTTAATTTTTTTGTACGAATGCCTAATAATACATTCATACATTGTGGTTGTTGAAAATAAAATTACTCATTATTTAAACGTACTAAATAATGACACAGTAAACATAAAACACAGTAGCGACAGTCCGACTCGGTCCCTTTGATCTCAAGACGTTCGAGTTTGTAATGATCACATGAACTGTCGCCATTTTGCTGGTATGATGCCCGCGAGTTTTTTAATTGCTCAAATTCCTTTTTTCATGAAAAATCCTATTCTGTAGAATAACAATGAATTTTGTTGATTCAGAGGAAGAAAAAATGAGGATTTTTTTTATCAAGTTCCTATTAAAACAGTTATACAAAAAACAGGAAAGGCAAAAAATACAAGGAAAAAATACATTTTGCTTCAACGCTCTTTGCATGATATTCATTTAAATATCTCACTGTTGAATTTATATTTCTCAACTATTAGCGATATTGTTCTGGGGAAAAAAATGTTCATTTTGAGAATATTGTATATCTCTGCACACCTTCAGCTTCGCGCGTATAAAGTCAACAATCATGTTCCTTATTTTTCAGCGAATCCCAGTAATCTGGAGAGATTGAAAATTATAATTATCATTTTAAGATGAGATTATCTTTCTTCTGAACTTAAATATAACTGTTTTATAAATAAAATGTATCACTAATATGAAAACACAATTATCATAATCTTTATATAAGATATTTCATAACAGAATTATATATATATTTTTACAAGCACTAACAGCACTACAAAAACTTCCTCTTGACATCATTTTTAGTGTTCCGTACGGAACACTTATAAGATCACTTCGGTGTCTGTCCGTCTGTCTGTCCGTCTGTCCGTCTGTCACACCCGATTTTCTCCGAAACTATTTGTCATAGAAAGTTGAAATTTGGTAGTAATATAGGAATTGATGGCCTCATTAGAGCCATGTAGTTTTGAAAGTTAAATTTTGACTTAAGGGGTTAGTTTTGGGGGGTGAAATCGGAAGTGAAAAAAAAATTTTTTTTACTAGGTAATCGAGTGTGGTGTCAAATGAAAGCTTGTGAAAACACGAGTAAAAAATATATATATAATGTAATACTTGCGCGCACTTTTCTTTGTATTATTTTCATAAAATCGCGAAAAACCGCTGTCCACCCGCCTTATCTCGGAAAGTACTTATCAAAAAATTTTGAAAAAATTCTGGAATATTCTCCACGGGGTGTAGATTGAACGAAAATTATCACGAGTGCATTACCTGTAATAATTTATCTGGTATATAAAAAAAAACAGAAATTTCAAGGTCATCAATTTTCAGTAAAGATTGGAAATAAACTTTGTTGAAACTTATTTGGGGTGTATTTTGTGAAGTCACTGATCATTTTATATCACCGTAACATAAATTTTGACTTAAGGGATTCGTTTTGAGGGGTGAAATCGGAAGTGGAAAAAAAATTTTTTTACTAGCTCATCGAGTAGGGTGTCAAATGAAAGCTTGTGAAAACACGAGTAAAAAAATATGTATATAATGTAATACTTGCGCACACTTTTCTTCGTATTACTTTTAAAAAATCGTGAAAAATCGCTGTCCCCTACCTTATCTCGAAAAGTACTGATCAAAAATTTTGAAAAAACCCTGGAATATTCTCCACGGGGTATAGATTGAACGAAAATTATCATTACCTTTAATAATTTATCTGGTATAGAAAAAAAAAAACCAAAATTTCAAGGTCACCAGTTTTCAGTAAAGATTCGAAACAAACTTTATTGAAAACTCATTTGGGGTGTGTTTTGTGAAGTCACTGATCATTTTATACCACCCTAACAAAAATTTTTATTTTGAAAACAATCAACGTACGGAACACTAATTGTGCAAGTTCAACTTGCACTTGACCGGTTTTTATAATTATTTTCAGTTATAAACGTCAAACGGGTGGGTCATTTACTTATTGGAAAATTATTAATAATGAATTTCGGAGCACGTTATAAAAAGATGAAACTAGCGACCGCGCTGACAGCCATGTTGTTGGTATAATAGGGGACACATGCGTGATAAAAAACAGGACTTAAAAGTTTTCTTGAGCATCGCTACTGTGTTTTATCTTTACTGTGATAATTATTTATTTTTGAGTAGTTTTTAACCAAACACTGAACGGAGCCTTCATTATATATGTCCATTTTTAATCGACTTCTAAAAAAAGGTTCTTAATTCACTACGTACGTATGTTATATTTTCAAAAGTAATATTTTTATCGCAGTATGTTAGTCTATATACTAATCTATTTCGATTCTTTTATATGGATTAGAGGCCTGAACTAATAACAAAATCACAATGAAAAAATTGGAACATTTGAGATATGGATTTATCAGCGAATTATGGAACAGGAATACTTAGGTCACTTCATGCGGGAAGAACGTTATAATATTTTACTCATAATGGAAGGAAAGATAGAAGGTAAAAGATCTGCAGAAAGGAGACGTACGTCGTGGCTGAAGACCTTAAGATAATAGTTTGGCTGTACTGTTGTACAGAACTGCGGCATCAAAAATTACAATAACCACGATGATAGCCAACCTCCGAAGGGAGACGGCACCCTAAGAAGAAGTCTATATAGGGTTAGGTACCGTCAAATCAAATTTCGCGGGTGTTTGTTTATATATATATATATATATATATATATATATATATATATATATATACATATATATATATATATATATATATATATATATATATATATATATATATATATATATATATATATTAAATACAAGAAACTACGTGGGTTAACAGACTCTGTAATCTCTGTTTTTAAAAAATTCACACATATAAAGAGCTCAAAATATAATAGCCTGAGCAACTACACCTTGTTCACACAACTTAAACAAAAGCCGTCATTACTGTATAACACCGACGTGATTTACAAATTGTTATGTTTGGGTTGTAGCTCTTGCTACGTTGGACAAACCTCACAATGGCTTAAACAGAGAATCACACAACATAAGAGTGATTGTCTAATAAGTAAAAGATCATGTGCCGTTGTAGACCACCACCTAAAAACGGGACATCGGTTTGATATCGGAGAAAGAAAATAATTATAAGAATCGTTTGTTCTTTGAAATATACCATATAAATAGGCAAAAAAACTGTGTAAATTATAAATCGGATACGAATAAATTGAAGGTCATCTATTCTAACGTGTTAAAATTTGATTAAAAGAAATTTTTCCACTACTGACAGGTTGTAAACCATTGCACGTTTCGATGCATACTATTAATATTTAATTTGTACCAGCAGAACCTGGCAGTTAGTTGATAAATATGAGCTGTGTAGTGTCCCTGTTGCATTGTCTTATTTACTTTAAATTTTTCTAGTTAGTCACGTGTTTTGAATAATTTTTGTTACTTTACATATACAGCATACTCTTAGTTGGTAAGTTCTTCTCAAGTATCGATTGTAGTTTACCGTTTGTCTGACCCATTGTTTCGTATTTTATTTTAGTTTTTTTCTGATGAAGTCATAATATAATGACGAAATATTGAATTAACAATTGTCTACAGACCGCAAACCTGATATAAATCCCTATTCCATATATATATATATATATATATATATATATATATATATATATATATATATATATATATATACGTATTGAAATATCCATGAAAACTGGTGTGCCTAAATTTTATGATACCTGCTGTGTTTGAACAGACAAGAGTGAAAGGATCGTTTAAATCGATCGTAGGGTTTAAAAGCTTCAACTTCTGAGAGTAACAAAAAAAGTTCTGCGTCGAACATTTAACTCTACTAAATAATATATTTTTTTTTTATCTTAAAAGTGAGTATCTATATATACTTAGCAACTAAACCCTTGCTGTTTTCAGTCTAAACGAAAAGCACAAGGAATATAAGCAATACGTAATTAATCCTTAATACACAAAATGTGATACGTAGACACACAAAATTGAGTAATATTTTGAAGTTGGGGTAAATAGCACTCGCTTATTAACGTACGATCGCTATGGATGGAAGTCAAAAGGCAAAAACTGATCACCATCGCAAAGCTCTAGACGCACATCAACTATTGCGGGCCTCTGCGGCGCAGAAATTTTGGTTTTTCGAATTTAAAGAGAAATTTGGCGATTTACATACATTTTATTGTTGATATAATTTTTGGACAGTGAGTTTTGTATATATTTTTGCTGCGTTGTGAATATTATTGTTAAATTTACTGGATTTTTGTAAATTAAAAAACATGTATGTATGTATGCCAAGAGATAACTCGAGAACGAATAATACTATTTGTAGTATAATAAATAAGGGGTCAAAGAGGTGGGGGAGGAGACTAGAGGTTTTGCTTCGTATATATCGTATTATATATCCTTTTTGGGGCTTTTGGAGCCGAGGAATAGGAAAATTAACTTATTTTTTATTATGTTTAATTTTAATAGAAAAACGGGCCGCGAATCGTTAAATCATGTCTTTATCTATCTATACGAGCTCAAATTTGACACACATGTTATATGTGAAGTAGGAATGCACCCTATAGTATTTTATTGATGCTGCTTAAAAAGAAGATAGTGAAAGGCTTGGGAGTTTATAAATCTCGTTGATTTTCAATAACATTATAAAAATTTAGCTTGGTTTTTGGTTCAGGTAAGTAACATTTTTTAAGAATAATTCTTTATAGTTAAACATCCTCTACATGTTTAACTATAAAGAATTATTTTTATGGTTGAGGGATCTGAAAATTAAAATATTTAATTACTTTCATTTTCGATTATTTACATCCAAACGTATTAACGGTTAATGAAGTGAGTGAGGGACACTGCTCTCTATGTATCGGGTTATATACCTTTTTCAGGGTTCTTAGAATCGAGGAATCTAAAAATTGTATTTATTGTAATAGTCTTCTTATTATTACTGTACACACTATATATATATATATATATATATATATATATATATATATATATATATATACAGAGTGTCACAAAAAGATTAGCCAGAGAACAGAAAGCACACGAACGGAGAATGTTGGAACTGACCAAAAAAGCCATGAAACAAACTAAAGTCGTGAATATATTAGGAAGGGTGGCAGAATTAAAATTAAGGTGGGCCGGACACGTGGCCCTTAGAACAGATGAAAGATGGACGAAAATAATTTTGGAGTGGAATCCAAGGCCAAATATGAGATGGAGAGATGACATTAAGAGAAGGGCAGGAACTCCATGTAAGCTCAAAACAGGGGGCGATGGCATGAAATGGGGAAAGCCTACAATCAGTGAATTGAAATAAGCAGATCATGATCGATCGTGACTTTATTATATAATAAAATCAATTGCGATGCAATATTAAAGATGAAACACTAAAATATAATATTCGACTATTAATTTCAGACAATAATAAAATATAAAATATTTGCTATAATCTCAGTAGTCTCAGATTAGTTTTAAATCGCAACCGTCTTGAATAGGCTTCCCACAAAGATCGTTTGATTAAAAAAGGTATGCTCGATTTTATTAAAGTTTCTTTCCTAAAGGATTCCCTAAGAAGGTCCTGCGTTCGTATAATAATGGAACAAAAACGAAAAAAAGATAAATTGTACAGGATGGTCAAAATTTTAGATATCGCATTGTTTGTAATGATCACGGAAGGAACACGGCAATTTATGTATGGGACGGCATCCTATATGGAGAACTATATAAAACAGTCTACACACTATGCGTATAGAACTTCGTGTGACCTATGTTAAAATGAAATGATTTTATCTCTACTTCTTCCTTCTCCTTTCGTATAGGCATGATATACTGTTTAATGTTGTCATCCCTCTTTCTTTATCTAATACGGCTTTTTAGTGTTCCGTATGGAATACTTATAAGATCACTTCGGTGTCTGCTCGTCTGTCTGTTACACCCGATTTTCTCTGAAACTGTTTGACATAGAAAGTTGAAATCTGGCACTAATATAGGAATTGACGGACTCATCAGAGCCGTGTAGTTTTGAAAGTTAAATTTTGACTTAAAGGGGGTGAAATCATAAGTGAAAAAAAATACCAGGTTATTGAGTGGGGTGTCAAATAAAAGCTTGTGAAAACGTGATTTTAGAAATGTAGTAAAATACTTAGGCACACGTTTCTTTGTATTGTTTTTAAAAAAACAAAGTGTAGATTGAAGAAATGTTATCACGAGTAATGCACTCGCATCTTTAATAATTTATCTGGTGTAAACAAAAATTTCAAGCTCACTAGTTTTCAATAAAGAACGGAAACAAACTTTGTGGAAAACTCATTTGGGTTGTATTTGTGAAGTCATTGATCGTTTTATACCTACGTAACAAACATTTTTATTTTAAAAGCAATCACGTATGGGACACTACTTGCACTTGGCCGTTTTTTTTTTGCTATACTGAGCACTATTTTCATTTCTGTTGTTTCAAGTATTTTTTTAGTTTTTGATGTTTCGGGTTGGGTATCCGCTATCTACATCAATTGTCTGTGGTAGTTCAAATTCGAGATCGCGTTTCAATTTTAGGTGTTTGCTTCGTTATAAAGAAAAACGTTTAAGTATGGTGCTGTTTTGTTACCTTTGCGATTTTTTATGTCGATCTCAGCAAAACTTGATACAATCGTGTTGAGATATTTACACTCCATTTTTTTTATATATTTTTTTTCGTAACAACAACCTTACTTCTTAGTGATGTTTTAAGTATTGTGATGTACTTTGTTTTTTCTGTCGATTTTATCATTTCAAAGTTTTTTGCTGTTTTGTTAAATTGATAAAGTAACTTTTGAAGAGCGTCTTTCACATCCCAGCGGTTTACTGGTGCAACTTCATTTTTTTACTTTGGAGTTTTCTAACTAAAAAGAAGTAAAATGGATAGAATATGAGCAGATTGCTTTCTTAAACTCATACAAATCGAAAATAGAGTTTTATATTTTGAAAAGCTAAATTTTAATATTGCCGGAGTAAGTCGAACGGTGAAAACAATCGGCTGTTGTCTATGGTAGCTAATTTCTCCAAGTTGGAAGATTCTGAACTCACTTGAGCAAGATGCCTTAATTTAAGCTCCTGTAAAATCGAAATTAGGGTGCAAATATGTTGACCATATGCCGTTACCTTGCCACATTGTCGAGAAAAGCTAAATGAGTTTTAAATCACCTCAGTTAGCAACTTTTAAACATAAATTTTTACAATGGAAATTAAAGCAAATGGTGTCCTTCCTTTTTTGGATCAACCGGTACAAAAGAAGAGTAACCGAAACTTAGGATATTCGATTTACAAAAAGTTAAGTCAACGTACCTATAAATATTTGAATGTTAACTTACGCTATCATTCTTCTTTATAACGATCTTTCATCAATTCGCCACCGTATGATATAAATGATAAATCTTTTGTCTCATCAGAAACAGATAAACTAACCAATGCTCTAAAGACGAATGGATATTGCATGAACGATGTTAGACGTTCGTTTATTCGCTTCAGAACTCGGCTAGAAGTGCAGTTTTACTTTACAAACTCAGTACCATCGACAAAATACGAGGCGCAATTTTTAAATAAGGGCCGTTTTAAAATGTGGCAGCTGCAGCATTGCGGTCGCCGTTCCGCGCATGCGCGGTTTGTATCTGCATCTGTTGCCTAGCCTCAAGCATTCGTCCGAGTTTACGTTTGTTATGTGTGTTTAAAATGCCTCAGCCCATTGAAAATCCCGCAGATTGAGAAATACGCTGTGTAATTTATCTCTTAAATGTAAGAGATGTGAAAGCTGCCGAAAGGCATCACCAGATTAGTGAAGTGATGAGCGATGGAATGGTAAGAAAATGGGTTAGAGCATTTAAAGTTGACCGTATAAACGTGCACGATGAGGGACGAAGTGGGTTAGCACCCTTCTAATGATGACCTGGGGAATGAAAAAATTCGAGAAAACAGATGTCTTACGATTTTATCATTATCTAAAGTGTTTCCTCAAGTCTCAAGAGAGAGAAGTGTTTTCTATGAAATAGCAGCTGAACATCTAAATTATTGGAAGTTATGCTCACGTTGAGTACCAAAAATGCTGACTGAGGTGCACAAAACCAATCATAGGAGGTATAGTGCCAAAGGTGATCACTTTAAATAAAATTGTCACTGGTGACGAAATCTGGATTGTTCACCTTACACTGGAATCAAAACAACAGTTCATGGAATGGAGGCATTCAACATCACCCAAGAAAGTGAAGTTCAAGCAAACAATTTCAGCCCGAAAAATGTGTGCGCGCTGTGTTTTGGAATTGTGGGTATTTTGCCCCAAGCGGGAGGGGAGAGTAAATACTGAGACATGTTGTGAGACCTTAAATAAACTTGCGTCGTGCAATTCAAAACAGAAGGAGGGGCAATGCTCGTTCACACGTAGCTCATCGAACATAAGATCGCATTTCGTCATATGGCTGGAAACAACTTGATCACCCTTCGTATAGCCCTGACCTAGCGCCCAGTGGCAACCATTTGCTCCTGTACTTAAAGAAGCACCTTGGCGGTCAGCGTTACGACACTGACGACGATGCCAAAACGGCCGTGCTGCAGTGGTTAGCAAACCAGGCAGATTTCTGTGAAGAGAAGCTGGTCATTCGATACGACAAGTTCTTTAATATAGGTGGAAATAATGTTGAAAAGTAGATTAAGGTCAGGGCATTCTTGCAAAAATAAAATTCTTAAAAAAATTTTTCATATCACAACGGTACTTACTTTAAAAACAAACCTCGTATCTAATATTCGCACAATCAATACTTGTAAAAAAATTGGACAATGTTTGAGATGAACGAAAAACACAATTCCTTTACCAACTGATAGTGTCTATAAAATTTCCTATTAAGGTCATACGGTGTGTATGCATAAGAAACCACGAGACTGATATCAACTAGAATTGCGAAACATGAAAGATATATCAAAAATGAACCACCTGTAAGATCAGCTGTAGCTAAACATCAACATTCTACAAGATATACCGTCAATGTAAGCGAAAAAGTAGTTCTTACTTTACTCTCCAATTTCTATAAAAAAAGTCAATTAAAATTTACAAATACCCTAAAAATACTAATAGAGATGCGGATTATGATCTGTAACATAAGCAAAAAAACAATTATTACACTAAGTTATAGTTTTGTGAACAACAATTAGTTGTCTATTGTTCACAATATATTGTGCTCTTTTGAGCTCAATCAAAGTTCTAATAAAGAAAAGAAAAAATATTCAAAAATGCCTCGTGCAATCGTAGAGCAGACATTAGATAGCTAAGATGGACAAAAAAAATCCCTTGGTCTTTTACATCCCAGAGATTTACTTTATTTTTTTACTTTGGAGTTTTCTAACTAAAAAAAAGTAAAAATGGATAAAATATGAGCAGATCGTCTCCTCAAACCCATACAAATTGAAAATAGAGTCTTGTTTAAGTCTCTCGTGTTTCCTCAGAGAGTGTTCTTTACGAGTGGCAGTCGAAGGATTTCTTCTAATACCTTTACTATCTACGTTAGTGTGCCCCAAAGCTCCATATTAGATTCTACACTCCTTCTCATTTACATTAACGATCCGCTGGAATCCAATTTCCAGCTTTGTAGATAACAGTATGCTTATTTCGTCGTTCACTTTGAACTCTGGAACATCGGTTATTAATTCAAATATCTGCAGACAGAAAGAAACCGTTGAATTTAACAAAGACCTGGAAGAAGTTTTATCTTGGGGTGACAGTAACCAAGTAGAATTTAACGTTACTGAAACTCAGGTGGCAGTTCTTTTTTTTTAAAGTTAACATTGCTGAACTCAACATAATTAAGTCGAGATACTCCGTTGTATGAGATTCAGTTTGTCATTCCTTGTACAACCTTTTTCAAGTAGTATTTTTTATGAAGAACCCTTGGAGTGATTTGCGCAGGACCGTGTTTCCACCGAGTGCAATTTATAGTAATTTAAGAAGGTGAATCGCTTTTTCCACACAAGCGGTACTCCTGAAGCGCTTTAGAGACTTCCCTGCAGCTAATTAATCTTTTTTTATATAACAAAGTATATAAACATCATGAATATCGTGTCAACCAAAACTTATTAAGCCCGTCTAAAATTCACTTTCCATATTTTCTATTAATTCTAACAATTTCTGCTGACACACCATGTAAACAACGATAGGACCGAGCAAGGAATGGGAGTCGGGGGTTTTCTAATATCAACACTCCGCAGGCAGGCGTCGAATAATAACAAGCTCTATCAATTTCAGACGACCTGCAGCTCGAGGTTGTTTATTTTTCAGAGCTTAGAACGATTGTCCCGTATTTTAATCATTTGAATATGTCGGACCGAATACTAACGATGTAATAGTAATAAAAATCTATTATTAATTGCTAGGTTCTCTTTTTTTAATTTTAAAATTAATTATTGAATTGTTATCATAATTAGTTTCATCAATTTTAAACAACCTGCAGTTCGATGCTTTATTTTCTAGAGTTTAAACTGATTATCTCGTGCTTTAATAATAAATGAACAAATACTAAAGATAAAAGTTTAGTAAATATCTTCTATTATGTTTAGTCAGCGGGGAAGTATGCTCGATTAAGAAAGATTTGCTTAATTCAAGGTTGTATTGATAGGTTTCTAACCTCTCATAAAAAAAGTAAAAAAGTTTTTTATACAATGTAATCTCCTTTTAAACTTATGCCTTCAGTGTAATGGTTAAAAAGTAACTCTAGACTTTTAAGAAGAATTGTTTCTTGGTTTGCACATCAAAGTTAAAGTTAAAACTATCTTTATTATTAGTCATTTATTCAATTTGAGCTTACTTACTAGTTCTAAGTCTAACTTGTGACAATGAGTAATATACAGGGTGTTCCATATGTATGGAATAATGATTGCACAGCATTTATTAATTAGTGTATCAAAAAAAATATTTAAATAAAACTTATAGGGTGTTATACGGCGCACATGCTGACGTTAACAATAAAATGTTTTGAACTGCCAGTTCGAAGAAATTATGCCATCTTAATCTTTTTTAAATAGCAAGCCCTGTATATTATTTTATTTTTGATTCCTACTAAAAATTCTAGATATTATTTGTCTAACATACTACGTGTCTAAATGGAATTATTGATATTTGAAATTAAGGAGATCAAATTAAAAAAAATAAACAAGCTGGTTTGTCATATAACGACTTAACTCGTCAAAAAATGATTTATTGACGAAAACGTTTATTGCTGCATTTTGTGAAACTGCAATGTGAGCGTGATATTATAATGGTACATTTAATAGAAATTGAATCACTTTGTTAATGATGGTTGGTTATGGATACCATAGGAGAATACAACAGGAGGTGTGTGATCTTTTTAACGCAGAATATCCGAATCGAGAACCTATTACCCAATTTGTAGTTAGCAAAACATTAAAACGATTTAGACAATCAGAATTATCTGAATATAACTACGATAGACGCGTTGTATTTTGCGAGGTCATGATGGAACGAATCAGTAATGATCCTAACCTAATTCAGAATATTGTTTTTTCTGACGAGGTCACATTTTGCCTTAACGGAAGAGTTAACAGGCATAACTGCCGATACTGGTCTACTGAGAATCCCCACTGGATAATCTACAGTCATTCTCAGAGACCACAAAAGATAAACGTGTGGGCAGGGATTTGTGGACGTCATATCATTGGCCCCTTTTTTATCGATCATCTCCTCACTACGAAATCAATGTTCGTAGATATTTGGATGGATGATTTTTCCTAATCGATGGATAGGCAGAAGAGGTGCTGTAGAATGGCCCGCAAGGAGTCCTGACCTTACGCCACTCCACTTTGTTAATGGGGTCATTTGAAAACCAAAGTTTACCGAAGTCGACTTGAAACTGTAGAAGATTTACAGCAAAAAATTCAATATGAAGTAACACATATCACCTCGGATTCTCTGCAAAATCTGTTCAGGCTATTTATGACAGATTGGGTCATTGTCTCGTTCTTAACGGTAGACATTTTGAGCAATTGTTACCTTAAAAATAAACTTAGAGTATTTGTTAATAGTGTTTTTTGTCTTTTTTTATTTTAAATTTCAAATAACAATAATTCCAAAACAGTTGAATTAAGATATATGGTATGTCAAACAAATAATATCTAGAATTTTTAGTAGGATTCAATAATAAAATAATATACAGGGCTCGTTATTTAAAAAAAATCAAGATGGCGTAATTTCTTCGAATTGACATTTCAAGACAGTTTATTGTCAACGTCAGCATATGCGCCGTATAACGCCCTATAATTTTTGTTTAAACATCTTTTTATACAGTGATTAATAAATGCTGTGAAATCATTATTCCATACACATGGGGCACCCTGTATGCACATTCATTCGTTTAAAATACCTTTCGGCAGGCTGGTTGTTTGACCTTTTTTGAGTAGGTTTACACAATGATTTTTTAATTATTCCCAGTCACTTCCGATTTACATCTTTAGTTACTTTTTTGCCTTTGTTTGGTTGGAAGGATTTTGTTGTTTTTTGTATTTGTGGTGTTTATTTATTTGTTTGTTCTTACTGGGAAAAATTATCCAACGAAAAAAAAAACCAGCTTGATTTTATCGGGTACAACTTTTATCAAGATTTTTTTTTTTAATCGTTCACCTCCCCTCCTGAGTAGGGACTTTATCATTTTTCACATCCTAAGGATATCGGCGACGATGTCGTAATACCCGTAACATTGTCCAAGTGCCGAAACATACATTTCTGTAGTTCATAGCACCTTTTAGACAACGTGGTAGTGCTGCCTCGGATGTTATTGCATTTCTGCGAACAACTACTTCCTATGTACGTGACCAGGCCAAATATACTTTAATAATTTAATAAATAAGTATACCGACATGCGGGATTGAACTCTCGACCTTCAGCACAGTAAGCAAGGTACTACACCACTGAGTCACAGGCCACAAGATAACTTGACTTACGTGTTTGTTGATAATATTGGGGTCCTTTCATTCATGTCCGCATTTACCCATCTCTTTCACTCTCTTTCTCTTTTATTCCTATGCACAATCAGTCACTCATTTGTTGTTTATTTACTTACAGTATATTACAGTGTTTTTTTATATTTACACTTATTATTTTAAAATCACTGTACATTGTATACCCCGCTATTATTTTACTTTAAACATTTAACAATTTTTTTTAAATTACAATATTTACATTTAAGTCTAATTTTATCTTTAAGTTGTTCAATCTACTTACCCGCTAATTCTTTTCTTTTACTGTTTATGTTGTTGTTTACTTTAGTGTATTTTTTTTTATAATTTTAAGTGAGTTCAAATTTTATTGGGATTATAGATCCTCGAAATAAATTTATAATCTGGAATATAATGGTTTATGTTTTGGTTCATTTAGTTGTCTAGTTTGTGTGATGTTACTTGTTAGAGTAGATATTTGTGGTTTATATTTGTAGAATTTATTAGATATATCTTCTATATATTTTTTAATGGTTTGCATGTTAATCATTTGGTGTAGTTCGTTGATTCTTATGTATCGTCTAGTGGATATAACACATCTTGGTATACGGTTTTGCGTGCGTTGTAGTCGTTCAGTTTGGTGTCGGATATGCTGCGCCATATTGGTGCAGCATACATTAGTACTGGTCTTATTATTTGTTTGTAGATCATCAATTTATTTCTTGGATCCATGTGAGTTCTTCGATGTTTCAGCGATCCTAGGGGAATGGAGTGCCCCGACATGACTATGTCGGGTTCAGCAACGTTAACTTTTTTAGAAAAAACTGCCGCCTGGGTTTTTGTAGCGTTAAATTCCACTTGGTTACTGTCAAATCAAGATAAAATTTCTTCCACGTCTTTGTTAAGTTGAACGACCTCCTGCTGTCCGCGGATATTCACCTAAGTAGCCGATGTCCGAGCGTTCAAAGTGAGTGAAGAGTGTACTAGTGAAATCTTATTCTTGAGGTTTCCAAACCAGTCTTCTACAACATTTATTGCCTTTTAATTTGAATGAAATTTTATATTTTTAAATCTTTTTGTTTTCAGTTTTGCGAATAGGTCATGCTCCGAGGGAGTTAAATCATTGAAATATGGGGATTATTAATCAGTTCAAAGCCTTATTCGACTATTTTCTTTTGCAAAACTAACAGTAATTTGTGACCAGGCTTATTGTCTTACACAAACAGCAAATTTTAGACATTTTTCCTAGGTGTTTTTCTACAATTCTTAGCGTATATTCTTTAGTTATTATTTTCTTTTGTTCCAAATAATTTGTAAGAACTATCACATTTGTGTTCTAAAAATGGAAGTATGAACTTTTTCTCCGGATTCTTGTAAGTGAAACATTTTGGGGCGAGGAGAAACAGCATGTTTCTACTCCTTTGGCTATTGTTTTGTCTCTGGATTATCAAAATGGACTCATAGTTACCATGCTACAAATCAACATGTTGTGTCGCTCAGTCGTTATTGAGCGGCGTTCAGATATTTAAGGATCCATTTACGTTATAATTTCCTTATTCGCTTTGGGCAAAGAGGCGGTGTTTACTGTCTGAAGACTAGCAGCGCGCGCTGTGACGGAAATTTCCACTTTCTTCGAATGTTCATGTGTTAAAGATTGTTGTATTTGCGGTATTGTGTTAACAATTATGGATAAAATATCAGTAAAAAGTTGCGGAGAGAAGTGTTGTGTGGTTGGCTGTCAAAATAGCAAAGGGAACTCGCCCAATACAATATTCTATGGCTCAGAATTTCCATTTGTTTTCTTTTTCGACGCTCTTTCAAAGTTGATTCTTCTTACGTCAAAATTACGCGAATCGAATATTGGCACTTCCGGGATGTTTGTGTCATGGCGTGAACTCGATGGTTTGGCATGAAAAAGCTCCGATACTAATTTGCCACCTCAATATTTTTCCTTGCCCATTTAATTGACCGATGGCCTGTCCCATTCTTGGTTGGTACTATTTATTACGGATATTTCATCTAATTGATATTCTTTCACATTTATCACGTGCTCGGCAGCAACCAAACGACTTCCATATTTTAACGTCTTTTTTAGAACTAAATTATGGGAAATATTGGCTTCAACGAGATATTTTGTCCTCACATTATGGAAAATAGTTTAAAATACAGAGCAGTTGGTTGAACTTTCCCCGAATGATGACTGCCTGCACGTTCTTTTTTATCGAGAAAATTATAAATTAATCAGAAAAAAACGTCAATTTGCCATTTGAATTAATGTAAACATTGGTCGGAGAAAGTGCGACATTTTGACGTCTTGCGCCACTTGCTTCTTTACCCGAAGCGAACACTCAAATCAGAATGGACAGTGTGGAAAATACGTTCGTATGAAATGCTCAGAGTCTGTGCTACACGCTTCGGCCCAATTCGTCCATTCTCCAAAATCTTTTTATTCACATCTTTAACATTCTGCCATGTAGACACAGAAAACGCGTCTTTTAGCACTAACTAGTCTTCTAGCTTGGTGCTCATTCTGGTGCCGATTCTTCCTCTGTTGAAATCCGCAACCAAATTTTTGATAGTAAAGAAAGTAGTAGTAAGATAGTAAGAAATCCTTTCAATATTCCATGATGTCGTAAATTTCTTTAGCGCACAGTCTTTTCCAAAAGATGACTTCGTTATTTGATTTATAATTTAAGGCAAAATACAGGGAAAAAGAAATGTTGGAAGAAGGATGACATTATAGCTCAAAAACCTGAGGTAATAGTTGGAAAAAACAAGCCAGCAACTGTTTCGAGCAGCCGTAAATAAAACCATGATAGTCAATATATTAGCCAATTTGAGAGTCAACGACCGGTAGTAATGACGGCATTAGAAGAAGAAGAAACTAAGAAAATAAAAATAAACGTTTTAATTTTCGCAATTGCTCTCGTGGATCTACATTATTCCAACAGTATATCGTCATTACCGGCACTAGCCTATTCCTCCAGCCATTGCTGTGCTGCGCTCATAAAACTACGATACCGTATCGTGAGTTGATTCATCGATTCAAGGAACGCGAGATCAGACTCAGGGCCAAGATAGAGCAAGAGGAGAGCCTCTTCAAGGCAAGCTTTTTACCTGCGGCCACTCAATCTGCTCTGTAACCGTACCGGTCTCAAAGGCTGGAATGAAGCTGTCAGTCACCTGCAGTTTTCATCTGTAATCATCTTTTGTTTCCATTTATTTCCCGTTAACTACATTTCTATGAACCATTATCAGTGCTTATTTTTCAGGAATCATTTATGGTAGGCGACCAACAGCCACTGATATACACATCGACTTCTGATTTACTGTTTTTTCACTGTAACTGGTTATTCAAGGCCAATGGGCCGTTTACCACGGATATTCGAAGATTGTTGTCTAAAATATAACCATTGACTATCTTCAGTCAGTCAATCGACAGGAAATAGATGCTTAATATGCCTACATCGAAAAACCATTACAATTGGTAAAATAAAAGTTGCATAATATCGAGTTTATTTTATACCTTCTGACATTATTCTAGTACGGACCAATCTATAAACCTATTAAATATAAACTAATAATGATTGATTTTATTCAATTTTATTTCAACCAAATTTGTCCATTAGTATTTTTTCCAGTTTATTTAGCCTGAATGAAAGCTAAATATATTTAACTGAAATTTAAAATACAGCGTTATTTTTTTAATTTGCAAAACAGGCAACCTATTGTATTCAGCAACAGTTTTCAATAGCAGTGAAATGAACATGAGTTATTAGTATGTGAAATACTGTCGATAACATACAATAAAAAATAAATAGCTGCTGATGTATTAAGTGCGAAAAGTAAGAATCATCTCGCATACAATATTTTTTATAAGATCATATATATATATATATATATATATATATATATATATATATATATATACATATATATATATATATATATATATATATATATATATATATATATATATATATATATATATATATATATATATATATATATATATGTATATATATATATATATATATATATATATATATATATATATATATATATATATATATATGTATATATATATACATATATATATATATATATATATATATATATATATATATATATATATATATATATATACATATATATATATATATATATATATATATATATATATATATATATATATATGTATATACATATATATATATATATATATATATATATATATATATATATATATATATATATATATATACATATATATATATATATATATATATATATATATATATATATATATATATATATATATATATATATATATAAAGGTAAGGTCTCATTTGCGACATTGTTGAATAAGCTGGAGAAGGATTTTGGAGTCCACGTGAATTTAATTGAGTTTTTAAAATCTTACCTTTATAATCGTGAACATGTAGTAAAGATAAGGGGGTATGAGTCCAAATCTTGTACACCTACATCCGGTATTCCGCAGAGGTCCAACCTACGACCTCTACCTTTACTTTATCTCAACGGCATCACTGGTGTAGTTAAATATGCATCCTGCCTGTTATATGCTGACGAATTAAAACTTTATTATGAAATCAGATCGTCTGCTGACTGCCGGATTTTGCAGAATGATATAGACAACGTTGCAAAATGGGTAGTTGACAATAAGATTTACTTTAGTGTAAGTAAGTGTGCTGTTGTTTCTTATACTAGAAAACTGAAGCCGATAAAGTTTACATATAGTATTGAGAATGTCCCACTTTTGTATGAGGATAAGATAAAGGACTTAGGGGTGATTTTTGATTCCAAATTGAAGTTTAACTATCATGTAAGTTATACAGCACGTAAAGCGAACAAAATGTATGGCTTAATTGTCAGAAGCACAAAAGATTTTAGAAGTTCAAATTGCATAAAACAGCTATACATATCTTATGTTAGAAGTATATTAGAATATAGCTTGTAACAATTATAAAAGGGTGACCATAGTATAGTATGGTCACCCTTTTGTAATTGTTACAAGCGAACACTTCAATTGATACAGAATAAAATGATGCGTTACATGCAAACCGGTTCATATAACTCTATGATCTCTTCTACACTGTTGCACGAACGCTATGGGATGGTAACCTTAGAAAAAGGTAGAAAACAATATTGCATGCTCGCCTTGTACAAGGTAGTGAATGGTCTCATTGATGACCTGGCATTTCTGTCCAACTTATATTTTAGTGGGCCAACGTACACCACAAGAAATCATAGCACTTTCTATATATCAGATATAGCCCATAATACCATCATCTGGGATCTCCATTGTATAATGCTTGCATGCTCTAGAATAGTGTAGATATATTTACTTATAAGTGCAGTCTTTTCAAAACTAAATTGCGTGCGTTGTTTTAAGTGTATGTAGATTATTATGTAATGTTATTTAAATTAATTTAATTTAAGTTCTAGTACTTTGTAATTGGAAAGATCTCTGCGATTAATCTGTAAAGTGCAGTAAATAAATAAATAAATAAATGTATATATATATATATATATATATATATATATATATATATATATATATATGTATATATATATATATATATATATATATATATATATATATATATATATATATATATATATATATATATATATATATGTATTGATAATCAGCATAAAGAAAGTTTTTATGAAAGAGCAAGAAAATCCATAGCACCTATATTCTCCATCCAAAAAAAAAATAATAAAAAATAAAACACGAGACAAATATAATTGATTAAATTATTGATTCCTTGATTCCAAAAATTTCACATTCCCAATATATTTCTTTCACTCATCTGTTTTTTAGGATAGACTTTTTAGAGTAATACTGTGTAAAATTACATCCCTTACGAGGTGTATTTTCTTTTTAGAATTATAGTTTTTGACCTTCTAGCATTTTTTTAAAGAAAAAACCGTTTCATAAATTTTGCTCAAACTTAAATTATTTCTTAATTCCAAGATTTATTAAAGAAATATTGTGTAAAAAAGGTTGTAGTGGTCGCACTTATAATCGGTTGGAATGATAGCTCTATTGACAGTTTTGGACTGTGTTAGAGCACAATAAAAATGACACATAAACCATATGGTTCATCTAAAAACCTATGTATTGTTTTACAGTAACCGTAGTAAATATATAAATAAAAATATATCATTGTTTTAGTTTCAAAATTTGATTTCCTTTTCCTTAAAAATTTTAGATTGTACCAAAATCTGAATAATTTTGACTATTTATTTTCTTCTTGTTTACACTTACTTTTTCCGTCTACTAAAATTTAAATGTTGGGCTCCTTTTTCAACCATTCTTTTTTTTTCAATAAAATATTTGTAACAATTTGTCGTCTTAAAATAAATCATAGATGCTTTCTAGTTACTTAAGAAACATCGAATTAAAAAATAACTCAACAATTTGAATGCGGTGATTACGGAAATTTTAATTATATTATTATATTAATTCAAAACTACTCAGATTAATTATCAAAGTACTTACTTCAAGAAATACTAAGAATCAACAATGTAGAGATTATTTCAGACATCTTTAATTTCCTTAAGAATATATATAATTTATATGTCTTATTTATAATTGTCCACAACCCTTACCTACATGTGGTCTTCACTCTTCTCTATAACTAAAGTCGCTCCGATAGATCTCAGTGGCGTGAAACAAGTATCTCTGTACTTATATGTTGGATAATAATTATTAAGAGAGATACCACCAAATTCTTATATTTTTATGTCACGCACAACTTTGTTTACTCTAAACAAAAAAAATTTCACTATTTTCGTGACGTAAGAAATTATAATTAGCAACTACTTTGCTATATATCATTTATGAGTCAATGATACATATTTTATTAAATTTTTCATAATTTATTTTTATATGAAGTCTTTTCATTTCAATTCCTATCTGAAACAATTTTATATTTTACTTTTAATACTTCTATACTATTAATTTATGATATATCATTCTAGCTGTAAATATGGGAACAAAAATTATACTGTACAAAAAAAATGTTTCAAAATTTAGTATTTTACGAAACCAAATTTTTGTTTTCAAATTTGGTTAAACTCTCTCCTTTTATCTTTAGATTATGGTAAAAATAAATTGCTAAAAAACATTGCTTACACAAAAAAAAAATATTCCTTTATCCTAAGATATATGACTTAATATGACAAATAGATGTTCTATAACGCGGCGCCCCGTTACACCATTAATAATAATTTTCGAGATCGTATCAAAAACCTCAAAACGCTGTTTTATTGTCCATTCTAGCCCCTAACTGCCGTCGTTACATTAAGCCTCAACAAAAAAAAATGTTTTCTGTTCCATTTTCTCCTTTATTTTATTCTGTTTTTGTATTGACTTTAGTGCGACATATATCCCGTCAGCCAAGACCACCACTATTTTACCAAATCCATAGTTTAATAATTTCATTTTTTCTCGGAGATTTGGGAATTATTTAAGAGAGAAGTTTAGAAAAAAAAATAGCAGTTGGAATAAAGTATATATCAAATGTAGCAGGTTACATCCCATGAGCACTTACTATGAAAGAACATTATTTTTTATAGCAACCTTAGTATATTTGCTTTAGTTATATGTACAAAAGCCGCAAAAGAGGTCAGATTCCTTACAAAACTTTTTTAAAATGTCGTTTTTGAGGTTGTTAAATAGACACAAAATGGTCCTGTCGTGAAGTAATTTTATAATTATTTATATATCGCTAGCTCTATGTCGGGCCTATGATTTTTCGTGTTTTTAAAAAAATACCTTTTGTGGGGCGTATAACAGCTTTTGTTTTATAAACAGAATTACAGAAATACTTCATACAACGAATAGACAAACAGAGACATATCGTTACTTACCAGCTTTCATAATTTTTCTTGTGGCTAATATTATTAATAGCTTACATAAACACTACACAGTATGTAACTTATCCATCCTTAGAAGGGCATATAAACTTTAGAAGTTTCTATGGCCTAAAGATTTCATTTTGGACAGGTTAATTTATGGGGTTATATACACCTGGGCGCTGCAATATATATATATATATATATATATATATATATATATATATATATTATTTAAAAAAATATATTTTAAAGGTTATTAAGTGAATAATACAAAAAAATGGCGATTAGCAATTTTTATTGTACTTTAAATTATAGGAATCCTTTTTTACTTACTTACTTAGTCCTTATGCCTTGCTAGCTCTTTAGGGGTGTAAGGCCCATGGAGTTGAGTTATTCTATATTTGTCTTCTCCATATTTGTTTCCACCTCTTTTTATCCTGTGTGGCTCGTCTTGCGTGTTCTCACTCTATTCCTTTTCCGGCCACTGCCTCTCTAACATCCCCCAACCATGCCCTTCTGGGTCGGCCTCTTGTTCTTTTCTTCCTCACTTTGGCTTCAAACACTTGTCTAACTATTCTTTGTTCAGGCATCCTTTCGACGTGACCATACCATCTTAGTTGTGCTTCCTCAACCTTTTCCACCATTGGTTTCAGGTTCAAATTCTTTCTGAGTTGTATATTCCTAACCCTGTCCATCCTTGTTTTGTCCTCTATTTTCCTTATGAATCTCATTTCTGTAGCCGTTATCTTTCTTTTCTGTCTTTCTGTCATTTTCCATGTTTTTCCTCAATATAAAAGTATTGGTGTTTCTTAATCTTTTTTCTAGTATCCTAGTATATTGCCATCCTGGGCGACTTTAATGTTCACAAGATCAACTGGCTGAAATATTCAAATACTACCGACGAACAAGGACCTGAAGCTGAAACATTCTCAATCAGCTGTGACTTAACTCAACTTATTGACGAACCAACACGGATCTCTGATTGAGACGGGGAGTTCGCCAGTCTTCTTCATCTGTTTTTAACCACCAATCCGGAGATTTACCCGGTCACCGTAAATCCGCCGTTAGGTTCTTCCGACCATAAACTGCTTTGAACATCGAGTATCCTACCAATTAGTGATAGAGAGTCGTCTAAACCGTGCAAGATTTGGCACTACAGATCTGCTAAATGGGAAGATCTGATGGGATATTTTCGAACTTTTCTTCGGTTAGACGTTTGTTTTCGTTCTGACGACCCATCTGACTGTGCCAGGGAGGCTCGTGCCCGGAACAGATGCAAAGAAATTATAGACGAAACTAAGGAGGCACACAATCAGCGAATTAGAAACAAACTTCTCGCTTGTCCCAACAATTCCAGGTCCTTTTGGTCAGTCGCTAAAAGGCAGTTAGTCAAAATTTCACCAAATCCACCATACCACCACTCACACGGCCAGATAATTCTATTGCAACGACACCTGTTGAAAAAGCGAACTTGTTGGCTGAACTCTTTGCTTCACATTCTACTGTCGATTTCCAAGGAAAAACACCACCTACTATTCCCATAGTGCAGTCAAGGATACCCGATGTTGTCTTCAGACAGCGTATTTTAATGAAGCTAGACACCAAAAAAGCTTCTGGCGCTGACGGAATACCTGCCATAGTTCTCAAAAAACTGTGCGAGGGAGCTGACACCAGTTTTCTGTAGACTTTTCAAGCCATCCTACAGAAAGGGAATATTTTCTCCCTGCTGGAAATGTGCCACAGTTCAGCCGATATCTAAAAAAGGCAAGAAGACTTTGCCAAATTACTACCGACCAGTCGCACTGCTTTCAATAATATCAATAGTCATGGAAAAGGCTATCAATCAGCATCTTCTAAACTATCTTGAACGATTCAACATTATTAGCGATCACCAATATGGCTTTCGCAAACATAGATCTCCAGGAGATCTTCTGATTTATGTAACACATGTTTGGAACGACGCAATTGAACACTCTGGAGAAACTCGAGCGGTTGCTCTTGACATATACAAGGGTTCGTGTTTGCTACGATGGGCTGTTGGCTAAGTTACGTTCTTGTGGCATGTCTGAAAAGTTCTGTTTGTGGCTCTCATGCTTCCTCAGTGAGCGTTCTTTACGAGTGGCGGTCGATTTCTTTCTAACACCTTCACTATCAACGCCGGTGTGCCCCAAGGCTCCATACTATCTCCTACTCTCTTTCTTATTTACATCAACAATCTGCTGGAAAAGACGGGAAATCTCTTCATTCACTTTGAACGCTTGGACATCGGCTGCTCAGGCGAGCGTCCGCAGACAGCGGGAAGTTGTTCAACTTAACAAAGACCTAAAAGAAATTCTATTTTGGGGGGGATGACAGTAACCAAGTGGAATTTAACGATACAAAAACCCAGGCGGCAGTTTTTTCTAAAAAAAGTTAACGTTGCTGAACCCGACATAGTTATGGCGGGGCACTCCATTTCTCTAACATCGTCACTCAATTTGTTGGGCGTTAATTTGGGAGCAAATATGTCCTGGCATGAGCATGTTGCAGGCATAGAAAGGAGAGCTTCTCAAAAGTTGGGAATATTATTTCGATTCAGGAAGCTTTACAGTCCACAACAACTGTTGATTCTTTACAAAGCTCAAATTCGACCAACTATGGGATACTGTTCCCATGTTTGAGGCTCCGCTTCCAAACATACACTGCATTTGTTGGATTCTGTTCAGAGAAGAGCTGTTCGTCTGATTGGAGACCCGGAACTGACCGGCGGCCTTGATTCGCTGGAACATCGAAGAACGGTTGGCGACTTGAGCCTATTCTACAAGTATTTTCAAGGAAAGTGTTCGGAGTTTTTTATATGGAGAACATCATCTCTTTGGAATAATTTGCCCAGGACTGTGTTTCCCACCGAGTACAATTTGCAGCGATTCAAGAACAACATAAATCGTTTTTTTTCCGCACACGTGTCGCTCCTGTAGCCTTTTAGGGACCTCCTTGCAGCACGTGTGCTAGCCTAATAAAAAAAATCCTAGTTTGACACAGTGCCGGTTAGAGTTATCCCTCTGTAGTTATTACAATCTTTAGTGTCACCTTTCTTATATATTGGGGTTATGATGCCTGTTGTCCAGTCCGTAGGTGCATTGTTCTTCATTACGTTGTTCATTATATTTTTAAGTTCTTCTATTGCTACCTCAGAGAGCGCTTTCTTTCATATTTTATATACATTTTTTTTTAATATGTTTTAAATATTAACATTATTTTTTATCGGTTTAAATGGACCACTGATAAAAACTATTGCGCCTCCTTGTCTGCAGGATAACTTCACAAAAAATAATCCAATCTGTAAAAATAAAAATTAATCTCTTAAAATAATGTAATAGTTAAAAATTTTCGAACGGTTTTTTTTTTTCAAAAATAAAAAATTTACGGTGTTTCAAACTTAAGTAAGCAATTTTTGACCAAAAAATTTATGTTTAATTATTTATAAAAACTTCTCTATTAGAAAAATTAAAGAAACCTCTCGACATTTTGTAGAAAAAGTAATTAAAATTTTAAAAAAAAGTAAAAAAATTTTAAAAATTGACTGAGTAATCTTGCAGACAGTGTCTAAAAACAGGTAGTGGTCCCAATCCGACGCCAGGACACATTTAATGCTGTGACGTTGTAATGGAATGGAATTTTCTTAATTTATTTTTTTGAATAATTCTGAGAAGTATGGGGAATAAAAATCCTCAAAAAAACTCAAATTTTTAAAAATTCGAGGTGTATGTAATTGAACGGTTTTACTTCTGTATACATTGGTTCACTTAATTAAGTTCAATATTTGGTAGTGTGATATTTGCAAATGAGCATTTTACACTTTTATAAGTTCTTAAGTTAATGTCTTTTAGTACCTTTTAATAAAATATTATTTTCGGATTTTCCGCATCTTTCTATTCCTAAAGTTTATTGGTTGCTATCAAAATTCATTTATTTTCAACAATATTTTGTGTTTGTATATCGTTAATTTTAATTTATATTGGTTTGCAATTTAATGTGTCGTATGTTAGGAGTTGTACTTCTTTGTAGTACATCTTTCTGAATGTATATGGATACATATAGTCAGTCCAAAAAGTCTCCATTCACCACCTGCTTTCTATACCATTTTTCTCTTATGTTTAACTAATTAACTGGAACTACGAGAAATCATCTTTAAATTAATATTTGAAACTTAATCAACGAGGATTAGTATTAAAAACAACTACGGAACATTTTATTTAGAAGTTACATTATTGTTATAAAAATGTAAACAAAATTAATGTAAAAAAATTCTCCATACACTTAACAATAACAACTTCGTTCAAATTAATATTTAGTGGGACCGCTGTTGGCCTTAATAATCTCCTGTACTCTTTTTGCCATGCTTGCAACCAGCTTTCTAGTAACTTCTGCTGGCATGTTCTCCTATTCGTTCAATATTCTGTTTTTTAATTCTTCCCTATTTGAAACATTATGTTTTCGAACGCGTCTTTTAAATTCCTCCCATAAATGCTCGATGGTGATTGCGGAAGTGTAAGAAGCTATTGTCGCACATTACGGTTCCGATAAACATGCTGGTCCATGATAGCATTAATAAAATGTACCAAGCACAAGTGTTTGGTCTAATGCTGATATATGCTGAGTAGTATAGTTAGTTGGTTATGTAAAGGTTGTAATTTTTTAAGAAATTCTTTACTATTTACTATACCATTATGGAAAGTATCTAATTTGGTAAGAGTAATTGCTACTTCTAGTTTTTGCAAGGTATCGTAAATGTTTTTGTAAAATTCGTTATTTGAGTAAGGATCATTTAAATGCGGAAAAATTTAACAAAAATAGTTTCCTGGATTTGGACGTTATTAATTGTTTCGATTATTCTGTCAACTTGTTTTTCTAGAATTAATTGGTTATACGCGATATTTAATATAATTTTTTAAAAATTGTTGATTGATGTACCCAATAATGTTATTTGTTTATCAAATGCAACTTGGATATTTTGTTGGTTTTGTTCTAGAATATTAATATTTTCATCGGTTTGTTTGAAATCGTCTTGATTTAGATTACCTCTTGTTTTAATTATGCTTCCTAGGGTAATGTGTTGTGAAATTGTTCAATTATTTTTTGTTTCATATTATCAGTAAAATTGCTCACATGTTCTTTAAGTAGGTCATACTTTTTGTTAATGAAATAAAATCCGTCTATTAAACTAGTTAGATCAAAAATTTATATGTAAGTCCAGTGTTTGGTAATTTTTTGTTCCTACTTTATAGGATAGTATTCCGAGGTGGCCTTTTAAGTTGGGGTATTCGAGGCAGTTTTCTCTGTAGACGGACGATCGGTAATCTGATGTCGTTTTAATTCTTTTACATGTACAGTTTCAATTTTCTTTGGGTTCTTAATATTTTTTATTTTTACACTCTTATGCTCTAAAATTTTTAATTATGTATTAAATTTAGGCTGATTTTTACCTCGGGAAGAAAGTTCTTTGTATACCTTTTGATTGATTGCCTTTATTATTAGTTTTTACTAAGAGTTTTTCTTTCTCTTATTAGTTACTTTTTGGTAAATAGCATCGTATTTTCTTTATGAAAAAGACGTAATCTGAATAAAAGAGAGTAGGGATGATATCTAATGAATTTCTGTGACCTAAAATAAGTTCATATGGGGGATATTGAGCAGTACTATAGTATTATCATAGAATTATGGTATTATGGTACTATTATAAGTAATCATTGCGTATGGTATTCATTCAACAGCTGGTTTATTTTTATTTTTTTTGTTTAAATACTCTGAAAGGTTTAATTAACGTCGAGTGAAAATTTTCGACAGGCGAATTGAATTCATGGTGTTTTGGGGTAGTGAAGTATATATTTTCGGTTTTCAATATTTCTTTTAAAAAATGGTTATCAAATTCTTCACCGCTATCAAATATCATTTCTTAGGGGCATCTGAAGAATGAGAAGGAATATATCAGTTTATCACAGACCGATTTTTTATTTCTATCATCCTGGTATGCCTGTCATACTTTGTGAATTTATTGAAAATCGTTAAGAAATTTTGATTTTCGTAAATGTATCGTCATCATTTGAAAAGGTTTAGAGGAGGTTTCACTCTTTATAATTGGTACGTAGGACTTCAATTGAGTATATTTTTGAGTTTGGCAAATCTTACAATCATTAATATATTGATTTATATCATTTTTCATTCTTGGTCAATAATATATTTGTTTTAAATGTTCATAGGTTTCCACGATTCCTCTGTGGTTCAGTTTACCTTCATGTTGATGGCCAATTAACATAATCTTTAGTGTACCTTACGGAACACTTATGAGATCACTTCTGTGTCTGTCTGTCTGTCTGTGTGTCTATCTGTCTGTCTGTCTGCCCGTCTGTCTAACCCGATTTTCTCCGAAACTATGTGACGTAGAAAGTTCAAATTTGGCACTAATGTAGAAGTTGATGGCTTCATCAGGGCCGTGTAGTTTTGGGAATTTAACCTTCATGTTGATGGCCAATTAACATAATCTTTAGTGTTCCTTACGGAACACTTATAAGATCACTTCTGTGTCTGTCTGTCTGTCCGTCTGTGTATCTATCTCTCTGTCTGTCTGCCCGTCTCTCAAACCCGATTTTCCCCGAAACTATTTGACGTAGAAAGTTCAAATTTGGCACTAATATAGGAATTAATGGCGTCAGGGCCGTGTAATTTTTGGAGTTAAATTTTGACTTAAGGGGCTAGTTTTGGGGGGTGAAATCGGAAGTGAAAAAAAAATTACCAGGTCATCATGTAGGGTATTAAATGAAAGCTTGTCAAAATACCAGTTGAAAAATACACATATTGTAATACTTGCGCACATTTTTCTTTTTATTGTTTTTAAAAAATTGCGAAAAATCGCTGTCCCCCTGTTTTGAAAAAATTGTGGAATATTTTCCCCAGGGTGTAGATTGAATAAAAATTATTACAAGTGTATTACCTTTAATAATTTATCTGGTATATAAAAAAAATAAATAATTTCAAGGTCATCACATGTTGTTGAAAACTCATTTGGGGTATGTTTTGTGAAATCATTGATCATTTTATATCTCCGTAACAAAAATTTTTACTTTAAAAGCAGTCAACGTACGGAACAGTAATTGTGCAAGTCTGATTAGCTCTCTCAGAAATATTATTTAGGAGTTTCGTGCATCATATTATTTTTGGGGGTTTTAAATTTTTAATGTATACCGTGAATAATGTATCATTTCATTATTATGAAAAAAGATGTAACATATTTTTTCTGGGTTTACGTAATCTTTAAAAACCTTTTTAATTATTTCTGCTCTTTCAAGTAATTCCGCAGGGAGAATTATTTTTTTTTGGAATCTGCTTATTAAATATTGCAAGGTTTCATTATAAATAGGATCATCTAAGATGCTTATACCGTCGTTTTCATCAGCTACTTGATTACTATGCCCTGTTGAGTTATAAATCCTAAACGGTTGTTGTTGTATGGCAGAAATAATATTTATTTATCGCTGAGTATAGCTCGACAGTGTTTTGTTGTGTTATCTTGAAATGGATTTTCAGCGAGATTCCTTAGGTATTCGACTATGTTTTGATCTGAGTCACCTGAATTGTTTGTTAGTGATTCACTCTCACAGACGTTTAATTGTATTCAAGATAATGCATCTAGGATGGAATTTTTTTCGCCTTTTTTGTAAAAAAAATTGGTATTCAAATTCTTCTAGTCGAAGTCGCCATATTACAAGTTTCGAATTGGATTCTTTTAAATTGAATAACCATGCTCTTTGTTCAGTGTATATGTAGAATTATCTACCGACTAAATACGGATGAATATTTACAGGCCCATTCTATGGCTCATAATTCTTTTTCAATTGCCGAATATCTGGTTTGCGATATGTTAAGGGTTCGAGATGCATACTACACTTCTAGCAAAATTACTAGAATTTGTCTTTCAAAATCAGGATATTGTAAAATTGGTGCATTAATCAGTAATTGTTCACAATGTTCAAAAACATTTATAAAATCTGTGTGTTCTATCTTTTATAAAATCATTATAGAAACACTTGCTACAATGAATAGACCAACAGAAGGAAGTTATATTGTTACGTACAAGCTTCTATAATCTTTCTTATCTCTAATATTATTAATAGCTTACATAAACTGTATATACTCTGTTACTCGGGTACCTTATATAACAAATTATTTCAAAGTGTAAAGTTTCTTACATGTACCTACCCTAAATTATGCTAGAGAAGCAGCTGGCCAAAGCCATACAAATTCATAATTCTCAAAGACACATATAAAGACATACAAATCACTACATATAAACAAGATTTTAATAAATATTTTTGTGATACAGTCTTTCAATCAAGCATTGCCCAATATATGGATGGAATTTTTTAATATATATTATATAATAAATTCTACATTAAAATTTAGAGAGTTATTAGTTTTATTTAGTTTGAAAAGCTAGAAGGCTAAGTTTTTGACTATATATATATATATATATATATATATATATATATATATATATATATATATATATATATACATATTCCAATAGAGGTTTTTACGGATGGTGGAATGTAATGCATTAAAATTCTGGGTTTCAATCCGTTCGTCCAACAATGAGTTTGCACGACGTTTCGTCAAAATCTCATTTGGCATTTTCAAGTCCTCCCGCTGCTGCTGCTATTCGATACTGTGATCTTGCTACTGCTGCGGCTCGAAGATAACTGAGAAACCGACGTGCGGTCGCTGTCTTTTATAGGTCGGCGTCCACGCAGATTGTAGGTGGGGGAGGTCGGAAGTGTTCGTCCGAGCATCGGTGTCTGCCGGCTGGGTGATAATTACGGTTTCCGGATCTATGATGACTGTTGCTTTCCAACCAAAACCAAACAAACCAAAACCCGAGAACTAAAACCCGAGTAACCAAAACATGGAGGAGGCAATGGTCAGCATAGCGCCTGAAACCGTAATTATCACCCAGCCTGCAAACACCGATGCTCGGACAAACACTTCCGACCCTCCCACCTACAATCTGCGTAGACGCCGACCTATAAAAGACAGCGACCTCACGTCGGTTTCTCAGTTAGCTTCGAGCGGCAGCAGCAGCAAGATCACAGTATCGAGCAGCAGCAGCAGAGGGAGCACTTGAAAATGCCAAAGAGATTTTGGCAAAACGTTGTGCAAATTCATTGTTAGACGAACGGATTGAAACCCGGAATTTTAATGTATTATATATATATATATATATATATATATATATATATATATATATATATATATATATATATATATATATATATATATATATATGCAGATATCTTATAAAACGACTGATGATGATACTGAAATAGTTAACGCTTTGGACCAAATTAAAGCAAGTTCAATATTTTTTTTTTCGAAAATTTTTAGAAAGGGTTCAAACTTGAATTTACAGGAAGATTGAAACGTTCGTGATTTTTAATGACATATATGTACAATGAATTTCAGCAAAGTTTTCAAACCTACGATTTTTTTCAAAAAATATAGATTTTTTTGTGAAATGATGGTTTAGTTTGAATAATTGTTTTTAGTACTAATTATGTTCCCTTTTAAATCTCGCAAAAAATATATTGAAGTTTTAAAAAGGCTCCAAAAACGGTAAATAATTTCACCGTCGGATACTGAAATTTGTTACTGAAGCTAAATTCAACTTTTAAAGTTGTTTCTTTCACCGGCAAGTTTTTTAAAAAAAGTAAAGGCAAACCCTTATTTTATATTTTATAGAATAATAAACACGGTTTACTTTGGATGTTTAATTATTGCATCCACTTTTACAGACTGCCTCAATTTCAGTATACTATAAAACACAAACTTTTTAGCGTTCTATCTTTTTCTTAAGAAGGCTTCACGATATAAGTGTGTTTTTCTTTTTTTTCAAAATAATTTAAGCAGAACACAGGTAGAGTATTAACAACTACCAAAATGCACGTTTCGGAAATTATTATTTTAGGTTTTCATCTATCTAATACGTAGGCTGAAAAGTTTTTGGTCTAGCTACTTAAAACACATTTTTTTTTGCAAAATTCGACTTTATTCATCAATATAGTCTCCTTCAAGAGCGATACAATCAGTCCAACGCTTCTCTAACATTTCTATATCTTTCTTGTAGAAGGATTTGTATTTGCCTTCAAAATAGGCCTCAGTTTCGGCGATAACTTCTTCATTGGAGCCAAAATTCTTTCCCACGAGCATTTTTTTGTCACATATTGCATGAAAAAATCCTTTTTATTGTCCTTAAACAAGTCGAAACAGCACTCAGAATCATCAACACATTGTTGTTTTTGGTCCACTGTGAGCAAACGCGGTACCCATTTCAAACAGAGCTTTCTCATGCATAAATGTTCATGCAGAATATGATCAACACGCTCTTTTGATATCCTTAGGGTGGCAACTATTTCATACAATTTCATTTTACGGTCATCCAAAACAATTTTGTGGACTTTTTTGAAGTTTTCCGGCGTAACCACCTCATTTAGGCGTCCAGAGCGTTCAGTATCATTTGTGTCTGTACGACCGCGTTTAAATTCAGCATACCAGTAAATGATGAGTGATTCTCTAGGGCCAGACTTCCCTTAATACTTATCAAACCATTGCTTTGCTTGAATGGTATTTTTTCTCATCAAAAAATAGTATTTAAGCAACACACGAAATTCGATTTCTTCTATTGTTTTGAAAATATCCAAAGTAGCATTACTAAAACCACTGTAACTTGTAAACTAAACGTCGAAATATCATGAAATTTTGACATGTATCGTTTGAAGGTTAGTACTTTCTAAACATCATATGAATTTTTTGAAAAAGTTGAGATCTATGGGTCAGACCAAAAACTTTTCAGCCTACGTATTAAAGATCTGAATCTGTAGATATTTTTCTTTTACGATCGGCATGATTTCGTTTTTATATGCTTCCCGGGCTTTTAGCCGTTTTACTAGACGTATATACTTGAGCTTATTTTAATTCAACAATATCATTGCAGTTTCTATGAGAACCACAACCTCCTGTTTGTTGTGGGTATTTATATTATATTAATTCTTAAGCGGATTAGCGTTATAACAATATTTTCATCACAATAACATTCATCATCATCAATTAAACAAACAAAATAACCTGGTTAAAGCTTATCTGTAAATAAATACTATTTGACTATACCCGTTTAGGAAATGCATTATTTTCTGACTTATATTGCATATATAATATATAATAATGTTATCGCGTTGAAGTTAACTGGTTAAAATGTCATTGATCAATCCATCAAGGGAGATTGTAAAGATTGGCAACATGGGAAATAAGTTTGCTTAGATTTGAGCAGACAAACAGCTGATGGAACGAAAGAGCAATAGGGCTTAAAAGTGCAGAGCGCGTATACTGTAGACAAATGATAAGAGAACGTTTGATAGCGAGTAAACGGTCACGTTGGTTTGGCATCGTAAAAGAGTATATTAAAGAAATCACTATTCTAAAATAAATGAATTAAATCCCTTCGTAAACTGGAAGTGATTCTAAATTACGCAGCATCTTTGGATGAAGAACTAACAATAATATCCTAATAAGCCGTAAACAAAAGCAACTCACCTTCAGCTTAATTTATCCCATAAAAAAGAAATATTCATACTCCTTACATATTTTGGTCCCATCTCGGATAAAATATCTCAAGTTCTCATAGCTGGAAAAACAAGAACAGCTTTAAAATCCAATAATCCAATACTTTTTCAATGCCAAAGATAAAACTAATAAACATAATAAATCAGGAGCTTATAAACTTAATTGTCAAGAGTGCAATAGCTGTTACGTAGGCCAAACAGGACGGAATTTCAAAAGAAGATTTGTTGTGGTTGGTTAATGGTTAAAAAATGAAAGATCACACTTTTCTAAACATTTTTTAGGAACGAATCATCCATTTCCGAATATTAATTGTTTATCAGTACTCCGTACGGCACCTAAAGGGTTAAAACTTTATTTCTTAGAATCTATAGACATTTACTGACATGCCAAGAACCATAATATAAATTTACTGAAGAGTCTAGTAGACATCGGAAATTTCGTCCTTTACCAACTTTTATAGCACCTAAGCATCCACATCCTTTCATTAAGTACATACATACATAAATACAAAAAATCGGTTTTAGTCTTAGTTAAGAGTTTGAAAATGTAGTTGTAATACGAAATTAGGATAATGCGTGTGTAAATGTTTATAAAAATATATTTAGTGTCAGTTAACAAAGTAAATAAGTAATTTTATTGTTAAAATGTACTGTCACAAAGTAACGGACCAGTCAATCAACTCTTTGCAGAAGTACTTTTGGCAAGTTTACTAGTAGCAGGGATGTCAAGAAAGTCTAAAAGAGTCGGTTTCATCAGCGCCGAATTTTTCAGTAAATGAACTTAAGTGCAACGGATCACTATTTTCTCTAATCTCTTTTAATATAAACATTTACTAGTACCACTATGTTAAATACTTGTCTGTATATTTTCATATACCATCAAAAATGATCTTTTAGATTAGAATATTCTCTTACTAAAAACCTGTTTTCAAAAGGATTTATAATAAAGCAAATATCGAGAAAACCATAGAGGAAAATAAGAGAGAGAAAATAAGTTTTTTGGCGAAAGCTCGCCCCCGGTAAAAGCCAAATATTAACACTTAAAAACAAAATCCGTAATATAATATCAAAAAGAGAATATAATATATATAAAATGCAGCGTCTCCCCGTCTGTCTGTTTGTACGTTAGTGCGCTTATCACTCAAGAACTACTTATCTGATTCACGTGTTTTTTTTTTAATTCATACGTATGTTCTCTGCCAGGTTATAGGATATATTTTATTACGTTAAATAACATAAGGAATAAGCAGTGACGATAATAGTGAATCAAGTCGGAAAAAGGTTTTCCTCTAACGCGTTCTCTTGCCTAAACCGTTAAATATGGAACAATATCATATAACAAAGAATATAATATATATAAAATGCAACGTCTCTCTGTCTGTCTGTTTGTACGTTAGTCCGCTTATCACTCAAGAACCACTAAGCCGATTTTTTTTTAGTTCATACATATGTATGGCCAGGTTATATAATAATAATAATAATAATAATAATAATAATAATAATAATCATAACCCCTCAGGGGCTAGGGGAATCCCAGGATTCTCCTAGTACGGGCATTGACGATCCCGAGGTACCTGAGTCATGTTGTGCTGTCTTGTGTTGTCCAGATTATGTGACATAAAAACGCAATCTTAAGGTGTTTACCGTGCCGAGAAGATGAATGGCTCAGCGTTTATGAGTCGCGAACGGTTCCCCCGGATACCGGGCGCCCTCCGGGAGTAAGTAGCCTTGCTGCGGCATCCAGGCTCTGCCGCAGTCGACCTTTCTTTCCTAGGATACTCGTGGGAATACTATGTTAAATAATAATAATTATAATAATGAAAATGGAAGGGTGTTGCGGAGGCGGACCCCTGTCGTACAAACAGCTACAGCAACACCACAACAACAACAACTACAGATGAACCAAACAACCGCCTCAGTCGAAACTACTCCCCGATAGTTTTACCAGATCCGACATTGTAGGTGATGGAAATTGCCTTTTCCGTGCAGTTAGCTTACACTTATATGGCCACCAGAACCATCATGAGAAACTCCGAGAGGTTGCTCTAAGATATTTACAACAAAACTGGTCGGAACTTCACACATTTTCATTAATTGAAGTCGACGATATAAAAGACTTCAATAACTATTATAATTATATGCGGAAAAATGGCACCTATGGAACGAGCCTAGAGATACTTGCCCTTTCGGAAACACAAAATAGCAACTTTCATATCTTCTCAAAACAACGAAGAACAAGACATACAAAAATAACTTTTACGGACAGACCAACAATAATAAGCACGGGAAAATACAACAAAACCATTTACCTTCTACTAACAGGCAACCCAATGTCGGGACACTTTGAGCTTCTGACACCACAAAACACTGAAAACATTCCAGAGAACAACAGACCAATAAAAGAAGCATCGGGCGAGCGACGTAACGGTCGAGGACGTCGCGGGAAATGGCAGCTCGACCAAAACGATGAAGACCAGGCAACCGAAAATGGACCTGCCAAAAGTGTTGTGTCGGCGACTAAGCCGACACCCACCAAGGCGGGAAAATCACAGTAGCGCATGAGTTGCACCACAGGAATCAACGAACACGCCATGCGTTGCTGTAATGAAAACACAAAACCTGACAAAGAAATCACTGAGAAGAGAATCATTCGCCGCTTGGACCCACCAACATCAATCCCAAGCACAACCGACGTAGATACGGGACAAACACAACCACCAAAGCCAGGCCAGGGCCCGTATGTTTTGCAAGGACAACATGCAACTACCAAGGCTGGAAAACCAAGACAGCGGTTAAAGTGGACGGATGAGATGAATAGGACGGTGATGCCCTGTTACTACACCACACACATTTCCCATTTTCCTCACACAAGGAATAACATATGTTAAACCCAAAAGCTCAGACACCATAAACCCGTCAAACTACCGACCTATTACCTGTCTTCCAACCCTATACAAGATCATCACAGCTACAATTTCGAAGAAAATAGAACAACACCTAACAGACAACAATATCTTCACAGAAGAGCAGAAGGGATGCAGGAAAAATAGTCGAGGATGCAAAGAGCAGCTGATTATAGATAGCGTGATTATGGGACAAACCAGAAAAGAACACAGAAACCTTCACATCGGTTATATAGACTATAAAAAAGCCTTCGACTCCATACCCCACAGCTGGTTAATCAGGGCCCTAGAAATCTATAAAATCAACCAACACCTCAGGCAGTTTCTCGCGAAAATTTTGAAAACATGGAAAACCAAAATACGCCTAGAAACACAAACCGAACGGATTCAAACAGAAGAGCTGTACATCAGACGGGGTATATTTCAGGGAGACTCGCTCAGTGCTCTATGGTTTTGCCTCTGTCTCAATCCACTCTCAAATATACTAAACAGAACAGAGCATGGCTTCAATATCAGACACCAAAAAGTGAATCAACATAAAATAAACCACCTCCTATATATGGACGACATAAAACTCTACGCTGCCACACAAACACAGCTGAAAGAACTCCTCAAAATCACAGAAATATTCACCTTAGATGTCAATATGGAATTTGGTATAAGTAAATGCAAAGTGCTCCACATCAACAAAGGCCAATGGAAGTGCCACCATGAGACAGAAACCATCAACAATGAAACGCTCGATAACATGTTCGATAAAGAAACATACAAATATCTAGGCTTCCAACAAAGCACCAAACTCAACCACACTCACACCAAAACAGAGCTCAGAACCGAATTCAAAAACAGACTGACGAAACTTTTGCAAACAAAACTCAACTCTAAGAATCTCACTAAAGCCATCAACACGTTCGCTATACCTATACTCACATATTCATTTGGTATCATCAAATGGTCACAAACAGACATAGAAAATATTCACATCCTTATACGATCTCAATTCACCAAATACAGGAAATTACACCCCAACGCATGCAAAGAAAGACTTACCATCGAGAGGAAGGCAGGAGGAAGAAGAATTATCGACATCAGATCATTACACACAAAACAAATACAAGCACTTAGGAAATTCTTTCACAGCAAGCAAACCAGCCTCCACACAGCGACAGTGAAAGCAGACAAAAACTACACACCTCTCGACTTATCTCGGGCAGACCACTCAGCAGACACACACAGTCACACCCAATTACAACAGGAAAAGATGAAAACGTGGTCAGAGAAAACACTCCACGGAAAATACAGATACCACATAGAACAAGACCACGTAAATAAAAAACAATCATACACCTGGTTACAGGATGGGCAGCTATTTCCTGAAACAGAAGGCTTCTTACTTGCCATCCAGGATAAAGTCATATTAACCAGAAACTACCAAAAGCATATCATCAAAGACCCGACTATTGCAGAGGACAGATGTAGGAAATGCCACCAGCAGAAAGAAACGATCGAACACATAACGAGCGGATGTAGAATATTGGCCGGAACAGAGTACACAGCCAGGCATGATTCAGCTGCCAAAGTAGTTCACCAAGCACTAGCCACAACATACAAACTCATAGAAAACACAGATCCCTACTACAAATACACGCCAACATCCATACTTGAAAATGAAGATTACAAGCTCTACTGGGACATCAGTATCCATACAGATAAAACAGTCTCCGCCAATAGACCCGATATTACTTTTCAGTGCAAAAAAGGAAAAGTCACCTATCTAATTGACATAGCTGTCCCCAACGACACAAACATCCAAACGAAATACACAGAAAAAATTTCCAAATACACAGACCTTGCAACGGAAATAAAAAGGCTATGGAAACAAGAAAAAGTCATCATTGTCCCCCTCATTATATCAGCCACAGGCCTTACACCAATAACATTCACACCACATTTAGTACAATTAGGACTCAACACAAACATACACAAAAACATTCAGAAGTCAGTGATTTTGAAAACATGTAACATTGTCAGGTCATTCCTTAATACATAATGGTAATAGCGTTTGTGCTGACTTGGTTTTGGCCCGTCAGCCAAACATGGAACCACATTGATCAAATGTGAGAAAGAAGAACTTTTTGAAATAAATAATAATCATAATAACATTCAGAAGTCAGTGATTTGAAAACATGTGACATTGTCAGGTCATTCCTTAATACTGAATGGTAATACCGTTTGTGCTGACCTGGTTTTGGCCCGTCAGCCAAACATGGAACCACATTGATCAAATCTGAGAAAGAAGAACTTTTTCATATAATAATAATAATAATCTATATAATATATATAAAAAGCAACGTCTTTTTGTCTGCCTGTCTATCCGTTAATGCGCTTATGACTCGAAAACCACTTATCCGATTTACGTGTTTTTTTTTTAATTCATACATATGTTGTCTGGCCAGGATATAAGGAATGAGCAGTGACGATAATACTGAATCAAGCGGAGTCGCGGGCACGGCTAGTATACTGTAAATTTAAATAGTAGCATCAGAAGTTATCGAAGGTTATTATCAAACCTCTTTTATATTTTTATATATTCTTTTTTAAATGCTGTTTAAAAATCAAATTTACTAAAACACTGTAAGAATAGTTGCAGAACTTTATAGGGAGTTATATACAAGCAAACATGAAATAAGGAGTGAACCTATTGAAACAAGCAAGAACAGAGGAGTCGGTAATCGGAGACCAGAGAGAGGAGATAGAAAGCGCTTTGAGAAAAACGTCTGATAACAAAAGCTGCTGGTGAAGATCCCGTAGTAAAGAAAGCCATTACAATAGGAGAGACTCTCACGAATAAGAATAAAAACTTATTTTACCTCTGTCTGTTTAACTCTATTATGCTTAAACACTGAAACAATGTTATAATGATCATAATACATAAATAGCCAGCCAAGTGCAAGTCGGACTTGCGCAATTAGTGTTCCGTACGTTGATTTTGTTACGGATGTATAAAAAGATCAATGATTTCACAAAACACACTCCAAATGAGTTTTCGATAAAGTTTGTTTTCGATCTTTGTTGAAAACTGATGATCTTGAATTTTTTTATATATACCAGATAAATTATTAAAAGGAATGCACTAGTGATAATTTTCATTCAATCTACACCCTGTGGAGAGTATTCCAGAACTTTTTCAAAATTTTTTGATCAGTACTTTTCGAGATAAGAGGGGACAGCGACTTTTGACAATTTTCTAAAAATAATACAAAGAAAAGTGTGCGCAAGTATTACATAATATATATTTTTGAACTTGTGTTTTCACAAGCTTTCATTTGACACACCACTCGATGGCCTGGTAAATTTTTTTTTTTCACTTCTGATTTTAGCTCCTAAAACTAACCCTTTAAGTCAAAATTTAACTTTGAAAACTACACGGCTCTGATGGGACCATCAATTTCTATATTAGTGTTAAATTTCAACTTTCTATGTTAAATAGTTTCGGAGAAAATCAGGTGTGGCAGACGGACAGACAGACACCGAGGTGATCTTATAAGTGTACGGAACACTAAAAGGAGACAGGAAAACTACGGACCTACATCTTTATTGTCGCATTTATATAAATTGTTTACTAAGACAATGCCCGACTAGAAAACAAGCCTGAATTCTATCAACCTCTAGCCGATTTTCGTTCCGGATTTGGAACAAATAATCATCTCCTAATTTTGAAAACCCTGATTGAGAGAACCATTGAATATAATAGGCCCCTGGTTTTGGTGCTTGTTGATTTTAAAAAAGTCTTCGACTCTGTGGAGACTGACTCAATTGTAAAAGCTTTCAATCAATGCTGCATGACTAATCGATACACACGCTTGATATGTACTCGAAACATCTATAGCCACTGTCAGATTCCATCACTTTCACAAATAAGTTTCCAATTGGTAGAGGAGCTAGGCACGAGGATACGATGTCTCCTAAGTTGTTTATTGCTGTTCTCAAGTACGCCTTCAAGTAAGTTATTATTAGCGGGATTAACATTGATGGAAAAAACCTAGAAACTCTGCGCTACGTGAAGCTGAAGAAATGCTGTATGATCTCACAAGAGTAATCGACAAAGTAGGCCTACACATTGCCAAACAAAAAACTAGATTAATGATGAACTTAGTAGTCGATGGGCAGATTATGGTGAACAGTGATAGCATAGAAAAACTTAGGCAGTACAGAAATCTCGGACACGACATTTCCATCAGCAGAGATAATCAAACCAAGGAATTAAAACGGAGGATTTCTCTTGCCTCGGCAGCTTATGGCAGACTAAGAAACGTGTTCAAATGATATTCCTATGAGCCTTAAGAGAAAGGTATTTAATCAGTGTCTACTCCCCGTTATTACTTATGAAGCAGAAACACGGACACTCACGAGCAAAATGTGGCGCAGCGAAAAATGGAGACGTTAATGTAGGGAATCAAATTATCAGATCGTATACGAAACTCAGAAATTCTTGGAAGAATGCAAGTGGATGACATTATTGTAAAGATCGTATGCTTGAAGTGGTAGCATGGTGGGTATGTTGCCCAAACTAAGGATTATAAATGGCTGAAAACGTGGAGACCACCCATCGATAAGAGAAGTAGAGGTGGACACCCAACATGCTGGGTTGATGACATAAAAATAGTTTCAGGGCAGTGGTTGAGGCAAACACAAGATCGTATAAACTGGAAGCATCTTGCCTATGTCCTGCAGTGGGCGCAATAGGCTGGTTTAAGAAGATGGAAAACCTGTCTTCATAAAAATTATTAAATTGGATATAACTGATTAAAAATTTGAAATCTTTTAACATTGTGTGGTCTTCGAAGTGCTTGTCTTTTCAAATTAACTAAAAATTTGTTATTTAGCAATTTTGCAAACAATTCGTTAAAGAAAATAACTACAACTTATTTCCGTACTAAACTACTATCACAATATTTTATTTCGCCGCTAAACAGAGTCAAGAAAAATAAAAACGATATTTATTTTTTTTTGCCTCATAAAAGAAAACAAAAACTTATCTCTTCTCTTTGTTAATTAAGTAATATGTCATCACAAATCTTAAGCCAGACGGCGTTTTTATTTAGTACTTGAATTTTTCTACCGACATTTTTTATTTCCTTTTTCGAGACTCTTAAGTGAAATCTGTTGGGTCTGGATAATTATTTTATCTTTATTCATCTGCACACTTGGGTGGAACGATGAAGTGACATTAAGAAGAGAATAAGTACCTTATTTTTTCCATATAAAATATGTAGAAAAAGTACAAAGAGACAATATATATTAATGAAATCAACTTTTATTATTGTGGATACGAGGGCCGCGTTTTAACTTTTTCAAACGACCACTAGATGGCGCTATTGGGATGTGACATTACCATTGTTGTAAAATTTGACATTTGTTATTGTTAAAACAGTAGCAGTTCAGAAATTGGCCTAGTAGTTTGTTTACAGTGAGCGTTTAAAAAAACAGTTTTGTAGACAAAGTTGGATGATTTTTTACGATTTTAGTAAACTCAACAACAATGCCTCGAATCGCTACGTTCACTTTTGTAATGAATCAGCATCAGAAAAGACTGTTTACAATTGGTTTGCAGAATTTCGTCATGGTCGTGCTTCTGTCAGCGTTGAATTTCGTGAAGGTCGACCAAAATCGGTTATTGTTCTAAAAAACATCGATGCTGTGCGCAACGTGATTGAAGAGGATCGGCATATGACTTACCATGAGATAGAATAATCCTTAGGCATATCGAAGACTGCGGTACATTCGATTTTACATGAACGTTTAGCTGTGAATAAAGATCAGTTCAGGATTTTGCATAATCGGACCGAAACTCAAAAACAGGCTCGTATCAATTGGTGTAATGAAATGTTCATAAAATTCGACCGAGGACATGCAAAATCCATATACAACATCGTAACAGGAGACGAAACCTGCATATAAATCCGTACTAGCAGGAAACTAAGCAATAATTAACTGTTTGGGTGTTCTAAGATTAACCGAATCCAACAAAAGGGTTCATTCGCGTAGCACTTCCAAGAAAATGATCGCGTGTTTCTGTGGTTATACTGGACACGTTGCAACCATTGCTTTAGAGAATTGAAGAAAAGTTAATGCTGAATAATATACAACAATTTTTTTGCCAGAAATCTTCAATGGAATTAGGAAAAACAACCGAAAACGTTTATTCTAAAATGAATGGTGCCCAAAAACTGCACAACCAAATTTTAAATAACTATAGAGACTATTTTCAAAAGACGTATAAAAATTACCTCGATCTCCATGTACTCTACCAGTAAAAAAAAAACGAACTAGCTGATATCTTAATTCTGTCCTCTATTAGTATTAATATCCATTCAATCCATTCTCAAAAATTAAGATATACATAAGGGGCAATTAATGGCTTATATATAATAAATAAAATATTTATTAAAAATAAAGAAAGTTGGGGCTATACAAAATAGCGCTCCAACGTGAAGCTATAAAAAATGGCCCCGTTTCTAGATGATATAGTCTGTGTTCTTTGTGAGGAAGTAGATAAATCATTTTAACCAGACGAAAAATGTCGACGATTTGCCAAAACGTGGCTCGGTAGGCACAGTCACTCTGAAAGTCGAAAAAGAAATCCTGCCTGGTTTTCACGGGACCCGAAATTGACGCTGCCTCAAAGAGCGGCAAAATTCAGAAAATCTAGTTTAAATGTGTCCCATGAGACCATTCGACATCTTCGTGCTCGTGATGTTAAATTCCGAAGCACGTTAAAGAAATCTTTGCTGGGCGAAAATCAGGTCGCGAAACGGTTCGCTTAGGCCCACGATAAGATATTAGAGTGGCACTAACACTCGCCGGACGCCAACCCTATTGAAAACGTTTGGTCCCTTGTAAAGAGAAAACTCAGAAGAAAGACTTTGAGGACTTTGACTCAGTTATCTCTCGAGATTCGAAACATTTGAAGATCATTGCCGGATGCAGAAAATCTTATCGACAAAGACATCCACCGTGAGGTTTTTTTCAGAAAACACACTCAAAGACGCCAGAGAACTATTAAATTGAAAAAAATAAATTTTAATAAATAATGTAAAACTGTATAATCATTAAAATTATGGAATAAAACTATTATTTCGGATATCTCTAAATATTTTGAATCTACATTCATCATTAAAACTTAAAAATATTAGATTTTATTGTTCTTGTTTAACAAAAAACACGCATACACCACACTAAGCTACGTAGCAAAATGCTGTTTAAAATAAATATGTGCAACTGCTAAATTAAAAAATTGTTTTTAATTTTTATTAATATTGAATAAAACTATATAATAAAAGATTGTTTTTAGTCAATTTCCACTAGTTTATTTATAAATGTGATGACGCGTTTCGCTGTCGATGACGCTTCTTCAGATCTACATTTTACACTGTCAAGTTAGGTTTAATGTTTACAATTTTATATAATTTCTTAAATATAATATTACACCTAATTCAATTATATTGATAGTATTGGAAAACCCACACAGACATGGAATTAGGAGAATAAATTCAATAATGGTGAATTGTTTAAATCTACCTGGTCGTTGAGTAAAGCACCTGTAGTCCTTGATTGATTTACTTGCATTATCTCTAAAAGGTTTAGTTTTAAACCTTTTTATTGGGTAAGCAAAATTTTGAAATTCTTATTAAACGTGTGATTCTCTGTTAAAAGATGATGAGCATATGTTCAATTAGACTTTCATGAAACTTTTTTCGAGTTCTGTAATTCTTTGCATAAATGTACGTCCAGTTTGTCCTATGTATGTTTTAGGACATGACCCACATGTTGATTGATATACCCCCCCTGACTTATTATCTTTATTGATTTGTGGTTTGTAGTTTTTGAGATATTTCCCTATAGTATTGTTAGTCTTGTAAGCCATGTTGATACTTTTTTGATTTAATTTTTTTTTTCTGTTTGCCGAAACAGATTAAGCATTTAAAAGTGGTTTTTCTGTCCTTAAACCATGGGTGTATTTCTGAGATTGCCTTGTTTCTAAGTTTTTTCCTAACGATGTTATCGATTAAAGTAACTGAATAACCGTTGTTAACGGCTATTTGTGTTATGTAGTTTAATTCTTTAGTAAAATTGTCCTCTGATAAGGGGATATTAGCTAGTCCATGTATAAAGCTATGATAAGCCGAGAGTTTATGATGGTTAGGGTGGTGAGAACTATTGTAAGTTGTGGTATGTATGACAAGGTTTGTGACATATTGCAAATTCATGTTTTATCATGGTTTTACTGATTGTTAAGTATAGAAAGTTGACTGCGCTTTGTATCTATTTGAAACTTTAAACAAAATCGTTACAGGAATCACGCTTGTCACTTATCAATCCACCGTCACACTGTGGGCTAGGAATCTGATTTTTCGTTCAAAATTGTCTAGAGCCCTCAATTATTAACGAAATCAGACAATTTTTTTTTAAATACTCGTAAGCGAATTCCGGACAAATGTAAGGAAGCTGATTTGCAAAATATAACCTCAGAATTTTTTAAAACTGCAAAAGGCAGCGCGGAACCGGGCTGTGAAATCTTGAACTTCACGTGATTTCAAGTTTACGCGTTCAAGACTCTGTTTCTGGGGTCACTGAATCTATTTTCGGGGTCATTTTTATCATATGCACCTTTTGAGGTATGAAAATGGGGATTGGAGGGGGAGAAATTACGATATTCACTTGAATTAGAGTTTTGCGTTCAAAACCGGGTCTTCAGGGGTTTCTGGAGTTGCTGAATCTATTTTTGGGGGCATTTTGATCATATGCACCCTTTTTATGGGTAAAAATAGAGGTTGGAAAATAGATCAGCGACTCCAGAAACCCCCTAGGAACCAGATTTAAACGCGAAACTCTAATTCAGGAGAATATCGTAATTTCTCCCCCTCCAAGCCCCATTTTCACCACTCAAAAAGATGCGTATGATCAAAATGACCCTAAAAATAGATTCAGCAACCCCAGAAAGCCCCGAGGAACCAGTTTTTGATCTCGTAAACTTGAAATCACGTGAACTTCAAAACTTCATCTCCCGGTTCCGTGCTGTTTTTTGCAATTTTAAAAAATTTTGAGGATATATTTTCCAAATCGGCTTCCTTATATTTTTCCGGAATTCGCTTACGAGTATTAAAAAAAAAAATATATTTGATCTCTTTAATAATTCGACTTCTACTTCCATTGTAAAACTGATATTTCTATGTAAAGTATTAATGTATTGTAAAAAGTGAGTTAATTATCTGTCCGTACCTGTAAAGCATACAGTTATATCGTCTACATATCGATACCAGTATAGACAATTTTTACTATTGTTACTATGGATGTTAAATATCATTGTTTCAATACTGTCCATGAAAATTTCGGCAAGTAATGAGCTTAATGGACTCCCCATAATTAACCCTTCCTTAATATTGTAGAATTTATTGTTAAATGAAAAACAATTTTGTCTTAGGCAAGTTCTTAATAAATCAATTATGTCCATTTTTATAACTTCATTTACTTTGTTTTTTGTTAATAGATTCTCTATTAAAATTATTGTTTCGTCTGGGGGAACACTTGGAAATAAGTTTTTGACATCGAAATAAACTAATTTAGAATTATCTGGTATTGTTATATTCTTAACTCTATCCACGAGTTCGTATGAGTTTTTGATACTGTATTTAGGTTCACATTTGCTATGATATTTGATTAAATCAATTAAAAAGCATGACGTCTTATATGCTGGAGCAGACATATAGGAAACAACTGGGTGTTCAAATTTGTGTAGTTTTATGAGTGAATAAAGTTGTGGGATTTGGGGTTTTATATTTATCAATTTAAACTTATCTTTATAGTGAATGATACCTTTAGCCTGTTCAATTTGTTGTTTTATTTCTTTTTGAAAAATATTTATTGGATTCTTATTTAAAATTTCGTACTTCTCTGTTTTGAAAAAATAACGTTTTATTAATATATCCAACCATCCGAAATTTGAACCGAACTATTATCTTCAGTGTTTTTTTGAAGTTCTTAATTCTGACTTGACATAAAAAAATATAGTTTTATGTTCAGTTTCAACAAAAAGTTCGCTTTTAACACTTACAAGGGTGCTATGTGGTTGGTAACATGATTTTTTAAGTAAATAAATGCAATAAAATAATAGTTTTGTTCAATATTAATAAGAATTAAAAGTAATTTTTCAATTTAGCGGTTGCGCATATTTATTTTAAACAGCATTTTGCTATGTAGCTTAATTAAAGGTGTGTGTGTGTGTGTATTTTTTTGTTAAACATGAACACTAAGATCTATTATTTTTTAAGTTTTTATGAGAAATGTATATTCAGAAAATTTAAAGATGTCCGATATAATAGTTTTATTCCATAACTAGTTGACCTGACAGACGTTGTCCTGTCCAAATTTCAATAAATTTGTTTATAATTGTTTTGTGAATTTGTGAAAAGTTATTGGAAATGTGCAAACAAAGTAAAAATGAGAAAAAGACGTATTTCTGAGTGATCATTGTGTCTATTAATGAGATCAAAATATAAAAAAACCCGGTGATCAATGGTATAATATCGAATTTACAAATATTAGAAGATTGATTAAGGTTAAGTGCAAATCAGCTTTTGATAGGTACATACTTGGTGTTCAGGAAGCAATTAACAGTGATTCGGGAAAGTTTTGGTCCTTTATTAATCAGAAGAATCGAGAATCAAGGATTCCCGGAGCAATTCATTTGCGTGATGCTTGGTATGAAAAGCCGCAAGACATAGTAAATGTCTTCGCTTCTTATTTTGAAAGTGTATTCTTGCCTAACGAGAATGAAATCGATTTTGTTCCGGAGAGTGCTTATCAGCCTTTCGGTAGTGTTGACATTTCATTAGCTTCTGTAACAGACAGTGAGATTCAACACGCTGCTAAAAAATTAAAGAATAGGCTGACCGCAGGACCTGATGGTATTCCATCTTTTATGGTTAAAGATTGTATGGGTGCACTTATGGTGCCTCTAAAATACATATATAATCTGGCGTTAAGGACGTTAACATTTCCGGGGAACTGGAAGCAAACGAGGGTGTGCCCCATTTTCAAGTCCGGCGAACGTAGCGAGGTAAACATTTATCGACCTATTTCTATTCTGAACAATTTTTCGAAGCTATTTGAAGTAATTCTGTATAATCGCATTTATACTCAGGTTAGAGGTATTCTGTCAACCCATCAACATGGATTTATTGATGGTAGATCCACTGTAACAAACTTGGGAGTGTATACAAACTTTACAGAGAACATATTAGACGCAGGAGGGCAGGTTGACGTAATATACACGGACTTTTCTAAAGCCTTTGATAGAATATCTCATTTCGTTTTGCTGCAGAAGCTTTGGCGTATGGGTTTTGGTATGGATGCGTGCGGTTTGTTTTCTTCATATTTGGGGGGCCGCTCTCAGTCAGTACACTATAATGGATATATTTCCGATTCCTATACCGCAACCTCGGGCATGCCACAGGGATCCAATCTTGGTCCCCTACTATTTTTGCTATATATTAAGGACCTTTGTGATACTCTGAATTGTGGCAGGCTGTTTTTCGCTGATGATCTCAAGCTCTATGCGTCCGTCTCATGTATTCAGGACTGTGAATTGCTTCAAACTGAGCTTTGCGTGCTTGAGGATTGGTTTGTAAGCACAATAAATTAGACTTGAATATTTCTAAATGTAAAATTATGTCGGTGACGAGGAAAAACCATATAATAGCATATGAATATTCACTAGGAGCGTCAACTCTCGAGCCCACCAATAGTGTAAGGGAGTAGTATTCGATAACAAAATGAATTTTTCTAATCACATTAATAACGTAACGCTGGAAACCAATCGTCTATATGGTTTTATAGTGCGCAACTGTAGAAGCTTTAATAGTGAACGATCTTTAATGCTGCTATATGAGTCTTATGTGAGATCCAAACTAGAGTATGCCTCTCTTATTTGGAGCCCATATTACTTATGCTATAAACTAATGCTAGAACGAGTTCAAAAAAGATTTCTAAAATATTTATCATATAAGGTAGATGGTGTTTATCCAATGAGAGGAATAGAGTACTCTTTGTTATTGGAGAGAGATTTAATTTTCAATCACTTGAGGCTCGCAGAGAGTGTTCGTCTATAATTTTCTTGTATAGATTGTTGCACGGAGTCATCGACTGTCCTCAACTGCTATCGAAGGTGGCTATATTGGTGCCTAGAATTAATTCACGAAATACTGCTACTTTTGTTTGTTCACGTGCTAGGACTAATCTCAGGTTAATTGAACCAATCAATGTTATGTGCAATAAATTTAACTTAATTAGTAATGAATGTGACATTTTTGCAGACACCGAAAATAAGATTAGGTCAATATGTTTAGATCATTTCACTTGATAGGACATTTATAAAGATTCTTTTAGAAGCTTGTTTTGCTTGTTGGATGTATGTAACTAATATTTGTTTTATTTCACTTTTATTCTAATTCGTACTGCGCTGATTCATTTAATTTTTTTATTCATTTTTATTTCTTTCTTTCTTCTTTTTTTGTTGTTCCTTTAGTACCTTAGTTTTAAGAGAAAATTTCATACATATTCTTTCTTGTTTTCCCTGTAAATGGTTCTTACTGTTGGGAATAAAGCTATTATTATTATTATTATTAACGATTATGGTCGTGGATATTCAATTTGAGGAGGAGTACATTCAGAAGCACGCCAATGGGAAATTTTACATGCGAGATGAATTCTATCGACAGTACACTGCTGAAATGCTGGAAATGTGTGATGTGCCTGAAATGTGATCGACTTGGAACCATGCGGTTTTGTTCCAAAATTTAAGTCACAATTGAATTAAGTCATAATTTCATGTCAACCAAATGATTTATTTTCTTCCATTAAATTTGAAATCACAATGAATCTCAAGGTGTTTTATTTACATTTCGAATTCGATTGCAAGATCGATGTTCAAGTAAACAATCAAAACATGAAATGCTTTGTTTCGATTTGTTTGCTGTGATATCATCATCTCGTTCATTGCAATGCTTTATGATACACAACATTTTTTGTTTTGTTGTCTGGCGCGTAAACGAACAAAGTTGATGGTTTTCCGACACGGGAACAGGCGACATACAATTGACCATGCGAGAGTATTGACCTTGAATCTGTAAAGGTTAATATATACATATTATATTAATATAATATAATAAATAATAACACTCCCTGGATCAAAGCCAAAGAAGGCAAAGATAAACATGTGACAGAACAGGAAAATTCCACATTAACTACTGTGGGACCAAAGAGCATGATGAGGCGCCTGGATGCAAGAAGTTCCGGAGGTAGGTATAATTTTAAGATAGATTTTTGCAACATACGAGGTATAAACTCGAACATAAATTCAGTGCATCAACACCTGCAATCAAATAAACCTCATGTACTCGCTCTATGTGAAACCAAGGTCAGTCCATCGACCAGCACGGTCAACTATCTTTATCCTGGGTACGACTTCTATTCCCGATTTAGGCGTAACTTTGGAATCTGTCTTTTTGTCAGAAGCGACATCTCTTGTCAACGAGAAGAAGCTCTGGAGCCCCCAAACTTTGATGTTATGTGGTTAAAAGTAACGACTCAACAAACCACAAGGTTCATCTGTATCCTGTATCGACCACCAAGTGATACCAATTTTCAAACACTTTTCGCTTCTCTTGCAGACACCATCGATCATTTACAAAGTAACTATCCAAATGCCGAGATTGCCATCCTGGGCGACTTTAATGTCCACAATATCAACTGGCTTAAATATTCAAATACTACCGACGAACAAGGTCGTGAAGCTGAATCATTCTCAATCAGTTCTGGCTTAACTCAGCTTATTGACGAACCAACACGGATCCCTGATCGAGACGGGGAGTTCGCCAGTCTTCTTGATCTGTTTTTAACCACCAATCCGGAGATTTACACGGTCACCGTAAATCCGCCGTTAGGTTCTTCCGACCATAAACTGCTTTCTACATCGAGTATCCTGCCAATCAGTGACAGAGAGGCGCCTAGGCCGCGCAAGATTTGGCACTACAAATCCGCTAAATGGGAAGATCTCATGGAATATTTTCGAACTTTCCCTTGGTTGGACGTTTGTTTTCGATCCGATAACCCATCTGACTGCGCCAAGGAGGTCTCCGATGTTATTTTGGCTGGTATGGAAGCATACATCCCTTTTTCGAAGAAATACTCCTCCAACGGCAAGCCTTGGTTCGACCGAAAATGCAAAGAAGCTGTTGCTTCTAAACATATTGCCTACCGACAATGGCGTGCAAATCCTAACACCGTAAATCGTAACATCTTTGTTCATGCCCGGAACAGATGCAAGGGAATTATCGACGAAACCAAGGAGGCACACAATCAACGAATTAGAAACAAACTTCTCGCTTGTCCCAACAATTCCAGGTCCTTTTGGGCAGTCGCTAAGGCAGTTAGTCAAAATTTTACCAAATCCACCATACCACCACTCACACGGCCAGATAATTCCATTGCAACCACACCTGTTGAGAGAGCGAACTAGTTGGCTGAACTCTTTGCTTCACATTCTACTGTTGATTTCCAAGGAAAAACACCACCTACTATTCCCATATTGCAGTCAAGGATGCCCGATGTTGTCTTCAGACAGCGCATCATAAAGCGTATTTTAATGAAGCTAGACACCAAGAAGGCTTCTGGCGCTGACGGAATACCTGCCATAGTTCTCAAAAACTGTGCAAGGGACCTAACACCAGTTTTCTGTAGACTTTTTAACCTATCCTACAGAAAGGGAATATTTCCGTCCTGCTGGAAATGTGCCACGGTTCAGCCGATACCTAAAAAAGGTAAGAAGACCTTGCCAAATAACTACCGACCAGTTGCACTGCTTTCAATAATATCGAAAGTCATGGAAAAGGTTATAAATGAGCATCTTCTAAACTATCTTGAACGATTCAATATTATTAGCGATCACCAATATGGTTTTCGTAAACATAGATCGACAGGCGATCTTCTCACTTATGTAACACATGTTTGGAACAACGCAATTGAACACTTTGGAGAATCTCGAGCGGTTGCTCTTGACATATCCAAGGCATTCGACCGTGTTTGGCACGATGGACTGTTGGCTAAGTTACGCTCTTATGGTATGTCTGAAAGGTTCTGTTTGTGGCTCTCATGTTTCCTCAGAGAGCGTTCTTTACGAGTGGCGGTCGACGGATTTCTTTCTAACACCCCCACTATCAACGCCGGTGTGCCCCAGGGCTCCATACTGTCTCCTACTCTCTTTCTCATTTACATTAACGATCTGCTGGAAAAGACCGGGAATCCAATCTATAGCTTTGCAGATGACAGTACGCTTGTCTCTTCATTCACCTTGAACGCTCGGACATCGGCTGCTCAGGCGAATATCCGCAGACAGCAGGAGGTCGTTCAACTTAACAAAGACCTGGAAGAAATTCTATCTTGGGGTAACAGTAACCAAGTGGAATTATAGCTACAAAAACCCAAGCGGCAGTATTTTCTAAAAAAGTTAACGTTGCTGAACCCGACATAGTTATGTCGGGGCACTCCATTCCCCTAGCATCGTCGCTCAATTTGTTGGGCGTTAGTTTGGGAGCAAATATGTCTGGGCATGAACATGTTGCAGGCATAGCAAGGAGAGCTTCTCAAAAGTTGGGAACATTATTTAGAACCAGAAAGCTTTACACCCCACAACAACTGTTAATTCTTTACAAAGCTCAAATTCGACCAACTATGGAATACTGCTCCCACGTTTGGGCTCCGCTCCCAAACATACACTGCATTTGTTGGATTCTGTTCAGAGAAGAGCGGTCCGTCTGGTTGGGGACCCGGAATTGACCGGCGGCCTTGATTCGCTGGAACATCGAAGAACGGTTGGCGACTTGAGTCTGTTCTACAAGTATTTTCATGGAAAGTGTTCGAAGGATGTAGCCCGCTTAATTCCTCCCAAAGCGGTGCATGTTAGAAATACACGTCGCGCTGGTGCTTCGCATCCGTATGAGGTTCAGCTTGTTACTCCGCGTACAACGCTTTTCAAGCAATTTTTATATGGAGAACGTCATCCCTTTGGAATAATTTGCCCAGCGCTGTGTTTCCCACCGAGTACAATTTACAGCGATTCAAGAACAACGTGAATCGCTTTTTCCACACTCGTGCCGCTCCTGGAGCGCTTTAGGGACTTCCCTGCAGCACGTGTGCTAGACCCATAAAAAAAAAAAAAAATAATAATGATAATAATGTTGTTGTCGAATAATCATGTTGTGTGGAAGTGTCGAATGGTGTGAAAGATGATTGTGTGCCAATTACCTTGAAAGTGGGCATGAAATTGTCCCGAACCACATTTGTTACGCCAAATGAAGTCATTTGGAAGCAAGTGTTGTATTTCTGGATTTGTGTGAGGAAATGTGTGGAATTTGTTCCTGTTCCAGAAACCAATGAGCGCAATGGCTCTGGCGGCGGGACCAATGACGGTAATTTGACTTTGCTACTTGCGCAACACAATCCAGGAGTTTCATTTCTGTATTTCAATGCCTTACGATGTGGGCACACAACGCTCATCGATCCAATAGCAACGTGCACTGTAATCAATTGTCACGTTATAACGGAATGCAACTCGATGAGTATTCAACGCAACATTAGTTTGTCTTCTTGCACGATTATTTAAATTCATTGTCGCGTGATTGGTTTCTATTGACCGATTATGTCTCATTCGATGCATATCATCTTCGTTTGCATTTTCTCTTTCTTCTTGTGTACGTGCTGAACGTGTTTGTGATAATCTATTCCGTTCAGTTTAATTTCGCTCTTCGCGTTGCTCTACGAAAATTCGTTTTGTTTGTAGAATTGCGAGTTCTGCGACCTAAATTACTCCGTGTTATTGGCGGCATTGCAATGCGATTAAATTGTGTCAATTCAATTCAACTGTGTCGATTGCGACACAATGTGCAATGCCATAGAATCACAATTCAACTGAAAACGGACAATTGATTCACTTTGTTGTTACTGTATAACCGTTTGTCACTTCAAAACTCACCGTATTTCGTAAGTAAATCTGTAAATTTTTTTGAGATAAAACGACGCAATGAACTTACAACAGAATCACAATTCAATTGAAAATAAACAACTAAATCAATTTTTCGTCACTATGTAACCGATTGGCTTAATTCACAATTTGACAATCAGCTGTCAAACGACATTTAGCGAAATAAATTGGGTTAGAAATAAAATAACTACACTTGTTGGACAGATCGCGCAAGGAGACGAAAGTAAAAACAAATATAATTTTATTTTAATTTAAGCTGGAATGCGTTTTTCCAGATTTTTTCTCCAGATCTTCCAGATTTTTTTCCAGTTATTTCCATCCCGGGAGCATAACGAACAAAACAAAAAAAAAAACAAATAAACATGTCGTTCCTATCATCAGTTATAATCGAGAGTGCATACAAAAATTATAATTTTTGCAATTTGTACGAATTTTCCGTCATTCCTTTGTAATTGTCCCGAATTTTGCATGACCATAACGAACAAAACAAAAAAAGAATTACGCATATCCATCGTTCGAATCGTGAGTTATGGTCTTGAGTTCATGCAAAAATCCCATAGAAAAAAGCACTTTCATTTTTTTCCCGAATTTCCCCAATTTTCTGGGCAACTTTTCCAATTTTTTTTTTTAAAAACCTTATTCGAACTATTACGAACATTTTTTAAAAAAAGTTAGCCAAACCGGTCCAGCCGTTCTCAAGTGATGCTCTTACCAACGAACAGCATTTAATTTTTATTTATCTAGATTTTAATGATTATACAGTTTTACATTATTTATTAAAATTTATTTTTTTCAATTTAATAGTTTTCTGGTAAGTATGTTTTCTGATTTTTTGGTTTCAGCATAAAAAAAATACTTAAGAAAGCACATGTCTCACTTAAAAGAGAGAATTATTTTGTTTTGTATACCTGTGTTATTGATGCAGGAGGCGATTGGGTAACTTTCTAATTAATTGCGACATTGTGAGCACACCAAAGCATACATTGATGGCAAAAAATTTCCTTTTTCAAGAATACAAGCGGTCATGTTTTTATTTGACAGACTGTACATTCATTCCGTTGGTGGTAAAACAACCATATAACAATAACTGGAATATAAAAAAAAAAACATAACGGAAGTGTAAAATAGGACACTTTACTTTTATTTACCCACAAATATTGTGAAATTTCTTCAACATTTGAATATTTTTATAGTATTTTTCAGGCCCTTCAATGAAAGCTGTTGCGACAAAGATGATTATTTTATCTTTATTCATCCGCACACTTTACTGGGACTACGAAGTGACATAAAGAAGAAAAGGATAAGAAGTCATCGTTTTCCTGAAAAATTTTATATTCACTAAAAGGGATGCTGATGGCTAAATAATAACGTGACAACTTTTAAAGAATCCATTGGCGTTTAAGTGTCAGTTTCTTTTATTAAATAACATATTTAGATATACGAGGGCCGCATTTTAAGTTTTAACAAACGACCACTAGATGGCGCTATGGAGATGTGACATTACCATTGCTGTAAAATTTGACATTTGTTATTGTTAAAACAGTGACAGCTCATAAATTGTCCGAGTAGTTTCTTTACAGTAAGCGTTTAAAAAACAGAGTTTTGTGAATAAATGGAAATTTCAGGTGAAGGTTTTCATTGAATGATTTTTTACGATTTTAGTAAAGGTCTAACTTAACAACAATGCCTCCAATCGCTTCGTTCAATTTTTGGTAATAAATCACCATTAGAAAAGCCTGTTTACAATTGGTTTGCAGAATTTCGTCATGGTCGTGCTTCCGTCAGCGATGAATTTCGTGATGGTGGACCAAAATTGGTAGTTGTTCTAAAAAACATCGATGCTGTGAGCAACATGACTGAAGAGGATGGGCATGTAACTTACCGTGAGACAGAGACAGCCCTAGGCAAATCGAAGACTGCAGTCCATTAGATTTCGAATGAACATTTAGCTGTGAAATAGATCTGTTCCCAATGGATTCCGCATAATTTGACCGAAACTCAAAAACAGGTTCGTGTCAATTGATGTAAGGAAATGGTCAAAAAATTCGACCGAGGACATGCAAAATCCGTATAAAACATCGCAACAGGAGACGAAACTTGGCCGGAAACTAATCAACAATCAACTCTTTGGGTGTTCCAAGATGAATCGAACCTCACAAAAGTAGTTCGTTAGCGAAGCACTTCCAAGAAAATGCTTGTTTCTCTGGTTATATTGGACATGTTGCCAGCGTTGCTCTAGAAGATCGAAGAGCAGTTAATGCTGAATAGTATACAACAATTTGTTTTCCAGAAGTCATCGATGAAATCAGGAAAAACAACCGAAAATCTAGCATTATTCTTCATCATGATAATGCAAGCTCTTTTTTTTTTATGGGTTTAGTACACGTGCTGCAGGGAAGTCCCTAAAGCCCTACAGGAGCGACACGTGTGCTGAAAAAGTGATTCACGTTGTTCTTGAATTGCGGTAAATTGTACTCGGTGGAGAATACAGTCCTGGGCAAATTATTCCAAAGGGATAATATTCTCCATATAAAAGACTGCTTGAAAAGTGTTGTACGAAGAGTAACAAGCTGAACCTCATACGGATGTGAAGTATTAGCGCGACGTGTAGTTCTAACATGCACCGCTCTGGGAGGAATTAAGCAAGCTACATCCTTCGAACACTCTCCATGAAAATAATTGTAGAACTGGCTCAAGTCACCCACCGTTCTTCGATGATCCAGCGAATCAAGGCCGCCGGTCAGTTCCGGGTCTCCAATCAGACGAACAGCTCTTCTCTGAATATAATCCAAAAAATGCAATGTATGTTTGGGAGCGGAGCCCCAAACATGGGAGCAGTATTCCACAGTTGGTCGAATTTGAGCTTTGTAAAGAATTAACAGTTGTTGTGGAGTGTAAAGCTCTCACACAACACAACACGTCAAAGAATTGATTATTTGACGGAGGAAAACATCGAATCATTGCCTTATTGCCCGTATTCACCTGATTTATCGCCTAACGACTTCTTTTTGTTCCCGAATATCAAAAAAAAACTTGGAAGGCGATTTTCATCACCTCAAGAAGCTGTTGAGTCCTTCCAAAATCATGTTTTTGAGGTACCAACTTCAGAGTGAAAAAAATGTTTCGAGAATTGGTTCGCACGCATGCAAAAGTATATAAATCTTAAGGGCAAATATTTTGAGAAACAATAAAACGATTTGAACAAAATTTTTTTTCTTCTTTCATTGTGTTGGTAAAAACTTAAAAGGTAGTTCTCGTGTATACATCACAAAGCTTATGGGTAATATTCTTCTGGATTTCTCAGGTGTTAATTGAATAAATGATACTGACGTTTCACCGATCATTTTGCGGGCTTCTTCAGAGATTGTTACTACAAGCGATTATCCGGAATGTAGCATGGAACTGATTACATGACTGGAGTGGGGAAAGTTGGGGCTTCATGGATAATGGATTGCAGATTAGGTAGAGGCAACATATCACAAATCAGGTTATGAGAATGTTTGGATATCTCCACCGACTCTCGAATTTTACTAAAATAGAAAAATTAATGTGTTGCAAGGATTTTTGATTGGTTAAAGCAAATCTGGTGTCGTGTGTCATATAGTTGTTCTGCAAGTGCTGATGTGGATATGTAACTAAGACGTACTACCCTTTAATGTTCTTGAATTCTAGTACATATTTTTCTGTTCGTCTCGCTTATATAGGTTTTACCACAACCACATAGTATATTGTAGACTCCTGTATTTTTAAAGAGAAACTTACCTTTGACAGATCTGACATGTGAGAGTTTAGGGCACGTACAGATTCGCGTTAATACTTTCTTTTCGCTTAATTTTCGTTTACTTTCATCAGAATTTTTTCAATGTGTGCGAAATCTGAGGCATTCATAAATGCATTGAGGGATTACAGTCCTGAGAGACTGAGCGGCTTAACTTCTAGTCTTCGAAAACACCTAAGGAGATGTATCTTTACAAATTTAAGCACGAACTAAATACTGTTCATTTTTAGTGTTCCGTGCGGAGAACTTATACGATCACTTTGGTGTCAGTCTGTCACACCCGAAACTATTTGATATATAGAGTTGAAATCTGGCAGAAATATATTAACTGATGGCCCAATTAGAGGGGTGTAGTTTCAAATTTAAATTTGACTTAAGGGGATAGTTTTGGGGGGTGAAACCGGAAGTGAAACAAATTTTCTTTTAGGTCATTGAGTGAGGTGTCGAATGAAAGCTTGTGAAAACACGAGTAAAAAAATATATATGATGTAATATTTGCATACTTTGTATTATTTTAAAAAATAGCCAAAATTCACTGTGCCCTCACCCCATCTTTAAAAGTGCCGATTAAAAAATTTCGAAAAAATTCTGGCATATTCTTCATAAAGTGTAGATTGAGCGAAAATTATTACGAGTGCATTATGTTTGATAATTTATCCCTACGTATTCGATAGTAATATCCTCATATATTTTTCAGTACATTACTGTCTTACGCATTTGGCCAATCGCAGATAAAACAAACTTGCATGATGACTGATGCCCATCGGATAGGCACCGAGAGAAAATAATTTTATCTTATTTGTTTATAGTTAAACACATATTTAGGTAGTAAATATTTGTTTTAAACTTTTACTACAAAGATATCTCGCTTTTTATATATTCTTGGTAATTCTTATATTATAAATGTATGTGTTACTGAATTTCATATAATACTTCAGCAATCACGATATAAAATTGTGCAAGTCCGACTTGCATTTGGCCGTACGGAACACTTATGAGATCACTCCGGTGTGTGTCTGTCTGTCCGTCCGTCCGTCTGTCACACCCGATTTTCACCGAAACTATTTAACATAGAAAGCTGAAATTTGGTACTAATATAGTATAGGAATTGATGGCCTCATCAGGGTCGTGTAGTTTAAAAAGTTAAATTTTCATTTAAAGGGTTAGTTTTGGGGGATAAAATCGGAAGTGAAAAATAAATTTTTTACTAGGTCATCGAGTGGGGTGTAAAATAAAAGCTCGTAAATACACGAGTTTAAAAATATATAAAATGTAATACTTGCGTACACTTTTTTTTGTACTATTTTTAAAAAATGGCGAAAAATCGCTGTCCTCCCCTTATCCCGAAAAGTACTGATCAAAACATTTTGAAAAAATTCTGGAATATTCTCCACAGGGTGTAGATTGAATGGAAATTATCACGAGTGCATTACCTTTAATAATTTATCTGGTATATATATAAAAACAAAATTTGAAGGTCTTCAGTTTTCAATAAAGATCGTAACAAAAATGTTTATTTTAAAAGCAATCAACGTACGGAACACTAATTGCGCAATTTCAACTTGTACTTGATCGGTTATTTTAGAATAGTAATAACGACGCGAGAGCTAGCCTTTCCGTTTTATTGCTGATAATTCGTTAATGTTCGTTAATGATATATCTGAAATATGGCACAGAAGAAACTTGCAATTTCAATTTATTTTACGGCCAAAAATGAAGGATTTGATACAATAATAAAATGGCGTCGATATAATCTGTTTAAAAATTATAATGAAATATTTGTTCTTTTAATTACTTTTTTCGATTTTTTTTGTCAGCTTATTTATAAGGAGGCAACTTGTAAAACCACAATATGAATTTCTGTGCCCACTAGAGAAGATTGCGGGTCAGACAACGGTCTGTCTATTATTAGGGCTCAGACAGCGTGATGATTGCCTATTACCGTCGTCGGCTTGTGCAAAAATATATTAAAGTAGATGCGTAATATTTCAGATATTGTGGAGAATCGTGTACAATTAATAATTTCAGAAATAAATTTCTCAAATTTTCTTTTTTATAGAATTTCTTTAATCTAAGTCAATATAACATAACTGCATAAAGAAATGAAAATTACGAAAATGAAAAACTTGAAATTATATTTTTTAGGTACTCACATAAAAACCAGAGAGAAACTAATATTTATTTTTTTATTTTCGAAAATCCAGAAGGTTCTATAACAGATACTGTTGACGATCTTGACGAAATATGTTACAGGATTCAAAATGCTTTATAGAAACCTGGTTACCACTCAATATAATTTTAAGTATGAAACAAGATTATATATATATATATATATATATATATATATATATATATATATATATATATATATATATATGTATATGTATATATATATATATATATATATATATATATAATATATATATATATATATGTATATATATATATATATATATATATATATATATATATATATATATATATGTATATATATATATATATATATATATATATATATATATATATATATAAAAAACACATTAAATTCCGGGTTTTAATCCGTTCGTCTAACAATGAATTTGCACGACGTTTCGCCAAAATCTGTTTTACCGTAAGCCGCCCATCCCAGGCGCATCCTTAGATTGACTTCCAGTTCTTGATTCACTTTTCCTAGTGAAACTTCTAGTCCCAAATATACATATTAATCCACCCTTTCCACTTGTTGTCCGTGTATGGATATTACGTCATGAATGGTTGTTTGTTCGTTCGTCATGAATTTGGTTTTTGTGATCTTCATCTCTAAACCGACCATTTTTTGCTTCAGTTTGCTGGAGCTTTTCTTTCAATTCGATTTCATTTTCGGTAAAAAGTGTCATCAGCAAATCTTAAGTTGTTGAGTCTCTTTTCTGATATATATATATATATATATATATATATATATATATATATATATATATATATATATATATATATATATCTATATATACAATTTGATAAAATCGTTTATACTAATAAGCCAATATTCTAAACAGCCTAAGTGGTTAATAGATGATATGTCCACTTTTGGGATAACGAAAATTGTCGAGAGATACGAAAAATAAAATATTGTTGCCGTCAATATGGGCTCGTGCGGCATATTAAACAATAAAATACCAAGGCCAATATTTTGTAATCGAAATTCAAAGAAAACAATGACAGAAATTGTTGAAAATTTGGTATCAAATAAAAATAATCTCCCAGCAGGATGGACTTCTACCATAATACATTTTCGCAGTAATCGATTTTTTAGATAAAACTTTTCTATTTCGGAATAGTAGATCTCGAAGATTAGGGTGGCCAGCAAATAGCCTAGAGTAAACTGTGCTAAACACCTTTTCATGAGGCTATTTAATTAATGAAAGGATAAAAGACACTTGATGGTAAATTGCCTAGGATGCAAATTACATGGCGCAATTTAAAATCATTTTGGCAGCCGTAGAAAGACAAAAACGAAAAAAAAAATAGAGGAAATACATTGAAGAGATGGGATATGTTAAACATCTAACATAATTACCATAATTCTAGTTTATTTAGAATCCAATACCATATCTAGGATCAAATCAAAACTTCTGTATATTTTTGTTCTCAATTTCTGGTAGTCCTTATATTTTTATTTTCTTTCGTTTTAACGTAGTTTCAGTTAAGATATCATTTTATATTCTTGGAAATCTATTTAGGAATTTTTCTTCGTATCCTATAAAACCTTATATATTCCCCTTGCCTTGAGTATTATCAAAATTCTTAACAAAACAATAAATGCTACTGTAATTTTTGTTACTGAGGAGCTTGCAAAACCTTGCACAAAGTTCCAAAAAGCGATTGCAGAAAATTCATCTTAAATAGCGGATCTCAATAATAAAGGAAAAAATCGACCCTAAAAACATAACGTCGTGAATATTTTTTTCACGTTGCCACTGGTTTACCGTACATCTGCCTAATATCGGCGGGTTTTAACCAGAACGTCAAAAAGTTCAAATTCAAAAAATCTTTATTAATACTCAAAATATTACAAGGTTGGTTTACAGTTTTTAAGTTCAGTGGATACAGTGTGCTTTTTAGTACATTCGTCCACTGTATGGCCTTGCGGCTTGCTGGTGTTCTATATAGTTGGTATACCAGTCTTTATGTACCCAATAATCTTTCAGTCATATCCGGATGTTTATCCTTTAATGACTATTATTATTTGTGTTTTTTTGTGAAGGTACTTTGGCTATTGTTATTAACATTAGGGTAATTTTTTAATTTAGTCTACGTCTACTGGGAAAAGTTTTTAATAAAAAACCCAGCTTGGTCCAGAATTACTAGAGTAGTTTCCACATTTAAATAAGTTTTTTTAAAACAAATTTATTCATGAAACCATATAGTAAAAATAAAATAGATAATAATAAAAAAAAACCTTTTAAAATAATTACTTTTTGACACTAAATATTAAATACACAAGTTCTCCATTTCATTATATTTTTTTAACAAGTAAAAATTTTAACACATGTAATCCGCTAAAATTTTATTTCCTTTATTTTAAAGAGGAGAGTTTAATTTACTAGAGCGTCCTTTTTAAAATGTAGATTAATTTATGAATTATTCAGGTAGGTTTTTAAAGTCATTCACTTTGTTCGGGTTTCTTCTAATGGCTACTTGTCAAACGCCGAAAAGAAATTCTTCCTTTAATACGGTGGGCGATGCAGACTTCAAAGGGTTTTTTTTTGGGCGTCTGCTGCCTGTCCATAGCTTTTTAGTTTAAGTTGGTAGAGAGTTCGGTAAATGGTATTATTTTTTTATTTACGTTTTTTTTTTATTTCTTCTTTTGTTTATTGCGCTTTAGTTGGTAATAATTCTTCCAACATATTTTTGTAAGGACTAGATGTAATTTCCACAATTTTTTTTACAGTGTTTTTGTAGTATTAGGCATAAAGATTTAAATTTTTTTTACAGCTATGCTTGCTTTCATTATTGATAATTATAGAAGCATCTTATAAGATCAATGTGTTTTCATTAATTAAGTTTGCTTACGAGAGAGAGCATTTATATTTTCAGCTCCTTTAAACAAATGTTCGAAAAAGATGTTTTTGTCCATGGGCCAAACTCCAGCCGCTTTAAATCCGTTCACAATGGTGCCCATGATAGCAGCTCTCTGGTAAACTTCTGCAAATAAACGTACAACTTTATTGTTACTTGACGATCCGGATTTGTCCACAACCATTTTTCTGTTGCTTGAATATATTAATTGCTCATAGGTTTAAGAAAAGACACGTCTAGTGGCTGAAGCCGGTGAATAGTAAGGCCTGGCAGTCGTAATATTAGCCCTTGTTATGTTCAAAAAAAACGGTTTCAGGTTCTTCGAATGCGTTGTATTTCCATCACATTACGAGTAAGTGTGAGTTAATATAGCCGGTATCTGGTATGGTGACAACACTTTTAGAAAGTGTGACATTCCCCAATTCAGGATTTTGTCTCATTCTTTTGAATATAAGCATTGGTGGCACACTGGCACAACATAAGGCCTCTTTCTCCGCTCTAACACTTTTTTTTTTTCGAAACTGTGGCAAATTCACTTTCACAAATGTTAAATATATTCGTAGACGAAAATGTTTTTTTTATCTACGATTTTTCAGAGGGTCGATTTTCCCTCCTCTTCTCTACTTGAAAATCGGCTGTTAACGGGCAATAATTAAGTTGTTCTTCGGCGTTCAAAGGAATTATTTCTTTTCAATGTTAGCCTATCATAGCGGGTGGATTTTGTAAATGATTTGGTAAAAGGAAATTTTGCTCTTTTTTTTTTTAAATTTTTCCAAAATTTTTGAATTTGAAAAATAAAGTATTGTATGTACTTCTACATGGCCCCACGAGTCACCCTTTTCAATATGCAGTAGATTTCATAACACCATATATAGGGGGAAGTCCCCTAGTGGCGGACACTTAAGGTTTTCAGACAATAAAAAAAAAACCGCTTCGAGAAATTTAACTTTATTTATGAAATTACTATGTTAAAAAATTATAAACTCAAATTAAATTAACAAAAATGCAACCTCTGTTTAAACATTATTATAATCTTAAATCAAACTTTGTCAAAAAAAATCAATCTCAGCAAGTGGCACCTAGTACTGGACGGACTTAATTTCGAACCCTAGCGCCGGACATCTCTAAAACATCGTGCATCGATCACATATGTAGGATTCTGAACATTCAGGGATATCCGCACATGCTTCATGAGCCTATCTACGGCAGCTAGAAGACTGTATTCAGTCTTCATCGTCGTCCTCTAGACACACTATGCAAGTAGTTTCTGTGTCAGATGTTTTAGTCAACGGTATTCTTTTCTTTGCTTTACCTCCACTATTTTCTTTGGCTTTTATTCCTTTGGTCTGTTTTCCCTTTTCTTTCATTGCTGTTCTAAACTTATTTCCCACTGCTTTCCTTTTTTGGTTGCGTTTTTTTTATTTTTCTTTTTCCTCTACGACAATTTTGTAAGGTGATGAAGTTAAAATTTCACTTTTTTCGCATTTTCTTTTCCGAGAAACTGATCGTTTTTTGGCAGCATCTAGCAATGGTGAAAAATTATGGATAATCTGGACTACGTCTGGATCAAGGCTAGTTGGTGGCTTGGGCTTGCTGATCATTGTTTCGCTGGTAAATTGTCTAGAAGGTTCTGACAGTTTTTCTGAGACCAAATTGTTGGACTGTTCTGAATCGCAGTTTATAGATGAGCTATAGTTAAGCCAGTGGAAGAGACAGAAACTTCTACACTGGTACCTGGTGCGTTTAAGGATGTTTGTGGCTCTTCTAACAGAATGTTGGTCATTTCAGCAGGCAAATAATCCAGATCAGAAAATACATTTCTATCGAATGGGTGAATTCGAGCTACTTTTGTAAACGCTTCATTGACCAGACCGGCAATATCGTAGTCGGTTATTCGAGATCGAGCATTTGCTCTTATCCACACATCGCAACGTTGGTTATAGGCATCTTTGAATGGCTTCATGTTCAGCGGCTGTAGTTTGTGTGTAGTGTGTGGTGGTGAGCTTATCAAATGAATATGGTTTTTTCGGCAAAAATTAATGACTGCTAATGTCTTGTGGCTACAATGTACATCCAGAAGGAGCAGCACAGGGCACTCATGCAAAACAAGACTGTAATATTTTTGCCCCTCTCAGCAGAAGTGAGCTTTCTTACTTATCGAACAGCCTTTGGAGCAATAACTTTTTGGTGTTTTTGCACGCAGCTGACTCTAGTTTCGTCACAGTTATACATTTTCGAGGGTAAAAATTTGTATTGTGTTATAATGTTTTCAAGATTGTTATAAAAAATATCAACTTGCGGCTTGTTAAACCCTACAGCCCGCGCCATGCTCGTTGACTCTGGTGCTCTTAGCGATATGTCTTGATGTCTCTGCATGAAATCGTAGTAAAAGTGTTTACCAGCAGTACCTTTCTCTTTATTAAAACGATGAGGGATATTCAAAGCTTCAGCCAAGTCTTCAAAAACTCCTGTTTCATCAACCGCAGACACCTATTAGACAAATCTTTTACGTACTCCACTAAGAGTTCTTCGTACTCTGATGAGAAAGAAAGAGAAAGAATCTACCTATCTTTGGTTGCAGCGACACTTCTTGTCCACGATTCAATAACGATGTTTTATCATGTAGGGTGCTTTTTGGAATGTTGTAGCGCAACGAAGCTTCTCTCAAACTCATTTCTTTGGACAAAACCTTGTCTATCGCAGTTTGTAAACTTCTTTGGTCCCATTTTCCTTTCTTTTTCGTGTCCTCCATTTTGATGTCTCTCCGTTCTTCTATCCCCTAAAACAATATATAACAATTATTATAAAAAGTATAATTACATAAGAGAAACGATAATTTTTGTTCTGTCCAGCATTAGGGGAATCTTTTGTGTCCGGTATCAGGGGACAGAGAATTCCTAAATTACTTGTGTTATAACAAAACTGCAATGCAAATCAACAAAAAAGTCACAAACTTTGAATATTTATCAACCATTACTTAGAATAACAATTACCAGAAGCACATAAACAAAAAAACATCACAGTTATACTCACTTCGGTCTTACGTGACGCAATGTATTCCCCCAAAAACAACAATCAACCGTTCCCACCTGCGCCTTGCGCGTCACTGGAAAACCGCGTCCCGCGAATGTATATCGCTACGTTTCCCTGCGCCCCTTTCACCCGTTTTTTAAACGAACGCGTTGCGTCTTATCGGGATAGTTTGAGTGTCCGACGTTAGGTGCCGTCCGGCGTTACGGGACTTCTCCCCCTGTATATATATATATATATATATATATATATATATATATATATATATATATATATATATATATATATTCAAGCAATCTTTTATATGGAGAACGTCATCCCTTTGGAATAATTTGCCCAGGGCTGTGTTTCCCACCGAGTACAATTTACAGCGATTCGAGAACAACGTGAATCGCTTTTTCCGCACTCGTGCCGCTCCTGGAGCGCTTTAGGGACTTCCCTGCAGCACGTGTGCTAGACCAATAAAAAAAAAAAATAAATAAATAAATAAATAAAACTTCGTTACAAAAGAGCGTTGTTACTTGAAAACTACCTGGGAATAGATAGCACGCCTCTGTTATAAGACCGCCGGTCAGTCCACTGAAATTCTTTATTACAGTTTCAAATAAATAGAGCATAGCGTGTGTGGAGCATTTTTTCTTCTCATTAAAACGATTGTTACTTTCATATTTTCGGAGTCTAATTACGCTTTTCTTTCCTATTGTGATATCTCGCACTTCTCACGTTCTTCCTTTTGTCATTGTAACTCCATGTTTGTTAAATTATTTTGTTTAAGACCCAGTTATTCATATTAACTATTTTACAGGCCTGTCTAATATATATATATATATATATATATATATATATATACATATATATATATATATATATATATATATATATATATATATATATATTATATATATATATATATATATATATATATATATATATATATATATATATATATATATATATACAGGGGGTCGTTGGTAATGAATCGGAGGTCTTATTCTAACTCTTCTAGGGGTGGAAAAAGGGGGTACGGGGGTTGAATTTTCATTTTCAGTCTGATTAGGATGAGATTCGGTACCTGGGGGTTTTTGGGGGTCACTGATAATAAATCTGATGTCTTTTTCCATTTCAATTGCATTACATAAGTGGGTATTTGGCCACCATATTCGATCTGCCATCTTGAGTTTGAGAGTTTGGATATTGTGGAATTGATTTGAACACGATTAGTCAATTAAGTTTTCAAATCACAATATCCAAGTTAATCTGATGAGTTTTCAGTGGATTGCAGTACGTGTTTAGAGTGTAAGGCCACCATATTGTATCTGCCATTTTTTATTTTGGGATTCGGGAATAAAATCGATCATCGAGTATCTCTGAATCCTTCAATCATACATTTTCAAAGCATTACAACAGATTTCGAGTGACTTGGAGCAAGAAAACCAGCCCGGAACGATAATTTCTCTGACACTTTCTCAGTTTAAGCCGCCATATTGAATCCATTATTGCGAATTTTAAAAAGTGCCACACAGCAATCGAAAGTAGAGGCTTCAAGCTTTCATTTACATCGGTTAATTTTTTTGGATCAAACCAATTTTGGACAAAATGGGGTCTCCTGTCCAAAAATAATGTATATTTTTGGAATTAGAAACTGTAGAATAAACACACAGAGTGTTCCACTTAAGAAATTTTATATGTCAAAAACGGCTTAAAAAATTCTTTAAAAATGCTGCTTTACTTAACATTTTTTCCTAACAATCTAAATAAGTGATGATTGTGATCATTAACTCTGTACAAGTGACTCCATGACTTAATATCATTCATGCATTATGCTTTTACAGTACTCTTCTCGTTAAGTGAAAAAGGGCTATTTTAAATAGATCCCGCTTTCTTGCTGAGAAAGATTTCTAGTAAAATATGTGTCTGTAATAAGTATTTTTATCGCAAAACTAAGATTTTGAATAATCAAGGCTAGAGTCTAAAAGATTTAAGTTTTACTGAAAGTATAATTATTTTTTTCTTTACTAGTAAAATATATCATAATTTTTCACACCCTTGATATTAGACTCATTATTATTATGTCTACGAAAGACTTGATTCAGTAAGCATATTAATGCCTCTACACGAAGAACCTACCCACGATAGATTCGAAGCAACCCCTTCAACCCCTTCCTCATTCCTATACCCTTTTTTGCCTATAGCCTTGTTTGGCTATAAATAATATTACTTACACTTTATTTTTTATTAGCATAATTTAAAACCTGGTACCTTGAGTATTAACTATTGAAACTATACAAGATTTGTCTACAGCCCCATTCAGCCCTTTTCCTGAAGATACATCGCTAAAAAAATGTAGTTTCCATTCTTAATTCAAAGAAAATATGTATACTAAATTTCGCATCGATATCTTATCTCATAAGTTTTTAAAGTTTCTGGCAATTTCTTTATTGATTTTTTGGGCATAGAGCCGCTGATAGTAAAGAATGAAGACGACCTTCACAGATTTCTTACAAATTTAATACAATAGCGAAAAAAGATTATGATGAATAAAAAGAGAATGTCCATATTAGACAGGCCTGTAAAATAGTTAATATGAATAACTGGGTCTTAAACAAAATAATTTAACAAACATGGAGTTACACTGACAAAAGGAAGAACGTGAGAAGTGCGACATATCACAATAGGAAAGAAAAGCGTAATTAGACTCCGAAAATATGAAAGTAACAATCGTTTTAATGAGAAGAAAAATGCTCCACACACGCTATGCTCTATTTATTTGAAACTGTAATAAAGAATTTCAGTGGACTGACCGGCGGTCTTATAACAGAGGCGTGCTATCTATTCCCAGGTATTTTTCAAGTAACAACGCTCTTTTGTAACGAAGTTTTATTTATTTATTTATTTATTTTTTTTTTATTGGTCTAGCACACGTGCTGCAGGGAAGTCCCTAAAGCGCTCCAGGAGCGGCACGAGTGCGGAAAAAGCGATTCACGTTGTTCTCGAATCGCTGTAAATTGTACTCGGTGGGAAACACAGCCTGGGCAAATTATTCCAAAGGGATGACGTTCTCCATATAAAAGATTTGCTTGAAAAGCGTCGTACGCGGAGTAACAAGCTGAACCTCATACGGATGCGAAGCACCAGCGCGACGTGTATTTCTAACATGCACCGCTTAGGGAGGAATTAAGCGGGCTACATCCTTCGAACACTTTCCATGAAAATACTTGTAGAACAGACTCAAGTCGCCAACCGTTCTTCGATGTTCCAGCGAATCAAGGCCGCCGGTCTATTCCGGGTCCCCAATCAGACGGACCGCTCTTCTCTGAACAGAATCCAACAAATGCAGTGTATGTTTGGGAGCGGAGCCCCAAACGTGGGAGCAGTATTCCATAGTTGGTCGAATTTGGGCTTTGTAAAGAAATAACAGTTGCTGTGGGGTGTAAAGCTTTCTGGTTCTAAATAATATTCCCAACTTTTGAGAAGCTCTCCTTGCTATGCCTGCAACATGTTCATGCCAAGACATATTTGCTCCCAAACTAACGCCCAACAAATTGAGCGACGATGCTAGGGGAATGGAGTGCCCCGACATAACTATGTCGGGTTTAGCAACGTTAACTTTTTTAGAAAAAACTGCCGCTTGGGTTTTTGTAGCGTTAAATTCCACTTGGTTACTGTCACCCCAAGATAGAATTTCTTCCAGGTCTTTGTTAAGTTGAACGACCTCCTGCTGTCTGCGGATATTCGCCTGAGCAGCCGATGTCCGAGCGTTCAAGGTGAATGAAGAGACTAGCGTACTGTCATCTGCAAAGCTATAGATTGGATTCCCGGTCTTTTCCAGCAGATCGTTAATGTAAATGAGAAAGAGAGTAGGAGACAGTATGGAGCCTTGGGGCACACCGGCGTTGATAGTGAGGGTGTTAGAAAGAAATCTGTCGACCGCCACTCGTAAAGAACGCTCTCTGAGGAAAAATGAGAGCCACAAACAGAACCTTTCAGACATACCATAAGAGCGCAACTTAGCCAACAGTCCATCGTGCCAAACACGGTCGAATGCCTTGGATATGTCAAGAGCAACCGCTCGAGATTCTCCAAAGTGTTCAATTGCGTTGTTCCAAGCATGTGTTACATAAGTCAGAAGATCTCCTGTTGATCTATGTTTACGAAAACCATATTGGTGATCGCTAATAATATTGAATCGTTCAAGATATTTTAGAAGATGCTCATTGATAACCTTTTCCATGACTTTCGATATTATTGAAAGCAGTGCAACTGGTCGGTAGTTATTTGGCAAGGTCTTCTTACCTTTTTTAGGTATCGGCTGAACCGTGGCACATTTCCAGCAGGACGGAAATATTCCCTTTCTGTAGGATAGGTTAAAAAGTCTACAGAAAACTAGTGTTAGTTCCCTTGCACAGTTTTTGAGAACTATGGCAGGTATTCCGTCAGCGCCAGAAGCCTTCTTGATGTCTAGCTTCATTAAAATACGCTTTATAATGCGCTGTCTGAAGACAACATCGGGCATCCTTGACTGCAATATGGGAATAGTAGGTGGTGTTTTTTCTTGGAAATCGACAGTAGAATGTGAAGCAAAGAGTTCAGCCAACAAGTTCGCTCTCTCAACAGGTGTGGTTGCAATGGAATTATCTGGCCGTGTGAGTGGTGGTATGGTGGATTTGGTAAAATTTTGACTAACTGCCTTAGCGACTGCCCAAAAGGACCTGGAATTGTTGGGACAAGCGAGAAGTTTGTTTCTAATTCGTTGATTGTGTGCCTCCTTGGTTTCGTCGATAATTCCCTTGCATCTGTTCCGGGCATGAACAAAGATGTTTCGATTTAAGGTGTTAGGATTTTCACGCCATTGTCGGTAGGCAATATGTTTAGAAGCAACAGCTTCTTTGCATTTTTGGTCGAACCAAGGCTTGCCGTTGGAGAAGCATTTCTTCGAAAAAGGGATGTAAGCTTCCATACCAGCCAAAATAACATCGGAGACCTCCCTGGCGCAGTCAGATGGGTAATCGGATCGAAAACAAACGTCCATCCAAGGGAAAGTTCGAAAGTATTCCATGAGATCTTCCCATTTAGCAGATTTGTAGTGCCAAATCTTGCGCGGCCTAGGCGCCTCTCTGTCACTGATTGGCAGGATACTCGATGTCGAAAGCAGTTTATGGTCGGAAGAACCTAACGGCGGATTTACGGTGACCGTGTAAATCTCCGGATTGGTGGTTAAAAACAGATCAAGAAGACTGGCGAACTCCCCGTCTCGATCAGGGATCCGTGTTGGTTCGTCAATAAGCTGAGTTAAGCCATAACTGATTGAGAATGATTCAGCTTCACGACCTTGTTCGTCGGTAGTATTTGAATATTTGAGCCAGTTGATATTGTGGACATTAAAGTCGCCCAGGACGGCAATTTCGGCACTTGGATAGTTACTTTGTAAATGATCGATGGTGTCTGCAAGAGAAGCGAAAAGTGTTCGAAAATTGGTATTACTTGGTGGTCGATACAGGATACAGATGAACCTTGTGGCTGTCGATTGTCGATCAAATCATTTTATTTACATACTTTTCTGTTGCCCCAACTTTAAATACATATGTCCGCAAGGCCAGTTGGGAATAAATATTAATAATGCAAGATCTAAATAAGGCTATTGACAGTTTCATTAATGAAATTAAAAATCTTTTACTGGAAACAAAATTAAACCTAGGAAAAACTGGATATCAAATGCTATAATTAATTCATGTAGGACTAAAGAACCTCTATATCGTATGTGGAAAAAGGATCCAAGTAACATTATATTACAACATTACAAAATATATTCCAAGATATTAGATAAAGTAATAAAAGATGATAAAACTAAATATGAGGAAAATGTAATAAGTACGAAATGGACGCATTTATGGAATTATGTTAAAACTAAAATTAATTATAAAGAACCAAGGCAAATGAAATAAAATATTTTATTCATGATAGGTTCTAAGTTGAGTGAAAAAAATAAAAAAAAGTTAATAATAGATCAATAACACTTCCCAATATTAACAAAAATACAATTTTTATTAGTTTTACTGATCGTAACGAAATAAAAAATATAATATACAATATAATATGAAAAATAAAACAGATGGAGTTCATAAAATTAATACAAAAGTTTTAAAAACAATATCTGATTATATAGTAAACCCTTTGACCCACATTTTTAATATATGTATCGAACAATCATGTTGGCCTGGCGTTCTTAAAAGTGCGGAGATTGTCTCAATATGGCTTCAAACTATAGACCAATATCTTTGATTTCGAATGTCGCTAAAATCTTCGAAAGAATCATCTGTAATAGACTGTATAATTATATTATAAAATATAATATATCTAAAAATCAGTTTGGTTTTGTTAAAAATAAAGGAACCTCTGATGCTGTTCAATAAATTTCGAATATTATATATAATACTATGGATAAGAGTAAACCAATACTTGTAACATTTCTTGATTTGGCAAAAGCTTTTGACACTGTAAATCACAAAGTGCTTTTGGATAAACTCTGTAACTATGGTATAAGAGGAGCAGCTTATGGTTTATTGCAGAGTTATTTAATTGGTAGATGATTGAATAAATAATTGTATTAGTGATCATAGATACATTACCACATATGTCCCTCAAGAAACAATCTTGGGGCCATTGTTGTTCATATTGTATGTCAATGATTTATTGCAGAGCATGCCAGTTGACTTAATAATATCATATGCGGATGATACAGCAATTATCTAATCAGAGCATAATTGGTTAGATACACAAAACAAAATGAATAGGTATCTCGAAAATGTATTGAGCTGGCTTGCTCTGAATAAATTATCTTTAAATATAGATCAGACTGTGTACATAACTTTTGGAAATTATTCTAATAGCGTTCCTAATAATTTAAATATAAGAACTGAAGAGCAAGGAATAAAAAGAGTAGAAAATTGTAAATATTTGGGAATTATGTTTGACTATAACATGAAATGGGATATAAACATAGAATATTTAATTAACAAAATAAAATATCTACTATTTATTATTTTTTCAAAGTTATCTAGGATTATGGACACAGACACATTGCTGTTGATATATCATGCACTTTTCCATAGCCCCATTAAGTATGGTATAATTGCTTGGGGTGGTGCTTACAGCAACTCAGTAAATGTGTTACAAAAATTACAAAAATAGAATACTGAAAAGTGTTAAAAAATAATTATAATACTTTCAAGCATCCACTAAGTTTGAATAAATCATTTGTTCTGGGATCTCTTGTGTATGCCTGCAGTGTACTTAAAAGTACATACATGATATCTCAGAGTGTAACTCGAAATAAAAAACGTATAATAATCTGCCTAAAAATTTGAAAACTATAACCAGTCATGGGAAAATTAAAAAAATTAAAAAATGGACTAGATCAAATAGCTCTTGCTAAATCAAGTAGATATATTATTATGACTCCATATTATATTATACTAGCCGTATCCGCGGCTCCGCTCGCATGGACTTGATTCACTACTATCATCACTGCTTATTCCGTATGTTACCTAACGTAATAAAATATCTGCCATTAGTTCCCCTTAACTCCCATTATTTCTCCTTATCTCCCATAACTTCCATTATCTAGGCTTATCTGTGCTCATCTCCCATTATTTATACTTATCTTCCATTATCTCACCTTATCTTCCATTATCTAGGCTTATATTGAATTATATAGAACATATGTATAAATTTATAAAAACATGTAAATCGGATAAGTGGTTCTCAAGTGATAAGCGCACTAACGGACAGACAGACAGACAGAGAGACGTTGCATTTTATATATATTATATTCTTTGCAAACATGATATTGTTCCATATTTAATGGTTCAGGCAGTGTATTGCAAGAGAACGCGCTAACGGTAACCTTTTTTTTCCGACTTGATTCACTATTATCGTCACTGCTTATTCTTTATGTTACCTAATGCAATAAAATATACCTTATAACATGGCCAGAAAGCATATGTATGATGTACGTAAATGGGATAAGTGAATCTCCAGTGATAAGCGCACTACCGGACAGACAGGCAGAGAGACTGGCAGACAGAGAGACGTTGTATTTTGTATATATTATAGATAGAAGATTATAGATAACCTGGCCAGAGAACAAATGTATCAATTAAAAAAAAAAACACGTAAATCGGATAACTGGTTCCCGAGTGATAAATGCACTAATTGACAGACATACAGACAGAGAGACGTTGCATTTTATATATATTATATTCTTTGCTACAAGATATTATTCCATATTTAATGCTTTAGGCAGTGTGATGCAAGAGAGAGATTTGATTCACTATTATCGACACTGCTTATTCCTCATGTTACCTAACGTAATAAAATATAGCCTATAACCTGGCCAGAGAACATATGTATGTTTAAAAAAAAAAGCCACGTAAATCGGATAAGTATTTTCCAGTGATAAGCGCACTAACAGACAGACAGAGAGACGTTGCATTTTATATATATTATAGATATTCTTTGCTACATGATATTGTTCCATATTTAATGGTTTAGCATGTTTAAAAAAAAGCACGTAAATCGGATAAGTGGTTCTCCAGTGATAAGCGCACAAACGGACAAACAGATAGAGAGACGTTGCATTTTATATATATTATAGATATCCTTTGCTACATGATATTGTTCCATATTTAGTGGTTTAGGCAGTGTATTGCAAGAGAACGCACTAGCGGCAAACTGTTTTCCGATTTGATTCACTATTATCGTCACTGCTTATTCCTCATGTTACCGTAATAAAATATAGCCTATAACCTGGCCAGAGAACATATGTATGCTTTAAAAAAAAGGTCGTAAATCAGATAAGTGGTTCTCCAGTAATAAGCGCACTAACGGACAAACAGACAGAGATACGTTGCATTTTATATATATTATAGATGTAATAAAATATATATCTATAACCTGGTTAGAGAACATATGTATGAATTTAAAAAATCACGTAAATCGGATAAGTGGCTCTCGAGGGATAAGCGCATTAACGGACGGACAGACAGACAGAGAGACGTTGCATTTTTATATATATATAGATATAGATTATTATTATTATTATATAACCTGGCCAAAGAATATATGTATGAATTTAAAAAAAGAAACGTAAATCGGATAAGTGGTTCTCGCGTGATAAACGCACTAATGGACAGACAGACAGACAGAGAGACATTGCATTTTATATATATTATAGATTGCAGATATTCTCTGCTACATAATATTGTTCCATATTTAATGGTTTAGGCTGTATATTGCAAGGGAACGCGCTAGCGGCAAATTTTTTTCGACTTCATTCACTATTATCGTCACTGCTCATTCCTTATGCTACCTATCGTAATAAAATATAGCCTATAACCCGGTCAGAGAACATATGTATATTTTTTAAAAAAAAAGTACGCAAATCGGATAAGTCGTTCTCCAGTGATAAGCGCATTAACGGACAGACAGACAGGCAGAGAGACGTTGCATTTTATATATATTATAGATTATGTTAGAATATTGCATGTAACTAAATTAATGTCTCCGGAGATTTAAGTATTATAAAATTGTTGATTATATACTAAGTAGTTTTAAGTTTAGATGGTATTGAAATACTGTTTTTTATTTTTAGTCCTTGTTTTCCAGCCCTACGTGCAAGTAACTTGTTTACTTTTGTAGGTGTTGCATTTATGTGGTATATGAATGTAATTATGTATTATATGATTGTAATCAATTTCTGGAAAAAAAATAGAACGAGTTCCAACCTTGGGTTGGCTAATAAAGGACATCCAATCATAATTGTCTAATAACCAAATATAAGAGATTGCGAATATTAGACCGATGTCAGATGGTATTTCAGTAAAGTTGTTGAACTACTGCATTACAGGTATGTAATGTAGGTAAAACTCTAGGGCCCTTACTGCTGCTTGATGCTAATTTGCATAATTCTAGATGATTTATTGCTATCACTTTCAAATAAAGTAAATAGAAATGGTACAATAATTTTTATGTAAATATAATTTATTATTGACATATTTCTACTAATCTTTTATAATAATCCACAAAGAAACCTAAAAATATTTTACTGACGCAAACGAAATTGTTTTCACGAATTTAAATACGGACCAAAATACCATCCATCCTTTAAATTAGCAATTACTTAAGGAAAAGCGGAAGTGCCAATCCGTCAATTTTATTGCCGAAGCGTTCGAAAACATTCTTTCTCGGCATATTTGAAATATTGCAAGGAAGCAACTTGCAAAACCGCAATATCAATTTCTGTTCACAACAGAGAAAATGGCGGACCAGACACCTGTACCCGTGAGAAAATTGGATTCCGCAATCGCCTGTCTATTTTATTAAGGGTACGCGTCGTCGGTCTGTGTCCCTCATCAGGCCCCAGACAGCGTCACGATCGTCCATCACCGCCGACACCCTTGGCAAAAATTCATCAACGTAGTTTCATTAATTATTATTTGTGGGGATGTCGAGGGCCTTAATCCGTGGAGGAATTTAGAATGATGCGACAAGATTTTTCTTCTTGGCTCGTGTAATCTGTTTTGTGTCGTGAAATTCCTTCTTTTCTCTCATTTTGGTTTAATTAGCTTCTTACATTTAGAACGGATGTAGGTGGGGAGCTAAACGTTGAGCCGTACAATTAGGTTTAAAAGAATTGAAAATTAATGTGGTGTACCCAAAAGTTTATATTTAATAATTTTAAATAATATGTATTTTAAATATTTGTGTTATAGAACGATGTTCGGTATAATTATAAAAAAAAATTCAGCAACACAATATTTTCCCTCTATGTTTTAAAATATGTACATATATGGGAATAATTTTATTGTCAGGTCATATAAAAAATCTATAAAAATAGAGCCAAATATTCATTTTTTAGGTAAATGTTTATTGTCATATTTCTAAAGCTTCGTGTCTAGGAAACTACTAAAAATAATTACCAACAATTCTAAAGAGGGCGACCCGAAATTTTGACCTGTCGACTAACTGTCTGCCTAGTTGTTTATTCTATCGGGCGAGCCCAATAAAAGGCTTTAACGTAGATTTTGCGAACCTGTGCTCTGAAATGCCCAGATAAGGCCCAAAATGCTACATACAAAAATGGACTGTCGTTTAACCACTTGAATCAAGTACCATTAGATTTATTGATATTAAAAAAGCCGAGCGCATCAAAGGCCAAACGCCGCCCACTGCACCCAACTTTAGGGTCCAAAAAACCTCGATCCAAAAATGGACTGTCATTTAGCCATATAAAATCAATACATTTTTGCACTCGACGCGCGTTTCGCTAACCATGTTAGCTTCATCAGGAGCGATGATTGACTAAAGCTAAACTATAAATCTACCCTATTTATACTTAGCCTAACCCTTGAATTACTCAGGCGGAACTAATGGCATAGGCGAGGCCATCATTTCAGGTCAAGTAACCAGTAGAGGGGACTATAAGGAATAAGCCCTCTGTCTTTATTTAAACTACTTTTATATTTTATAATTTCCATACTTTCGTATGCGTTCAACGATCCCCTATCAGATATATTTTTAATTAATCTTAGATTATCTAATGTTATAGTATGTTTCTGTTCTACTGTATTTTAAGTGTGCTAAATGTTCTTTAAATTGTGTTTTAATTGACGTTTTAGTTTGCCCAACATACTTTTTGTCGCAATCATTACAACTAATTTCATAAAATCCACTTTTCTCACAATTAGGAATCTTATCTTTGGGATTTCCTAAGATATTCCTCAGATTGTCTGATGACTTATAGACTAAGTTGAGGCTTACCTTATTAAATACCTTATTGAGTCCCCTGTTATATTTCGGATTATATGTTATGGTGACATATTTGGTTTTATTTTCTTCGCGTGTAAAAAAAGGTGGAATTCTAAATATTTAACCTGACGATGACTTAGTAAACAAGCTAATAAATAGACATAAGTTTGGGTTAAATATTCAGAATTCCACCTTTTTTACACGCGAAGAAAATAAGAACATACCATATAATCCGAAATATAGCAGAGGACTCATTGTAAAATATGCATGTACATCTACATTTATATCTTTACAACGCTGGACCAGTACATTTAATGAGAATATAGTTTCCAGTGTACCCATGCCTCTTCGGAATCGGAATTGTGTGTTATCTATTTCTGTTTCACATTTTCTATATATTCTGGTATGGATGACTCTCAGGGATATCTTGAGAAAGTGAGAGATTAAACTTATGAAGCGATAAGAGGGATGTGTTTAGTTTCATAGATCTCGTTAAATAAGATTCACTATCAACATAAGCCTAATTCTATCCAATGCTGGATGTAGGCCTTCCCCCTGAATTTCCATCTCAATCTATTTGCAGCTGTTGTTATCCATCCAATGCCCGCAACTCTCTGTATATCATCCCGCCATCTTGTTTTGGGACGTCCTACGCTCCTTTTCTGTTCTCGTGGTATATATTCTAATGTTCGCTTGGTCCATCTTTCTTTCTGCTACATGCTCTATAATATCCTTTAGTTTTGTTTGTTTACGTATCCACTTGTTTCTTTTTTCTATCTTTAAGTTTTATCCCGATCATCTGTCTTTCGTGTGCTCTCTGGGTCCAAGCTAGTTTTTGTATATCGGCTTTATTCAGTGTCCAAGCTTCAGCGCCATATGTAATTACGGGTAGGATGCACTGATGGTAAACTTTGGCCTTTAACTTATTTGGGATCGCTTTATCTTTGAATATATAACTTAATTTCCCAAATGTGAACCATCCAAGTCTGATTGTTCTTGAAATTTTATCCAAGACACTATTTCTCGTCGTAGTAATTTTTTGCCCCAGATACACGTAATTCTCAATAATTTCGAGAGCTGTTCCTTTCAAATTTATAACTACGTTGTTATTAGTGTTTGTTAATAATTTTATCTTACTTTTATTCATCTTAAGACCAATTGTCTTTAAGTGGTAATTTAAGTCATTTATCATTTCTTGTAACTGATGTGGATTACTACTGATGACTACAGTATCGTCGGCGAACCTAAAATGACTCAAATACACACCATCTATCTTTAGGCCTTCCTTTATCCAATCTAGTTGGCGGAATACATCTTCTAGAGCTGTAATAAATAGCTTAGGAGGGATTGTATCTCCTTGTCTTACGCCTCTTCCTATGCATATTTGTTCTGTACTAGGTTTTATGTAAATCTTTGCGTTTTCATATATATCTTTGAGTGGGGTAGTGTATCTAGAATCAATTGTTCAAGCCATTGATGATTGAATACATTTCGACAGAAACAAAAGCCTTCTCATAGTCTATGAAGACTATGTAAAGTTCGAAAATGTATGCATTGCTCTTCTCTAGGATATTTCTCCTTGTCTGCAAGTGGTCGCAAATAACATTACCAGTCGATTAATAAATGGACTCCGAAAATATTGTAAGGATTTCTCCCTTTATCTCATCCGGACCAACTGCTTTTCAATCCTTCTGTAGTCGTATAGCATGAATAACTTCCCCCCTTATTATTTCTGGTTCTTTCTCATTATCCCTGTTTATCTGTGAGTTTTTTTTATCTATATTGAAAAGTTATTCTATGTTTTGCTCCCATGTCTTTTGTCAATAATATTCAGTATAATTTCATTACTTCCATTTCTCAGAATTTTTTCTTGTTTTTTCCTTCAAATTCCTTCATCTTCTTATGTAGGTTGAATGTGAATTTCTGGAATTTCAAACAAGCAACATTTAATAAGCTAGTATCAATTTAGTGATTGATACAAGGAGTTCTACTTCAATATAAATTAGGAAAAATTATATTATTTGTTGTTGAAGTATTCAGCTTTACATATTTTAATTGTTTCTTTCTTCTTCTTCTTCCTTCACCCGCTTTCTACCCACTGTTGGGTATAGGCCTCTCTCAAATCTTTCCGTTTTTCTCTATGTCGTGCTTGTTGATACCAGTTAAGCCCTCCGATTCTCTTCAGATCGTCGCTTCATCGCTTCGCTTTTCACCCCATGGTCTCCACCTAGTGATCTTGCCACTCTACTTATAGGTCGCTCTCGCTACATGGCCGGCCCAGCTCCTTTTCAGAGATATTATCCGTTTGGTGATATCATCCACCTTTGTTTGTTGTCTAATCCATTTATTAGTTTTCTTGTCCTTCAAAGTAACACTCAACATCTTCCTTTCCATTGCTCGTTGGTGAACTTGTAGTTTTTCTATTGTTCTTTTAGTTAAAACCCATGTCTCGGCTCCATACTTTGTAGCTGGTAAGATACATCTATAATATATATAAAATACAACGTCTCTCTGTCTGTCTGTCTGTCCGTTAGTGCGCTTATCACTGGAGAACCACTTATCCGATTTACGTACTTTTTTTTTTTTAAACATACATATGTTCTCTGGCCAGGTTATAGGCTATATTTTATTACGATAGGTAGCATAAGGAATGAGCAGTGACGTAAAATAGTGAATGAAGTCGGAATAAAGTTTGCCGCTAGCGCGTTCGTTTGCAATACACAGCCTAAACCATTAAATATGGAACAATATTATGTAGCAGAGAATATCTATAATCTATAATATATATAAAATGCAATGTCTCTCTGTCTGTCCATTACGCGAGAACCATTTATCCGATTTACCTGTCTTTTTTTAAATTCATACATATATTCTTTGGCCAGGTTATATAATAATAATAATAATAATCTATATCTATAATATATATAAAATGCAACGTGTCTCTGTCTGTCCGTTAGTGCGGTTATTCCTCGAGAACCACTTATCCGATTTACGTGATTTTTTAAATTCATACATATGTTCTCTGACCAGGTTATAGATATATATTTTATTACATCTATAATATATATAAAATGCAACGTATCTCTGTCTGTGTGTCTATCTGTTCGTTAGTGCGCTTATCACTGGAGAACCACTTATCCGATTTTCGTACTTTTTTTTTTTAAACATGCATATGTTCTCCGGCCAGATTATAGGCTATATTTTATTACGATAGGTAGCATAAAGAATAAGCAGTGACGATAATAGCGAATGAAATCGTAAAAAAGTTTGCCGCTAGCGCGTTCTCTTGCAATACACATTGCAAATATGGAACAATATCATGTAGCAAAGGATATCTATAATCTATAATATATGTAAAATGCAACGTCTCTCTGTCTGTCTGTCTGCCTGTCTGTCTGTCCGTTAGTGCGCTTATCACTGGAGAACCACTTATCCGATTTACGGACTTTTTTTTTTAAAACATACATATGTTCTCTGGCCAGGTTATAGGCTATATTTTATTACGATAGGTAGCATAAGGAATGAGCAGTGACGTAAAATAGTGAATGAAGTCGGAATAAAGTTTGCCACTAGCGCGTTCGTTTGCAATACACAGCCTAAACCATTAAATATGGAACAATATTATGTAGCAGAGAATATCTATAATCTATAATATATATAAAATGCAATGTCTCTCTGTCCATTAGTGCGTTTATCACACGAGAACCATTTATCCGATTTACCTGTCTTTTTTAAATTCATACATATATTCTTTGGCCAGGTTATATAAAAATAATAATAATAATAATCTATATCTATAATATATGTAAAATGCAACGTGTCTCTGTCTGTCTGTCTGTCCGTTAGTGCGGTTATCCCTCGAGAACCACTTATCCGATTTACGTGATTTTTAAATTCAAACATATGTTCTCTGACCAGGTTATAGATATATATTTTATTACATCTATAATATATATAAAATGCAACGTATCTCTGTCTGTGTGTCTGTCTGTTCGTTAGTGCGCTTATCACTGGCGAACCACTTATCCGATTTTCGTACTTTTTTTTTTTAAACATGCATATGTTCTCCGGCCAGATTATAGGCTATATTTTTATTACGATAGGTAGCATAAAGAATAGGCAGTGACGATAATAGCGAATGAAATCGGAAAAAAGTTTGCCGCTAGCGCGTTACACTGCCTAAACCACTAAATATCTCTCTCTCTGTCTGTCCGTTTGTGCGCTTATCACTGGAGAACCACTTATTCGATTTACGTGCTTTTTTTTTAAACATGCTAAACCATTAAAAAAGGAACAATATCATTGAGCAAAGAATATCTATAATATATATAAAATGCAACGTCTCTCTGTCTGTTTGTCTGTCCGTTAGTGCGCTTATCACTGGAGAACCACTTATCCGATTTACGTGCTTTTTTTTAAACATACGTATGTTCTCTGGCCAGGTTATAGGATATATTTTATTATGTTAGGTGACATAAGGAATAAGCAGTGATGATAATAGTGAATTAAGTCGGAGAAAAAGTTTGCCGCTAGCGCGTTTTCTTGCAGTACACTGCCTAAAGCATTAAATATGGAACAATATCATGTAGCAAAGAATATAATATATATAAAATGTAAGGTCTCTCTGTCTGTCTGTCTGTCCGTTAATGCGCTTATCACTCGAGAACCACTTATCTGATTTACGTGTTTTTATAAATTTGTACATATATGTATAATTCGATATAAGCCTGGATAATGGGAGATAAGGTGAGATAATGGGAGATAAGGAGAAATAATGGGAGATAAGTCGAGATAAGCCTTGAAAATGGGATATAAGGTGAGACAATGGGAAATAAGTATAATGGGAGATAAGGAGAAATAATGGGAAATAAGCAGAGATAAGTCTAGATAATGGGAGTTATGGTGAGATAATGGGAGATAAGGAGAAATAGTGGGAGATAAGGAGAAATATTGCGAGATAAGTCGAGATAAGTCTAGATAATTGAAAATAACGTGAGATAAGGAGAAATAATGAGAGATAAGGAGAAATAATGGGAGATGGGCAGAGATAAGCCTAGATTATGTAGAGATAATGGGAGATACGGGGAAATATTGGGAGATAAGGAGAAATAATGGGAGATATTTTTATTACGTTAGGTAACATAAGAAATAAGCAGTGACGATAGTAGTGAACCAAGTCCATGCGAGCGAAGCCGCGGGCCCGACTAGTTGATTATAAATTTGGGTTTTTAATCTTTGAGGAATGTTCATATTCAGTACATGTTTCAATTTTTCATATGCTGCCCATTCCATACGTATCCTTCTTTCTATTTCAAGCTGCTGGTTTTTCTTTCCTATCGTTATTATTTGGCCCATATAGATGTATGTGTTTACTTTTTCTATTGTCGAATGTTCAATCACTATATTTTCATCATTAGTGTCTTCGTTACTCATGTACTTTGTCTGGGAGAAATTTATGTCAAGTCCCACTTTTCTTGCTTGGTGGTGGAGATCTGTGATCATCTGGATCATTTATTTTTATTGTTTGCTATAATTACAATGTCATCTGCGAATCTCAGGTTGTTTAGCCGATCACCAGCTATCAGAAGGCCATTTTCGTCCCAATTCAGTTTTTTGCATACATCTTTTAAGATCATTGTAAATAACTTAGGCGATATTACATCGCCCTGCCTTACTCCTCTGTTCACTGGGACCTTGTTTGTCAGTTCTTGGTTTACCATAACTTTGAGTGTTGCTCGTTCATATATATTCTGGCTATTAGTTCGCTGTACGAGGCTGGTTTGAAAAGTCCGTGCAAAGTCCGAGAGATGGCACCACCGGCGCGTATCGAGGTCATGTTTAGTTAGTAGCATCTCTTGAATGAACGCACACCAAGTTTCAGCCATATTGGTCTATTTCTTTGTGTTTGGCATTCGTGTGAATCAAGGAAGTCGAGTGATTTTCAAGAAATGGACGAAAAAGAATTTCGTGTGGTGATTAAACATTACTTTATGAAAGGCAAAAACGCCTCAGGAGACTAAAGAGAAGCTTGATAAACATTATGGTGACTCTGCACCTTCGATTAGAACACTTTATAAGTTGTTTCAAAATTTTCGGACTGGCCATATGGGCACAAGTGACGCTGAACGTTCTGGACGGCCTGTGGAGGTTACGACTCCAGAAATCATTGATCAAATCCATGATATGGTGATGGATGACAGAAGAGTTAAGGTGCGTGAGATTGCCAATGCTGTGGGCATCTCGACTGAACGGGTACATAATATTTTGCATAAACATTTGGACATGAGAAAGCTATCCGCAAGATGGGTGCCGCGATTGCTCACGCTTGACCAAAAACGGAATCGTGTGAAGTGTTGCAAGGATGGTTTGCAGCTGTTCCAGAATAATCCGGAGGAATTTAAGCGTCGTTTCGTCACTGTGGATGAAACATGGATACATTACTATACTCCTGAGACCAAACAACAATCTAAACAATGGGTTACCAAGGAGGAATCTGCACCAAAAAAGGCGAAGACCGTTCCTTCGGCCGGAAAGGTTATGGCGACTCTCTTTTGGGATTCGCAAGGGATAATCCACATCGACTATCTGGAAAAGGGTAAAACTATTACAGGTGAATATTATTCATCGTTATTGGACCGTTTGAAAAACCGAGCTGCAAGAAAAACGCCGCGATTGGCCCACAAGAAAGTCCTTTTCCATCACGACAACGCACCAGCACACACCTCAGCAGTTGTGGTCGCAAAATTAATGGAAATAGGATTCCAACTCGTTTCACATCCCCCCTATTCTCCAGACTTGGCTCCCTCGGACTACTATTTGTTCCCCAATTTGAAGAAATGGCTGGCGGGACAAAGATTTTATTCAAACGAGGAGGTGATTGCAGACACTAATGGATATTTTGCAGACTTGGACAAATCCTATTATTCGGAAGGGATCAACAAACTAGAACATCGTTGGACGAAGTGTATAAGCCTAAAAGGAGACTATGTCGAAAAATAAAAAAAGGTTTACCCCAAACACATAAGTAGTTTTTACTTTTGCACGGACTTTTCAAACCAGCCTCGTATCTGTGGTCTATATTTTAATTGTTTATTTACTTAAATTTCAAGTTGCTTTAAATAATACCGGTTTAATTTTTTAATAACCATTACAAAAAAAATATATAATGAAGAAACATGTGTTATAAAATATTAAGACTAATTTAACTAGGTACCTACCCGGAAATATAATACATAGAGAGAAAAATTAACTTTGGTGAGTAAATTAAGTGTCGAGTAACAGTTATAGCACCGTAGAAACAAATAAATATTTCTGCTTGATATAATTAACTGCTGAAACTTAGGCCTATTTTACATTGGTATTTTCTGTTTGTGTCTGTTAAAGGCAACCATTAATTGGGTTACGTTAATTAATCACATACTTGAGTGCAGAAACAACGAAAGCTACCGCTGTACATCCGGAATGATAAATGCAATAACAGGGATCTGCGTCGTCAGTGTCGGTTAATGTAAATAAATAGGGAGTGGAAATGATTTTAGAGAACATACTTTACTTAAAATACGAGGATGGATTGATAAATCTGGTAAATTGCTACGAAACGGCTGGAAATTTTGTTAAGCGGCATAACTGTTGGTAAGCGTGATTCTTGTAATGGTTGTGTTTAAAGTTTCAAATAAACGGAACGCATAATTCTGAGGGAGTTACCAACAATGCCATACTCAATGAATTTCGTAACCGTCAGGAGCGAATGAAGAACTTTATGCTTTATAATGTACCTTACGGGAGTAATGACGCCGACGAGGTGAACAGTATTATTTCCAACTTATCTGGATCAATTCCTAGGATTGTTAGTATTACGAGAGTGGGAAAGAAAAAAAAAATATCAATGCCCATCGATCAATAAAGGTTGCGTTGGATTTAGCATTGGCTGTTCAGGCCTTGTTCAAGCAACGATATAAATTGAAAGGCAAGGAAATCTACTTGGAGTATGATTTGACCAAGCAGCAGCGGGATACCGAGAAACTGATACGTACTGAGCTTAAATCGAGAATGGATGCTGGCGAGAATAATTTAATATTTAAGTATGTGGATGGTCAGCCCAAAATACAAGAGCGGAAAAAAAAAAAACTAAAATCTATCGGGGCAGCTCAGATCTCTAATTATGGTGGCTTAACTGTTTATTATCAAAATGTTCGGGGACTCAGAACCAAACTGGTTGCTCTGGCTCGGAATGTTGCATTGCAGTCCTATGATGTAATAGCCTTGTCTGAGACCTGGTTGTCGAATGCATTTCATGATGCAGAGCTTGGAATGCATGATTATGTGATTTTTAGAAGAGATCGGTCCCTGGCCGCAAATGCTGCACTCAGGGGAGGTGGTGTACTGATTGCCATTAGGAAGCACATTCCTTGTCAGCTAATTGCATCGCCGGATAGTTTTGAACATCTATATGTTTCTATTAATTTTGGCAAATGTGTTACTGTTATTGGCTGTGCGTATATACCACCTAGATCACCTCCTGAAACTTACCAAATATTTAGTGATACCCTTGATAGCAACTCTGAGGTATATCCAGACGCTAAGTTTTGTGTGACTGGTGACTTTAATATTCCTAAAATGGCTTGGATCGAGGAGGCGTTGAGTTCAACACCGTTTCCCCTGGATTCACCCGCTGGCCGTGAACTGGAGATATGTGAAATAGTGTCAAATATGTGTGTCTTTCATAATTTATTTCAAGTGAATAATGTAATTAATAAAACTGGTTCTGTTTTTGATCTGGTTTTGAGCCATGTAAATGATCTATCCCTGGGGATGGCTGATGATCCTCTGATCCTACCGGATGATTTCCATCCACCTCTTGAATTTAAGCTAATATTTATAACTAATAAAAAAGTTATTTCACCCCAATGTATTAAATTCTATTATGATTTTAAGTCTGCGGATTATATTTCGATGGATCATTTTCTGGGTTCGGTATAGTGTGGGATCAACAGCTTTGGAACCGGGGGGTTGACCACATGTTGACTATTTTTTATGATGTACTTTATAGGGCCATAGATTTATATGTTCCGTTAAAGAAGGTATCTAGTAGAAAATTCCCTAGGTGGTTTTCTCCTGAGTTGAAAAACTTAATAATTCATAAAAAACAAGCACAGGAAAGGTTTAGATCGTCTGGGGAACTTGAGGACTATTATTACTTCTCTGCTTTAAGATCACAGTGTAAGAATCTATCACGTAGGAGCAATGTTGATTATATCTCCAACATTGAACTCTCTATTAGAGATAACGTGAAAAGCTTTTGGGACTTTGTTGGCGCACAGCGTGGCACAAATGACCTTCCTCCTAGGATGTTTTATAATGAACAATCTGTGGACATGGGCATTGATGTGGGGAATCTTTTTGCAAGTTACTTCAGCTCTGTTTACTAGGATGAGTTACTTGATTATCCACTATTATTCATAATATCTTCAATTTTACGATTTCAATCTCTGAAATTTACAGGGGCCCTCGAGGTTGGATCACAGAAAGGGGTCTGGTCCTGATGGTTTACCTCCTGGATTATTAAAGGCATGTAGCTTCGTATTATCGCGACCATTATGCATGTTGTTTAACCGGTCATTGGAGGAGAGTTACTTTCCTGAGTATTGGAAGACCAGTTTTGTCACCCCGGTATTCAAGTCAGGGGACAGGGCAGATATCGCAAACTAAAGGCCAATAAGTATTTTGAGTACTGTTTCTAAATTATTTGAAACTAAAGTATTGGCATCTAACTTGGGACCATCTATAATAGATGAACAGTTTGGTTTTGAGAGAGGTAAGTCTGCTGAGTTGAACTTGATTTCCTATACGGACTACCTGTCGAGGACCTTGGAGAGTGGATCTGAGGTACATTCCATCTATACCGATTTCTCTAAGGCCTTTGATAAGGTCAACCATGGTGTTCTTCTTAAGAAGCTCAATAACCGTGGCATATCGGGTCCACTGTTGGGCTGGATTAGGAATTATTTGTGTGGCAGAGTTCAGGTGGTTCGAGCTAATAAATTTAAGTCTATCAACATTACTGTGCCCTCGGGAGTGTCTCAAGACTCCCATATGGGGCCTCTGCTGTTTAACCTGTTCTTGAATGATGTGGCCGACTGCTTTCGGTCTTCCAGGTTCTTGCCTTTTGCTGATGATTTGAAGTTGTATACGGCGGTTGGATCGATTAAGGATTGTGTGGGATTGCAGGGTGATTTGGATAGACTTAGTGTCTGGTGTCAGTTAAACGGTATGGTTTTTAATACTTCTAAATGCTTCTCTATGTTTTTCTCGAGATCGCGCAATCCATTGTTTTTTGATTACAGCATAAATGGGACTTCCCTCGTGTCCGTGGTTAATGTTAGGGATCTGGGGGTTAAGTTTGATTCGGCATTGAGTTTTATTCCTCATATAACCGAGGTAACGTCTAGGTCTCTGAGGACGCTTGGGTTCATTAGGCGTTGCTCATCAGAATTTTCATTCATTACTTCTATAAAAATGCTGTACTGCTTGTTGGTTAGGCCTCTCTTGGAATATTGCTCATGTGTGTGGAACCCACCTTTTGCTTGCCATGCTAGGAGCTTGGAGCTTTTTCAGAGTAAATTTCTACGTCATATTAATTTTAAATTCTTTAACAATGATTCTTTTAGTTATTCAAAACTGACATCTATATTAAACTTGAATACCCTGTCTAACTGGAGAGTTCGGCGCGATCTTGTAATGTTCTTTAAAATTTTAAATTCCATTGTAAATTGTCCAGAACTTTTATCTCAGATTAATTTGCATGCACCCTCTAGACATACTAGATCTACGTTGTCCTTCTTCAAACCTTATCATAAGACAACCTACGGAGCTAATACCTTCATGACAAGATCTATGGGCATTGTAAATAACTGCCTATCACTGGACTTGTTCTCCAGCTCCTTGTCTCTTTTTAAGAGGCAGATCGGGGTTCTTTTCTGAATTTCTTAATTTTAGCCTTTAGTTTTAAGTAGTTTTAAGTGCCATTTGTATATGTAAACTTTCGTATTTTGTCTTTATGAGTTAAAGGGCCTGTCCCGTAAATAAATAAATAAATAATTCTTTACTGGCATTTATCAGTGTTATAGTTTTATAGAAATGGATAAAGCCTAGCATCGTGCAGTGGTAAAATATTTTTATTTAAAAAAGTGGATTACGGCCCAGATCGAAATTTAACTGAAGGGAATTCATGTTCATGTACGTGGCTGTACGAACACTGCCGATACTGTACGTTCAAGTCGCCCGATTGAGGCTTCTTTTGAAAAAATTGTCGATAATTCATGATATCATGATGGAAGATCGTCGCATTAAGATTCGTGAAATTAGTGGGATAGTAGACATCTTATATAAACGGGTATATAATATCCTGTATGAAATTCTAAAAATGAAAAAATGAGTGTGCGGTGGGTACCGTGTTTATTGACTCCAGATCAGAAACGAACGGGGAAGGACAATTCAAATTCTTGTTTCGAGAGGTTGCATCCGAAGTACTTCTGATGCCGTTATGTGACTGTAGAGGAAACGTGAATTCCCCATTATAATCCGAAAAAAAAACAGCAGTCACAATAGTTGGCTAAAGAAGGTTAAAGTGCACCGAAAAAAGTACAAGGCTTTATCTGCGGAAAAAGTGATGACAACTCACGAGGTATCAGCATAATTGACTACTTGGAAGTGACTCACTCTGACATTGATAGAAAGATAGTTTAACGTATTTATGTTATTTTACTGTATGCGTAAGTACTTAGTCGAAGATTAAATTGTATTGTACATACTGTGGCTAACCATCAAGAACGAGTAGGCAAAAGGGATGATGTTTTTATTAAATGAAATATTAATCTGAGATTGGGTACAAATATTATACTTGAAGTAGGAATGGAATTTACAATTTTTGGATAATATCACTCCAGGTGGCAATAAATTTTGTGTAGTTTTAATTGTATTATTAGAATTTCTCCTGTTTTTCTGGTAATATATAAACTCCAAAGTGCGAGCTTTCCAAGTTATGGACTATCCGGGCGTACCATCTATGAAGTACCAAACTAGGACATGCATGTTTTACTCTATATCAGAGCTTGTCAGCCAGTTTACGTTAAAAGTAAATCACAAACACACACTAAGAGATGAAAAGATTTGAAAAGCATATACACAAAATGTCGTTAGCGAATAAACTTCATTGTCATCCAATGTTTTTGTTGATGATAGCCATTCAGTCCGAACTCATATATGTATTCTACTTGAGAATGAGAAGGAGATTCTCTCCGAGTTCAGGTCTAAAATGTACCCCCACCAACAAGATACCATCGGGGATGACCCTCAAAGGAGTGCATCCAAGTCCGTCTTTGGATGCACTCCTTTGTTAGTCTTTTCAGGTATGACCACTGCTTCCTACCATGCTACATGCAACAATTGCAATTTAGAGCTTACCAATATCCGCTGCGTGTCGGTATGACGTAGTATTAAGCCTAACCAAATATATTTAAATTAATAAAAATGCTGACTGCCGTGGATTGAATCTAGGACAACGGGCACCGTAAGTCGGGCTATACGTCAGAGCTCGGTCTGTCACAGTAGTGCAGTTAAAAGCTTAAGTACTAATTATAATGTAGTACACATATGTGAGACTTCTTAATAAACTGGTAAAATTATCATTAAAAGTAATGGTGGGATTTTATATTTTCGACGTGTACCCAACAGCTGCTTAACTTCATTTATAAGAACCCTGTATAACTAAGTACATACCGTGATTGGTGATAAACCATTTTTTTGCTTCAATTTGATCGTTTTTATTGTTTCGTACCGTTGTTATACCCCGATTTTTCTGCGAAACTATTTGACATAGAAAGTTGAAATTTGGCACAAATGTAGGAATTGATAGCCCCATTAGAGCCATGTAGCTTTAAAAGTTAAATTTTGTCTTAAGGGGTTAATTTTGTGGAGTAATATCGGAAGTGAGAAAAGAAATTTTTACCAGGTCATCGAGTTGGGTGTCAAATGAAAGCTTGTAAAAACACGAGTTCAAAAATATATATGATGTAATACTTGCACACACTTTTCTTGGTATTATTTTTGAAACATTGTCAAAAATCGCTGTCTCCCTCCCTTATCTTGAAAAGTATTGATCAAGAAATTTTGAAAAAAGTATGGAATATTTTCCACAAGGTGTAGATTGAATGGAAATTATCACGAGTAGTCTAGTACATAAAAAAAAATAAAAACTCATAAGTTTTCAGCAAAGATTGGAAAAGAACTTTGTTGAAAACTTATTTGGGGTAATAAAATTTTTATTTCAAAAGCAATTACCGTACGGAACACTAATTGCGCAAGTCCGACTTGTATTTGGCCGTTTTTTTTTTTTAAATCTTAATTCCCTATTCTAAGATATGTATGTTTTCAAACTGTTTATTATATATCAAGCATAAGCGTATTAGGGCAAAAATTAAGGGGGTAAATTTCCTTCTGCGAATTCTCACTGATAATTATCAACTTTTTAGTAATAAAGAAAAAGAAAATTAATCTAATTGTAAGAATTTATTACTGCCAAATTTTGTAAACTAGACAAAAAAACAACTAATTTTCCGGAAGTTATCCTGGTTCTATGACTAAATATTTTTAAAAATGGTTTAGAAAATCTCTAAGAAACAACTTTCAGCTAATATTTATTTGCTGATAAAATATATTTTACTATAGAATCCCAATCCTAATCTTAGTAACTTTTATCATAAATAAGAACTTCAGAAAATATGTCTAAAACTGTGTATAAAATAGTAAGGAAACGTGAAAACGGGTAACAAATTATAAGTGGTAAATTGCAAAAAAATAAGTAGGAAATAACTGACAAAGCAGGTATTGATAATAATCTGAATACTTTTTTAAATATTTTAATAAGATTTTCTTAAAAGTAATCCATTCATGAATATATGGTAAATGCGAATCTGACATATCTGAAACCCAGTTTGTTTTCCGTGATTCCCTCGGCACTAGAGAAGCACTATTTTCTCTACAAGTACTCGTTCAAAGATACAGAGACTTGAGCCATGACGTTTTTATCTGTTTTATCGACTTCCCCAAAGCCTTTGATAATGTCTATCATGATAGGCTCATTGAAATACTCAGATCGATTGAAATAGATAGGAAAGACATAAAAATAGTTGATAACCTTTGCTGGAAACAACGCCCGGGATGCGTTCTCTCTCCAACCTTATTCAATATATACTCTTTAACTGGTCAGAATGCAATAAAAGTCAGTGGCTAATATATCATTAATATCAGATATGAAGACGGCACTACTATTATGGCTGGTACTTTGGAAGACTTATAAAACTTATTTGCAAGAATCCACCAATATTCACAACAATATAGCATTAGACTAAATGTTTCCAAAACCAAATACATGGTAGTGTCCAAGAAATCACACACCGAACCAAGACTCCTGATAGTGGAAGGGAGGAGAGTTGAGAGGGTATCAACGTTTAATTATTTGGGTACGATCATCTACGATACATGGGATTAAAGTAAATGTCGAATTGAAAAGGCCAGAATCTCCGTTTCTTCTGAGGAGAGAATTTTTCATTGTCATTGCACTAAAAATTCGAATGTTGGAGTGTTACGTGTTCTCTGTTTTGCTGTACGGGGGCTGAAGCATGGACAGTCAATGAAACTATACTAAAAAGAATTACCGCTATTGAAATGTGGCTGTACCGTCGCATACTGAAAATTCCCTGGACACAACGTATAACAAATGAAGATGTCCTCAGGAGAATGCGTGGAGGTCTGGGATTGGTCCGTACCAAGCGCCAACTAGAATACCTGGGTCATATCATTAAGTATGAAAAAATATCGACTGTTGCAACTCATACTCTAGGGTAAACTGGACGCAAAGAGATGTCCAGGCCACTCTTGGATGTAGAATTTATGTAACTGGTTCGGGCTCAGCTCAACTGAACTCTTCCGCATAGCCGCAAATAAACTGAGTCGCAATGATAATCGCCAATGTGCCAGAACGGATAAGGGACATTGAGAAGAAGAATATTTTTACAGATTAATTTGTTTTCCCTTGCTTGCCTTTGCCACAAATAGGTTCTGTATGTAACAAATTTTACATCATGCATTCTTTTTTTTTTAAATTAATTCGGTTGGTGTTTATTAAAACTCATAGAGAAATTATATCGCTAGTTCCAGTACCTGGGCTCCATACACCTTTTCAAGATGTTACCAATTTAAAAGTTGGCTTACACAATTATAGCCTATCTTACTTGCGAATGACATAAAAATTAATGAAAAAATTTTATTTCTGTGTTTGGTGAGGTTCTTGGAGAAACTATGGTTATCATATGCGTCGTCATATAATTTGTTGAGAACTTTTGATATTAGCGACCATAGTATTGTTGCTAGTCGTAGATCTGTATGGTCTCATTCCTTCCACCTCCAAAAAACAATTTTTCAGTTTCCTCGAAGCCACGCCTATTGGCATCGTCAGTCAGCAGACTCAACCTTGCTGCCACCATTTTACTGTTTCGTCCATTCGTGGAATTTAAAAATCTACATTAAAGATTTCTTTAAACTAACCTTTGAATGAAGTTTAAATTGACAACTGTCGGTTTTATAACTGTGGTTATAATTTTAGTAACAATTAGGATTTTATATGGCAATGTCATAGTGACAAAAATAATTTAATTAGTTTTCCTAAGCAATAAAATAAATAAAATATTTGGATATTTGCTCAAATTATGACAAAATAACTTTAACTTTCCAATTTTTCTCTCTAGTGATAAAATATTTTTACCCTGTAAAGAGAGATAAAAACAGACGCACTGTTCTTATAAACATACACTATAAAATAAGAATTTTACAGAAAAAATATGATATCAAGTAAAACAAACTTAATAAGTAAATTTTTTAACCTAGAATGAAAATTAACTTAAATTATTCTAATTTATTCCATTAAAAAGCTGAAATTTCCCCAGTTCACAGTTTTATAGTCGTTTTCTTTGGACGCAACCGACAGTTTGCTTGAAAAAAAACAACTTAATCTGAGTAAAAAAACTGCATTCGTGTTTATAAAAGAAAGGAAGCTAGCAACGGCGTGTCTAAACTGAGTTTCCTGAAAAAACCAACTAAAAACTCTTTTATTAGTAACTTTAGGATATTTCCAGGAAGCCTGTCATAAAGCAAAAACAGTAAGATCTATGAGAACATTTATTAATTTGGTTCAGATTCCGAGAGAAGTAAGGTTTTTCATTTTTGTCATCCCTGTTGTTTGTATTCTTTTCTCATTTTCTAAAAATAAAATGAAATATGTATATAAGCATATAGTGGTACGTAACGTTCGTAGGAAATCCACAAATAAAGGCATTTTTGAGCAGGGTAATAAATTATGAACATAAGATTACTTTTTAAAATAGTAAAATACACCCAAATATAAAACAATGATGTATGTCCGATCTTATTATAGTTTTAGAATACATATATATGTATATATATATATATATATATATATATATATATATATATATATATATATATATATATATATATATAGAACAGGAAGCTATCAAACAAACGACCATCTGCTTACAGTTAAAATCCGCATTGAAAAATGTATAGAGTAAATAAGCTTCTTATGCTCATATTTGTGGAATTTGAAAAGGCTTTTGTTTTTGTAAATCAGCCGACTTTTGGAAGCGCTTGCTGAGTGTCATCGATATTCCACTGTAATTAAATACATATATGAAAAGTCTACCGCTAATGTTAAAACACAAACTAACCAATCCACTAGCAAATTTCGAATCGAAAGGGGAGTGTGGCAGGGCGATACGCTCTCTCCCAAGTTTTTCGTAATACTTCTAGAAAGTATTCTACAATCAATAAACTGGGAAAAAAATGGGACTTAACATTGACGGTGAAAAGTTAAATCACCCCTGTTTCGCCGACGACATTGTCTTAATAACAGACAAAATGCAAGAAGTACAAACTACGCTACACATACTTCCGGAAGCTTCAGGAAAGTTGGTTTAAAAATCAATCTATCCAAGACCCAGTTTATGACAAATCTTGTATTAAGCGACACTCTAAAACTGAATACCGTAGAGATCGAGCAAGTGCACGAATATAAATACCTGGGACATGAAATCAGCATAGGACGAGATAACCAAATCCATGAAATTCAGCGGAAAATAGGTCTCTCCTGGGCTGCATATGGCAAAATGGCCTATGTATTCAAATCTAACTTTCTTATTCTACGTGTTTAAAAAGAAAAGTATTTGACAGATGCATACTCCCCGTTCTTATGTACGAAGCGGATACTCTCACAATGATGAAGAAAAACAAAAATAAAATATGTGTCATGCATTGTAAGATGGAGAGGTCAATGTTAGGTGTTACTCTTAGAGATCACATCCCAAATCAAGAAGAGAACGGGGGTACAAGACGAAGTCAAATTTATTCTATATCTTAAATGGAATTGGGTTGGGCATTTTGCTAACTTTAAGGACAAAGAAAATTATATAGTGGCTACCAAGATCCGAAGCCTATCTGAGTAGAGGTAGACCACCAAGTCGGTGGACTGATGCTTCGAAAAGAATGGCTGGAAATTGGGTACAAGCAGCCCAGAACAGAAAAAAGTGGCAAGGCTTAAGAGAGGCAGTGTAAGCTGATGATGATGATGATGTTATATATGTATGTGTCTATCTATGTATCTATCTAATAAGCTTTCTTTCATCCAGTGTTGGGACATAGCCCTCCCCTTCCTTTCTCCATCCCTCCCTATTATGTATCTTTCTGATCCATCCTAAACCAGTCGTTCTTCTTTTTCTTCTTCTTTATTAGCCCTGGCGATCCACTCTTGGATATAGGCTTTTCCCATAGTCCTCCATCTATTCCTGCCCTGAGCCACATGGCACCATTTCCCTTCAGCCGTCCTTTTTAGGTTATCCGACCGACCATCTTTTTTGGGGTCGTCCTAAACTTCTTTTTGTTATACGTGGCCGCCAATGAATAAGTTGTCCATCTTGTTGCGTTCTTGTCATGCTATATATATATATATATATATATATATATATATATATATATATATATATATACATATATATATATATATATATATATATATATATATATATATATATATATATATATATATATAGATATATATATATATATATATATATATATATATATATATATATATATATATATATATATATATATTATATCTACATAGCTCTCATCAGGTCAATTAGAGCTATGCCTAATACTTATTTTCTTATTTTTAATAAATTTAAATACAGTTGAGGAAAATTAGTAAAATCCCTGGATTAAGTAATTTACAAAATGATTCCTCCGGTTTCAAAATGATTCCTCCGGTTTAGGCATTAGTTGTGTCAACAATGATATATATGAACGGGGAGGGAGAGGGGAGAACTTTTATATCGATGGCCGGTCAATTGCCAAAGGCAATACATTATGTTTACGTCGTGAAACATGGTGCAAAAATACCTTCTTGTAATATATCTCAAATTGGTAAGGCAAAAGTATTTTAATTTGGTATATTGCCGTTGAAAAAGTTGAGTCATAATTAGTTTTTATTATTGTTTGCCTCTATAAGCAAAAGTAGTGCTATTTCTTATATAGTGTACATATACTTAAGTTTTAACCTTTATCTAATGTGATTTGAGCATTTCTAACTACGAAATTTTTAATTGCAGCGGAGAAACACCTTGTTTCTAACTTATTCTGAAACATACAATTAAGTGCATTGGTGAAATAGATGACAGTAAATAGTTCTGAATTTCCCGGTAGATGAGCCAGTTGGGGTAAAGTTTTTAGATTAAAGGTTTGAGATTCCACTGAGTTAGTTTTACGATTATTTTTGTTCCAGCCATATACCGGTTTTAATATATTTTATTTTCAAATCATTAAATTATGCATAACTCATGAGACTGAAAACAAAGCATATTTCAATTTCACGAAAAATGCGAAAATGAAATTAGAGATTTCTTGCGTCATACATCAGTAAATAAATATTATACTTTTCTTATTTAATTAAGATTATTCTTAAAACTACAGGAGCAATAATCGAGTTAATTTGCATAAAATATTTTTGTTTTTAAAATTAAGTAAGCTAATTTAAAAATTATTTTCACAATATTACCCAGCTCGCTTCGTTCATAAACGTGGATGCACTTTTCCGAGACTAAATTAAGTTATTTCTCAAACAAAAGTTTTTATAACTTTTCTGTCGTTTGGCAAAATTATTGCATAGTAAAAAGGAATGAAAGTGGAGTTTGTTGAATTTTTTTATTATCTCAGTTATTAATGTTTTAACAGTACGTTGGATCGTTCAGTTTTAATTTAGTCATGCTTATATGGCCTTTATTTCTCATCTTCGTTAAGTGACTTAGCCTGGATATTTTTTTAAATATTGTGTTTCAACATGCAAAATTAAAACTTATTACAAAATTACCATTTATATTTAGATAAATAATATTAAATTACCATTTATATTTATATAAATAATATTAAATACCATTTATATTTATGAAAATATTATTATTATATTTTATAAAAACGTAATTATGTTTTTATAAAAATACATGGATATATAATTAAATAAACCGGGCAAGTGCAAGTCGGACTTGCGCAATTAGTATTGCGTACGGTGATTGCTTTTAAAATAAAAAAATGTTGTTATCTTAAATGAGTTTTTAACAAAGTTTGTTTTCGATCTTTGTTGAAAACTGATGACCTTGAAATCTTTGTTTTTTTTATATACCAGATAATTTATCAAAAGTAATGCATTTGTGATAGTTTTCGTTCAATTTACACCTTGTGGAAAATATTCCAGAATTTTTTAAAAATTTTCTTATCTGTACTTTTCTAGATAAGCGAGGGGACAGCGCTTTTGGGCAATTTTTGAAAAATAATGTAAAAAAAAGTATGCGTATATAACATCATATGTCTTTTTGAACTTGTGTTTTTTACAGACTTTTATTTGACATTCTACTCGATGACCTGGTAAATTTTTTTTTTCACTTCCTATTTCACTCCCACTCAAAACTACACAGTTCCGATGAGGCCATTAATTAATATGTTAGTGCCAAATCAACTTTCTAGGTCAAATAGTTTCGGAGAAAATTGAGTGTGACAGACGGATAGACACCGAAGTGATCTTATAAGTGGAACGTACGGAACACTAAAAAGAAAAATTATTTGCGATAGTTAGAAAATCTGACCGTTTCTAGGGCATTTTTAAAGAAAATTTAAAAAAAAAAGAAATAAAATAATGAAAAATTTTCAGGCAGTGTAAACGGTATATGATATTTAAGGGTGCTGGTCGTCCTAGTAGTAAGTTTGGTCTTTCACGACTACTAAATGCTCGCCCATAGGTAAGCATACCGACTCCTATTTATTTTATTTCTTAAGGGATCATGTAACTTTTTAACGGTGAAATGATAAAAAATCTTTTAAGCAACTCAAATTAAAGTAATATCTTTATGGACTACCGCCTAAATAACCAGCCAAAATTTTATTTGCAAAATTCAATCGTGATATCTGTGTGTTAACTAGATATCGCATCAAGGGCCATTCCCAGATTGTTGGATTAATCAGTATTCTGTACAACCGGCTTAGCAAGGCACTGGCAGTCTTGGATTTGTGCCTAAATGGCCAAATGAGTAGTTGATTAAATCAATATTCAAAAGCAGTACCAGTGGCGATGCTGGTGGCCTAAGTGCTCAAATTTTAATGGTCAGGTGAAAAAGGGTGAGAAATGACATAAACGAGGTTAAAGTCAGATTTCACAGATTTATTGGATTTTAGTTCTATTCGATTGTAAGGATAATAGGGTACGTGGGGTACTAGGGATGATAGAAAATGGGGACTGAGGCATTTGGAGAACGTTGTGACAGCTTTGTTTTGGGAAAATCATTTTTTATGGTTAAGAAACGTATTTTTAAGATTTAAAAATATCATTTACAATTTTTAAATAAGGAGTTATTTGGATCTTCAAAATTGGCGAAGGTGAAGTAGAATGTTCTTTTTCAAACCTTCTAGTTTTCAGTTTTCTTCCTGTATATATATATATTTATCTACTTTAAACTACTAAATAGATTTTAAGTGTTTTTCAAAAATATGGCGTTTTCTTTATACTAACATGACATTTAAGCTAAGCTAATTTAGCGTACTCTCGCGAAATAGAGTAAATTAAAGGAGCGTTGTGACATCTAGGCAGTCAGGCCTTTGAAGAAAGAAGAAAGCTATAACCGAGGAGACTCCAAGCTTTAGCAAGGGTGTTTGGCAATAAGCCAATCAGGTTTTAGAAAGTTTGTAATAATGTATGAACTTGCCTAAATTTTCAGTTTTCAGAAAAAATCAGGTATCAGTTGTAATTAATCATTATTGTGAAAATCTAAATAGTCAACCTTAATTAAATTAAATAACTACTAGCCTTAAATAAAATGATTGATCAGCATTATAAGATATAAATAGAAGATCACTCTAAAAACAAGGCTATTCTCCCACAGCAGTTTAAAATAATTAATATCATCGCAATAATATTTTTTGGCTTCCAGATTTTGGCGAATTTTAATATTTTATAACTCCTGGGCAACACTAAATAGTATATTTTCTAACAAGTGAGAAAAATTTTGAACGCACTTATTACACGCTACATTTTTTTACTAGTTTAATATGAGAAGTTATACCTGCTTGATTAGCTGGGTTGATAGAAGGGTAGAAAATAAGAGTAAAAAGTAACATGCTTGATAACCTAACCTTGTACTGTATAGACAAGCATACAAATAGCATGTAATAACAAGTGTAAAATTTACGCACGCTTTCAGCTGCATGAGTTTTACACCAACTCTGTGAGGTAAATAATTTTCAAATATACTTTTTTAGTAGTCATAAAAAAGACTATTTCTTGGCAACGAAGGATTTAAATCAAGAAATACTACCCGGCGTGTTACCGTGGTTGAGATTTCTGATGTGACACCCAAAACCCTCGCATTTCCACATTTCTCTTGTCATGATGTTAAACACACTTGGTCTTATAAACCCCAACTTATCGGCTATTAAACGAATATTTAATCATTAGTCACAAAACACTCTTCACCCTCCGCACTTTGATGTGCGCAACGTTGACCGACGCCCGAGCGTTTCTCATTCTTGACGTTTTCTTTGCCCGTTTTAAAGTCCTTGTGCCACATGAACACTTACGCTCTTGATAAACTTGAGATCCCGTAGACCTGTTGTGGCATATCGTTAGCAATTTTCGCAAGTTCGATGTTTTTGACTGGCACATGTCTGAAGGAGATATGTGCACTAATCTTAATATTTTTAGGGTCTAAGTTATTTTCCGGTTCAAAAAAAGTAAAGATGGGCTGGCCATGCAGCCAGACAGGACAACGACAGATGGGCCTACAAACTTACACTGTGGCGCCCAAGGGAAGGTAAGAGGAGTGTGGGAAGACCTCAAAGAAGGTGGAGAGATCACAGAGAAAAATTGGAACAGAACGACTTTTGACAAGGAGAGACGGAAAGAATTGGAAAAGGCCTACATCCAGGAGTGCATGGGAGCAGGCTGAAAAGAAAGTTATTAATCAGTGCTTACTCGTATAAACATTTTGGAAAGAACAGTTATACGTAGGCGGATACACATTCCAAATAACTGGTACCATTGTTATATCTGTAAAAAAGTTTTTGTAATTCTCGTGTAATCTTCATGAACATCATCTGTTTCGGAAATAATCTTTAACTAATCTGAATTAACTTAGCAGTTCCCGACTATTTTAAATGGACGAACTTTGGCTACTGGCAGACAGGCATTGGTTCAGATAAGTCTAAATTAACCTTCAATAATTATAATCATTTGAGCTAATCTCTACCTGCGACAATAACTTATCCACAGTAAACTCAATACAGTAGCGAAAGTGGGCTCCAAGTTGGTGACGAGATTTTGACGGCACGTGCATCGATGGGTCCTCTTTCAAAATGGTCGCTCAATGTTTACATCTGAACTCGAAATGTGTCTTTTGAAATGAATTGTCGATCGTTTCTTGATGTGTATATGAACTTAAAGACAGAAGGAAGAGAGAGTTTGTAAAAAAAGAGAATTAAAAAGTTTGTAAGTGAAGAGAATCGAAATGGTTGACAAACAATTTATATAATCATGGGGAAAGGAGGTTAGTATTATGCCGTTGACAATTTATTTTTGTATTCAGTTACTTTTTATTTAAAACTATTTATATTTGTGTAAATTGTAAATAAAACATATTCTGTGTACTCTCCATAGGCTTCTAGATTAGAGAGGGTATTTAAATCGCACTGATGAAGTCACATTTCAAAAGATATTTATTAGAGTGGTAAAATTTTTTTTTTTTTCAAGTTCTTCCGGCTTAGCTTAAATATAATTCTACCTGTGAGAAAAGAATACTCCGTGTGTCAAAGGTTAATAACACAGGTAAAGATCCTCATAAGAGGCGGAATTTATTTTAGTTATAATGAGGCAAAATCAGGCCTAGAAATATTCAATGTGTATTCGGACATAAAAATTCCTTGCTGAATTCAAATATGTATTTAAAAATTTGGGTTCCATTCAGTTTCCACTTTGGGCCTTATAGAGTCCCAACAAAGCGTCCTGCCCAAAATCTGATATGCTTATTTAATTCCCTGGGGAAAATACTAAAACTTTTGTCTGCAACATTTTTTTTGAAAATGCCCCCCAGTCAAGTTTTTCACTTGTATTCATCTCTTTTCTAACTTGTTTTTTTTTTATATTACTCATGCTGCATTAACTTGATATTTTAATAAATCAAAAATTTTCAAATATTTGTATAATATCTATGGTTGTTAATGATAAAACTTTGCACAGTAACATTATTTGTGTTTAAAATCTCCCGTTGGTCCCCTTTTTAACACGGCGAATTGCCACGTGACCTCTTGAAAACGGAGACCTGATTTTCCAATACGTTTGAAAATCTTCTTTTCGCTACTGTAATGGAATTACTGTGACTTGCCTTTCAAAACTTTGTTTTTTTATTCATTCAAAATATTTTAGGAGATTTATCCATCTAAAATGTCTCTGAAAATTGAGTTTTGCATTGAAAATTATTGTTTCTGAAAATTTTGTTTACAAGATTTTATGCTTTCTGAAATTTCGCTGTTTTTGAAAATTTTTCAACGTTAACTTTTAAACATTATAGGGACCATATTATTGTTATTACCATAGCTGTGTTTAAATGTATACTTAATTTAAACCAGCATACAAGTATTTCGTATAGTGTAGGTACAAGTTACTTCCAAGTTTCTATACATTCAAAAAACCTTTTGCATTGGATATATGGAAGTCCTTAGTTGTAAGATAAAAAATTATGATCTTGAAATAAGTTTGTTAAATTGGACGTCTCGTCTACAATTACTTACGGGATCCTAATGCATTATAAGCGATCAGGATGCTGAGTGAATACCGAATCTACTAGTATTTATATACGTATGTATATATATATATATATATATATATATATATATATATATATATATATATATATATATATATATATATAGTAGTTTCACTAGTCGTGACAAAGTGTAGTATTTAATTTTTACCTGTAATGCGATTTCTCTTGCGTATGTATATTTATGTCAAAAACTTTGGTTTTTCTTATGTTGCGGCTAGTGTGTCCTATCGAATGTCGATGTTCAGTTGAAATTAGGTGTTTGTCATCTCCGGTCACGTGCAATCGAAGACGAGACGTCAGAAAAACTCCAATTTAGCACGGTCTGATACCAGGAACGTCTGATTTCTGAATAAAATTGTCCATATATAGGTGGCAACAATTTATTTTAAGTATTCCGAATTTATTTAGTGGATTCAAGGTCCCTTGAAACTTTAAAGTACAGTCAGAATATAACCCACAAAGGTATATTTCACTTTATATGAAAATTTTCTCAGACATTTCACAAATAAAGCAAAAACGCTATATTCTCATTTTTATGTAAAAAGCACAACTTTTTATCATACTGAGGCAAGTTACAATTCCTTTCTTTCGTTTTTCCTTGGAGATTTTCTCCGGCCAAGTAAGTAAGTAAGGTTAACGAGGCCATAAAGTACTCTGCCTAGCGAGCTTCCTCTTTTTTGTAAACACGGATGTACTTTTTCTTTTGATTCCGCAAATATTAACATAATGTTTTGATCTTAAAAAGATCCAAGCGCAACAGGCACACCGAATTAAACCTATGTAGTTTTCTAAAATACTTTTATTTTCCGGAATATGATTTAATTCTTTTGAAGAGATATTTTTCGAAAGAAAATATTTATTTAACTGTATAGAGAAAATTTATTTAATATTATCTACTACTTTGATACAACTTAAGCTGTCTGCCTTAAGACACAGAGCGTCATAGTTTTTCAAAATTAAAGACGCTAATTATCTTTTTGAATATATCAGATGTTCCAAGAAAAATTAGTGTCGTTTTAGTGTTCTGTGTGGAACATTTACGGGATCACTTTGGTGTTCGTCTGTCCGTCTGTCTGTCTGTCACACCCGATTTTCTTCGAAACTATTTGATATAGAAAGTTGAAATTTGGCATAAATATAGAAATTGATGACCTAATCAGGACTGTGTAGTTTTGAAAGTTAAATTTTGACTTAAGCGGTTAGTTTTGGGCGCTGTGATCGGAAGTAAAAAAAAATACCAGGTTATCGAATGTGGTGTCAAATGGAAGCTTATGAAAACACGAGTTCAAAAATATATATGACGTAATAATTGCGTACACTTTTCTTTACATTACTTTTAAAAAATCGCGAAAAATCGCCAAAACTCCTGTCTGCCTACTCTATCTCTAAAAGTATGGAACAAAAAATTTTGAAAAAACTTTGGAATAGTCTCCATAAGATGTAGGTTAAGCGAAAATTATCACACGTTTGATAATTTATCTGGTATGGTAAAAAACTATTTGAACGCCAAAATGAAGATTTATTTCGATACTGTCTCAAGCATTAGGTAAGTTAAAGAGTTAAAATATTTTTATTTTATGCGTTTATACAAATGTTAAGGTTGTAAATATTTGTTTTAAGTTTTTACCATTAGATTTTGGATTGAGTTAGATTGATTTATTGGCTCTTAGGTAGCTAAGATTAAAAGACTATTATACATCATTGACTAAGAAAAAACGTGAAAATACATATTGGATCTCAAGATACATGTATGTCACATGGAACTTTTTGTTTTATGCTGGTTGGTCTGATTAGTCTGATGAGTCAGTGTTCTAAATTTGACCGTTTTATGAGTAACATTTAAAATAGCAAAACAAATATTTTCGTACAATTATCTTATTTAGGAACCATTCTTTGTTATTTTTTACTTGAAAATTCGATTCTTTTAAGGAAATATTTTTTAACTAAAAGCTAACAGGCTTCCCACAAAGTTTGGTGAACGAGACTTTTACAAAATTTTCAAGGTGTCTGAACCGAAAAGAAATAATTGGTTAATATTTCTTGATTTGCCGCATTTAAATATATTAAATGTTGTGGTGGGAATCATGCTTCCAATCTCATTTATGATTAAATTAACGTTTCTATATACCGTTAAATATTTTGAAATTGGCTGTTAAGGGAGTTTCCCGTGATGCTGTTTAAGAATCCGATGACAGATTTAAAAAATTCAATATAGGATCCAATATGACGGCCAGAGAGTACATAAATTCATTTAATTTCTTTAAGTAATTTGAAATTTTTGTGTTTTCAATATGTTTATTTTTTGTACCTGGACGTTTAAATGAAATATAAATATTTTGTACTTAAAGCTTAGACTTTTTTATTTCATTTCACCTTTAAATATTTTTCCTTTTTTAAGTTTAATGATTAATAATTAGCAAAAAAAAAAGTTTTTAATGATTTTTTAATATCTAATATACTTTTAACTGTAACTAAAAAAAAATTGTACGACTTTTTTTGACCATTTCGTAGTGCTTTAAACGTACAATTGCCGGCGGCGCAATACAAATTTTCATATTTTAAAACTCATCCAATGTGGATATTTTTAATTACGAGGCTGGTTTGAAAAGTCCGTGCAAAGTCCAAGAGATGGCACCATCGGCGCGTATCGAGGTCATGTTTAGTTAGTAGCATCTCTTGAATGAACGCACACCAAGTTTCAGCCATATTGGTCAATTTCTTTGTGTTTGGCATTCGTGTGAATCAAGGAAGTCGAGTGATTTTCAAGAAATAGACGAAAAAGAATTTCGTGTGGTGATTAAACATTACTTTATGAAAGGCAAAACGCCTCAGGAGACTAAAGAGAAGCTTGATAAACATTATGGTGACTCTGCACCTTCGATTAGAACAGTTTATAAGTGGTTTCAAAATTTTCGGACTGGCCATATGGGCACAAGTGACGCTGAACGTTCTGGACGGCCTGTGGAGGTTACGACTCCAGAAATCATTGATCAAATCCATGATATGGTGATGGATGACAGAAGAGTTAAGGTGCGTGAGATTGCTAGTGCTGTGGGAATCTCGACTGAACGGGTACATAATATTTTGCATAAACATTTGGACATGAGAAGTTATCCGCAAGATGGGTGCCGCGATTGCTCACGCTTGACCAAAAACGGAATCGTGTGAAGTGTTGCAAGGATGGTTCGCAGCTGTTTCAGAAGAATCCGGAGGACTTTAAGCGTCGTTTCGTCACTGTGATACATTACTATACTCCTAAGACCAAACAACAATCTAAACAATGGGTTACCAAGGGGGAATCTGCACCAAAAAAGGCGAAGACCGTTCCTTCGGCCGGAAAGGTTATGGCGACTGTCTTTTGGGATTCGCAAGGGATAATCCCCATCGAGTATCTGGAAAAGGGTAAAACTATTACAGGTGAATATTAGTCATCGTTATTGGACCGTTTGAAAACCGAGCTGCAAGAAAAAACGCCCGCGATTGGCCCACAAGAAAGTCCTTTTCCATCACGACAACGCACCAGCACACACCTCCGCAGTTGTGGTCGCAAAATTAATGGAAATAGGATTCCAACTCGTTTCACATCCCCCCTATTCTCCAGACTTGGCTCCCTCGGACTACTATTTGTTCCCCAATTTAAAGAAATGGCTGGCGGGACAAAGATTTTATTCAAACGAGGACGTGATTGCAGACACTAATGGATATTTTGCAGACTTGGACAAATCCTATTATTCGGAAGGGATCAACAAACTAGAACATCGTTGGACGAAGTGTATAAGCCTAAAAGGAGACTATGTCGAAAAATAAAAAAGGTTTACCCCAAACACATAAGTAGTTTTTATTTTTGCACGGACTTTTCAAACCAGCCTCGTATTCCTATATTGAAACTTAAGGTATAATAATGATACGTGCACGAACGATGCGCGTAGGCTTTCAAATTAACCTGTTTGGCTCGCTACATTGTTTGAATCACCTATCCGAATTTTTAATAAATTCTCACGCTAATAAAAAAATAATCTGAAAAAAATCTATGTACTATTTTTTTGTAAAATTTCCCACTATTTCACGTGGTGTTATTAGTCTTTTGATATCTTTTTTATTTTTCGAGATATTAGAGAAAAAACCAAATTTTTTATTTCATTTTAGATTTTCTGGGCTTAACGTACATTATACTTTAGCAAACTTTTTTTTATCGTACTCTACGTCCAGAAAATTACTTGTGTGCCAAAATGCAGACTGTTAACATTTAATGAGAGCTCAAAACCCCTGACGACTGGGTTAAGAAACATAAAGTTTGATCACAACCCAACTTTATTAATCTATTTTTTTTTTAAATATTTTTTCAAAATATTGGACGTTACAAAATTTAAATTTATACTTTTTTTTTAAGATGAATTAGTTTTGCATCTCAACCTAAATTTATTTTATTCTTGTAATTAATGTACGTTGCGTTAAACTAGCTTTAAATGCGGTCGCATTTTTATAAAGTTTTAATTAATTAGATAAGAATAATTTTGTCCTGTCTAAAAGAAGACTGCTTTCCGTGATTGTAATGGAAATTTTACCGAGCTCATTTTAATGCAAAAAGATACGGATTTATCCATTAGTGCATCTTTATTTTCCTAGAAAGAACTGAACATTAATTCTTCTTTAAGAGTAATTTAAAGAAAACAGTAGAAAACACACCATTCTAAAAGACGATACACATTATACTGGACGCTATAAATTTAAATATCTACCAAGTATAAAGTGGCAAAGTTGATCTGTAGAATAATCAAGCACCACACTTTAGGCAAAAATAATTAATAATTAGTGTTCCGCACGGTGATTGCTTTTAAAATTAAATAAAATCCTTACCAAGGCTAAGTTAATTAGGTCCCTGACATATCTTAAGATCCAATATGTATTTTCACTTTTTTTAGTCAATAATGTGTAATAGTTATAGTAATTTAGCTACCTAATAGCACAGCCCCACAAAAAAAAAGTGGGGTATACTTTTGATGCGATATATCAGATCCGTAGTATTTTTGCCCGCTGATCACGAATCTGACGTCAGAATATCGCCATCACATCTCAATTTTTTTCTAACCTCAAAAAATAGGTAAAAATTAGTAAAAATTAAGAAAAATATACTCCTAAAAAATTGATTCAAGCTTTTTCATGAATCCAAAGATGTATTAATATGTATTCGGACACGCTAAGCTAATATTCATCGGTTGGATTAAGCCATACAGTCCTGTTTTCTTTCTAACCTCAATAAATCAGACAGATATAGTGCTTCTCGAATGCAAAAACGAATTCAAATTAAAATTCAACCGATTCTTACCAAATTTGGTACACGGGGGTTTTTTGGGTTGCTGATCATGAATCTGAGGTCGGATTTGAAAAATTCAAAATGGCGGATCCAAGATGGCGGACAAAATTTTTGAAAACCAACCGATTCCTACTAAATTTGGTATACAGTTGGGGAATCCTCAAACCTGATACTCTTAAACCCTAAACCCTGAAACCTTAGACTCCCACACCCTGTAACCTCAAAAAATAGACCTCAATAACCCTGTAACTTTAAAAATGAGACCCAATAAACTCAAAACCAGGACTTTTAAATCATATACTCTCAAAATAGTAGACCCTTAAGCCCTAGAATTGCGAAGGTTAGACCCGCGCCTAACTTTCCTTTTTTTGGCTGTATCTTGTTCTTTTTTCCGCGAATGACCTATTCAAAGGCTTTCTGCCCAAACGCTTTTGAGGACTTGTTTCTCTTTTTAGCGACCAGCAATAATCCGCTAGCATATGGTCATCCCATCGTCCTTGATACCGATTTTCTATGATTTTCAGATCTTTGTGAAAACGTTCCCCTTGCTCCTCACTGTAGTCACCAAGATTATCTGGGAAATCATCGATGTGGGAGTCCAGGAAATGTAATTTTAGATTCATTAAGCAACCTAATGTTTGAAAATTTTTTACCATTTTCTCGACTATTTCGTTGTACTTAGGACTTTTATTATTTCCCAAAAAGTTTGTTGCGACTTCTTTAAAACTAAGCCAAGCAGCTTTTTTAACTTTATTCATTTTAGTAACAAATAATGAATCTTGAAACAATTTTCTTATTTGTGGCCCGTCAAATACGCCTGCCTTAATTTTAGCTTCAGAAAATTTCGGAAATTTTTTATGCAAATATTTGAAACATGGGCCGTTTGTATTTAATGCTCTCGTGAATTGCTTCATAAGTCCAAGCTTAATGTGAAGCGGGGGAATAAGAACTTTTCCTGGATCTACCAATGGTGGAAACAATACATTATTTTCACCAGGAGTGAACGATTCTCTTGTTGGCCAAATTTTTTTCTTATAATGACGTTCCCTGTCTCTGCTATTCCACAGACATTTATAACAGGGATAAAGTGTAAACCCTGACTGTTGGCCAAGCAATATTGTTACAATTTTCAGATCTCCACAAATTTTCCAGTTATGATCAGCATATTTTATTTTTATCAAAAGCTGCTTCATTTTTTCATATTGCTCTTCCATAACTATGGAATGAGCAATCGGAATGGGAGCGTAAACGTTGGTATTATGCAGCAAAACTGCCTTAATCCTTCGTTTAGAAGAATCAATGAACAGTCTCCATTCTTCAGGATCGTATGAGTTATTTTGAAATTCATCCATTAGACCTTTTATATCGGTACAATATGAAAGTGACAATTCCTCGTCCATTGTGAAATATTTTCGAAATTCTTCATCTCTGTTTCTATAATAAGAAATCGTAGCTTCTGGCTTAAGTAAATGTCTTTTCTTTAAAAAGGAAGCAAGATGCTCTGAACCATCTTTGGATAAGCCTAAATCTCTGACTAGATCACTACGTTCTGACTGTGATACGACGATTCCATGTTGCTGGTCTGGAATATTTAATCGCCTTCTTATTGATGTACAACATTATTTTGCAAGAACTGCAAATGATGTGGGGAACCCAATCTGTATCCTGGTGCTGTATTTCAATGTTAAAACAATCCTTATATAAGGTTTTATTCTTATCCGTTATCGGTGACCCCATTTTACTCAATACGTGTTGACAGCAAATATAACAAAATGAATCACTGTTTTTATCGCACTTATGAAAAGTCCTTGTACCGTGAGACCGTTTTCTTGTAGCATTATACTCTACATGAGCCAAGTCACCCACACATGAAGAGCTACGGTCGTTGGATGACGACGGCTGCGGGCCCGCTTTCCCACCCTGACCAACCGCCGATATTGGGTTTCCGAGTCCCTGCATCGTAATTCTCTTTCTTCTACCTGCCATGACGGCACCTAAGTCGTCATCCAGGGACTCTGCCGGCTAGTGGATTAACACCGTTGCCCACCATCCCCACGTGGAGGTGCCCTGGATGCAGGTAGAAAAATAAAAATCGACCGATGAATTTTCTCGGCGTTCAAAATGGCGCGAAAACATCTGCCATCTTGAATTTTGCAAATCCAACCTCAGATTCGTGATCAGCGACCCAAAATATCCCCGTGTACCAAATTTGGTAAGGATCGGTTGAATTTTAATTCGAATTCGTTTTTGCATTCGAGAAGCACTATATCTGTCTGCTTTATTGAGGTTAGAAAGAAAACAGAACTGTATGGCTCAATCTAACCGATGAATATTAGCTTAGCGTGTCCGAATACATATTAATACATCTTTGGATTCATGAAAAAGCTTGAATCAATTTTTTAGGAGTATATTTTTCTTAATTTTTACTAATTTTTACCTATTTTTTGAGGTTAGAAAAAAATTGAGATGTGATGGCGATATTCTGACGTCAGATTCGTGATCAGCGGGCAAAAATACTACGGATCTGATATATCGCATCAAAAGTATCAATCTAGCTCAATCTAGAATCTAGTAATAAAAGCGCAAAACAAGTATTTACTACTTTAATATTTGTTTAATTATCAGCAAATAAAATAAGATTCTTTTGTCTCCCTACAGGACCGACGCACGGGCAGTAATGTACTAAACAGTATATTAACAGAACTTTCACAATATTGTCAAGTCCCATAGTTTTCATAGTTTTTTTTTTAGTACCAGAAAAATTATCAAACGTAATGCTCCATCTACACTTTATGAAGAATATTCCAGGATTTTTTCAAAATTTCTTGATCAGTATTTTTTTGAGATACGGGAAGGGGCAGCGATATTTGGCCAATTTTTAAAAATAATATAAAGAAAAGTGGGAGCAAGTATTACATCATATATATATTTGATCTCGTGTTTTTACAAGCTTTCATTTGACATCCCACTCGATGACCTGGTAAAAATATATTTTATTTCCCATTTCACCCCCAAAACTAACCCCCTAAGTTAAAATTTAACTTTCAAAGTTACATGACTTTGATTGGCCCATCAATTTCTATATTTGTGCCAAATTTCAACTTTCTCTGTCAAATAGTTTCGGAGAAACTCGAGTTTGACAGACGGACAGACGGACACCGAACTGATCACATAAATGTTCCGTACCGAACATTAAAAAGAAGTGAACTAAACTATTAGCGCACTTTTTTTAATGAGTCAAGATAAGTTCTAAGTAATAAAAATTGACCTAATCTAAATGTATAAAAATAAGCAACCGAACCCAATCTAACATCGTATCATGTTGCAGCCATAGCAAGGAGAGCTTCTCAAAAGTTGGGAATATTCTTTCGAACCAGAAAGCTTTACACTCCACAACAATTCTTTACTAAGCTCAAATTCGACCAACTATGGAATACTGCTCCCATGTTTGAGGCTCCGCTCCCAAACATACACTGCATTTGTTGGATTCTATTCAGAGAGGAGCTGTTCGTCTGATTGGAGACCCGGAACTGACCGGCGGCTTTGATTCGCTGGAACATCAAAGAACGGTTGGCGACTTGAGCCTATTCTACAAGTATTTTCATGGAAAGTGTTTGAAGGAGGTGGCCCGTTTAATTCCTCCCAGAGCGGTGCATGTTAGAAATACATTTCGCGCTGATATTTCACATCTGTATGAGGTTCAGCTTGTTACTCCTCGTTCAACTCTTTTCAAGCAGTCTTTTTTATATGGAGAACATCATCCCTTTGGAATAATTTGCCCAGGACTGTGTTTCCCACCGAGTACGATTTACAGCGATTTAAGAACAACGTGAATCGTTTTTTTCCGCACACGTGTCGCTCCTGTAGCGCTTTAGGGACCTCCCTGCAGCATGTATGCTAGACCCATAAAAAAAAAATCGTAAATAAACCCAACCTAATCTAAAATTGTGAATTAATCCATTTTCAGTAATGATTAAAGGATTTTACGAGATGAACATGAATTTATTTCATAATATTTGTGAACACATTTACAAATAAATTTTACTCTAATTCACTTTGAGCTCCAGTGTTGGAAGCTAAATTCGATGAGGTACTACCTTATTCTTTTGAAAGATGAATTTTACTTCCCTAGCAAAAACTTTTGTGAATACAATATCAATGGGTCTCTTGCTAAAAGCTACCCTATTCATGATATTTAAAAATTTAAAAAAAAATGGGGAATATTCATGTGACCAAATGACATACTTCTCTAATAAAAATAAATAAATAATTAAAATATTAGTAAAACTTACATTTATCGTACGACATTGTGTTCATGATTTTAGTGTTAAAATTTCTTCCCCTTTATGAAGAAAGCGAGTTATTATCAAACTACAAGAGATACACGGTATAAAGTTACTCGGTTGTAAACGTGAAGCTACATTTTTGACCTAAATAAATGACTCCAACTGTTTTGAATTTTAAATATAATTTATAGTCGTAGATTATTAGAGCTAGAAATTGTTAAATCTCGAAGGTTCCAGTTCTAACTTTTATTTACAAAACTTTCCTCTGGCTAAGTCAGCTAGTCATAAAATTTTTTTCAATCAAAAAACATTTTATAAAATAATAAAATTGGATAATTAGAATAATTGACAAGAATTTTCCTTATCGCACAGAGGGATTATTCTAGAAAATTAATATATTCGCCTAGCACACGTGCTGTAGGGAAATCCCTAACGCGCTACAGGAGTGACACCTGTGCGAAAAAAGCGATTTATGTTAGTCTTAAATAGCTATAAATTATACTCGGTCGGAATCACAGTCCTGGGAAAATTATTCCAAAGAGATGAGGTTCTCCACATAAAAGACCGTATGAAAAGGGTTGTACGAGGCGTAACAAGCTGAATCTCATACGGAGGTGAAGTATTAGCGCGACGTGTATTTCTAGCATGCACCGCTCTGAGTGGAATTAAGCGGGCTATATTCATCAAAAACTTTTCAATGAAAATACTTGTGGAATAGACTCAACTCGCCAACCGTTCTTCGATGTTACAACGAATCAAGGCTGCTGGCCAGTTCCGGGTCTCCAATCGAGCGAACAGCTCTCTTCTGAATAGAATCCAATAAATGCAATGTATGTTTGGGAGCCGAGCTCCAAACATGGGAGCAGAGCCCCAAACATGGGAGCAGTATTCCATCGTTGGTCGAATTTGAGCTTTGTACAGAATTAATAGTTTTTGTGCAGTATAAAGCTTCCTAGTTTTAAATAATATTCCTAGTTTTTGAGAAGCTCTCTTTGCTATGCATGCGGCATGTTTATGCTGCCTAATTAACGTCCAGCAACTTGAGTGACGATGCTAGAAGAATGGTGTGTCCTGACATCAGTATGTCGGGTTCAGCAACGTTAATTTTTTTAGAAGAAACTGCTGCCTGAGTTCTTGTAGGGTTAAAGTCTACTTAGTTACTGTAGTTACTGTCACTTCACATACAGTTATGGTTCAGGTTTTGATTTAGTTGAACGACTTGCTACTGCCTGCAGATATTTGCATGAGAAGTGGATGTTCAGGCGTTCAAAGTGAATGAGAAAATAAGCGTACTGTCATCGGCAAAGCTGTAAATTAAATCCTTTTCAGCAGATCGTTAATGCAAATTAGAAAGAGAGTAGTAGTAGTAGTATGTAGCCTTGTGGTACACTGGCGATATAATGAACGTAATAGAATGAAATCCGTCGACTGCTAAAGAACGCTCTCTCAGGAAACACATGCGTCATAAACAGATGTTTTCAGACATACTACAAGAGCGCAGCTTAGCCATATATGTAGTACGCCTATATAGCTAGCGCCCTATCTTTGCCTGTAAGCGAAGCGAATGCTATTAAAGAGAGAACCAAGAATATATAATTTCCGGGAACTCGCACAGAATTAATATGTTCTTATGTAACGCATGCTTAGTTCGTGCGAAGTTCCGAGCTGGGGTGCGAGAGAGAAACGATCGTCTATACTCTACTAACGGCGACACACTTATCTCTCCATCTAGCAATATAGGAGTATGACATATATGAGCTTAGCCAATAATCCGTCATACCAAACGCATTCAAATACCTTGGATATATTAACTGCCACCGCTCGAGATTCTTCAAAGTGTTCAGTTGCGTAGTCTTTGCTGGGTGACAAAAACAGTTCATCCATTACCTATTTTATCAACTTATATTGCTGATCTTGTGCACTAACGTAAAACCTCTTTTTATCTTGTATAATTTACATCCTAACAACTATTATTTTTTGCATTTGATGATGTTATTATGAATAAATAACTTAAATTTGAATTGCATGCTGAGATGCAACTCAAAATTATACCTCTCATATAAATACAGAGGCACTTTTCCACTTAAAATGAATTATTTCCAAAACAGAAAGTTTCCGTTTCTGTCACGTCTAATGAAAATGAATATAAAATTCAAAGCTTAGAAAAATCTGTGTTCAACTAGTGGAACATAAATAAGGTTTGTTTAATTGCGCCTCTGCTCGAAATTAAAAATTTTCCTGGGTAATTAATTCTCGGCAAGCGAAGAGCTCGGTTTTATTGCGGCCATGTTTTTATACAAAACTTTCCTGTTGTTTTAATTGATCAGACACAAAAAAAAATATTTTTTTAATTAAAAGTTTTTTCCCGTCTTATAGAGATTTCCTATTTTAGACGTAATAGTTGCTGCACTAAAAGTTTAAAGTTAAATAATCTGACGAGAGATTGAAAATAATAAAAAATCTTAGCATGGATTTTAAAATCTAATATTTCAGGAAATGCTGTACCAAACTTTCCTATTTTCTATAAATATTTCCTCAGGTGATAGTGGCTGGTAATCAGTCCCACCACTAGTTTGGTCTGACCTCTTTTTAAACAAACGACGTCAGTTGTTAGTTTTTTTGAAGGACCTCCAACTATGTACGATTTAGATCTGTTGATTATCGTTTTGGTATACCAAACACTGATTCTGGATCCCTGTATGGTTTTGTAGTCATGGAGAAAAGAAAAAACAGTCGCTTTCCTGAAACTCGGTAAAGATTCAAACCATTCTAAGAGCCACAGAGCTATTCCACTCCTGTGCCACCTGTTTAAACTCCACAAGAGTTTAATTCCAACAGAATCGAAATATACGTTGGCCAAAAACTGATCCCGCAACAGGGGGGATTCAGACCAGGGAGGTCATGCACTGGTCAGGTTTTAGCACTAACAGAATACATAGAAGGGGATTTTGAAGGAAGGAATATAACCGGGGTCACTTTCGTGGACCTATCAGCGACGTATGATATGGTGAACCAGAGAAAATTTATAACCAAGGTTTACGAAGTCACTAAGGACTACGAGCTGACTAAGGCAATTGAATCAACCCTTCAGAACCGAAGATTCTATATTAGTAAGGATGGCAAGAAGAGCAGGTGGAGACCCCAAAGAAACGGACTCCCCCAAGGAAGTGTCCTGTACTCTTTAATATCTACATCAGTGACAAGGGTCGAAGAAACATTAGAAAAGGCTCTAACACAGTTGACGGGGTACTACAAAAATAACTCTTTGAAACCAAACCCAGCCAAAATTTAGATATGTGCCTTCCACCTGAACAAAACGACAGCAAAGAGGACACTACAAATACAATGGGATGGTATCATCCTTGAAGATAATGACCGTCCAACATACCTTGGTCTCATCCTGGACTGATAACTGTCGTTGAGGCACCACTGCCAGAAAATCCACCAAAAAGTGACAACCAGGAACCAACTCTTGAGAAAACTGGCGGGTAGCCAATGGGGGGCAAACCCCAGGGTGCTTCGAATGACAGCTGAGCCCGTGTGCTTCTCCATAGGTGAGTACGCTCGTCCTGTCTGGAATAGGTGGAAGCATGCCAAAAAAGTAGACGTAGCACTAAACGATACATGTAGGCTCATAACGGGATGCATGAAATCCACCCCCCCTTGAACTCCGCAGCCGGTTTTGAAGCTCCCTCGACAGCGGCGGAACAAACCGAGAAATTTAGGCAGGCTTTTGATCATCGCCACTCACTCTATGAAGTGTCTGAGCCCTCTAGATGCTGCAATTCCCGAAGAGGTTTTCTGAAAACAGTAACCATAGAACCGCGTGACTTTTATCCACTCAGGCAGAAACCGGCACCTGGACATGATATACAGTGAAAGTCATGGAGAGTCCTCAACCGTCTCCGAACGGGAGTAGTAAGATCTAAGAAGAACCTGTAAAAATGGGAGATAACAGAGGAAACAGAGACAAGTTGTGAGTGTGAGGAAACACAAACAATGAAGCATCCTGCAAGAACTGTCCAAATTCCTGCACCCATCTAGATTTATGGCTCATCAGACTCAATACTATGGACGTGGACCGGTATTGGGCTGACAAAATTTAAGTAGGATTCGGACACGAAAAAATAAAGTAAGTAAGTTGTAGTTCCGAATTCTTTTAATTCGTCTGCTTTTTCCCGAATGTTGTGGAACCCACAGTGGTTCAACCTTGTTGTTTCTGGAGGGCAGTTCTAACAGATCACGTTTACACTCCAGCGTGATTTTGGAGTTGCCTTGATAGGCATTGAAAGCCTTCAGAGCAGCTTAACTGTCTGAGAGAATAAATATTTGTTGGTTGCGATAGTCGAATAGTCGAATAGTAGAACACATGCTTGTTTCGCGTGAATTTCTGTTTGGACTATTGTTGCACTTGTCCCTAGTGGACTACTAAAACTCCATTGGGGCTTTTCTGGATATATGCCAGCGCCTACTCCGCCCGACGTTTTTGATCCACTTGTGTGTAGACCGGACTCGTTACTTTTCTCGGAGTCTCCACCTCCATTCATATATTTGGATCGCACCCAATTCTATATAGTTTATCGACGTTGTCACATAATCAGGTTGCACTACCAAAAGTTTATCGTCGAGTAGATCCATAACTTTTGTTTGCTCAAATTGTACAGATTGTTGTTTTCATTCCCGATTTGTTCTCATTCGATAGGCGCTATTGATAGCCCCACTCTTTATGTAAATATCCCTAGAGTTATTTCCATAACGGTAGTGGCGGTGCTATTTATAGACTCAGTGGAACATGAGCAAGCCGATCTCGGCAGACGATTTCGCTTTATCGTTCTCTGTTCTTTTTTCCGAAGCTATTTGACATAGAAAGTTGAAATTTGGCACTAATATAGGAATTGACGGTCTTATCGTGTAGTTTTGAGAGTTAAATTTTGGGGGGTGAAATCGGAAGAGAAAAAAATTTTTTTTTACTAGGTCATCGAGGGGGATGTCAAATGAAAGCTTGTAAAAAGAGTTTAAAAATATATATAATGTAATACTTGCTCACAATTCTCTTTGTTTTATTTTTAAAAAAGTGCGAAAAATCGCTGTCCCTCACCTTATCTCGAAAAGTACTAATCAAAAAACTTGAAAAAATTATGGATTATTCTCTACAGGGTGTAGATTGAATGAAAATTATCACGAGTGTTTTATCTTTAATACTTTATCTGGTATATAAAAAGAAACAAAAAATTTCAAGGTCATCAGTTTTAACTAACGATCGGAAAAAAATGTTGTTGAAAACTCATTTGGGATGTGTTTTGTGAAATCACTGATCATTTTATACTTCCGTAACGAAAATTTTTATTTTAAAAGCAATCAACGTATGGAACACTAATTGCGCAAGTCCAATTTGCACTTGACCGGTTTTTTATTTACACTTAAGATTGACGTTGTTTACTCTCTGTGGTATGTCGCTTCGGTCGCAACATAAGAAAGACACTTGTTAAACAAAATAAAATGTGTTTAAATTGTTACATAATCTGCTGTGATATATGCAATTACAATATGAATTTCTTTGTTTTTTCAATTTGAGTCACGTGGTAGACTAAATCGGATAACATTATCTGTCAGTATCAATACCTCTTCAACTATCTTTTTTTCTGTTTCTTTCAGATTAGCGTAAATTAGTTCTTCTTTTCAGCCTGCTCTCATCTACCTCTGGATGTAGGCCTCTTCCAAATATTTTCATCTTTTCCTGATCAGAGCCGTTCTGTTCCAAATTTTTTCTACGATATTCTGAATGTCGTCTTGCTACCTTCTTTGAGGTCTTTCCACACTCCTCTTACTGTCCCTTGGGTGTCATATTGTCAGCTTGTAGGCTCATCTGTTGTTGTTGTCTCTCACTAGGTAGCCAGCCCATCTCCACTTTAGTTGAGCCGCTCTTTCCAGAGCATCCGTCAGTCGTGTTCTTCTTCGGATTTCCTTATTTGGGATTATATCTTACTCCAAGCATAGCTATCCCCATTGCACGCTGCGCCATTCGAAGTCTGTTCATCGACTTATGTGTTAGCGACATTGTTTCAAGACCGTAAGTGAGAACTTGCAGTACACACGACGTTTTCATTTGATGTAAAACGGATGAAGTCTATATTTCAGCAGTTTACTAAATGTTCTTTTATTCGTCAAATCCATCCTGAGGCGCGTTTCGTCGTATCACGGATCGTCGGTCAGGCTAGGAATGACAAACAAGAGAACAGAACTTACTGGTACTTATTCCAGAAGTTACGGAATACGATGGTAGGATATAACGAATTGTAGTAAGTACGTTTACCTATTACTCCATCGAGAGCTGTCACAGCAGCTTTCAAGTCGACAGAGTAGTTGACACAGTCAACGCTTAAACGCAGGTAAGCCTACTTAGTATAATTCGTTGTATCCTACCATCGTTCGTTTTCTTTTTGAGGTTTGCAGGGATATCTCGTGATCAGAAAATAAACCCGAGTTTACCAAAAGTTACCCTGCCCTTCGAAAAATTTCTGCTGGTTGGTTTTCCTTTCCTAGTAGTATTTTTTGTCCGAGGTTTACATATTCGGATATGTTCTCTAATGGCCGATTTTTGAAGGTAATCGTTATTTGCTCTGGACTCATTATCTTTGCCTTGCAGTTCTTCCAACATAGTTGTTAATTCACTGAGTATAGTACCGATTAGAACGATATCGTCAGGAAATCGTAGATAATCGTGTTCCATCTATGTTAATCTCCTTATTTTGCCAGTCTAAGGTCTTAAAAACGTCCTCCAGTGCCAGTGTGAACAGGTTTGACGAGATCGTTTCTCCTTGACGTACTCCTCTTTTTATCTGTATTTTTGAACTCCTCATGTCTTCATTTACTAGTATTTGGATGTACGCATTGTCATAAATATATTTAATAAGAGTCGAGTATCTGGTGTCTATCCTAGCGTTATCTAGGGTTTTTAAAACTGCCCACATTTCTATAGAGTCAAAGGCTTTCTGGTAGTCTACGAAAGCCAAGTGTAAGGGTATATTATATTCCGTGGCTTCCTCAATGAGCGTACGTAGTGTATGTAGGTGATATGTTGTGCTAAATTTCTTTTGAAATCCAGTCAGATTGATTGATAAATCCATCTTGTGCGTCAATTTATTAGTTATTATTTTTGTAAGTAATTTATATAAATGGGATAGTAGATTAATTGAACGATAATTCTCTATTTTGTCTTTATGGCCTTTTTCAATGTAATAACAACCTCAGCATTTATAATAATTAATATAATAAGCACTTGTTTAGTAATATCCTTACACTTTCTCTTAAGTTCTCGCTTCCAGTTTTTAACATTTCTGCAGTAATATGATCTTCACCTGAGCTTCTATTGGTTTTCGTGTGCTGGAGGGCTATTTTTAGTGTCGACAAAGTTGTAAATGTTTTTTTTTTTTTTAAAGCACCAAAGACCCTCCATTAACAGTTGAATTATTATTTTTTTATATATGCCTGCAACGTATACATATATTTTAAACTATTATATATGCCGGATGCTTTTAATATGTAATATAAATGCAAATTAAAAATATAATAAAAAAGCAGCTATAATAAAAATGGTTCAAAATTATGTACCCTAAATAGAAAATGGCTTAAAAATTAGAGATTTCGAGAAAAGGCCATTACAAATTTTAATTTTGTTCACTGTTGAAATCTCAACAAATAAAGAATTAAATTAATTTTTTTAACACAAATCAAAAATTTTAGTTGTATATTGTCTTAAAATATACTACTCCCTTAACCTTATTTTATTAAGAGTAATCTAAAAAATTAAAGATCGGTAATGCATACTAACACAAACACGTCCCTTGTATCGTTTTTTTTAGTGTTCCGTACGGAACACTTATAAGAACACTTCGGTGTCTGTCTGTCTATCTGTCTGCCTGTCTGTCACACTCGATTTTCTCCGAAACTATTTGACATAGAAGGTTGAAATTTGGTACTAATATAGGAATTGATGACCTCATCAGAGCCGTGCAGTTTTGAAAGGTAAATTTTGATTTAAGGGGTTAGTTTTGAGGGGTGAAATCGGAAGTGAAAAAAAATTTTTTTTACTAGGTCATCGAGTGTGTCAAATGAAAGCTTGTCAAAACATGAGTAATATATATATATATATATATATATATATATATATATATATAAACACTTTTCTTTGTATAATTTTTAAAAAATCGTGGAAAATCGCTGTCCCCCTACCTTATCTCGAAAAGTACTGATCAAAAAATTTTGAAAAAATTTTGTAATATTCTCCACGGGGTATAAATTGAACGAAAATTATCACTAGAGCATTACCTTTAATAATTTATCTGGTAAATAAAAAAACACAAATTTCATGGTCATCAGTTTTCAGTAAAGGTTGGAAACAAACTTTGTTGAAAACTCATTTGGGGTATGTTTTGTGAAGTCACTGATCATTTTATACTACCGTAACAAAAATTTTTATTTTAAAAGCAATTAACGTACAGAACACTAATTGTGCAAGTTCAACTTGCACCTGACCGGTTATTTTATTTTAACTTAAAAGTAAAATACTTAGTTCACTAAAAATTGGGTTTTATCGTAAAAATGGACAGACCAACTGAAACTGAAAACTGTTTTTCGTGACCTCGGGATCCTGAAACGTGAAAAAATGCAAAAATTTCGGAGGAAGTGATATTTTTTAAGAATACAATTATCTTTTTAAAGGAGGAATTAAAAATAATATTAGCAGAAACTATAAGTTTTCTCTATACTGCGGAAATTACAATCTTAAAGCTCAGAAATTGCGAGAGTCATCTTAAGTCAAGTAAAGTTAAATTTTCAAGGTAAATAACTCCCAAGATAAACAAACAATATCATATACGTTGCTCTTTCCAACCATTTTCTTATGCCGTCGGTTTAGTTCTGTCACTTGATACTCGTATTTTAACACGACTGTGGTTTTTGCGTTCCTTTGTAATATGGATTACTGGTCCAAGACATGGAGAAAATAAAAATTCCATATATATAAGATATTGTATTGTTTTTAAAGGTAAAATAGCTAAATTTTTATCTCCCAAAAAAAAACGGATTTAATATTTCTAATTTGTTTAGTTGTTTAGGGGGTACAGCGCGTCGACTTCTGTGGTCATTTGGCGCCCCGTTTAAAATTTGTATTAAAATATAATAATGTTATTTTTATATCGTTTGGATAATTGTTGATATTGATATTGATCGTGTGTCTGTTTTATTCTCATCTGGGAGGAGTAATCAGCCTCGAAGATATGCTTAACCGAGAGAATGGTAGTACAGATTCTGCATCTCGGTACTGGTTTTTTTTAGTAGATATGAATGAGTTTGATATATATGTCCTATAGCCAGTCTTCTTAATAAAATATTTTTAGATCTTTTATCAGATTATACTTCACAGGATCATTTTTATAGTAGATTCTGTAGTAGATCATTTGTTTAGATGAGTAATAGAAAATATAAGGCGTTCAAAACAAATAGGACCTCTATCCAAACGTTTTAGATGTCTTCACTATTTTATGTTTATGTCGGGACGGATATTGATGAATTATCATTGCCAGTTGGTGTTTGCATATTAACAACTACTGATGAATATTTATCTTATGTTGAGAATTCTTCTTAATCAATAGAGTTCAAGATGATATCAAGAGGATAGCTGGTAGAGACTGGGATCAAAAAGCACAATACAGGGCAAAATGGAAAGTATTAGGAAAGGTCTATGTCCGGGAGTGGACGAGGTAAAGGCTAAAGAAGAAGAAGAATAATAGAGTTCATTAGCAGGTAAGGGTTTTTTTTTTTTTGTATATATGTCTTAGTAAATAATTTTTGAATATTTTTTAAAAATTTAAAGCAAGAATTAAACTCCAATTTAAGTAATCCTTCAATTTAGGCAACCTCACAATCAAGTTAGTCATATAAGAAGCAAAAATTTAAGAAATCCTATATAAATATATTTTGACAATACTAACTGTTAAGCCAAAACTACGGATTTAAGGGCATTGTCCATCAGTTAATAGAAGATTAACAGAATCTCACCTTAGAGAATCGGTTAAAAATCTGGCCTCTTTTTCTTTTTAGTCTTCCATACAGAACACTTCGGTGTCCGTCTGTCTGTCTGTCCGTCTGTTACACTCGATTTTCTCCAAAACTATTTAACATAGAAAGTTGAAATTTGGCACTAATATAGATTGATGGCGTTATCAGAGCCGTGTAGTTTTGAAAGTTAAATTTTGACTTAAAGGGTTAGTTTTGAGGTGTGAAATCGGAAGTGAAAAAAATGAAAGCTTGTAAAAACACGACTTCAAAAATATATATAATGTAATATTTGCGCATACTTTTCTTTGTATTATTTTTAAAAAAATTACGAAGAAACTCTGCTCCCTCTTATCTCGAAAAATACTGACCAAAAATTTTTGAAAAAATTCTGAAATATTCTCCACAGAGTGTATATTACCATTAATAATTTATCGGGTAAAAAAAATTTTCAAGGTCATCGGTTTTCAGTAAAGATCGGAAAAAAACTCATTTGGGGTGTGTTTTGTGAAGTCACTGATTATTTTCCAGCTCCATAACAAAAATTTTTATTTTAGCAACCAACGTATGGAACACTAATTGTGCAAGTCCGACTTGCACTTGGCCGATTTTATTTTAAATAGGAAATTATATGATTAAGTATATATAGACAGAGATGAGAACATTCTCGGTAGCCTTTTGCCAATTTATAAACAGAATAAACTAAAAGAATCATCACAATTGAGTTTTTTAGGGAGATATTCAACAAAACCTTTAAATCAATCATTTTTAATTGAATATATATGTCAAAAGTAATTCCAGTTTAGGAATAAATAGTTATGAGCCGTCTGACTGTAATTCTCATTTAATCCTCTTGTCATCATGTACCTGGCTAAGCTAAACCTCGAATATTGATTTATTGTTGCAGCTTATCTGTTGTAATGCAGGCTTGGAAATTCTATAAGCAATAAATAACAACGTCTTGTTACATCGTTCATAACCATAATCAATAACCCTTTCAGTATTTTACTGAGAAATATCTGACACTTATGTTTACTTTTTTCCAAAGAAAAATGTTGTTAATAATAATAATATTAGTATTAATACACTAAGAGTGGTCGTTCTGGTCTCGGCTTCGCACGGGAGTTGTTATGTTACTTTTAATTTTTCGTGATAATTTAGTGTAGACAAAAACAGTATGTCTAATATATTTTTTTAAGACAGTTTAAAATATTTCTTTATACGTCACATTAAGAGGATTTTGTCCGGGTGCCATAACAAACAGATTATATTTGGACTTTTTTGTCTGGTCTAGCCTACCCCTACTCATCATCATCATCATTATCTTCTTAACAATAATAAGGACTTCTTGTCTTATCCTCTTTTATCCTAAGCCAGCTCTCTTCTAATCTCATATAATTCTTTTTGCAACATCTTTTTGACAAAACAAAAAACACACAAGGATTTCTTAGTCAGACGTCCCTTACCTTCTTCTACCCTAATATAAGGTCTTTCTCCACTTTTTAACGAAAAATAACCCATTTTAGCCTTTTTGACAAACTTTTTAACAAAAAAATCACCTTCTATTGGGCCTTTTTATCAATTTTTTATCATAAAAATAACACCACTAACTTTACTAACGCCTATTTTTCATCTACACACCCACACATCAACCCTTTTCTAATGCCTTTTTAACAACCCTTTTTTTCAAAAAACAACCTCTTCTAATGTTTTTGGACAAACTTTTCTTGAAAAGAGAACTACTAACTTTATTAACGCCTTTTCACATCTAGCTTAACCCTATTACACATTAAAAATAACCAAGACAATTCTAACAATAAAACTCATCATCATAATAAAGACTTTTTAATCGAGTCTAGAACACCCCTCATCACCATAATAACGACCTTTTGGTCAACCAACATTAACGCGAGTTTGACCTATAACCAATACCACACACATACACTTCGACGACCATGATCATCTTCAGCCGAAATAATACTACTTCACGTAGAGTTGGTTACACTGTCTCATAACGTATTTTTGACATCTGACCTAACTCTATTATACACTAACAATACCCTAGATAGCAGAAAAACTACTTTTTCACACAGAGTTGGCAACAGTGTCTCACACCGGAGTGGGTTTAAAAATAGCACAAAAAATGCAGATTTGAGGCCCATAAGAAAATATATATTTTGCGGAAGTTCAGTTATTGTTGGTTCTAAATCTTCTATCTCTATATATTTAAGTAAGAATTTTATTATAAAACTAGCACATCTATGTATATAAGAGTGCTGTATAGTATGTTTTGTGAGAAAATTCTTATATATCAATATGCTTTGTGATAAAATTTGTGTTGTTGGATGGATATGAAAAACCGCGTATTTTGAAACTTAGTCTAATAATATATAGATGGCACAATAATCGGCCGGGGGTTAACGTTGACAACCAAATAAATTGTATACTTGACTGCCTCTATTTGAACCGAAATTATATGTTTATTATTTTTCTATTTCATTTTTTATCGTACTCCCTTAAAATATGTCCTTCCCAAAAGTTCAGGCTACATATCAGTCAAAGATTTGTTTTAAATCGGATTGGTAGTTTCAGAGATTACCTCCTACAAACAAACAAATAAACATACAAACTTTCCTTTTTTATTATTGGACTCTAGGAAAATGAAAACTAGGTTATCTTTTTATTACTTTCAATTCTAATATGGAATGGGCGTTAAATAGATGGGGGATTTTTTATAGTTTCAATAGTATTATGAGGATTTTCCCAGGTTTTTTGAATGGGATAATGAGCAAATCTAATAATTTATAATAAAACATATAAAATGCCAAAGAGGTGAAGATGGGAGGTAGAAAAGTAATTGAGTATTTGTACTGTTACAGATCTTTTTTGTAGTTTTTTCAGTCAAGGAATTGAAACATTACATTTTTATTTCATCATTTTCATTGTTAACATGAAAAAAAAAAGTTTAAGAGTCATTGTATCCTTAATGTATAATGCGAATTTTTCCTAGTTTTTAATTAGAATATTAGATATTTAATATAAAATAATTAACTTTTCACTAATAAAATATATACGGGGTGAAAGGGGTGAGGTAGAGCTAAAAAGGTGGTTATATTATCTTAGTATCCATGTTCTGTCATTATTTCCAATTGTAACAGAAATAGTATACAAAAGAGATTGAGATCCGGTTACTAAAAAAATGTTTGAGTTTGAAACGTCTTAAGTTTCTTTACTATTAATAAATATTTTATTTATTAAATAGAAGCCGTTATTTGCCTCTTATATATATCTTAATTTTTGAGAATGAATTGAGTAGATATTAATACTGATAGCGCAAAAACTAGATATAAGCTAGCTCGTTTTTAGTGTTCCGTACGGAACACTTATAAGATCACTTCGGTGTCTGTCTGTCTGTCTGTCTGTCCGTCTGCGACACCCGATTTTCTCCGAAACTATTTGTCATAGAAAGTTGAAATTTGGTAATAATATAGGAATTGATGGCCTTATCAGAGCCATGTAGTTTTGAAAGTTAAATTTTGACTTAAGGGGTTAGTTTTGGGGGTGAAATCGGAAGTGAAAAAAAATTTTTTTACTAGGTAATCGAGTGTTGTGTCAAATGAAAGCTTGTGAAAACACGAGAGTGGAATATTCTCCACGGGGTGTAGATTGAGCGAAAATTATCACGAGTGCATTAACATTAAAAATTTATCTGGTATATAAAAAAAAAACAGAAATTTCAAGGTCATCAATTTTCAGTAAAGATTGGAAATAAACTTTGTTGAAAACTCATTTAGGGTGTATTTTGTGAAGTTACTGATCATTTTATACTTCCGTTACAACATTTTTTATCTTAAAAGCAATTAACGTACGGAACACTAATTGCGCAAGTTTAACTTGCACTCGATCGGTTATTTTATTGGTAGAGTACATGGAGACCGAGATAATTTTTGTACGCCTTTTGAAAATAGTCTCTATAGTTGTTTAAAATTTGGTTGTACTGTTTATTATTTTTTTGTTTGGGCACTATTCATTTTAGAATAAAAAGAATCTAAGTTCAGCTCAAAAAATGAAAAAATACTGAAGAGTTATTTAGTTGTTGAAATAAAATTAATTTACATACAACCGTTGCGTCCTGAAAGAAAGAGCAGGAGTTTAGTGAAACACTAAATTTAAATATAGAAGAATATATTATCAACAAAATAAAAATTCCTAACTTTATTACACTCTTAAAAATTACTTCTACTAAATAAAAACTCCTTAAGCTAGAAGAGTGTATACTATGGCATAGAGTCCTTAGATTAGGATTATTAAGTTTTAATAAAAGGCTTGATAAAACACAATATTAAAAGTTTGTGAAATTAACTCCGCGAGTTACACGTGTTGAGTAGTCGTTGGAAACGCACTTTTAGACAGGAAGTGAGATTTTTAGACTGGTCTGCTTATGACTTACGGATTGGTTTCTCCTCGTGGGTTTTCTATAAGTTACCTGGCTTCTCCTGGTGAGACTCTCATTAAAATATTGTCTCAGCCATCACCATCCTAATTTCATTTGGGCCTGCTAAACACTTTTTGACCCTAAATGCCTGAGGATGAGCAGGATATTTCAAGAAAGGAAAAAGGCCTTAAACTTGAGAGCTAGAAACCGTTACTGCACTACTACATCAATGAGAAAAAAAAACACTCTGGCATGCTGGAGAAGAAAGCCACTACGGCCTACTGGCGGAACAAAGCCGTTACTGCTTCATGATGGAAAAAACGCCACTACTGCTTCATGGTGGAAAAAGCCTTTAAAAATTCCATCTGGCTGCTTAAATATCTTTGTCTCTTCCTTAAAGTGACGTCTTTAAAATGGTTCACTTCCGGGCGAAAAAATGAATGCAAACTAAATAAGTCAAGTCGGCAACATGCGTTACACACTGCCGGTTTAAATTAAACTGCTCAAAAATTTAAAACACTGTTTTAAGCTACACTGCTCCAGAATTGAAATCACTGCAATAAATATAAAAATGTAATAAAATATAAATTATGGGGAGAAAAACAGTGTCGTAACATGATCTTAAAATCTAGGAAACAATGAATGTTACAAATTAAATATAGAACGAGTTTTAGAAATACAAACGAGTAAGTTGGCGGAAATATACTTGAAATAGTAAGTAAGTTATTGGATTTCCTTTTCTCGCTAACATAAAGTATTGTATTCGTAAAAAAATACTCTTTAAAATATTTCTTTTCTTCAGGTCTTAGGAGTTTTAGATCAAGAAAAACAATTTTTTTTGACTTCCAACTTCATAATAAATAATATTAAATATGACAAAAAGAAAAAAGGGTTTTTTTATGCACATTGGGAGGTTTTTTCTCAGCATATCTGACAATTTTTTGATTGTGTCCAAGTCTGTATGTTTTGAAACTATCACAAGATTATTCTGTCTCACTACTTTGATTTCGTATATAGGATGATAATCAAGTCGCAACGTTCGTGTCGCTAGAATTGGTTACTTACGTAGGACATATCCTGACAACTCAAGGATTGCGGAACAGTACCCTCGGACCTAAAACAGTTTAACATAAAACTTTTCTTGGTCAGGGTTATTTAATTTGCTCATGTTATTAAGTGCTCTTTACGGCGCTCATGAGTTTAAACCAGTATACGAAAGACTTTTGGGAACGAATAAAATAAAATAAATTTTAAAAGCGTAATAAAATTCCTATCCGATGAATTTACACATTCTTTTGCTCCTTAGTTTCTACCGTTTTCTTTTCCTGAATTATCATAAAAATATTCCTCTGAAGAAACTTTCAGCGAGTTGTATAAGTTACGGAGAAACGTTTCTCTTTTCGAGGGCTTTTATTTTTCGCCGAAACTTACATTATCAAAACTTTCAAAAGAGATTTATAAGATGATTCAGAGTAAATTAACTGAAATCACTGTAGTAGGGAAATTTTAGATTACTTTATTACTTGTATAAGTTTTGTTGTATTTTAGTAGTATCCGAAATATATGCTTAATTAATATATTCCAATCTTAAGATTCTGGTTACTACAAAAATTATATTGTTGATATTCTATATTTCCTTGCGAAAGGGAAGTATCAGGTTAAGTTTTGAAAGCGACACCTATGAAGCATCACTTGAGCCAAATATTGAACACTGTCATATGAACACACCCTAAATTTCAAGTCAATCTGTCAAGTCATTCATTGTTTATCAGTTGGTTAAAGTAGACGTGCTTGAGTATGTTTTAAACATGGAAAAAATCGAATATCGTACAGTGATAAAATTCTTTGTTTTGAAAGGTTTATCGGCAACTAAAATCCTAGCAAAGTTCGTCAAAGTGTTAAAGGAGCCTGCTCCTTCATTTCCAACTGTTCACAGATTTATTCTATAGTTTAAACGTAGTCGCACAAGCGTTAATGATGATCCACGTTCAGCACGTCCAAAAACTGCAACAATTGAAGAAACTGTGATGGAAGTACAAGATATTGTAATGGAAGACCGTCGAATAACCGTGGATGATTTAGCAGCCAAAGTAGTCAAAGTCGTCCAAAAAAATTATGGCATCAGTTTTCTGGGATGCAAAAGGAATTTTGTTAATTGATTACCTTCAAACTGATAAATCAATCATAGGAGAGTATCATTGCAACCTTGCTGGATGAGAAAATTCGTGAAAAAAAGGCCTGGTTTGCAGAAGAAAAAATCATCTTTCAACGTGACAATGCACCTGCACACAGAAATGGTTTGGCAACGGCAAAACTGGTCGGTTTAAAGTACGAATTGTTTGAATATCCACCCTATTCGCCAGATCTGGCTCCGTCTGACTTCTATCTGTTCCCAAACCTCAAAAGATTTCTATGTGGGAAGCATTTTTCAACAAATGATGAGTATTTTGAAGGTCATCAACAAAACTGCTCCAGAGCTGGGGTAAATGAATTTAAAAATTGCTGGAAAAAATATATTGAGCTTAAGGGAGATTATACTGAAAAATAAATATATATCGACTCATTAATTTATCTTGTTTCATTTCCGCTTTCAAAACTTGACTGACCAGTATTACATTCGTGAAAAAATCTTCTTTGCATTTCAGGGTCCCTAGATGACGAAAAACATAGTCCTCTAAATATATTTAGTATTTTAAATTTTGTTTATTTTTTAAGTAATTACGAAATTTTATCTTGGCTTTTGGTTGCTAACACGACCAAATTTTAAGTATGATGATTTATTGTCAAACATATAACAGGTTAAAAGGCTGGAGGAGTGGGTTGAAGGGGTAATTTCAAATATATTGTATACACGACCTTTTCAGGGTTTTTCCCATAGAGAATTATGAAAATTGTGTTAATTTGATTTATGACCAAACACATAAGAGATTAAGGTAATGGGAAGAGGAGTATAGAGGTTACTTCGTTTATATCGTATTACACGCCCTTTTCAGGTTCTTGGAGTCGAAAATTCCGAGAAGTGTGTTATTCCTGCACTAATATTTAATAACAAACATATAAAGGGGTAGTGAAGTAGGAAAGAGAGTAAGAAGGGTTGCCTCATATATATCGACCAGGATCGAGGAATCTGAAAATTGTGCAAATTTTTCTTATTTTCAATTAATCAAATATGTAAGGTGTAGAGAAGGGGGTTAGATAATATATTACGAATAAAATTATCTAATTTTTTACCTTCAAATATGTCATTGTTTATGGAGGCCTTATACCACTAAAAGCTGAAAAAATAATATCAGTCTCATTTGCAAGTTGGTTAACTTTCTTACCTCATTAACTAAAAAAAAAATGAAATTAGTCTAAGCTAGAAGCCTGTCCTCCTTCTCTGTCCTATTGCCCTTGACAGGTCCTGGTGACTCCTCATTAGCTGTTTCTTGCATCTGATCCTTCCAAATCTCTCCGTTTAGGGCCATTTGGCCTGCCTCATGTAGGGTTTTTCCAACAAGGGGCTGCAGTTGATCTATCCATCTGCCTCTTGATCTTGATATTTTTTTTTTTAATTAACCGATCTATGACGATGAAGGTTGGACGAAGTTTGAAGAAAAAATCAATCGTCGAAGAGATATTTTCCCGTAAATAGTTAGAGATATGTGAAAACAATATAAGGCAATATTGTTCGCCTCAAATAATTCCACAAAAAAGTCCGTGACAGCATATGTCTATCTACAAAGGTTAATCCAAAGTATCGAAGTAAACATATGAAAAATAGACGTGTTAAAATACTTCAATTAAAGAGAGTAATTTAGGTAGGAATATATAAATCCTTATTAAATTAAATGCTTTCTTTGTATTGTGTATTTAACGAAGATAAAAACTGTCTTTAAATAGTAACATTTGGATGAATAGTTCAGATTTACAAAGGTGTTTCTGAACTCGCGCCGCCCACAACTGATTTTAAAAGTAGGGGCTCCTACAATATTGCTAGGTAATTTAATTCCTCCAAAATTATGATATTCTGCCGCAAAATCCCATGTATTTTCGTATTGCCATTAAATCTGTATTTTTGTGCCATTTTTGGACCCAATCCGGTGTGTGCGCGTTTGTGCGTGTGTGTGTGTGTGTGTGCGCGATTGTGCGCGCGTGTGTGTGTGTGTGTGTGTATGTGTGTGTGTGTGTGTGTGTGTGTGTGTGTGTGTGTGTGTGTGTGTGTGTGTGTGGGTGTGTGTGGGTGTGTGTGGGTGTGTGGTGTTGGTTGTAAGTCAAAAGAAAATGAGGAGTTGGCTCAGCAAAATGCCCCTATTATGGGTATGCTAGACTCGGTTAAAGAGTCTTTATTATGACGATGAGATTTATTGTTAGAATTGTTTTGGTTATTTTAGATGTGAAAAAGGCGTTAATGAAGTTAGTAGTTTCTTTATAAAAAGTGGGTCAAAAAGGCATTAGAAAGGGTTACTGGTTGTTTTTTGATAAAAGGATTTTAAAAAGGCATTAGAAAACCGTTAATGTGTGCCTGTGTGTGCATTAATGAAGTTAGGGAGCTTGTTTTTGTGATATAAAGTTGATGAAAGTGGTCTAATATGAAGTGTTTTTTTGTTAAAAAAGGTTGCCAAAAAGGTCTAATATGGGTTGTTTTTTGTTAAAAAGTAGTTTATAAAGGCCTTATTTGAGGGTAGAAGAGGTACGATCGTCGGACTAAAAAGTCCTTATGTGTTTTGTTTCTTTAAAAGATGTTTAAAAAGAAATTATATGGGGTTAGAAGAGAGCTCAATTATAGTAGGAAAGGGTAAGCCAGAAAGTCCTTATTATGGTAATGAGGGGTTGGCTGACCAAAAAGACATTGGGGGTATGCTAAAAATAATTTTTAATGAGGGTAATTTACCCTCATTTCTGGGTGACACCAAGTATAAAACAAAGTCCCCTGTCGCGTCTGTCTGCCTATTTCTTGATTTTCTTAGTATAGCCTGTCCCAAAATATAAGATCCTGTTTTTGCCGTTTTAAGTTGGCAATATAAAAATTCTGACCTTTTGTTTATGATAGGTTGGAGAAATGGACTTAAGAATTTTATTCATTAATGAAAATAAATAAAATTAAAAGTGTTTTTGGAGATGTTTATTAATAAATGCATGTAAAAACAAATGGATAAGAAGTACAAATATACAATTTGAATAATTGGGGTTTATAAGGGGGGACATATTGTATAAATAAAAATATATTTTAACTTCAGCCTAATTCGGTTTCACTATCACTGTCATCAGCTGAGGTAATTATCAGTGGTTTTATATTATTTACATAAATATATGAACGTTCAACTTTAACAACGTGCTGAATGGAATTCTTCCAGCTTTTACGAGGTATATCATTTATAACTTTTTTTATTAATTCAACCACTGACACGCTTAAAGTAGAAGAAACTTTTTTGATTTAACTTGATGCCATTTATGTTCAATTGGATTAAACACACAATAATACGGAGGAAGCCGCAAAACAGTGTGTCTCATTTTCTCAGCCATACTATCACAAACATATTTCTTTTTCAATTTATAGTCTTTCAAAACTTCCAAAAGATCACGTTTTTAATGTCATTTTCTGACATATATTCCTATATTTCCGATTTGGTGTTGGCTGCATTAGGAATCTTATTTAGTAGGCGACTATGGTAACTTGCATTTTCCATAACTGTAATACTCTGTTAGGGAACATTTGGCAAAAGGGGATTTTGAAACCAATTTTCAAAAAGTTCTGCGGTAGTGTCTTCGTGACAGTCCAAACTAGAATCTTTTATTTTTTTTGCAGATAATAGTAGACAATTTGAAACCCAGCCCTTTTCAGATTCAGCATGCAAAATGGTTATTTGTTTACCTTTATTTGAAGGTGCGTTAGTCTGACATTTTGTACTGCTGTCAACCCACCCTTTTTGCACAGTGTCATGGGTATAGAACCATGTTTCGTCAAGGTAAATTATTGGCCAATTCTCTGATCGATACTTTTTAATTCCTTGTAAATAAGTATGTCGCAAGATTCGTAATCTTTGTGACTCCATCACTACTTGCCTTTTGTTAATTTTTCGGAACGTGAATCCCATTATTAAGAGAATTCTGTGAATTGTTGATCGGCCACATTGTATATTGGTTCCGTCCTGCACCAGTCTTAATTTTATTTTATTTAGTGTCGGCACCAACTGCTCTTCATACATAGAATATAGTTTTCTCCTGATGACGTCTTTTTCACAATCGTCTACATGATGCATTTGAAAATCTTTCCGTTTTTTCCTGTTCCTGAGTGATGGTTTTCCTACAATATCCTTAATCGTAGAAATTGGGGTTTTTGTTAGTTCACTGGTTTCTTGCAAAGCACTTTGTTTATTCAAATTTCTTTTTACCAAACTGTCGTAAACATTTTTCACTGTTTGTTTAGCGTCAAGTGATAAATGTTTTCTCTTGCGATAGCCACTATTTCAATTTTCCCACGGACGCCACATAATTAAAATAGAACCGTTACGTTGTAAGTAAAACTAAAAATAAAAATAATAAAAAGTATCTTTCGAATCTTAATAGGGACTTGTGGTCATTAGGCCTATATTATCAAATACTTAAAGGGCTCCAAACCGGGTTGCCAGGTAGTAAATGTATAGGTAAAAATAGATCCAATATGATTGCAGGTGAAAGTGAGGGCGGTATACAAAGCAGGTAAAATAAAAATACGTTTATCGTAATACCTTGCAACTATGCACAAAACCCTAATAGGGTCGTTTATTGCCCCACTGAGAAAGCAAAAATGCAGGATCTTATATCTTGGGATTTACTTAAACTACTGAATGGATTTTTTTCAGGTTTTCACTAATGGATTAAATGTTGGACTGTTTGTTCTGGCATTCGGGGAAGAGTTACTTAATGTGGTGTATAAAGAAATATTTTAAATTATCTATATTTTAGGCAAGCTATTTTTGTCTATACTCAAGTATAAAGACGAGTTAAAGAGTAACATGACAACAACTCCCGTGCGAAGCCGGGACGGATCGCTAGTTGTAAATAACTTGTAAATTTATACAATTTTGTTTTGAAATTTTTATTTTATAAAATTTCCTCACGATATATGTACATTCTAAAATTGCCGTATCTTGTACAAAAATCTCGTATAAAAATAAAACTTCTCTTATATTATTCCCCAAGGCTGTTCCGTCTAGAAAGTTCTCGGAATTCTTGAGTAGGGTTTAATAACCTCGAGCAATACTGCTCTTAATTTAGAAAAAAGTATCTTTTGTGTGGTGTACTTAGTATTGTAGGAACGTATATTAAAATCAGTAGAAAGCTTTAATAAAAGCTTTTAAGGTGTTTTATTTTGTGAATAAAATAGTAAAAATGTAAAATTTGCCACATCTGTATATATTATAAAACGCAACGTCTCTGTCTGTCCATTAGTACGCTTATCAGTCGAGAACCACTTATCCCATTTACGTGTTCTTTTTTTTAATTCATACATATGTTCTCTGGTCAGCTAAGTTGGGAATGTGGAATCTTTGGCACAACGACACTACTCAGTATATACCACCACTACACCAAACACTTTATTTTTGCACTCGACGCGCGTTTCGCTAACAAGGTTAGCTTCATCAGGAACGATGACTGACTAAAGCTAAATTACAAATCTACTCTATTTATATTCAGCCTAACCCTTGAATTACTCAGGCGGAACTAATGGCATAGGCAAAGCCATCAGTTTCGGTCAAGCAACCAGTAGATGGGACTATCAGGAATAGGCCCCCTGTCTTTATTTAAACTACTTTTACATTTTATAATTTCCATACTTTCGTATGCGTTCAACAATATCCTATCAGATACATTTTTAATTAATCTTAGATTATCTACTGTTACAGTATGATCAGCTTCAAGGGAATGTTCGGCAATGCTAGACTTTTCTGTTCTATTGTATTTTAAGTGGGCTAAATGTTCTTTAAATCGTGTTTTAATTGACCTTTTAGTTTGCCCAACATACTTTTTGTCACAATCATTACAACTAATTTCATAAATTCCACTTTTCTCACAATTAGGAGTCTTATCTTTGGGACTTCCTAAAATATTCTTCAGTTTGTCTGATGACATATATACTAAAGTGAGGCCCACCTTATTAAAACACCTTATTGAGTCCCCTGCTATATTTCGGATTATACGGTATGGAGACATACTTGGTGTTATTTTCTTCGCGATATTTCAATTATTAAAAATAATAATAGATAAGAATTTGATATCTATAGCAAAGACACTGTAAGAGATAGATATATTCCTAATGATTCATTTCATTGCAAACAACACAAATTAGACTCATTACATTTTTTAGTTCATCGTTTGGCCACTTTTCCTCTGAATAGAGTAAACTTTAATAATGAAAAGAATCGTATTAGAAATATAACTAGAGTTAATGGTTATGACGATGACTTAGTAAACAAGCTAATAAATAGACATAAGTTCAGGTTAAATATTCAGAATTCCACCTTTGTTACACGCGAAGAAAAGAACAGCAAGTGTTTCTCCATACCATATAATCCGAAATATAGTAGGGGCTCAATAAGGTATTTAATAAGGTAGGCCTCACCTTAGTCTATAAGTCATCAGACAAACTGAGGTATATCTTAGGAAAACCCAAAGATAAGATTCCTAATTGTGAGGAAAGTGGAATTTATGAAATTAGTTGTAATAATTGTGACAAAAAGTATGTTGGGCAAACTAAAAGGTCAATTAAAACACGATTTAAAGAACATTTAACACACTTAAAATACAGTAGAGCAGAAGTATAAATAGAGTAGATTTGTAGTTTAGCTTTAGTCAATCATCGCTCCTGATGAAGCTAACATGGTTAGCGAAACGCGCGTCGGGTGCAAAAATAAAGTGTTTGGTGTAGTGGTGATATATACTGAGTAGTTCTCTGGCCAGGTTTTAGTACATATTTTGTTACGTTAGGTAACACAGTGGCGATAATAGTGAATCAAGTCGGAAAAAAATATCTGCTGTGATTAAATAATTTGATAAAATAAGTGGCTCAAAGGGTCAACGCTTATATGCTACTTTTTGCGCGCGTTTCAAAAATTGCGTCTATACCGCAGAGCAATTCCTCTTCAACTCAAAGTTTAATAATAAAATAATAACTTGTCTTGAAATGATCTCTATTTATCTTTTTTTTTTTTTTTTTTTTTATGGGTCTAGCACACGTGCTACAGGGAAGTCCCTAAAGCGCTACAGGAGCGACACGTGTGCGGAGAAAGCGATTTACGTTGTTCTTGAATCGCTGTAGATTGTACTCGATGGGAAACACAGTCCTGGGTAAACCATTCCAAAGGCATGATGTTCTCCATATAAAAGACTGCTTGAAAAGCGTTGTACGAGGAGTAACAAGCTGAACCTCATACGGATGTGAAGCATTAGCGCGACGTGTACTTCTAATATGCACCGCTCTGGGAGGAATTAAACGGGCCACATCTTTCGAACACTTTCCATGAAAGTACTTGTAGAATAGGCTCAAGTCGCCAACCGTTCTTCGATGTTCCAGCGAATCAAGGCCGTCGGTCAGTTCCGGGTGTCCAATCAGACGAACAGCTCTTCTCTGGATAGAATCCAACAAATGCAGTGTATGTTTGGGAGCGGAGCTCCAAACATGGGAGCAGTATTCCATAGTTGGTCGAATTTGAGCTTTGTAAAGAATTAACAGTTGTTGTGGAGTGTAGAGCTTTCTGGTTCGAAACAATATTCCCAACTTTTGAGAAGCTCTTCTTGCTATGCCTGCAACATGTTCATGCCAGGACATATTTGCTCCCAAATTAACGCCTAACAGATTGAGTGACGATGTTAGAGGGATGGAGTGCCCCGACATAACTATGTCGGGTTCTGCAACGTTAACTTTTTTAGAAAAAACTGCCGCCTGGGTTTTTGTAGCGTTAAATTCCACTTGGTTACTGTCACCCCAAGATAGAATTTCTTCCAGGTCTTTGTTAAGTTGAATGACTTCCTGCTGTCTGCGGATATTCGTCTGAGTAGTCGATGTCCGAGCGTTCAAAGTGAATGAAGAGATAAGTGTACTGTCATCTGCAAAGCTGTAGATTGGATTCTCGGTCTTTTCCAGCAGATCGTTAATATAAATGAGGAAGAGAGTAGGAGACAGTATGGAACCTTGGGGCACACCGGCGTTGATAGTGAAGGTGTTAGAAAGAAATCCGTCAACCGCCACTCGTAAAGAACGCTCTCTGAGGAAACATGAGAGCCACAAACAGAACTTTTCAGACATACCATAAGAACGTAGCTTAGCCAACAGCCCATCGTGCCAAACACGGTCAAATGCCTTGGATATGTCAAGAGCAACCGCTCGAGATTCTCCAAAGTGTTCAATTAGTTGTTCCAAACATGTGTTACATAAGTCAGAAGATCTCCTGTTGATCTATTTTTTTACGAAAGCCATATTGGTGATCACTAATAATGTTGAATCCTTCAAGATATTTTAGAAGATGCTGATTGATAGCCTTTTCCATGACTTTCGATATTATTGAGAGTAGTGCGATTGGTCGGTAGTTATTTGGCAAGGTCTTCTTGCCTTTTTTAGGTATCGGCTGAACTGTGGCACATTTCCAGCAGGAAGGAAATATTCCCTTTCTGTAGGGATAGGTTGAAAAGTCTACAGAAAACTGGTGTTAGTTCCCTCGCACAGTTCTTGAGAACTATGGCAGGTATTCCGTCAGCGCCTGAAGCCTTTTTGGTGTCTAGCTTCATCAAAATACGTTTTATGATACGCTGTCTGAAGACAATATCGGGCATCCTTGACTGCACTATGGGAATAGTAGGTGGTGTTTTTTTCCTTGGAAATCGACAGTAGAATGTGAAGCAAAGAGTTCAGCCAACAAGTTCGCTTTCTCAACAGGTGTCGTTGCAATAGAATTATCTGGCCGTGTGAGTGGCGGTATGGTGGATTTGGTGAAATTTTGACTAACTGCCTTAGCGACCGACCAAAAAGACCTGGAATTGCCGGGACAAGCGAGAAGTTTGTTTCTAATCCGTTGATTGTGTACCTCCTTGGTTTCGTCGATAATTTCTTTGCATCTGTTCCTGGTACGAACAAAGATGTTACGATTTATGGTGTTAGGATCTTCACGCCCACTGTCGGTATGCAAGATGTTTAGAAGCAACAGCTGCTTTGCATTTTAGGTCAAACCAAGGCTTGCCGTTGGAAGGGCATTTCTTCGAAAAAGGGATGTAAGCATCCATACCGGCCAAAATAACATCGGAAACCTCCCTGGCGCAGTCAGATGGGTCGTCGGATCGAAAACAAACGTCCAACCAAGGGAAAGTTCGAAAATATTCCATGAGATCTTCCCATTTAGCAGATTTGTAGTGCCAAATCTTGCGCGGTTTGGGCGCCTCTCTGTCATTGATTGGTAGAATACTCGATGTCGAAAGCAGTTTATGGTCGGAAGAACCTAACGGTGGATTTACGCTGACCGTGTAAATCTCCGGATTGGTGGTTAAAAACAGATCAAGAAGACTGGCGAACTCTCCGTCTCGATCAGGGATCCGTGTTGGTTCATCAATAAGCTGAGTCAAGCCACAACTGATTGAAAATGATTCGGCTTCACGACCTTGTTCGTCGGTAGTATTTGAATATTTAAGCCAGTTGATGTTGTGGACATTAAAGTCGCCCAGGATGGCAATTTCGGCATTTGGATAGTTAATTTGTAAATGATCTATGGTGTCTGCAAGAGAAGCGAAAAGTGTTCTAAAGTTTGTATCACTTGGTGGTCGATAGAGGATACAGACGAACCTTGTGGTTGGTTGGGTCGTTATTTTTAACCACATAACATCAAAGTTTGGGGGCTCCAGAGCCTCTTCTCGTTGGCAAGAGAGGTCGCTTCTGACATAAAGACAGATTCCAAAGTTACGCCTAAATCGGGAATAGAAATCGTACCCAGGATAAAGATAGTTTACTGTGCTGGTCGATGAACTGATCTTAGTTTCACAGAGAGCGAGTACATGAGGTTTATTTGATTGCAGGTGTTGGTGCACTGAATTTATGTTCGAATTTAAACCTCGTATGTTGCAAAAATCCATTTTGAAATTCTGTTCTCTGCATGTCGACGCCCCTGAACCAGCCCCGACCCGGAGATCCGAACGGGGGGCTATTTTACCTCCGGAATTTTTTGTATCCAGGTGCCTCATCATGCTATTTGGTCCCACAGTCCGGGACATCGGCACAGCTACGAAACGGCAAGCAACTTCACGCAGCTTAAGCCGATGCGATGGTATCACACACGGGCGATGCTGGTGGGATCTGGGCATCTACCATCTAGATTGTTCTTTAAGTCGCCTCCTACGACAGGCAGAACATACCGGGGGAGATATTCTATCCCGCCCCCCCCACGGGATCTGCAGAGAAATCAGTTCATAAAACTTATACAAGAGTTGTGCGGTTGTGGAAGTAGCGATTCCCGTTAGCTTTGAATCCCTGCAAGCTGTACACGATGGAAACCAGTCCTTGGCAGGTGATGTAAATGTTCCTCTATTGTAGATTTTGCCTGCCAACATTCGAATTATCGGTTTACGAGCAAAGCAATCAAAGGTGAAGCGTCGCAGGAATCCATAACTGACAATGACTGCGATAATGTTCGATCGACAAATTACCTAGAGTTGTGCAAGGTTTCCCAGAAATGATAAATTTACGATTTAGTTAAATGAAACTGTTGTCAGCCAATATAGCCACATATACGGCCAGATAACTCTATTGCAACGACACCTGTTGAGAAAGCGAGCTTGTTGGCTGAACTCTTTGCTTCACATTCTACTATCGATTTCCAAGGAAAAACACCACCTACTATTCCCATATTGCAGTCAAGGATGCCCGATATTGTCTTCAGACAGCGTATCATAAAACGTATTTTAATGAACCTAGACACCAAAAAAGCTTCTGGCGCTGTCGCAATAACCGCCATAATTCTCACAAGGTATGCGAGGGAACTAACACCAGTTTTCT
>CM032454.1:145571444-145598396 GCA_019049505.1 Pachyrhynchus sulphureomaculatus | reverse complement strand
TCGATTTACAAAAAGTTAAGTCAACGTACCTATAAATATTTGAATGTTAACTTACGCTATCATTCTTCTTTATAACGATCTTTCATCAATTCGCCACCGTATGATATAAATGATAAATCTTTTGTCTCATCAGAAACAGATAAACTAACCAATGCTCTAAAGACAAATGGATATTGCATGAACGATATTAGACGTTCGTTTATTCGCTTCAGAACTCGGCTAGAAGTGCAGTTTTAACTTTACAAACTCAGTACCATCGACAAAATACGAGGCGCAATTTTTAAAATAAGGGCCGTTTTAAAAATGTGGCAGCTGCAGCATTGCGGTCGCCGTTCCGCGCATGCGCGGTTTGTATCTGCATCTGTTGCCTAGCCTCAAGCATTCGTCCGAGTTTCCGTTTGTTATGTGTGTTTAAAATGCAGCCCAGCTCAGCCCATTGAAAATCCCGCAGATTGAGAAATACGCTGTGTAATTTATCTCTTAAATGTAAGAGATGTGAAAGCTGCCGAAAGGCATCACCAGATTAGTGAAGTGATGAGCGATGGAATGGTAAGAAAACGGGTTAGAGCATTTAAAGTTGACCGTATAAACGTGCACGATGAGGGACGAAGTGGGTTACCATCCTTCTAATGATGACCTGGTGAATGAAAAAATTCGAGAAAACAGATGTCTTACGATTTTATCATTATCTAAAGTGTTTCCTCAAGTCTCAAGAGAGAGAAGTGTTTTCTATGAAATTGCAGCTGAACATCTAAATTATTGGAAGTTATGCTCACGCTGAGTACCAAAAATGCCGACTGAGGTGCACAAAACCAATCATAGGAGGTATAGTGCCAAAGGTGACCACTTTAAATAAAATTGTCACTGGTGACGAAATCTGGATTGTTCACCTTACACTGGAATCAAAACAACAGTTCATGGAATGGAGGCATTCGACATCACCCAAGAAAAGTGAAGTTCAAGCAAACAATTTCAGCCCGAAAAAATGTGTGCGCGCTGTGTTTTGGAATTGTGGGTATTTTACCCCAAGGGGGAGGGGAGAGTAAATACTGAGACATGTTGTGAGACCTTAAATAAACTTGCGTCGTGCAATTCAAAACAGAAGGAGTGGTAATGCTCGTTCACACGTAGCTCATCGAACATAAGATCGCATTTCGTCATATGGCTGGAAACAACTTGATCACCCTTCGTATAGCCCTGACCTAGCGCCCAGTGGCACCCATTTGCTCCTGTACTTAAAGAAGCACCTTGGCGGTCAGCGTTACGACACTGACGACGATGCCAAAACGGCCGTGCTGCAGTGGTTAGCAAACCAGGCAGATTTCTGTGAAGAGAAGCTGGTCATTCGATACGACAAGTTCTTTAATATAGGTGGAAATAATGTTGAAAAAGTAGATTAAGGTCAGGGCATTCTTGCAAAAATAAAATTCTTAAAAAAATTTTTCATATCACAACGGTACTTACTTTAAAAACAAATCTCGTATCTAATATTCGCACAATCAATACTTGTAAAAAAATTGGACAATGTTTGAGATGAACGAAAAACACAATTCCTTTACCAACTGATAGTGTCTATAAAATTTCCTATTAAGGTCATACGGTGTGTATGCATAAGAAACCACGAGACTGATATCAACTAGAATTGCGAAACATGAAAGATATATCAAAAATGAACCACCTGTAAGATCAGCTGTAGCTAAACATCAACATTCTACAAGATATACCGTCAATGTAAGCGAAAAAGTAGTTCTTACTTTACTCTCCAATTTCTATAAAAAAAGTCAATTAAAATTTACAAATACCCTAAAAATACTAATAGAGATGCGGATTATGATCTGTAACATAAGCAAAAAACAATTATTACACTAAGTTATAGTTTTGTGAACAACAATTAGTTGTCTATTGTTCACAATATATTGTGCTCTTTTGAGCTCAATCAAAGTTCTAATAAAGAAAAGAAAAAATTCAAAAATGCCTCGTGCAATCGTAGAGCAGACGTTAGATAGCTAAGATGGACAAAAAAAAATCCCTTTTGGTTTACATTTCTGCTTTTTTGATGAAGTGTCAATAGCTCGTTCATAATGTCGAAAATTAAATCTAACAAGATATTATGAATTATTCACTCAGAATTATTAAAACTACGCTCTTACGGTATGTCTGAAAGTTCTTGTTTTATGGCTGTCGTGTCTCAGAATTCTTTCTAATATCTTTAATATCTATGTTCGTGTGTCCCAAGGCTCCATATTGGCTTCTACTCCCGTTCTCATTTACATTAACGATTTGTTGGAATCTAATCTTCAGCTTTGCAGATAACAGCACGATTATTTCTTCATTCATTTTAAATGCTCAAACATCAGCTATTAAAGCAAATATTCGCAGAGAGAAAGAAGTCGTTCAACTTATCAACAACAATCTTACTTCTTAGTGGTGTTTTAGATGTTGAGATGCACTTTTCTGTTGATCTTATCATTTTAAAATTTTTTGCTGTTTTATTATATTCCTAAAGTAACCTTTGAAGATGGTCTTTTACATCCCAGAGATTTACTTTATTTTTTTACTTTGGAGTTTTCTAACTAAAAAAAAGTAAAATGGATAAAATATGAGCAGATCGTTTCCTCAAACCCATACAAATTGAAAATAGAGTCTTGTTTAAGTCTCTCGTGTTTCCTCAGAGAGTGTTCTTTACGAGTGGCAGTCGAAGGATTTCTTCTAATACCTTTACTATCTACGTTAGTGTGCCCCAAAGCTCCATATTAGATTCTATACTCCTTCTCATTTACATTAACGATCCGCTGGAAACCAATTTCCAGCTTTGTAGATAACAGTATGCTTATTTCGTCGTTCACACACTTTGGAACATCGGTTATTAATTCAAATATCTGCAGACAGAAAGAAACCGTTGAATTTAACAAAGACCTGGAAGAAGTTTTATCTTGAGGTGACAGTAACCAAGTAGAATTTAACGCTACTAAAACTCAGGTGGCAGTTCTTTTTTTTTAAAGTTAACATTGCTGAACTCAACATAATTATGTCGAGATACTCCGTTGTATGAGATTCAGTTTGTCATTCCTTGTACAACCTTTTTCAAGTAGTATTTTTATGAAGAACCCTTTGGAGTGATTTGCGCAGGACCGTGTTTCCCACCGAGTGCAATTTATAGTAATTTAAGAAGGTGAATCGCTTTTTCCACACAAGCGGTACTCCTGAAGCGCTTTAGAGACTTCCCTGCAGCTAATTAATCTTTTTTTATATAACAAAGTATATAAACATCATGAATATCGTGTCAACCAAAACTTATTAAGCCCGTCTAAAATTCACTTTCCATATTTTCTATTAATTCTAACAATTTTGCTGACACACCATGTAAACAACGATAGGACCGAGCAAGGAATGGGAGTCGGGGGTTTTCTAATATCAACACTCCGCAGGCAGGCGTCGAATAATAACAAGCTCTATCAATTTCAGACGACCTGCAGCTCGAGGTTGTTTATTTTTCAGAGCTTAGAACGATTGTCCCGTATTTTAATCATTTGAATATGTCGGACCGAATACTAACGATGTAATAGTAATAAAAATCTATTATTAATTGCTAGGTTCTCTTTTTTAATTTTAAAATTAATTATTGAATTGTTATCATAACTAGTTTCATCAATTTTGAACAACCTGCAGTTCGATGCCGTTTATTTTCTAGAATTTAAACTGATTATTTCGTGCTTTAATAATAATGAACAAATACTAAAGATAAAAGTTTAATAAATATCTTCTATTATGTTTAGTCAGCTGGGAAGTATGCTCGATTAAGAAAGATTTTGCTTAATTCAAGGTTGTATTGATAGGTTTCTAACCTCTCATAAAAAAAGTAAAAAAGTTTTTATACAACGTAATCTCCTTTTAAACTTATGCCTTCTGTGTAATGGTTAAAAAGTAACTCTAGACTTTTAAGAAGAATTGTTTCTTGGTTTGCACATCAAAGTTAAAGTTAAAACTATTTTTATTATTAGTCATTTATTCAATTTGAGCTTACTTACTAGTTCTAAGTCTAACTTGTGACAATGAGTAATATACAGGGTGTCCCATATGTATGGAATAATGATTGCACAGCATTTATTAATTAGTGTACCAAAAAAATATTTAAATAAAACTTATAGGGTGTTATACGGCGCACATGCTGACGTTAACAATAAAATGTTTTGAACTGTCAGTTCGAAGAAATTATGCCATCTTAATTTTTTTTAAATAGCAAGCCCTGTATATTATTTTATTTTTGATTCCTACTAAAACTTCTAGATATTATTTGTCTAACATACTACGTGTCTAAACTGAATTATTGATATTTGAAATTAAGGAGATCAAATTAAAAAAATAAATAAATAAATAAGCTGGTTTGCATCAAACATTTACTGTCATATAAACGACTTAAACTCGTCAAAAAATGATTTATTGACGAAAACGTTTATTGCTGCATTTTGTGAAACTGCAATGTGAGCGCGATGTTATAATGGTACATTTAATAGAAATTGAATCACTTTGTTAATGATGGTTGGTTACGGATACCATAGGAGAATACAACAGGAGGTGTGTGATCTTTTTAACGCAGAATATCCGAATCGAGAACCTATTACCCAATCCGTAGTTAGCAAAACATTAAAACGATTTAGACAATCAGAATTATCTGAATATAACTATGATAGACGCGTTGTATTTTGCGAGGTCATGATGGAACGAATCAGTAATGATCCTAACCTAATTCAGAATATTGTTTTTTCTGACGAGGTCACATTTTGCCTTAACGGAAGAGTTAACAGGCATAACTGCCGATACTGGTCTACTAAGAATCCCCACTGGATAATCTACAGTCATTCTCAGAGACCACAAAAGATAAACGTGTGGGGCAGGGATTTGTGGACGTCATATCATTGGCCCCTTTTTTATCGATCGAAATCTTACAGGTAGCGGTATTTACAGTTACTCCAAGAGCAAGTTATGCAGGTCTTTTTTCCCGATGAAAATAATTTGGATACCCCTAACAGCAATCTGTGGCATCAACAGGACGGAGCACCTCCTCACTACGAAATCAATGTTCGTAGATACTTGGATGGACGATTTTTCCTAATCGATGGATAGGCAGAAGAGGTGCTGTAGAATGGCCCGCAAGGAGTCCTGACCTTACGCCACTCCACTTTGTTTATGGGGTCATTTGAAAACCAAAGTTTACCGAAGTCGACCTGAAACTGTAGAAGATTTACAGCAAAAAATTTAATATGAAGTAGCACATTTCACCTCGAATTCTCTGCAAAATCTGTTCAGACTGTTTATGGACAGATTGGCTCATTGCTTCGCTCTTAACGGTAGGCATTTTGAGCAATTGTCACCTTAAAAATAAACTTAGAGTATTTGGTAATAGTGTTTTTTTATCTTTTTTTTTATTTTAAATTTCAAATAACAATAATTCCAAAACAGTTGATTTAAGATATATGGTATGTCAAACAAATAATATCTAGAATTTTTAGTAGGATTTAAAAATAAAATAATATACAGGGCTCGTTATTTAAAAAAAATCAAGATGGCGTAATTTCTTCGAACTGACATTTCAAGACAGTTTATTGAAAACGTCAGCATATGCGCCGTATAACGCCCTATAATTTTTATTTAAAAACATTTTTTTATACAGTGATTAATATATGCTATGGAATCATTATTCCATACACATGGGGCACCCTGTATGCACATTCATTCGTTTAAAATACCTTTCGGCAGGTTGGTTGTTGTTTGACCTTTTTTGAGTAGGTTTGCACAATGATTTTTTAATTATTCCCAGTCACTTCCGATTTACATCTTTAGTTAGTTTTTTGCCTTTGTTTGGTTGGAAGGATTTTGTCGTTTTTGTTTGTATTTGTGGTGTTTATTTATTTGTTTGTTCTTGCTGGGAAAAATTATGCAACGAAAAAAACCCAACTTGATTTTATCAGGTACAAAGTTTTATCAAGATTTTTTTTTTAATCGTTCACCTTCCCGCCTGAGTAGGGATTTTACCGTTTTCATATCCTAAGGGTATCGGCGAGGATGTCATAATACCCGTCAACGTTGTTCAAGTGCCGAAACATACATTTCTGTAGTGCTGCCTCGGACGTTATTGCATTTCTGCGAACAACTTCTACTTATGTACGTGGCCAGGCCAAATATTGCACCCTCGACCTTCTGCACAGTAATGAAGGTACTACACCACTGAGCCACGGGCCGCCACCACAAAATAACTTGACTTACTTGTTTGTTGATAATATTGTGGTCCTTTCATTCTTGTCGGCATATACTCATCTCTTTCACTCTCTTTGTCTTTCATTCCTATGTACAATCAGTTACTCATTTGTTGTTTATTTACTTACAGTATATTACAGTGTTTATCTTATATTTACACTCATTATTTTAAAATCACTGTTCATTGTACACTCCGCTATTATTTTATTTTAAACATTTAACAGTTAGTTTAAATTACAATATTTACATTTAAGTCTAATTTTACCTTTAAAATTGTTCAATCTACTTACCCGCTAATACTTTTCTTTTACTGTTCATGTTTTTGTTTACTGTTGTTTATAATTTTAAGTGAATTGTTCAAATTTTATTGGGATTATAGATCCTCGAAATAAATTTGTAATTTGAAATATAATGGTTTATGTTTTGGTTCATTTAGTTGTCTAGTTCGTGTGATGTTAGTTGTTAAAGTAGATATTTGTGGTTTATATTTGTAGAATTTATGAGATATATCTTCTATATATTTTCTAATGGTTTGCATGTTAGTCATTTGGTGTAGTTCGTTGATTCTTATGTATCGTCTAGTGCAGAGGTGGCAAACTCAATTTTGCATAGGGCCATATATTAAATTTAGAATGTGTAGGCAGGCCAGATTCAAATAAAAAAAATGTACTGAATTATTATAACATTTTATTTATTTAATTATATAGTATATAATATACGGTTGTTAAAAATTATATCAAAGTTATAAAAGAGGGTAATTATTTTGAGCTCGAGGATTCAGATACCTGACTTCTCTTGTTTTTGACAAGCTCATTGATGTCAGGTATCATATTCGTTGTAGTTATTTTAAGAATTGATTGGAGATGTTCATTCGAAAGTCTTGTGCGATGTTTGTTCTTATTTATTTTCATGACGGAAAACATCTGCTCACATAAATAGGTGCTACCAAACATGCAGAGAATGCGTGCTGCATGCTTTTTTTAATTCCGGGGAGTTATCCAAACTCTTGAAATATTGTGTATAAAATGTAAGAGCGTTAATCTCTTTAAATTTTTCTTTCAAAATACTGTCCGATTGAAGATCTATCAACTCCATTTGCAAATGAACTGGTGCCTGTGAAGCTTCAAAATTGAATGGATTGTTGAAAATTGGGAATTCCATTTTCATTCATTTTGTGAAAGTTTTCAAAACGATTGTTGAATTCCGTGATCAAATTTTGCAGAAGTTGAGAATATTGATCCAATTTTTTTTGGTTCACTGTGCCAAATGATTTTAAATGAGGGAAATGATCCAAAGTTTGATTTTTTTACCTGATTTTCCCACAGCCTCAACTTTGTTTCAAAGGCTTGAATACATGAATACATTTGAGTGACAATCAGATTTTTACCCTGTAACTTTACATTCAGATCAGTCAAGTGTTTATTCATATCTACCAAAAAGGCACAATCAACCCACCAGTCATTGTCATAATCAATTGGGTTGCCTTTTTCTAACATGAAAGCTTGAATGGGGTCACGTAATGCAAAAAATTTTTCTAAAACTACTCCTCGACTGAGCCAACGAACTTCGGTGAAGTAAGGAACATCAGAAAACTTTTCGTCCAAATCTTGTAAAAACTGCCTGAACTGTCGGTGATTTAGTCCTCTGCTCGTTATAAAATTTACTATTTTAATTATAGGTTGCATGACATGGTCCATTTTTAAATGTTTGGATGCCAATGATTCCTGATGAATTATACAGTGAAATCCCACAAAATTCCCTGATGTTTTCTGTTTTAATTTAGTTACAACGCTCGAATGTTTGCCAGCCATGGCAGGAGCGCCATCCGTAGTTGTGCAGCTAAGTATATTCCAGTCGAGTTCATATTCTGCTATCAAATGCTCAATTGCAGAATAAACATCATTTGCTGTTGTAGTACCTGTCAATGGAACGCACTTTAATAGTTCTTCAGTTATTTCAAAGTTATTGTTAATACCTCGTATAAAAACAACAAGTTGAGCTGTATCAACAGTATTAGTGCTCTCGTCAACAGCCAGTGAAAAGTTTGTAAATTTCTTAATTTTCTCCTTCAGTTGAAGAACCAAATTTTGAGATAAATCATTTATTCTGGAAGCAACAGTGTTTCTTGACAGCGAAATATTTCGAATTATTGACTTTTGAAATGGAAATGAAACATCGGCAACTTTCAAGAAATAGTCTTTAATAAAATCACCATCAGTGAAAGATTTTGATCTCTTCGCGATTTCTAATGCAATAATAAAACTTGATTTCAGGGTATCTTCGCTCTCAGTATTAGCTTTAGTAAACATCGATTGTTGACCTTGAAGTTTAGATTTTAAAGATGACAATGTGTCCATTCTTATTTTTTCAGTGTAACAATCGAATTTTGATTTATGATTCGTATCATAGTGTCTCTTCAAGGTCAACTCCTTACAAACAGCAACTGTTTGATTGCAAATCAAACACAGTGGTTTACCTTTCCATTCTATGAAAAAATATGCAATTTCCCATTTAGACAGAAAAACTCTGCACTCACTATCAACTTTACGTTTTTGTGACATTATGCCAAAATCGTAACAATTATGGAACTCGACACAACAATTATGGATATCGCACGCACACGACACAAACAAATGCACAATACCTTCACAATCACTATTTCGCAGTACAACTAAAATCCTTCTCCGACCGTATCGCTTCGATTACTCGACTCACACTCAACTGACTCACGTCGCGCCAACGCACTCCTTTTATAATATCGATAAGGAAGGTTCTAGTCTAGACTCGAAGCGCGTGGAAGATTCTATTGTTCTCAACAAAAATAATAGGGTATTTCCGCTTGTTGCTAAGAGATGGCGTTACTGTCTATCTCTCTCGCTTGTCAAGGCACGCGCTGCCCTTGAAATTACTTATAAATGTAGTGTGCGCATTTTAAAACTTCCGTAAAGGAATCGAGTGAAGTCTAAAAGCTCTAAAAAACATGATTCTTCTTTCTGTGACACATTGCGATCGTGGGCCTTATTGATACGTCCCGGGGGCCGGATGCGGCCCGCGGGCCGTGTCTTTGACATCCCTGGTCTAGTGGATATAAACACATCTTAGTATACGGTTTTGTGTGCGTTGTAGTCGTACCGTTTGGTGTCGGATATGCTGCGCCATGTTGGTGCCTCATACATTAGTATTAGTCTTATTATTTGTTTGTAGATCATCAATTTATTTCTTGGATCCATGTGAGTTAGGTGCTATAAGCGCATATGAATTTTGCGTTGCTACGAAAGCCTTTTGTAGTATGTGGCTTATGTTTTTTTTTATGAGTTTAGCACACGTGCTATAGGGTCCCTAAAGCGCTCCAGGAGCGGCATGTGTGCGGAAAAAGCGATTCACGTTGTTCTTGATTCGCTGTAAATTGTACTCTGTGAGAAACACACACAAAAGACTGCTTGAAAAGCGTTGTACGCGGAGTAACAAGCTGAACCCCATACAGATGTGAAGTATTAGCGCGACATGTATTTCTAACATGCACCGCTCTGGGAGCAATTATGCGGTCTACATCCTTCGAACACTTTCCATGAAAATACTTGTAGAACAGACTCAAGTCGCCATCCGTTCTTCCATGTTCCAGCGAATCAAGGCCGCCGATCAGTTCCGGGTCTCCAATCAGACGAACAGCTTTTCTCTGAACAGAAACCAACAAATGTAGTGTGTTTGGGAGCGGAACCCCAACATGGGAGCAGTATTCCATAGTTGGTCGAATTTGAGCTTTGTAAAGAATTAACAGTTGTTGTGGAGTGTAAAGCTGTCTGGTTTGAAATAATATTCCCAACTTTTGAGAAGCTCTCCTTGCTATACCTGCAACATTTTCATGTCAGGAGTGACGATGCTAGGGGAATGGAGTGTCCGGACATGACTATGTTGGGTTTAGCAACGTTAACTTTTTTAGAAAAAAAACTACCGCCTGGGTTTTTGTAGGGTTTAGTTCCACTTGGTTACTGTCACCCCAAGATAGAATTTCTCCCAGGTCTTTGTTAAGTTGAACGACCACCTGCTGTCTGCGGATATTCGCTTAAGTAGCCGATGTCCGAGCGTTCAAAGTGAAATCTTAATCTTGAGGTTTGCAAACCAGTCTTCTACAATATTTATTGCCTCTTAATTTGAATGAAATTTTACATTTTTAAATGTTTTTTTTTTCAGTTTTGGGAATATGCCATAGTCCGAGGGAGTTAAATCATTGAAATATGGGGATTATTAATCAGTTCAAAGCCTCATTCGATTATTTTCTTTTGTAAAACTAATAGTAATTTGTGACCAGGCTTATTGTCTTACACAAACAGCACATTTAAGATATTTTTCCTATGCGTTTTTCTACAATTCTTAGTGTATATTCTTTAGTTACTATTTTCTTGTGTTCCAAATAATCTGTAAAAACTATCACATTTGTGTTCTAAAAATGGAAACATGAACTTTTTCTCCTGATTCTTGTAAGTGAAATATTTTGGGGCGAGGAGAGACAGCATGTTTCTACTCCTTTGACTATTGTTTTGTCTCTGGATTATCAAAATGGACTCATAGTTACCATTTGATCTTTTTTAGAACTAAATTATGGGAAATAGTGGCTTTAACGATATATTTTGGCCTGCCATTATGGAAACTAGCTTAAAATGAAGAGCAGTTGGTTGAACTTTCCCTGAATGATGACCGCGTGCACGTTCTTTTTTATCGAGAAAATTATAAATTAAGCAGAGAAAACGTCAATTTGCCATTTGAATTAATGTTAACATTGGTCGGAGAAAGTGCGACATTTTGACGTCTGGTGCTACTTGCTTCTTTATCCGAAGCGAACACTCAAATCAGAATGGACAATGTGGAAAACACGTTTTTATGAAATGCTCAGAGTTTGTGCTACACGCTTCGGCCCAATTCGTCCATTTGGCAAAATCTTTTCATTCACAGCTTTAACATTCTGCCGTGTAGACACAGAAATGGGTCTTTTAGCACTAACTAGTCTTCTAGCTTGGTGCTCATTACTGATGCCGATTCTTTCTCTATTAAAATCCGCAACCAAATTTTTGATAGAGACGTAAGAAATCCTTTGTTCTTTCAATATTGCATGTAGTCGTAAATTTCTTTAGCGCACAGTCTTTTCCAAAAGATGACTTCGTTTTTCGATTTATAATTTTAAAATACAGGGAAAAAGAGGTGTCGGAAGAAGGACGATATTATAGCTCAAAAACCTGAGGCAATAGTTTGAAAAAACAAGCCAGCAACTGTGTCGAGCAGCCGTAAATAAAACCATGATAGTATGTTAGCCAATTTGAGAGTCAACGACCGGTAGTAATGACGGCATTAGAAGAAGAATAAACTAAGAAAATAAAAATAAAGGTCATTACCGGCACTAGCTTATTCCTCCCGCCATTGCTGTGCTGCGCTAATAAAGCTACGATACCGTATCGTGAGTTGATTCATCGCCTGTCAGCAGCTCAGACCAGACCAAGGAACGCGAGATCAGACTCAGGGCCAAGATAGAGAAGCAGAGCAAGAGAAGAGCCTCTTCAAGCCAAGCTTTTTATCTGCGGCCACTCCATCTGCTCTGTAACCGTACCGGTCTCAAAAGCTATGTGGTTTTGGACATATCATCGACGTTGGACTGAAGCTGTCAGTCACCTGCAGTTTTCATCTGTAATCATCTTTTGTTTCCATTTATTGCCCGTCAATTACATTTCTATGAACCATTATCAGTGCTTATTTTGCAGGAATCATTTATGTAGGCGACCAACAGCCACTGATATACACATCGACTTCTGATTTACCGTTTTTCACTGTAACTGGTTATTCAAGGCCAATGGGCCGTTTACCACGGATATTCGAAGATTGTTGTCTAAAATATAACCATCGGCTATCTTCAGTCAGTCAATCGACAGAAAATAGATGCTTAATATGCCTACATCGAAAAACCATTACAATTGGTAAAATAAAAGCATAATATCGAGTTTATTTTTATACCTTCTGACATTATTCTAGTACGGACCAATCTATAAAGCTATTAAATATAAACTAATAATGATTGATTTTATTCAATTTTATTTCCACCAAATTTGTCCATTAGTATTTTTTCCAGTTTATTTAGCCTGAATGAAAGCTAAATATATTTAAACTGAAATTTAAAATACAGCGTTATTTTTTAATTTGCAAAACAGGCAACCTATTGTATTCAGCAACAGTTTTCAATAGCAGTGAAATGAACATGAGTTATTAGTATGTGAAATACTGTCGATAACATACAATAAAAAATAAATAGCTGCTGATGTATTAAGTGCGAAAAGTAAGACTCATCTCGCATACAATATTTTTTATAAGATCATATATATATATATATATATATATATATATATATATATATATATATATATATATATATATATATATACATATATACATATATACATATATATATATATATATATATATATATATATATATATATATATATATATATATATATATATATATATATATATAAAGGTAAGGTCTCATTTGCGACATTGTTGAATAAGCTGGAGAAGGATTTTGGAGTCCACGTGAATTTAATTGAGTTTTTAAAATCTAACCTTTATAATCGTGAACATGTAGTAAAGATAAGGGGGTATGAGTCCAAATCTTTTACACCTACATCCGGTATTCCGCAGGGGTCCAACCTAGGACCTCTGTCTTTACTTTATCTCAACGGCATCACTGGTGTAGTTAAAAAATGCATCCTGCCTGTTATATGCTGACGACTTAAAACTTTATTATGAAATCAGATCGCCTGCTGACTGCCGGATTTTGCAGAATGATATAGACAACGTTGCAAAATGGGTAGTTGACAATAAGATTTATTTTAGTGTAAGTAAGTGTGCTGTTGTTTCTTATATTAGAAAAATGAAGCCGATAAAGTTTACATATAGTATTGAGAATGTCCCACTTTTATATGAGGATAAGATAAAGGACTTAGGGGTGATTTTTGATTCCAAATTGAAGTTTAACTATCATGTAAGTTATACAGCACGTAAAGCGAACAAAATGTATGGCTTAATTGTCAGAAGCACAAAAGATTTTAGAAGTACAAATTGCATAAAACAGCTATACATACCTTATGTTAGAAGTATATTAGAATATAGCTTGTAACAATTATAAAAGGGTGACCATAGTATAGTATGGTCACCCTTTTGTAATTGTTACAAGCGAACACTTCAATTGATACAGAATAAAATGATGCGTTACATGCAAACCGGTTCATATAACTCTATGATCTCTTCTACACTATTGCACGAACGCTATGGGATGGTAACCTTAGAGAAAGGTAGAAAACAATATTGCATGCTCGCCTCGTACAAGGTAGTGAATGGTCTCATTGATGACCTGGCATTTCTGTTCAACTTATATTTTAGTGGCCAACGTACACCACAAGAAATCATAGCACTTTCTATATTATATCAGATATAGCCCATAATAACCATCATCTGGGATCTCCATTGTATAATGCTTGCATGCTATACAATGGAATCCACAATAGTGTAGATATGTTTAATTATAAGTGCAGTCTTTTCAAAACTAAATTGCGTGCGTTGTTTTAAGTGTATGTAGATTATTATGTAATGTTATTTAAATTAATTTAATTTAAGTTCTAATACTTTGTAAATTGGAAAGATCTCTGTGATCAATCTGTAAAGTGCACTAAATAAATATATATATATATATATATATATATATATATATATATATATATATATATATATATATATATATATATGTAATATATATATATATATATATATATATATATATATATATATATATATTTTATATATATATATATATATAAATATATATATATATATATATATATATATGTATTGATAATCAGCATTAAGAAAGCAGCAAGAAAATCCATAGCATCTATATTCTCCATCCAAAAAAAAAATAATAGAAAATAAAACACGAGACAAATATAATTGATTAAATTATTGATTTCTTGATTCCAAAAATTTCACATTCCCAACATATTTCTTTTACTCATCTATTTTTAGGATAGACTTTTTAGAGTAATACTGTGTGAAATTACATCCCTTACGAGGTGTATTTTCTTTTTAGAATTATAGTTTTTGACCTTCTAGCATTTTTTTAAAAGATAAACCGTTTCATAAATTTTGGTTAAACTTAAATTATTTCTTAATTCCAAGATTTATTAAAGAAATATTGTGTAAAAAAGGTTGTAGTGGTCGCACTTATAATCGGTTGGAATGATAGCTCCATTGACAGTTTTGGACTGTGTTAGAGCACAATAAAAATGACACATAAACCATATGGTTCATCTAAAAACCTATGTATTGTTTTACAGTAACCGTAGTAAATATATAAATAAAAATATATCATTGTTTTAGTTTCAAAATTTGATTTCCTTTTCCTTAAAAATTTTAGATTGTACCAAAATCTGAATAATTTTGACCATTTATTTTCTTCTTGTTTACACTTACTTTTTCCGTCTACTAAAATTTAAATGTTGGGCTCTTTTTTCAACCATTCTTTTTTTTCAATAAAATATTTGTAACAATTTGTCGTCTTAAAATAAATCATAGAAGCTTTCTAATTACTTAAGAAACATCGAATTAAAAAATAACTCAACAATTTGAATGCGGTGATTACGGAAAATTTTAATTATATTAATTCAAAACTACTCAGATTAATTATCAAAGTACTTACTTCAAGAAATACTAAGAATCAACAATAAAGAGATTATTTCAGACATCTTTAATTTCCTTAAGAATATATATAATTTATATGTCTTATTTATAATTGTCCACAACCTTTACCTACATGTGGTCTTCACTCTTCTCTATAACTAAAGTCGCTCCGATAGATCTCAGTGGCGTGAAACAAGTATCTCTGTACTTATATGTTGGATAACAATTATTAAGAGAGATACCACCAAATTCTTATATTTTTATGTCACGCACAACTTTGTTTACCCGAAACAAAAAAAATTTCACTATTTTCGTGACGTAAGAAATTATAATTAGCAACTACTTTGCTATATATCATTTATGAGTCAATGATACATATTTTATTAAATTTTTCATAATTTATTTTTATATGAGAGTCTTTTCATTTCAATTCCTATCTAAAACAATTTTATATTTTACTTTTAATACTTCTATACTATTAATTTATGATATATCTTCTAGCTGTAAATATGGGAACAAAAATTATACTGTACAGAAAAAATGTTTCAAAATTTAGTATTTTACGAAACCAAATTTTTGTTTTCAAATTTGGTTAAACTCTCTCCTTTTATCTTTAGATTATAGTAAAAATAAATTGCTAAAAAAAACATTGCTTACACAAAAAAATATTCCTTTATCCTAAGATATATGACTTAATATGACAAATAGATGTTCTATAACGCGGCGCCCCGTTACACCATTAATAATAATTTTCGAGATCGTATCAAAAACCTCAAAACGCTGTTTTATTGTCCATTCTAGCCCCTAACTGCCGTCGTTACATTAAGCCTCAACAAAAACTGTTTTTCTGTTCCATTTTCTCCTTTATTTTATTCTGTTTTTGTATTGACTTTAGTGCGACATATATCCCGTCAGCCAAGACCACCACTGTTTTACCAAATCCATAGTTTAATAATTTCATTTTTTCTCGGAGATTTGGGAATTATTTTGAGAGAAGTTTAGAAAAAAAAAATAGCAGTTGGAATAAAGTATATATCAAATGTTTTATGGCTCTATACGAAATAATTTATCTACGACGATTAAAAATGTCATCAGGAATGTAGCAGGTTACATCCCATGAGCACTTACTATGAAAGAACATTACTTTATATAGCAACCTTAGTATATTTCCTTTAGTTATATGTACAAAAGCCGCAAAAGAGGTCAGATTCCTTACAAAACTTTCCTAAAATGCCGTTTTTGAGCTTGTTAAATAGATACAAAATGGTCCTGTCGTGAAGTAATTTTATAATTATTTATATATCGCTAGCTATACGTCGGGCCTATGGTTTTTCGTGTTTTTAAAAAAATACCTTTTGTGGGGCATATAACAGCTTTTGTTTTATAAACAGAATTACAGAAATACTTCATACAACGAATAGACAAACAGAGACATATCGTTACTTACCAGCTTTCATAATTTTTTGTCGCTAATATTATTAATAGCTTACATAAACACTACACAGTATGTAACTTATCCATCCTTAGAAGGGCATATAAACTTTAGAAGTTTCTATGGCCTAAAGATTTCATTTTGGACAGGTTTATTTATGAGGTTATATACACCTGGGCGCTGCAAAATATATATATATATATATATATATATATATATATATATATATATATATATATATATATATATATATATATATTTAAAAAAATATATTTTAAAGGTTATTAAGTGAATAATACAAAAAAAATGGCGATTAGCAATTTTTATTGTACTTTAAATTTTATGAATCCTTTTTTACTTACTTACTTAGTCCTTATGCCTTGCTATCCCTTTAGGGGTGTAAGGCCCATGGAGTTGAGTTATTCTATATTTGTCTTCTCCATATTTGTTTCCACCTCTTTTTATCCTATGTGGCTCGTCTTGCGTGTTCCCACTCTATTCCTTTTCCGGCCATTGCCTCTCTAACATCCCCCAACCATGCCCTTCTGGGTCGGCCTCTTGTTCTTTTCTTCCTCACTCTGGCTTCAAACGCTTGTCTAACTATTCTTTGTTCAGGCATCCTTTTGACGTGACCATACCATCTTAGTTGTGCTTCCTCAACCTTTTCCACCATTGGTTTCAGGTTCAAATTCTTCTGAGTTGTATATTCCTAACCCTGTCCATCCTTGTTTTGTTCTCTATTTTCCTTATGAATCTCATTTCTGTAGCCGTTATCTTTCTTTTCTGTCTTTTTGTCATTTTCCATGTTTCTCCTCAATATAAAAGTATTGGTGTTTCTTAATCTTTTTTTCTAGTATCCTAGTATATTGCCATCCTGGGCTACTTTAATGTTCACAAGATCAACTGGCTGAAATATTCAAATACTACCGACGAACAAGGACGTGAAGCTGAAACATTCTTAATCAGCTGTGGCTTAACTCAACTTATTGACGAACCAACACGGATCCCTGATTGAGACGGGGAGTTCGCCAGTCTTCTTCATCTGTTTTTAACCACCAATCCGGAGATTTACCCGGTCACCGTAAATCCGCCGTTAGGTTCTTCCGACCATAAACTGCTTTGAACATCGAGTATCCTACCAATTAGTGACAGAGAGGTGCCTAAACCGCGCAAGATTTGGCACTACAGATCTGCTAAATGGGAAGATCTGATGGAATATTTTCGAACTTTTCTTCAGTTAAACGTTTTGTTTTCGTTCTGACGATCCATCTGACTGCTCCAGGGAGGTTTCCGATGTTATTTTGGCTGGCATAGAAGCTTACATTCCTTTTTCGAAGAAATGCCCTTCCAATGGCAAGCCTTGGTTTGACCGAAAATGCAAAGAAGCTATTGCTTCTAAATTGTAACACCTGTGCTCGTGCCCGGAACAGATGCAAAGAAATTATAGACGAAACTAAGGAGGCACACAATCAGCGAATTAGAAACAAACTTCTCGCTTGTCCCAACAATTCCAGGTCGTTTTGGTCAGTCGCTAAAAGGCAGTTAGTCAAAATTTCACCAAATCCACCATACCACCACTCACACGGCCAGATAATTCTATTGCAACGACACCTGTTGAAAAAGCGAACTTGTTGGCTGAACTCTTTGCTTCACATTCTACTGTCGATTTCCAAGGAAAAACATCACTTACTATTCCCATAGTGCAGTCAAGGATACCCGATGTTGTCTTCAGACAGCGTATTTTAATGAAGCTAGACACCAAAAAAGCTTCTGGCGCTGACGGAATACCTGCCATAGTTCTCAAAAACTGTGCGAGGGAGCTGACACCAGTTTTCTGTAGACTTTTCAACCCATCCTACAGAAAGGGAATATTTTCTTCCTGCTGGAAATGTGCCACAGTTCAGCCGATATCTACAAAAGGCAAGAAGACCTTGCCAAATAACTACCGACCAGTCGCACTGCTTTCAATAATCTCAATAGTCATGGAAAAGGCTATCAATCAGCATCTTCTAAAATACTTTGAAGAATTCAACATTATTAGTGATCACCAATATGGCTTTCGCAAACATAGATCACCAGGAGATCTTCTGACTTATGTAACACATGTTTGGAACGACGCAATTGAGCACTTTGGAGAAACTCGAGCTGTTGCTCTTGACATATACAAGGCATTCGATCGTGTTTGGTACGATGGGCTGTTGGCTAAGCTACGTTCTTGTGGCATGTCTGAAAAGTTCTGTTTGTGGCTCTCATGTTTCCTAAGTGAGCGTTCTTTACGAGTGGCGGTCTACGGATTTCTTTCTAACACCTTCACTATCAACGCCGGTGTGCCCAAGGCTCCATACTATCTCCTATTCTCTTTCTTATTTACATTAACAATCTGCTGGAAAAGACGGGAAATCTCTTCATTCATCTTGAACGCTTAGACATCGGCTGCTCAGCGGGAAGTTGTTCAACTTAACAAAGACCTAAAAGAAATTCTATCTTGGGGTGACAGTAACCAAGTGGAATTTAACGATACAAAAACCCAGGCGGCAGTTTTTTCTAAAAAAAGTTAACGTTGCTGAACCCGACATAGTTATGGCGGGGCACTCCATTTCTCTAACATCGTCACTCGATTTGTTGGGCGTTAATTTGGGAGCAAATATGTCCTGGCATGAGCATGTTGCAGGCATAGAAAGGAGAGCTTCTCAAAACTTGGGAATATTATTTCGAATCAGGAAGCTTTACACTCCACAACAACTGTTGATTCTTTACAAAGCTCAAATTCGACCAACTATGGAATACTGCTCCCATGTTTGGGGTTCCGCTCCCAAACATACACTGCATTTGTTGGATTCTATTCAGAGAAGAGCTGTTCGTCTGATTGGAGACCCGAACTGACCGGCGGCCTTGATTCGCTGGAACACCGAAAAAACGGTTGGCGACTTGAGCCTATTCTACAAGTATTTTCATGGAAAGTACTCGGAGGACGTGGCCCGTTTAATTCCTCCCAGAGCGGTGCATGTTAGAAATACACGTCGCGCTGATACTTCACATTCGTATGAGGTTCAGCTTGTTACTCCTCGTATAACGCTTTTCAAGCAGTTTTTTATATGGAGAACATCATCCCTTTGGAATAATTTGCCCAGGACTGTGTTTCCCACCGAGTAAAATTTGCAGCGATTCAAGAACAACGTGAATCGTTTTTTTCCGCACACGTGTCGCTCCTGTAGCCTTTTAGGGACCTCCCTGCAGCACGTGTGCTAGCCCCAAAAAAAAAAAAAATCCTAGGTTGACACAGTGTCGGTTAGAATTATCCCTCTGTAGTTATTACAATCTTTAGTATCACTTTCTTATATATTGGGATGCCTGTTGTCCTCTCCGTAGGTGCATTGTTCTTCATTACGTTGTTCGTTATATTTTTAAATTCTTCTATTGCTACCTCAGAGAGCGCTTTCATCATATTTTATATACATTTTTTTTTAATATGTTTTAAATGTTAACATTATTTTTTATCGGTTTAAATGGATAATAAAAACTATGGCGCCTCCTTGTCTGCAGGATAACTTCACAATAAATAATCCAATCTGCAAAAATAAAAATTAATCTCGTAAAATAATGTAGTACTTAAAAATTTACGGTGTTTCAAAATTAAGTAAGCAATTTTTGACCAAAAAATTTATGTTTAATTATTTATAAAAAATTGTCTATTAGAAAAATTAAAGAAACCTCTCGACATTTTGTGGAGAAAGTACTGATTAAGATTTAAAAAAAAAAGTTAAAAAATTCAAAAAATTGACTGAGAAATCTTGCAGACAGTGTCTGAAAACAGGTAGTGGTCCCAATCCGACGCCAGGACACATTTAATGCTGTGACGTTGTAATGGAATGGAGTTTTCTTAAGTTTTTTTTTGAATAATTGTTAGAAGTATAGGGAATAAAAAAAAAAAAAAAAAAAACAATCCTTAAAAAAACTCAAATTTTTGAAAATTCGAAGCGTATGTAATCGAACGGTTTTACTTCTGTATACATTGGTTCACTTAAATTAATTTCAATATTTGATAGTGGGATATTTGGAAATGAGCGTTTTACACTTTTATAAGTTCTTAAGCTAATGTATTTTAATTTTAAATTACAGGGAAAATGGTACAGGTAAGTACCATTTAACAAAATATTATTTTTCGGATTTTCCGCATTTTTCATAAGTTGTTATCAAAATTCATTTATTGTCATCAATATTTTGTATTTGTATATCGTTAATTTTAATTTATATTGGTTTGCAATTTGATGTGTCGTATGTTAAGAGTTGTTCTTCTTTGGAGTACATCTTTCTGAATGTACATGGATACATACAGTCAGTTCAAAAAGTTTCCATACGCCGCCTGTTTTCTATACTATTTTTGTTTTTTATTTTTATGTTTAACTAATTAATTGGAACTATGAGAAAAAAATCTTTAAAGTAATATTTGAAACTTAATCAACGAGGATTAGTATTAAAAACAACTACGGAATATTTTATTTAGAAGTTACATCATTGTTATAAAAATGTAAACAAAAGTAATGTAAAAAAATTCTCCATACACTTAATAATTACCAGTAATACTTTGACGGAGCTTAACGGAAAATAACAACTTCGTTCAAAATAATATTTAGTGGGACCGCCGTTGGCCTTGATAATCTCCTGTAGTCTTCTTGCCATGCTTGCAACCAGCTTTCTAGTAACTTCTGCTGGCATGTTCTCCCATTCGTTCAATATTCTGTTTTTTAATTCTTCGCTTTTTTTTTTTTTTTTTTTTTTTATTGGTCTAGCACACGTGCTGCAGGGAAGTCCCTAAAGCGCTCCAGGAGCGGCACAAGTGCGGAAAAAGCGATTCACGTTGTTCTTGAATCGCTGTAAATTGTACTCGGTGGGAAACACAGCGCTGGGCAAATTATTCCAAAGGGATGACGTTCTCCATATAAAAGTTTGCTTGAAAAGCGTCGTACGCGGAGTAACAAGCTGAACCTCATACGGATGCGAAGCACCAGCGCGACGTGTATTTCTAACATGCACCGCTTTGGGAGGAATTAAGCGGGCTACATCCTTCGAACACTTTCCATGAAAATACTTGTAGAACAGACTCAAGTCGCCAACCGTTCTTCGATGTTCCAGCGAATCAAGGCCGCCGGTCAATTCCGGGTCCCCAATCAGACGGACCGCTCTTCTCTGAACAGAATCCAACAAATGCAGTGTATGTTTGGGAGCGGAGCCCCAAATATGGGAGCAGTATTCCATAGTTAGTCGAATTTGGGCTTTGTAAAGAATTAACAGTTGCTGTGGGGTGTAAAGCTTTCTGGTTCTAAATAATATTCCCAACTTTTAAGAAGCTCTCCTTGCTATGCCTGCAACATGTTCATGCCAAGACATATTTGCTCCCAAACTAACACCCTACAAATTGAGCGACGATGCTAGGGGAATGGAGTGCCCCGACATAACTATGTCGGGTTCAGCAACGTTAACTTTTTTAGAAAAAACTGCCGCTTGGGTTTTTGTAGCGTTAAATTCCACTTGGTTACTGTCACCCCAAGATAGAATTTCTTCCAGGTCTTTGTTAAGTTGAACGCCCTCCTGCTGTCTGCAGATATTCGCCTGAGCAGGCGATGTCCGAGTGTTCAAGGTGAATGAAGAGACAAGCGTACTGTCATCTGCAAAGCTATAGATTGGATTCCCGGTCTTTTCCAGCAGATCGTTAATGTAAATGAGAAAGAGAGTAGGAGACAGTATGGAGCCCTGGGGCACACCGGCGTTGATAGTGAGGGTGTTAGAAAGAAATCCGTCGACCGCCACTCGTAAAGAACGCTCTCTAAGGAAACATGAGAGCCACAAACAGAACCTTTCAGACATACCATAAGAGCGCAACTTAGCCAACAGTCCATCGTGCCAAACACGGTCGAATGCCTTGGATATGTCAAGAGCAACCGCTCGAGATTCTCCAAAGTGTTCAATTGCGTTGTTCCAAACATGTGTTACATAAGTCAGAAGATCTCCTGTTGATCTATGTTTACGAAAACCATATTGGTGATCGTTAATAATATTGAATCGTTCAAGATATTTTAGAAGATGCTCATTGATAACCTTTTCCATGACTTCCGATATTATTGAAAGCAGTGCAACTGGTCGGTAGTTATTTGGCAAGGTCTTCTTACCTTTTTTAGGTATCGGCTGAACCGTGGCACATTTCCAGCAGGATGGAAATATTCCCTTTCTGTAGGATAGGTTAAAAAGTCTACAGAAAACTGGTGTTAGTTCCCTTGCACAGTTTTTGAGAACTATGGCAGGTATTCCGTCAGCGCCAGAAGCCTTCTTGGTGTCTAGCTTCATTAAAATACGCTTTATGATGCGCTGTCTGAAGACAACATCGGGCATCCTTGACTGCAATATGGGAATAGTAGGTGGTGTTTTTTTCTTGGAAATCGACAGTAGAATGTGAAGCAAAGAGTTCAGCCAACAAGTTCGCTCTCTCAACAGGTGTGGTTGCAATGGAATTATCTGGCCGTGTGAGTGGTGGTATGGTGGATTTGGTAAAATTTTGACTAACTGCGCTATTTAAAACATTACGTTTGCGAACGCGCCTTTTAAGTTTCTTCCATAAATGCTCGATGGAGTTAACATTGAGTGATTGCGGAGGTGTATGAAGCTATTGTCGCACAATATGGATCATCCATTCTCGTACCAAGTTTGCGTTATATTTCGGATCATTCTCATGTTGGAAAATGTATCTTTTTTCGAGTGCTAATTTTTGGTCACTTTCTCTTAAATTTTCTCTCAAAATGTTCAGATAAACATGCTGATCCATGGTACCATTAATAAAATGTAAGTTTCCAACCCCTTCAGAGGATATGCATCCCCAAAGCAGTACACTCCCACCCTCTAGTCTTACCGTGGGAAAAATGTTTTTAACATCGAATGCGGTATTCTTCTTTCTCCAAACTTTAGCTCTGCCATTAGACTCAAAAAGGTTAATTTTAGTTTCATCACTAAAGATTTCGGATTCCCAAAATTCAGGAGGTTCAGTAACGTATGCCCTAGCGAAAATTAACCGCCTTTTGCGATTAGCTTCCGAAATTAATGGCTTCCTCCTGGCTGCACACCCCTTATAGCCTGCCCTGTGTAAATAACTTCTCACTGTTTGTGAACAACCATTTTTCGAAAATAGTTCCCGTTGTTTTTCTTTTAATTTTGGTGCATTTTTCTTTAGGACCTATAATTATTTGTTTAACAATACTGGACTCTTCACGTGGAGCCAATTTCTTGGGACGATCGGAGCGTGTCGAATTTTCTAGGAACCCGTTGATTTATACTGGTTTATAATGTACTGAACAGTAGCATGCGACTTTTTAAACAATTTTTCTTATGTTTCTGTACGATTGTCCATCTTTCCACAAATCAGTTATGATCTTTCGAACTTGAAATAGAATTTCACAATTTCTCTCGCTCATTTTTAATACTACTTTGAAAATCCACTGCAAAATTACTAGCAACAAGTGACAGATGATAAAGTATGGACGAAAATTATTAATTTGTTTTCATTTTAGCGAGCAATATATAGCTTGATAAAATGCAGCTGATTATAACGTGTTTTTCAATGCAGTTGTAGAGTGTATGGAGATTCCTTTGACATTAAGTTTGTTTACATTTTTATAACAATGATGTAACTTTCAAATAAAATGTTACGTAGTTGATTTTAAGACTAATCCTCATTGGTTAAGTTTCAAATATTAATTTAAACTTATTTTCTTATAGTTCCAATTAATTAGTTAAACATAACAGAATAATAGTACAGAAAGCAGGTGATATATGGAGACTTTTTGGACTGAATGTATATACTCATCATCTGTAATACTTTTACAGAGTTGATTAGTGTACACAAATCTATTGTCGTTTATTATTAAATATTCAAAGTTAGGCATAATTACTTCATGAAAGTTTTCATTTCTTGTTGGTAATGGAAATATTGGAATATATTATAGCTTTCTTTTTCTACAAGGGGGATTTCAATAACAAATAGTAATTCACTATATGTTACATAGCATTCTATTGTTTTTTCAATTTTAAAAATATTTCAAATGGCAACTATCAATAGTTAGTGGCTATGTTGGAAATTTGGAATTTTTGGCAAGATGGCACTACTCAGTATATATCACCACTATACCGAACACAAGTGTTTGGTGTAATGCTGATATACGCTGAGTAGAATAGTTAGTTGGTTATGTAAAGGTTGTAATTTTTTAAGAAATTCTTTACTATTTACTATATCCTTATGGAAAGTATTTAATTTGGCACGAGTAATTGCTACTTCTAGTTTTTCCAAGGTATCGTAAATGTTTTGGTAAACTTCGTTATTTGAGTAAGGATCATTTGAATACGGAAAAATTTAACAAGATTAGCTTCTTGGATTTGGAGGTTATTAATTGTTTCGATTATTCTGTCAACTCGTTTTTCTAGAATTAAATGGTTATACGCGATATTTTTTATAATTTTTTAAAAATTATTGATTGATGTACCCAATAATGTTATTTGTTTATCAAATGCAACTTGGATATGTTGTTGGTTTTGTTCTAGAATATGAATATTTTCATCGGTTTGTTTGAAATCGTCTTGATTTAGATTACCTGTTGTTTTAATTATGCTTCCTAGGGTAATGTGTTGTGAAATTGTTCAATTATTTTTTGTTTCATATTATCAGTAAAATTACTCACATGTTCTTTAAGTAGGTCATACTTTTTGCTAATGAAATAAAAACAGTCTATTAAATTAGTTAGATCAAAAATTTATATGTAAGTCCAGTGTTTGGTAATTTTTTGTTCCTAGTTTATAGGATAGTATTCGGGGTGGCCTTTTAAGTTGGGGTATTCGAGGTAGTTTTCTCTGTAATCTGAGGTCGTTTTAATTCTTTTACATGTACAGTTTCAATTTTCTTTGGGTTCTTAGTATTTTTTATTTTTACACTCTTATGCTCTAAAATTTTTAATTATGTATTAAATTTAGGCTGATTTTTATCTCGGGAAGAAAGTCCTTTGTATACTTTTTGATTGATTACCTTTATTATTAGTTTTTACTAAAAGTTTCTCTTTCTCTGTATAAGTCTTATTAGTTACTTTTTGGTAAGTAGCATCGTATTTTCTTTATGAGAAGAGACTTAATCTGAATAAAATAGAGTAGGGATGATATCCAATGAATTTCTGTGACCTAAAATAAGTTCGTATGGGGTATATTGAGCAGTACTATGGTATTATCATAGAATTATGGTATTATGGTACTATTCTAAGCAATAACTGGGTATGGTATTCATTCAACAGCGGGTTTTTTTTTTATTTTTTTGTTTAAATACTCTGTAGGTTTAATTGACGTCGACAGAAAATTTTCGACAAGCGAACTGAATTCATGGTGTTTTGGGGTAGTGAAGTGTATATTTTGTGTTTTCAATATTTCTTTTAAGAGATGGTTATCAAATTCTTCACCGCTATCAAATATCATTTCTTAGGGGCATCTGAAGAATGAGAAGGAATTTATCAGTTTATCACAGACCGATTTTTTATTTCTATCAAACTGGTATGCCTGTCATACTTTGTGAATTTATCGAACATCGTTAAGAAATTTTGATTTTCGTAAATGAATGTATCGACATCATTTGAAAAGGTTTAGAGGAGGTTTCACTCTTTACAATTGGTACGTAGGATTTCAATTGAGTATATTTTTGAGTTTGGCAAATCTTACAATCATTAATATATTGATTTATATTGTTTTTCATTCTTGGCCAATAATATATTTGTTTTGTTCATAGGTTTCCACGATTTTTTCTGTGGTTCAGCTTACCTTCATGTTGATGGCCAATTAACATAATCTTTAGTGTACCTTACGGAACAATTTTAAGATCACTTCTGTGTCTGTCTGTCTGTCCGTCTGTGTGTCTATCTGTCTGTCTGTCTGCCCGTCTGTCTAAACCGATTTTTTCCGAAACTATTTGACGTAGAAAGTTCAAATTTGGCACTAATATAGGAATTAATGGCTTGATCAGGGTCGTGTAATTTTGGGAGTTAAATTTTGACTTAAGGGGTTAGTTTTGGGGGGTGAAATCGGAAGTGAAAAAAAAAAAATTACCAGATCATCGAGTAGGGTACTAAAATGAAAGCTTGTCAAAATACCAGTTCAAAAAATACACATATTGTAATACTTGCGCACATTTTTCATTGATCATTTTATACCTCCGTAATAAAAATTCTTAATTTAAAAGCAATCAACGTATGGAACAGTAATTGTGCAAGTCTGATTATCTCTCTCAGAAATATTATTTAGGAGTTTCGTGCATCATATTATTTTTGGGGGTTTTAAATTTTTAATGTATACCGTAAATAATGTATCATTCCATTATTACGGAAAAAGATGTAACATGTTTTTTTCTGGGTTACGTAATCTTTAAAAACCTTTTTAATTATTTCTGCTTTTTCAAGTAATTCTGCAGGGAGAATTATATTTTTTTTGGAATCTCCTTATTAAATATTGCAAGGTTTCATTATAAATAGGATC
>CM032454.1:145243944-145566444 GCA_019049505.1 Pachyrhynchus sulphureomaculatus | reverse complement strand
CATTGCTTTGCTTGAATGGTATTTTTTTTCATCAAAAAATAGTATTTAAGCAACACACGAAATTCGATTTCTTCCATTGTTTTGAAAATATCAAAAGTAGCATTACTAAAACCACGGTAACTTGTAAACTAAACGTCGAAATATCGTGAAATTTTGACATATATCGTTTGAAGGTTAGTACTTTCTAAACATCATATGAATTTTTTGAAAAGGTTGAGATCTATGGGTCAGACCAAAGCTTTTCAGCCTACGTATTAAAGTTCTGAATCTGTAGATATTTTTCTTTTACGATCGGTATGATTTCGCTTTTATATGCTTCCCGGGTTTTTAGCCGTTTTACTAGACGTATATACTTGAGCTTATTTTAATTCAACAACAATATCATTACAGTTTCTATGAGAACTTAATTTTTTAGATGATTAACAACCTATTGCCTTTTTGGCAACACTATTTTAAAAAAAATTCTGTTTGTTGTGGGTATTTATATTATATTAATACTTAAGCGGATTAGCGTTATAACAATATTTTCATCACAATAACATTCATCATCATCAATTAAACAGACAAAATAACCTGGTTAAAGCTGTAAATCTGTAAATAAATACTATTTGACTATATCCGTTTAGGAAATGCATTATTTTCTGACTTATATTGCATATATAATAATGATATCGCGTTGAAGTTAATTGGTTAAAATATCATTGATCAATCCATCAGGGGAGATTGTAAAGATTGGCAACATGGGAAACAAGTTCGCTTAGATTTGAGCAGACAAACAGCTGATGGAACGGAAGAGCAATAGGGCTTAAAAGTGCAGAGCGCGTATACTGTAGACAAATGATAAGAGAACGTTTGATAGCAAGTAAAAGGTCACATTGGTTTGGCATCGTAAAAGAGTATATTAAAGAAATAACTATTCTAAAATAAATGAATTAAATCCTTTCGTAAACTGGAAGTGATTCTAAATTACGCATCATCTTTGGATGAAGAACTAATAATAATATCCTAATAAGCCGTAAACAAAAGCAACTCACCTTCAGCTTAATTTATCCTATAAAAAAGAAATATTCATACTCCTGACATATTTTGGTCCCATCTCGGATAACATATCTCAAGTTCTCATAGCTGGAAAAACAACAACAGCTTTAAAATCCAATGATCCAATACTTTTTCAATGCCAAAGATAAAACTAATAAACATAATAAATCAGGAATTTATAAACTTAATTGTCAAGAGTGCAATAGCTGTTACGTAGGCCAAACAGGACGGAATTTCAAAAGAAGATTTGTTGTGGTTGGTTAATGGTTAAAAAAATGAAAGATCACACTTTTCTAAACATTTTTTAGAAACGAATCATCCATTTCCGAATATTAATTGTTTATCAATACTCCATACGGCACCTAAAGGGTTAAAACTATTTCTTGGAATCTATAGACATTTACTGACATGCCAAGAACCATAATATAAATTTACTGAAGAGTCTAGTAGACATCGGAAATTTCATCCTTTACCAACTTTTATAGCACCTAAGCAACCACATCCTTTCATTAAGTACATACATACATAAATACAAAAAATCGGTTTTAGTCTTAGTTAAGGGTTTGAAAATGTAGTTGTAATACGAGATTGGGATAATGCGTGTGTAAATGTTTATAAAAATATATTTAGTGTCAGTTAACAAAGTAAATAAGTAATTTTATTGTTAAAATGTACTGTCACAAAGTAACGGACCAGTCAATCAACTCTTTGCAGAAGTACTTTTGGCAAGTTTACTAGTAGCAGGGATGTCAAGAAAGTCTAAAAGAGTCGGTTTCATCAGCGCCGAATTTTTTAGTAAATGAACTGAAGTGCAACGGATCACTATTTTTCTCTAATCTCTTTTAATATAAACATTTACTAGTTCCACTATGTTAAATACTTGTCCTAACAGTCTGTATATTTTCATATACCATCAAAAATGATCTTTTAGATTAGAATATTCTCTTACTAACAACCTGTTTTCAAAAGGATTTATAATAAAGCAAATATCGAGAAAACCATAGACGAAAATAAGAGAGAGAAAATAAGTTTTTTGGCGAAAGCTCGCCCCCGGTAAAAGCCAAATAAACACTTAAAAACAAAATCCGTAATATAATATCAAAAAGAGAATATAATATGTTATATATAAAATGCAGCGTCTCCCCGTCTGTCTGTTTGTACGTTAGTGTGCTTATCACTCAAGAACTACTTATCTGATTCACGTGTTTTTTTTTGTAATTCATACGTATGTTCTCTGGCCAGGTTATAGGATATATTTTATTACGTTAAATAACATAAGGAATAAGCAGTGACGATAATAGTGAATCAAGTCGGAAAAAAAGTTTTCCGCTAACGCGTTCTCTTGCCTAAACCGTTAAATATGGAACAATATCATATAGCAAAGAATATAATATATATAAAATACAACGTCTCTCTGTCTGTGTGTTTGTACGTTAGTCCGCTTATCACTCAAGAACCACTAAGCCGATTTTTTTTTAGTTCATACATATGTTATATAATAATAATAATAATAATAATCATATGCTGCAAGACTCCGTAGATACAAAGAATCAAACGAGAGGAAAGACACCAACAACCTCTTCCGAAGAAGCGAAAAACAGTTCTACCGAAAAAAACTATGTACAACGAGCAGAGAGTAGTAACTGAACCACCAAATAAACAAGAACTCGCAGATTATTGGAAAACTGTCTGGTCAGAACCCAAACTACATAATAATAACACCTCCTGGATCAAAGCCGAAGAAGATAAACACAAACGTGTGACAGAACAAGAAAATTCCACACTAACTACAGAAGAAATTACAGAAACAATCAAACACACACACAACTGGAAATGTCCTGGAATAGACAATATACAAAACTTCTGGTACAAACAGTTTACCACCACACACGAAGCACTCACACACCAAATCAACAAAGCCATTCTACAACCACACACATTTCCCACTTTCCTTACACAAGGAATAACATACGTTAAACCCAAAAGCTCAGACACCACAAACCCGTCAAACTACCGACCTATCACCTGTCTTCCAACCCTATACAAGATCATCACAGCCGCAATTTCCAAGAAAATAGAACAACACCTAACAGACAACAATATTATCACAGAAGAGCAGAAGGGATGCAGGAAAAATAGTCGAGGATGCAAAGAGCAGCTGATCATAGATAGCGTGATTATGGGACAAACCAGAAAAGAATACAGAAACCTTCACATCGGTTACATAGACTATAAAAAAGCCTTCGACTCCATACCCCACAGCTGGTTAATCAGAGCCCTAGAAATCTATAAAATCAACCAACACCTCAGGCAATTTCTAGCGCAAATTATGAAAACATGGAAAACCAAAATACGCCTAGAAACACAAACCGAACGCATCCAAACAGAAGAGCTGTACATCAGACGGGGTATATTTCAGGGAGACTCGCTCAGCGCTCTATGGTTTTGCCTCTGTCTCAATCCACTCTCAAATATACTAAACAGAACAGAGCATGGCTTCAATATCAGACACCAAAAAGGGAATCAACATAAAATAAACCACCTCCTATATATGGATGACATAAAAACTCTACGCTGCCACAAAAGCACAGCTGAAAGAGCTCCTCAAAATCACAGAAATATTCACCTTGGATGTCAATATGGAATTTGGTATAAGTAAATGCAAAGTGCTCCATATCAACAAAGGCCAATGGAAGTACCACCATGAGACAGAAACCATCAACAATGAAACACTCGATAACATGTTTGACAAAGAAACATACAAATATCTAGGCTTTCAACAAAGCACCAAACTCAACCATACTCACATCAAAACAGAGCTCAGAACCGAATTCAAGAACAGACTGACGAAACTTTTACAAACAAAACTCAACTCCAAATATCTCACTAAAGCCATCAACACGTTCGCTATACCTATACTCACATATTCATTTGGTATCATCAAATGGTCACAAACAGACTTAGAAAATATTCACATCCTTATACGGTCTCAATTCACCAAATACAGGAAATTACATCCCAACGCATGCAAAGAAAGACTTACCATCGAGAGGAAGGCAGGAGGAAGAGGAATTATAGACATCAGATCATTACACACAAAACAAATACAAGCACTTAGGAAATTCTTTCACACCAAGCAAACCAGCCTCCACACAGCAACAGTCAAAGCAGACAAAAACTATACCCCACTCGACTTATCCCGGGTAGACCACCCAGCAGATACACACAGTCACATCCAATTACAACAGGAAAAGATGAAAACGTGGTCAGAAAAAAAACACTTCACGGAAAACACAGATACCACATAGAGCAAGACCACGTAAATAAAAAACAATCATACACCTGGTTACGGGATGGGCAGCTATTCCCAGAAACAGAAGGCTTCTTACTTGCCATCCAGGATAAAGTCATATTAACCAGAAACTACCAAAAGCATATTATCAAAGACCCAACTATTACAGAAGACAGATGCAGAAAATGCCACCAACAGAAAGAAACGATCGAACACATAACAAGCGGATGTAAAATATTAGCCGGAACGGAATACACAGCCAGACATGACTCAGCGGCAAAAGTAGTTCACCAAGCACTAGCCACCACATACAAGCTCATAGAAAACACAGATCCCTACTACAAATATACACCAATATCCGTACTTGAAAATAAAGATTACAAACTCTACTGGGACATCAGTATCCATACAGATAAAACAGTCTCCGCCAATAGACCCGATATTACTTTTCAGTGCAAAAAAGAAAAAGTCACCTATCTAATTGACATAGCTGTCCCCAACGACACAAACATCCAAACGAAATACACAGAAAAAATTTCCAAATACACAGACCTTGCAACGGAAATAAAAAGGCTATGGAAACAAGAAAAAGTCATCATTGTCCCCCTCATTATATCAGCCACAGGCCTTACACCAACAACATTCACACCACACTTAGTACAATTAGGACTCAACACAAACATACACAAAAACATTCAGAAGTCAGTGATTTTGAAAACATGTAACATTGTCAGGTCATTCCTTAATACACAATGATAATGCGTTTGTGCTGACTTGGTTTGCGCCCGTCAGCCAAACATGGAACCACATTGACCAAATGTGAGAAAGAAAAACGAGAACAATCATAATAACATTCAGAAGTCAGTGATTTTGAAAACATGTAACATTGTCAGGTCATTCCTTAATACTGAATGGTAATAGCGTTTGTGCTGACTTGGTTTTGGCCCGTCAGCCAAACATGGAACCACATTGATCAAATGTGAGAAAGAAGAACTTTTTGTAATAATAATAATAATAATCTATATAATATATATAAAAAGCAACGTCTCTCTGTCTGCCTGTCTATCCGTTAATGCGCTTATGACTCGAAAACCACTTATCCGATTTACGTGTTTTTTTTTTAATTCATACATATGTTGTCTGGCCAGGATATAAGGAATGAGCAGTGACGATAATACTGAATCAAGCGGAGTCGCGGGCACGGCTAGTATATTGTAAATTTAAATAGTAGCATCAGAAGTTATCGAAGGGTATTATCAACCTCTTTCATATTTTTATATATTCTTTTTTAAATGCTGTTTAAAAATCAAATTTACTAAAACACTGTAATTATTAAGAATAGTTGCAGAACTTTATAGGGAGTTATATACAAGCAAATATGAAATAAGGAGTGAACCTATTGAAACAAGCAAGAACAGAGGAGTCAGTAATCGGAGACCAGAGAGAGGAGATAGAAAGCGCTTTGAGAAAAACGTCTGATAACAAAGCTGCTGGTGAAGATGCCGTAGTAAAGAAAGCCATTACAATAGGTGAGACTCTCACGAACAAGAAAAAAAACTTATTTTACCTCTGTCTGTTTAACTCTATTATGCTTAAACACTGAAACAATGTTAAAATGATCATAATACATAAATAGCCAGCCAAGTGCAAGTCGGACTTGCGCAATTAGTGTTCCGTACGTTGATTTTGTTACGGATGTATAAAAAGATCAATGATTTCACAAAACACATTCCAAATGAGTTTTCGATAAAGTTTGTTTTCGATCTTTGTTGAAAACTGATGACTTTGAATTTTTTTTTTATATACCAGATAAATTATTAAAAGGAATGTACTAGTGATAATTTTCATTCAATGTACACCCTGTGGAGAGTATTCCAAAATTTTTTGATCAGTACTTTTCGAGATAAAAGGGGACAGCGACTTTTGACAATTTTCTAAAAATAATACAAAGAAAAGTGTGCGCAAGTATTACATAATATATATTTTTGAACTTGTGTTTTCACAAGCTTTCATTTGACACACCACTCGATGGCCTGGTAAATTTTTTTTCACTTCTGATTTTAGCTCCTAAAACTAACCCTTTAAGTTAAAATTTAACTTTGAAAACTACACGGCTCTGATGGGACCATCAATTCCTATATTAGTGTTAAATTTCAACTTTCTATGTTAAATAGTTTCGGAGAAAATTAGGTGTGGCAGACGCACAGACAGACACCGAGGTGATCTTATAAGTGTACGGAACACTAAAAGGAGATACAAAGGACTTGGAAAACTACGGACCTACATCTTTATTGTCGCATTTATATAAATTGTTTACTAAGACAATGCCCGACTAGAAAACAAGCCTGAATTCTATCAACCTCTAGCCAATTTTCGTTCCGGATTTGGAACAAATAATCATCACCTAATTTTGAAAACCCTGATTGAGAGAACCATTGAATATAATAGGCCCCTGGTTCTGGTGCTTGTTGATTTTAAAAAAGTCTTCGACTCTGTGGAGACTGACTCAATTGTAAAAGCTTTGAATCAATGCTGCATGACCAATCGATACACACGCTTGGTATGTACTCGAAACATCTATAGCCACTGTCAGATTCCATCACTCTTACAAATAAGTTTCCAATTGGTAGAGGAGCTAGGCACGAGGATACGATGTCTCCTAAGTTGTTTATTGCTGTTCTCAAGTACGCCTTCAAGTAAGTTATTATTAGGGGGATTAACATTGATGGAAAAAACCTAGAAAATCTGCGCTACGTGAAGCTGAAGAAATGCTTTATGATCTCACAAGAGTAATCGACAAAGTAGGCCTACACATTGCCAAACAAAAAACTAGATTAATGATGAACTTAGTAGTCGATGGGCAGATTATGGTGAACAATGATAACATAGAAGAACTTAGGCAGTACAGAAATCTCGGACACGACATTTCCATCAGCAGAGATAATCAAACCAAGGAATTAAAATGGAGGATTTCTCTTGCCTCGGCACCTTATGGCAGACTAAGAAACGTGTTCAAATGATATTCCTATGAGCCTTAAGAGAAAGGTATTTAATCAGTGTCTACTCCCCGTTATTACTTATGAAGCAGAAACACGGACACTCACGAGCAAAATGTGGCGCAGCGAAAAATGGAAACGTTAATGTAGGGAATCAAATTATCAGACCTTATACGAAACTCAGAAATTCTTGGAAGAATGTAAGTGGATGACATTATTGTAAAGATCGCACGCTTGAAGTGGTAGTATGCTGGGTATGTTGCCCAAACTAAGGATTATAGATGGCTAAAAACGTGGAGACCGCCCATCGATAAGAGAAGTAGAGGTGGACACCCAACACGCTGGGCTGATGACATAAAAATAGTTTCAGGGCAGTGGTTGAGGCAAGCACAAGATCGTATAAACAAACTGAAAGTATCTTGGGGAGGCCTATGTCCTGCAGTGGACGCAATAAGCTGGTTAAAGAAGATGGGCATTTATATAAATTGTTTACTAAGACAATATCCGACTAGAAAACAAGCCTAAATTCTAACAACCTCTAGCCGATTTTCGTTCCGGATTTGGAACAAATAATCATCTCCTAATTTTGAAAACCCTGATTGAGAGAACCATTGAATATAATAGGCCCTTGGTTCTGGTGCTTGTTGATTTTAAAAAAGTCTTCGACTCTGTGGATTTGTCTTGCCTCGGCAGTTTATGGCAGACTAAGAAACGTGTTCAAATGATATTCCTATGAGCCTTTAATTTAATCAGTGTCTACTTCCCGTTATTACTTATGAAGCAGAAACACTGACGCTCACGAGCAAAATATGGTGCAGCGAAAAATGGAGAGGTTAATGTAGGGAATCAAATTATCAGACCGTATGCGAAACTCAGAAATTCTTGGAAGAATGCAAGTGGATGACATTATTGTAAAGATCGCACGCTTGAAGTGGTAGTATGCTGGGTATGTTGTCCAAACCAAGGATTATAGATGGCTAAAAACGTGGAGACCACCCACCGATAAGAGAAGTAGAGGTGGACACCCAACATGCTGGGCTGATGACATAAAAATAGTTTCAGGGCAGTGGTTGAGGCAAGCACAAGATTGGGGAGGCCTATGTCCTGCAGTGGACGCAATAAGCTGGTTAAAGAAGATGGAAAACCTGTCTTCATAAAAATTATTAAATTAGATATAACTGATTAAAAATTTGAAATCTTTTAACATTGTGTGGTCTTCGAAGTGCTTGTGTTTTTAAATTAACTAACTCAAAATTTCTTATTTAGCAATTTTGCAAACAACTCGTTAAAGAAAATAACTATAACTTATTTCCGTACTAAACTACTATCACAATATTTTATTTCCCGCTAAACAGAGTCAAGAAAAATAAAAACGATATTTATTTTTTTTTGCCTCATAAAAGAAAACAAAAACTTATCTCTTCTCTTTGTTAATTAAGTAATATGTCATCACAAATCTTAAGCCAGACGGCGTTTTTATTTAGTACTTGAATTTTTCTACCGACATTTTTTATTTCCTTTTTCGAGACTCTTAAGTGAAAATCTGTTGGGTCTGGATAATTATTTTATCTTTATTCATCTGCACACTTGGGTGGAACGATGAAGTGACATTAAGAAGAGAATAAGTACCTTATTTTTTTCCATATAAAATATGTAGAAAAAGTACAAAGAGACGATATATATTAATGAGATCAACTTTTCTTAGATTATTGTGGATACGAGGGCCTCTTTTTAACTTTTTACAAACGACCACTAGATGGCGCTATTGGGATGTGACATTATCATTGGTAAAATTTGACATTTGTTATTGTTAAAACAGTAGCAGTTCAGAAATTGGCCTAATAGTTTGTTTACAGTGAGCGTTTAAAAAAACAGTTTTGTAGACAAATAGAAATTTCACGTGAAGTTGGATGATTTTTTACGATTTTAGTAAACTCTCAACAACAATGCCTCGAATCGCTTCGTTCACTTTTGTAATGAATCACCATCAGAAAAGACTGTTTACAATTGATTTGCAGAATTTCGTCGTGGTCGTGCTTCTGTCAGCGTTGAATTTCGTGAAGGTCGACCAAAATCGGTTATTGTTCTAAAAAAACATCGATGCTGTGCGCAACGTGATTGAAGAGGATCGGCATATGACTTACCGTGAGATAGAATAATCCTTAGGCATATCGAAGACTGCGGTACATTCGATTTTACATGAACGTTTAGCTGTGAAAAAGATCAGTTCAGGATTTTGCATAATCGGACCGAAACTCAAAAACAGGCTCGTATCAATTGGTGTAATGAAATGTTCAAAAAATTCGACCGAGGACATGTAAAATCCATATACAACATCGTAACAGGAGACGAAACCTGTATATAAATCCGTACTGGCAGGAAACTAAGCAATAATTAACTGTTTGGGTGTTCTAAGATGAACCGAATCCAACAAAAGGGTTCATTCGCGTAGCACTTCCAAGAAAATGATCGCGTGTTTCTGTGGTTATACTGGACACGTTGCAACCATTGCTTTAGAGAATTGAAGAAAAGTTAATGCTGAATAATATACAACAATTTGTTTGCCAGAAATCTTCAATGAAATTAGGAAAAACAACCGAAAACGTTTATTCTAAAATGAATGGTGCCCAAAAACTGTACAACCAAATTTTAAATAACTATAGAGACTATTTTCAAAAGACCTATAAAAATTACCTCGATCTCCATGTACTCTACCAGTAAAAAAAAACGAACTAGCTGATATCTTAATTCTGTCCTCTATTAGTTTTAATATCCATTCAATCCATTCTCAAAAATTAAGATATACATAAGGGGCAAATAATGGCTTATATATAATAAATAAAATATTTATTAAAAATAAAGAAAGTTGGGGGCTATACAAAATAGCGCTCCAACGTGAAGCTATAAAAAATGGCCCCGTTTCTAGATGATATAGTCTGTGTTCTTTGTGAGGAAGTGGATAAATCATTTTAACCAGACGAAAAATGTCAACGATTTGCCAAAACGTGGCTCGGTAGGCACAGTCACTCTGAAAGTCGAAAAACAAATCGTGCCTGGTTTTCACGGGACCCGAAATTGACGCTGCCTCAAAGAGCGGCAAAATTAAGAAAATCCAGTTTAAATGTGTCCCATGAGACCATTCCACATCTTCGTGCTCGTGATGTTAAATTGCGAAGCACGTTTAAGAAATCTTTGCTGGGCGAAAATCAGGTCGCGAAACGGCTCGCTTAGGCCCACGATAAGATATTAGAGTGGCACTCGCCGGACGCCAACCCTATTGAAAACGTTTGGTCCCTTGTAAAGAGAAAACTCAGAAGAAAGACTTTGAGGACTTTGACTCAGTTATCTCTCGTGATTCGAAACATTTGAAGATCATTGCCGGATGCAGAAAATCTTATCGACAAAGACATCCACCGTGAGGTTTGTTTCAGAAAACACACTCAAAGACGCCAGAGAACTATTAAATTGAAAAAAATAAATTTTAATAAATAATGTAAAACTGTATAATCATTAAAATTATGGAATAAAACTATTATTTCCGATATCTCTAAATATTTTGAATCTACATTCATCATTAAAACTTAAAAATATTAGATTTTATTGTTCTTGTTTAACAAAAAACACGCATACACCACACTAAGCTACGTAGCAAAATTCTGTTTAAAATAAATATGTGCAACTGCTAAATTAAAAAATTGTTTTTAATTTTTATTAATATTGAATAAAACTATATAATAAAAGATTGTTTTTAGTCAATTTCCACTAGTTTATTTATAAATGTGATGACGCGTTTCGCTCTCGATGAAGCTTCTTCAGATCTACATTTTACACTGTCAAGTTAGGTTTAATGTTTACAATTTTATATAATTTCTTAATTATATAATATTACACCTAATTCAATTATATTGATAGTATTGGAAAACCCACACAGACATGGAATTAGGAGAATAAATTCAATAATGGTGAATTGTTTAAATCTACCTGGTCGTTGAGTAAAGCACCTGTAGTCCTTGATTGATTTACTTGCATTATCTCTATAAACCTTTTAGAGATAATGCAAGTTTTAACCTTTTTGTTGGGTAAGCAAAATTTTGAAATTCTTATTAAAGGTGTGATTCTCTGTTAAAAGATGATTAGCATATGTTCAATTAGACTTTCTATGGATGAAACTTTTTTCTAGTTCTGTAATTCTTTGCATAAATGTATGTCCAGTTTGTCCTATGTATGTTTTAGGACATGACCCACATGTTAATTGATATACTCCTGACTTGTTATCTTTATTGATTTGTGGTTTGTAGTTTTTATGATATTTCCCTAAAGTATTGTTAGTCTTGTAAGCTATGTTGATACTTTTTTAATTTAAAATTTTTTTTCTGTTTGCCGAAACAGGTTAAGCATTTAAAAGTGGTTTCTCTGTCCTTAAAACATGGGTGTATTTCTGAGATTGCCTTGTTTCTAAGTTTTTTCCTAACGATGTTATCGATTAAAGTAACTGAATAACCGTCGTTAACGGCTACTTGTGTTATGTAGTTTCATTCTTTAGTAAAATTGTCCTCTGATAAGGGGATATTAGCTAGTCCATGTATAAAGCTATGATAAGCCGAGAGTTTATGATGGTTAGGGTGGTGAGAACTATTGTAAGTTGTGGTATGTATGACAAGGTTTGTGATATATTGCAAATTCATGTTTTATCATGGTTTTACTGATTGTTAAGTATAGGAAGTTGATTTTCCCTTCGACTTCTACTTCCATTGTAAAACTGATATTTCTATGTAAAGAATTAATGTATTGTAAAAAGTGAGTTAATTATCTGCCCGTACCTGTAAAGCATACAATTATATCGTCTACGTATCGATACCAGTATAGACAATTATTACTATTGTTATTATGGATGTTAAATATCATTGTTTCAATACTGTCCATGAAAATTTCGGCAAGTAATGAGCTTAATGGACTCCCCATAATTAACCCTTCCTTAATATTGTAGAATTTATTGTTAAATGAAAAATAATTTTGTCTTAATAAATCAATTAATGTCCTTTTTTATAACTTCATTTACTTTGTTTTTTGTTAATAGATTCTCTATTAAAATTATTGTTTCGTCTGGGGGAACACTTGGAAATAAGTTTTTGACATCGAAATAAACTAATTTAGAATTATCTGGTATTGTTATATTCTTAACTCTATCCACGAGTTCGTATGAGTTTTTGATACTGTATTTAGGTTTAAATTTGCTATGATATTTGATTAAATCAATTAAAAAGGATGACGTCTTATATGCTGGAGCAGACATATAGGAAACAACTGGGTGTTCAAATTTGTGTAGTTTTATGAGTGAATAAAGTTGTGGGATTTGGGGTTTTATATTTATCAATTTAAACTTATCTTTATAGTGAATGATACCTTTAGCCTGTTCAATTTGTTGTTTTATTTCTTTTTGAAAAATATTTATTGGATTCTTATTTAAAATTTCGTATTTCCCTGTTTTGAAAAAATCTAACGTTTTATTAATATATCCAACCATCCGAAATTTGAACCGAACTATTATCTTCAGTGTTTTTTGAAGTTATTAATTCTGACTTGACATAAAAAAATATAGTTTTATGTTCAGTTTCAACAAAAAGTTCGCTTTTAACACTTATAAGGGTGCTATGTGGTTGGTAACATGATTTTTTAAGTAAATAAATGCAATAAAATAATAGTTTTGTTCAATATTAATAAGAATTAAAAGTAATTTTTCAATTTAGCGGTTGCGCATATTTATTTTAAACAGCATTTTGCTATGTAGCTTAGTTAAAGGTGGTGTGTGTGTGTATTTTTTTGTTAAACATGAACACTAAAATCTATTATTTTTATGTTTTTATGATAAATGTATATTCAGAAAATTTAAAGATGTCCGATATAATAGTTTTATTCCATAACTAGTTGACCCGACAGACGTTGTCCTGTCCAAATTTCAATAAATTTGTTTATAATTGTTTTGTGAATTTGTGAAAAGTTATTGGAAATGTGCAAACAAAGTAAAAATGAGAAAAAGACGTATTTCTGAGTGATCATTGTGTCTATTAATGAGATCAAAATATAAAAAAAACGGTGATCAATGGTATAATATCGAATTTACAAATATTAGAAGATTGATTAAGGTTAAGTGCAAATCAGCTTTTGATAGGTACATACTTGGTGTTCAGGAAGCAATTAACAGTGATTCAGGAAAGTTTTGGTCCTTTATTAATCAGAAGAATCGAGAATCAAGGATTCCCGGAGCAATTCATTTGCGTGATGCTTGGTATGAAAACCGCAAGACATAGTAAATGTCTTCGCTTCTTATTTTGAAAGTGTATTCTTGCCTAACGAGAATGAAATCGATTTTGTTCCGGAGAGTGCTTATCAGCTTTTCGGTAGTGTTGACATTTCATTAGCTTCTGTAACAGACAGTGAGATTCAACACGCTGCTAAAAAATTAAAGAATAGGCTGACCGCAGGACCTGATGGTATTCCATCTTTTATGGTTAAAGATTGTATGGGTGCACTTATGGTGCCTCTAAAATACATAAATAATCTGGCGTTAAGGACGTTAACAGTTCCGGGGAACTGGAAGCAAACGAGGGTGTGCCCCATTTTCAAGTCCGGCGAACGTAGCGAGGTAAACAATTATCGACCTATTTCTATTCTGAACAATTTTTCGAAGCTATTTGAAGTAATTCTGTATAATCGCATTTATACTCAGGTTAGAGGTATTCTGTCAACCCATCAACATGGATTTATTGATGGTAGATCCACTGTAACAAACTTGGGAGTGTATACAAACTTTACAGAGAACATATTAGACGCAGGAGGGCAGGTTGACGTAATATACACGGACTTTTCTAAAGCCTTTGATAGAATATCTCATTTCGTTTTGCTGCAGAAGCTTTGGCGTATGGGTTTTGGTATGGATGCGTGCAGTTTGTTTTCTTCATATTTGGGGGCCGCTCTCAGTCAGTACACTATAATGGATATATTTCCGATTCCTATACCGCAACCTCGGGCATGCCACAGGGATCCAATCTTGGTCCCCTACTATTTTTGCTATATATTAAGGACCTTTGTGATACTCTGAATTGTGGCAGGCTGTTTTTCGCTGATGATCTCAAGCTCTATGCGTCCGTCTCATGTATTCAGGACTGTGAATTGCTTCAAACTGAGCTTTGCGTGCTTGAGGATTGGTGTAAGCACAATAAATTAGACTTGAATATTTCTAAATGTAAAATTATGTCGGTGACGAGGAAAAACCATATAATAGCAAATGAATATTCACTAGGAGCGTCAACTCTCGAGCCCACCAATAGTGTAAGGGAGTAGTATTCGATAACAAAATGAATTTTTCTAATCACATTAATAACGTAACGGTGGAAGCCAATCGTCTATATGGTTTTATAGTGCGCAACTGTAGAAGCTTTAATAGTGAACGATCTTTAATGCTGCTATATGAGTCTTATGTGAGATCCAAACTAGAGTATGCCTCTCTTATTTGGAGCCCATATTACTTATGCTATAAACTAATGCTAGAACGAGTTCAAAAAAGATTTCTAAAATATTTATCATATAAGGTAGATGGTGTTTATCCAATGAGAGGAATAGAGTACTCTTTGTTATTGGGAGAGATTTAATTTTCAATCACTTGAGGCTCGCAGAGAGTGTTCGTCTATAATTTTCTTGTATAGATTGTTGCACGGAGTCATCGACTGTCCTCAACTGCTATCGAAGGTGGCTATATTGGTGCCTAGAATTAATTCACGAAATACTGCTACTTTTGTTTGTTCACGTGCTAGGGCTAATCTCAGGTTAATTGAACCAATCAATGTTATGTGCAATAAATTTAACTTAATTAGTAATGAATGTGACATTTTTGCAGACACCGAAAATAAGATTAGGTCAATATGTTTAGATCATTTCACTTGATAGGACATTTATAAAGATTCTTTTAGAAGCTTGTTTTGCTTGTTGGATGTATGTAACTAATATTTGTTTTATTTCACTTTTATTCTAATTTGTACTGCGCTGATTCATTTAATTTTTTTATTCATTTTTATTTCTTTCTTTCTTCTTTTTTTGTTGTTACTTTAGTACCTTAGTTTTAAGAGAAAATTTCATACATATTCTTTCTTGTTTTCCCTGTAAATGGTTCTTACTGTTGGGAATAAAGCTATTATTATTATTATTATTATTAACGATTATGGTCGTGGATATTCAATTTGAGGAGGGGTACATTCAGAAGCACGCCAATGGGAAATTTTACATGCGAGATGAATTCTATCGACAGTACACTGCTGAAATGCTGGAAATGTGTGATGTGCCTGAAATGTGATCGACTTGGAACCATGCGGTTTTGTTCCAAAATTTAAGTCACAATTGAATTAAGTCATAATTTCATGTCAACCAAATGATTTATTTTCTTCCATTAAATTTGAAATCACAATGAATCTCAAGGTGTTTTATTTACATTTCGAATTCGATTGCAAGATCGATGTTCAAGTAAACAATCAAAACAAAGAAATGCTTTGTTTCGATTTGTTTGCTGTGACATCATCATCTCGTTCATTGCAATGCTTTATGATACACAACATTTTTTGTTTTGTTGTCTGGCGCGTAAACGAACAAAGTTGATGGTTTTCCGACACGGGAACAGGCGACATACAATTGACCATGCGAGAGTATTGACCTTGAATCTGTAAAGGTTAATATATACATATTATATTAATATAATATAATAAATAATAACACCCCCTGGATCAAAGCCAAAGAAGGCAAAGATAAACATGTGACAGAACAGGAAAATTCCACATTAACTACTGTGGGACCAAAGAGCATGATGAGGCGCCTGGATGCAAGAAGTTCCGGAGGTAGAATGCCCCCCCGTTCGGATCTCCGGGTGGGGGCTGGTTCGGAGGCGTCGATTTGCAGACATCATAATTTTAAGATAGATTTTTGCAACATACAAGGTATAAACTCGAACATAAATTCAAATAAACCTCATGTACTCGCTCTATGTGAAACCAAGGTCAGTCCATCGACCAGCACGGTCAACTATCTTTATCCTGGGTACGACTTCTATTCCCGATTTAGGCGTAACTTTGGAATCTGTCTTTTTGTCAGAAGCGACATCTCTTGTCAACGAGAAGAAGCTCTGGAGCCCCCAAACTTTGATGTTATGTGGTTAAAAATAACGACTCAACAAACCACAAGGTTCATCTGTATCCTGTATCGACCACCAAGTGATACCAATTTTCAAACACTTTTCGCTTCTCTTGCAGACACCATCGATCATTTACAAAGTAACTATCCAAATGCCGAGATTGCCATCCTGGGCGACTTTAATGTCCACAATATCAACTGGCTTAAATATTCAAATACTACCGACGAACAAGGTCGTGAAGCTGAATCATTCTCAATCAGTTATGGCTTAACTCAGCTTATTGACGAACCAACACGGATCCCTGATCGAGACGGGGAGTTCGCCAGTCTTTTTGATCTGTTTTTAACCACCAATCCGGAGATTTACACGGTCACCGTAAATCCGCCGTTAGGTTCTTCCGACCATAAAGTGCTTTCTACATCGAGTATCCTGCCAATCAGTGACAGAGAGGCGCCTAGGCCGCGCAAGATTTGGCACTATAAATCCGCTAAATGGGAAGATCTCATGGAATACTTTCGAACTTTCCCTTGGATGGACATTTGTTTTCGATCCGATAACCCATCTGACTGCGCCAGGGAGGTCTCCGATGTTATTTTGGCTGGTATGGAAGAAATACTCCTCCAACGGCAAGCCTTGGTCCGACCGAAAATGCAAAGAAGCTGTTGCTTCTAAACATATTGCCTACCGACAATGGCGTGCAAATCCTAACACCGTAAATCGTAACATCTTTGTTCATGCCCGGAACAGATGCAAGGGAATTATCGACGAAACCAAGGAGGCACACAATCAACGAATTGGAAACAAACTTCTCGCTTGTCCCAACAATTCCAGGTCCTTTTGGGCAGTCGCTAAGGCAGTTAGTCAAAACTTTACCAAATCCACCATACCACCACTCACACGGCCAGATAATTCCATTGCAACCACACCTGTTGAGAGAGCGAACTTGTTGGCTGAACTCTTTGCTTCACATTCTACTGTCGATTTCCAAGGAAAAACACCACCTACTATTCCCATATTGCAGTCAAGGATGCCCGATGTTGTCTTCAGACAGCGCATCATAAAGCGTATTTTAATGAAGCTAGACACCAAGAAGGCTTCTGGCGCTGACGGAATACCTGCCATAGTTCTCAAAAACTGTGCAAGGGACCTAACACCAGTTTTCTGTAGACTTTTTAACCTATCCTACAGAAAGGGAATATTTCCGTCCTGCTGGAAATGTGCCACGGTTCAGCCGATACCTAAAAAAGGTAAGAAGACCTTGCCAAATAACTACCGACCAGTTGCACTGCTTTCAATAATGTCATGGAAAAGGTTATAAATGAGCATCTTCTAAACTATCTTGAACGATTCAATATTATTAGCGATCACCAATATGGTTTTCGTAAACATAGATCGACAGGCGATCTTCTCACTTATGTAACACATGTTTGGAACAACGCAATTGAACACTTTGGAGAATCTCGAGCGGTTGCTCTTGACATATCCAAGGCATTCGACCGTGTTTGGCACGATGGACTGTTGGCTAAGTTACGCTCTTATGGTATGTCTGAAAGGTTCTGTTTGTGGCTCTCATGTTTCCTCAGAGAGCGTTCTTTACGAGTGGCGGTCGACGGATTTCTTTCTAACACCCTCACTATCAACGCCGGTGTGCCCCAGGGCTCCATACTGTCTCCTACTCTCTTTCTCATTTACATTAACGATCTGCTGGAAAAGACCGGGAATCCAATCTATAGCTTTGCAGATGACAGTACGCTTGCCTCTTCATTCACCTTGAACGCTCGGACATCGGCTGCTCCGGCGAATATCCGCAGACAGCAGGAGGTCGTTCAACTTAACAAAGACCTGGAAGAAATTCTATCTTGGGGTAACAGTAACCAAGTGGAATTTAATGCTACAAAAACCCAAGCGGCAGTATTTTCTAAAAAAGTTAACGTTGCTGAACCCGACATAGTAATGTCGGGGCACTCCATTCCCCTAGCATCGTCGCTCAATTTGTTGGGCGTTAGTTTGGGAGCAAATATGTCTGGGCATGAACATGTTGCAGGCATAGCAAGGAGAGCTTCTCAAAAGTTGGGAACATTATTTAGAACCAGAAAGCTTTACACCCCACAACAACTGTTAATTCTTTACAAAACCCAAATTCGACCAACTATGGAATACTGCTCCCACGTTTGGGGCTCCGCTCCCAAACATACACTGCATTTGTTGGATTCTGTTCAGAGAAGAGCGGTCCGTCTGGTTGGGGACCCGGAATTGACCGGCGGCCTTGATTCGCTGGAACATCGAAGAACGGTTGGCGACTTGAGTCTGTTCTACAAGTATTTTCATGGAAAGTGTTCGAAGGATGTAGCCCGCTTAATTCCTCCCAAAGCGGTGCATGTTAGAAATACACGTCGCGCTGGTGCTTCGCATCCGTATGAGGTTCAGCTTGTTACTCCGCGTACAACGCTTTTCAAGCAATTTTTATATGGAGAACGTCATCCCTTTGGAATAATTTGCCCAGCGCTGTGTTTCCCACCGAGTACAATTTACAGCGATTCAAGAACAACGTGAATCGCTTTTTCCGCACTCGTGCCGCTCCTGGAGCGCTTTAGGGACTTCCCTGCAGCACGTGTGCTAGACCCATGAAAAAAAAAATAATAATAATGATAATAATGTTGTTGTCGAATAATCATGTTGTGTGGAAGTGTCGAATGGTGTGAAAGATGATTGTGTGCCAATTACCTTGAAAGTGGGCATGAAATTGTCCCGAACCACATTTGTTACGCCAAATGAAGTCATTTGGAAGCAAGTGTTGTATTTCTGGATTTGTGTGAGGAAATGTGTGGAATTTGTTCCTGTTCCAGAAACCAATGAGCGCAATGGCTCTGGTGGCGGGACCAATGACGGCAATTTGACTTTGCTACTTGCGCAACACAATCCAGGAGTTTCATTTCTGTATTTCAATGCCTTACGATGTGGGCACACAACGCTCATCGATCCAATAGCAACGTGCACTGTAATCAATTGTCACGTTATAACGGAATGCAACTCGATGAGTATTCAACGCAACATTAGTTTGTCTTCTTGCACGATTATTTAAATTCATTGTCGCGTGATTGGTTTCTATTGACCGATTATGTCTCATTCGATGCATATCATCTTCGTTTGCATTTTCTCTTTCTTCTTGTGTACGTGCTGAACGTGTTTGTGATAATCTATTCCGTTCAGTTTAATTTCGCTCTTCGCGTTGCTCTACGAAAATTCGTTTTGTTTGTAGAATTGCGAGTTCTGCGACCTAAATTGCTCCGTGTTATTGGCGGCATTGCAATGCGATTAAATTGTGTCAATTCAATTCAACTGTGTCGATTGCGACACAATGTGCAATGCCATAGAATCACAATTCAACTGAAAACGGACAATTGATTCACTTTGTTGTTACTGTATAACCGTTTGTCACTTCAAAACTCACCGTATTTCGTAAGTAAATCTGTAAATTTGTTTGAGATAAAACGACGCAATGAACTTACAACAGAATCACAATTCAATTGAAAATAAACAACTAAATCAATTTTTCGTCACTATGTAACCGATTGGCTTAATTCACAATTTGACAATCAGCTGTCAAACGACATTTAGCGAAATAAATTGGAATAGAAATAAAATAACTACACTTGTTGGACAGATCGCGCAAGAAGACGAAAGTAAAAACAAATATAATTTTATTTTAATTTAAGCTGGAATGCGTTTTTTTTTTTTTTCCAGATTTTTCTCCAGATCTTCCAGATTTTTTTCCAGTTATTTCCATCCCGGGAGCATAACGAACAAAACAAAAAAAAAACAAATAAACATGTCGTTCCTATCGTCAGTTATAATCGAGAGTGCATACAAAAATTATAATTTTTTGCAATTTGTACGAATTTTCCGTCATTCCTTTGTAATTGTCCCGAATTTTGCATGACCATAACGAACAAAACAAAAAAAGAATTACGCATATCCATCGTTCGAATCGTGAGTTATGGTCTTGAGTTCATACAAAAATCCCATAGAAAAAAGCACTTTCATTTTTTCCCGAATTTCCCAATTTTCTGGGCAACTTTTCCAATTTTTTTTTTTTAAAAACCTTATTCGAACTATTACGAACATTTTTTAAAAAAAGTTAGCCAAACCGGTCCAGCCGTTCTCAAGTGATGCTCTTACCAACGAACAGCATTTAATTTTTATTTATCTAGATTTTAATGATTATACAGTTTTACATTATTTATTAAAATTTATTTTTTTCAATTTAATAGTTTTCTGGTAAGTATGTTTTCTGATTTTTTGGTTTCAGCATAAAAAAATACTTAAGAAAGCACATGTCTCACTTAAAAGAGAGAATTATTTTGTTTTGTATACCTGTGTTATTGATGCAGGAGGCGATTGGGTAACTTTCTAATTAATTGCGACATTGTGAGCACACCAAAGCATACATTGATGGCAAAAAATTTCCTTTTTTCAAGAATACAAGCGGTCATGTTTTTATTTGACAGACTGTACATTCATTCCGTTGGTGGTAAAACAACCATATAACAATAACTGGAATATAAAAAAAAACATAACGGAAGTGTAAAATAGGACACTTTACTTTTATTTACCCACAAATATTGTGAAATTTCTTCAACATTTGAATATTTTTATAGTATTTTTCAGGCCCTTCAATGAAAGCTGTTGCGACAAAGATGATTATTTTATCTTTATTCATCCGCACACTTTACTGGGACTACGAAGTGACATAAAGAAGAAAAGGATAAGAAGTCATCGTTTTCCTGAAAAATTTTATATTCACTAAAAGGGATGCTGATGGCTAAATAATAACGTGACAACTTTTAAAGAATCCATTGGCGTTTAAGTGTCAGTTTCTTTTATTAAATAACATATTTAGATATACGAGGGCCGCATTTTAAGTTTTAACAAACGACCACTAGATGGCGCTATTGAGATGTGACATTACCAATGCTGTAAAATTTGACATTTGTTATTGTTAAAACAGTGATAGCTCATAAATTGTCCGAGTAGTTTCTTTACAGTAAGCGTTTTAAAAACAGAGTTTTGTGAATAAATGGAAATTTCAGGTGAAGGTTTTCATCGAATGATTTTTTACGATTTTAGTAAAGGTCTAACTTAACAACAATGCCTCCAATCTCTTCGTTCAATTTTTGGTAATAAATCACCATTAGAAAAGCCTGTTTACAATTGGCTTGCAGAATTTCGTCATGGTCGTGCTTCCGTCAGCGATGAATTTCGTGATAGTGGACCAAAATTGGTTGTTGTTCTAAAAAACATCGATGCTGTGAGCAACATGACTAAAGAGGATGGGCATGTAACTTACCGTGAGATAGAGACATCCCCAGGCATATCGAAGACTGCAGTACATTAGATTTCGAATGAACATTTAGCTGTGAAATAGATCTGTTCCCAATGAATTCCGCATAATTTGACCGAAACTCAAAAACAGGTTCGTGTCAATTGGTGTAAAGAAATGCTCAAAAAAATTGACCAAAACATGCAAAATTCGTATAAAACATCGTAACAGGAGATGAAACTTGGCCGGAAATTAATCAACAATCAACTGTTTGGGTGTTCCAAGATGAATCGAGTCTCACAAAAGTAGTTCGTTAGCGAAGCACTTCCAAGAAAATGATCGCTTGTTTCTCTGGTTATATTGGACATGTTGCAACCGTTGCTCTAGAGGATCGAAGAGCAGTTAATGCTGAATAGCATAAAACAATTTGTTTTCCAGAAGTCATCGATGAAATCAGGAAAAATAACCGAAAACCTAGCATTATTCTTCATCATGATAATGCAAGCTCTTTTTTTATGGGTTTAGTACACGTGCTGCAGGGAAGTCCCTAAAGCGCTACAGGAGCGGCATATGTGCTGAAAAAGTGATTCACGTTGTTCTTGAATTGTTGTAAATTGTACTCGGTGGAGAATACACTCCTGGGCAAATTATTCCAAAGGGATGATATTCTCCATATAAAAGACTGCTTGAAAAGTGTTGTACGAAGAGTAACAAGCTGAACCTCATACGTATGTGAAGTATTAGCGCGACATGTATTTCTAACATGCACCGCTCTGGGAGGAATTAAGCAAGCTACATCCTTCGAACACTCTCCATGAAAATAATTGTAGAACTGGCTCAAGTCGCCCACCGCTCTTCGATGTTCCAGCGAATCAAGGCCGCCGGTCAGTTCCAGATCTCCAATCAGACGAACAGCTCTTCTCTGAATAGAATCCAACAAATGCAATGTATATTTGGGAGCGGAGCCCCAAACATGGGAGCAGTATTCCACAGTTGGTCGAATTTGAGCTTTGTAAAGAATTAACAGTTGTTGTGGAGTGTAAAGCTCTCACACAACACGTCAAAGAATTGAATATTTGACGGAGGAAAACATCGAATCATTGTCTTATTGCCCGTATTCACCTGATTTATCGCCTAACGACTTCTTTTTGTTCCCGAATATCAAAAAAAAAACTTGGAAGGCGATTTTCATCACATCAAGAAGCTGTTGAGTCCTTCCAAAACCATGTTTTTGAGGTACCAACTTCAGAGTGAAAAAAATGTTTCGAGAATTGGTTCGCACGCATGCAAAAGTATATAAATCTTAAGGGCAAATATTTTGAGAAACAATAAAACGATTTGAACAAAATTTTTTTTCTTCTTTCAAAAACTTAAAAGGTAGTCCTCGTGTATACATCACAAAGCTTATGGGTAATATTCTTCTGGATTTCTCCGGTGTCAATTGAATAAATGATACTGACGTTTCACCGATCATCTTGCAGGCTTCTTCAGAGCTTGTTTCTACAAGCGACTCTCCGGAATGTAGCACGGAACTAATTACATGACCGGAGTGGGGAAAGTTGGGGCTTCATGGATACCGCAGATTAGGAAGAGGCAAAGTATCACAAATCAGGTTATGAAAATGTTTAGATATCTCCACCGACTCTCGAAGTTTGCTAAAATAGAAAAATTAATTTGTTGCAAGGATTTTTGATTGGTTAAAGCAAATCTGGTATCGTGTGTCATGTAGTTGTTTTGCAAGTGCTGATGTGGAAATGTAACTAACTAAAGACGTACTACCCTTTAATGTTCTTGAATTCTAGTACATATTTTTCTATTCGTCTCGCTTATATAGGTTTTACCACGACCACATAGTATACTGTAGACTCCTGTATTTTTAAAGAGAAATTTACCTTTGACAGATCTGACATGTGAGAGTTTAGGGCACGTACAGATTCGCGTTAATACTTTCTTTTCGCTCAATTTTCGTTTACTTTCCTCACAATTTTTTCAATGTGTGCGAAATCTGTGGCATTCTTAAATGCATTGAGGGATTAGAATTCTGAGAGAATGAGCGGCTTAACTTCTAGTCTTCGGAAACACCTGGGGAAATGTATCTTCACAAATTTAAGCACGAACTAAATACTGTTCATTTTTAGTGTTCCGTGCGGAGAACTTATACGATCACTTTGGTGTCAGTCTGTCACACCCGAAACTATTTGATATATAAAGTTGAAATTTGGCAGAAATATATTAACTGATGGCCCAATTAGAGCGATGTAGTTTTCAAATTTAAATCTTGATTTAAGGGGATAGTTTTGAGAGGTGAAACAAATTTTCTTTTAGGTCATTGAGTGAGGTGTCAAATGAAAGCTTGTGAAAACACGAGTTAAAAATATATATGATGTAATATTTGCGCACTTTGTATTATTTTAAAAAAATGGCCAAAACTCACTGTGCCCTCACCCCATCTTTAACAAAAATACTGATTAAAAAATTTCGAAAAAATTCTGGCATATTCTTCATAAATATCACGAGTGCATTATGTTTGATAATTTATCTGGCATTAAAAAAACTGTTTGACTTCACAATATGGTCGATATTTTTTGTGGAAATTGCGAATTTAACCGGTACTAAGAGTTACGAAGTATCGATACGTATTCGATAGTAATATCCTCATATATTTTTCAGTATATTACTGTTTTACGCATTTGGCCAATCGCAGATAAAATAAACTTGCATGATGACTGATGCCCAACGGATAGGCACCGAGGAAAAATAATTTTATTTTATTTGTTTATAGTTAAACACATATTTAGGTAGTAAATATTTGTTTTAAACTTTTACTACAAAGATATCTCGCTTTTTATATATTCTTGGTAATTCTTATATTATAGATGTATGTGTGATTGAATTTCATAGAATACTTCAGCAATCACGGTATAAAATTGTGCAAGTCCGACTTGCACTTGGCCATTTTTTTAGTACTCCCGTACGGAACACTTATGAGATCACTCCGGTGTGTGTCTGTCTGTCCGTCCGTCCGTCTGTCACACCCGATTTTCTCCGACACTATTTAACATAGAAAGCTGAAATTTGGTACTAATATAGTATAGGAATTAATGGCCTCATCAGGGCCGTGTAGTTTAAAAAGTTAAATTTTCACTTAAAGGGTTAGTTTTGGGGGATAAAATCGGAAGTGAAAAATAAAATTTTTACTAGGTCAGCGAGTGGGGTGTCAAATGAAAGCTCGTAAAAACACGAGTTTAAAAATATATATAATGTAATACTTGCGTAAACTTTTTTTTTGTATTATTTTTAAAAAATGGCGAAAAATCGCCGGCCTCTCGAAAAGTACTGATCAAAACATTTTGAAAAAATTCTGGAATATTCTCCACAGGGTGTAGATTGAATGAAAATTATCACGAGTGCATTACCTTTAATAATTTATCTGGTATATATATATAAAAAAAAATTTGAAGGTCATCAGTTTTCAATAAAGATCGTAACAAAAATGTTTATTTTAAAAGCAATCAACGTACGGAACACTAATTGCGCAATTTCAACTTGTACTTGACCGGTTATTTTAGAGTAGTAATAACGACGCGAGAGCTAGCCTTTCCGTTTTATTGCTGATAATTCGTTAATGTTCGTTAGTGATATATCTAAAATATGGCACAGAAGAAACTTGCAATTTCAATTTATTTTACGGCCAAAAATGAAGGATTCAATACAATAATAAAATGGCATTGATATAATCTGTTTAAAAATTATAATGAAATATTTGATCTTTTAATTACTTTTTTCGATTTTTTTGTCAGCTTATTTATAAGGAGGCAACTTGTAAAACCACAATATCAATTTCTGTGCCCACTAGAGAAGATTGCGGGTCAGACAACGGTCTGTCTATTATTAGGGCTCAGACAGCGTGATGATTGCCTATTACCGTCGTCGGCTTGTGCAAAAATATATTAAAGTAGATGCGTAATATTTCAGATATTGTGGAGAATCGTGTACAATTAATATTTTCAGAACCAAATTTCTCAAATTTTCTTTTTTATAGAATTTCTTTAATCTAAGTCAATATAACATTACTGCATAAAGAAATGAAAATTACGAAAATAAAAAACTTGAAATTGTATTTTTAGGTACTCACATAAAAACCAAAGAGAAACTAATATTTACTTTTTTTTGTTTTCGAAAATCCAGAAGGTTCTATAATAGATACTGTTGACGATCTTGACGGAATATGTTACAGGATTCAAAATGCTTAACAGAAACATGGTCATCACTCATATACAGTTTTACGTATGAGACAATATATATATATATATATATATATATATATATATATATATATATATATATATATATATATATATACATCTTCTTCTTCTAGCAACTCTCTATCCTTTGGATATAGACCTCTATGGTCCTTGTTTTGAGCAATTTGATACGAATTGAGTCCCGCTGATCTTTTAGAATCATCATACTGAGGCCTGCCAGTACCTTTTCCCCCCTCATGATCTCCATCTGGTCACTTTTCCGCTCCAGTTATCAGGATTTCTGGCTACATGGCTAGTCCAGTTCCACTTGAGCGAAAATATCCTGTTAATTATGTCATGGACCTCTGTTTTTTTTCTAATCCAATTGTTTGTTTTGCAGTCCCTAAGTGGTATACCTAGGATTTTCCTTTCAATTGCTCTCTGATGAACATGCAATTTTCTAATAAATTTCCGTGTCAGAACCCAAGTATCGCTACCAAATGTTGTTACTGGTAGAATGCATTCGTTACATACTTTACTTTTAAGTTTTTAAGGCAGTTTAGACTGAAAGACTTGCTTTATTTTACCGTAAGCCGCCCATCCCAGGCCTATCTTTAGATTGACTTCCAGTTCTTGATTCACTTTTCCGAGTGTAACTTCTTGTCCCAAATATACATATGAATCCACCCTTTCCACTTGTTATCCGTGTATGGATATTACGTCATTAATGGTTGTTTGTTCGTTCGTCATGAATTTGGTTTTTGTGATCTTCATCTCTAAACTGACCTGTTTTGCTTCAGTTTGTAATTCTTGGAGCATTTTTTTCAATTCGATTTCATTTTCGGAAAAAAGTGCGATGTCATCAGTCAATCTTAAGTTGGTGAGTCTCTCTCCGGATATATATATATATATATATATATATATATATATATATATATATATTTTATATATACATATATATATATATATATATATATATATATATATATATATATATATAACTAACTATATATATATATATATATATATATAATATATGTATATATATATATATATATATATATATATATATATATATATATATATATATATATATATACATATATATATATATATATATATATATATATATATATATATATATATATATATATAACTATATATATATATATATATATATATATATATATATATATATATATATATATATATAAATATATATATATATATATATATATATATATATATATATATATATATATATATATATATATATATATATATATATATATATATCTATATATATATATCTATATATATATATATATATATATATATATATATATATATATATATATATATATATATACAGTAATACCCCGCTTTACGCGAGGGATATGTTCCGAAAAAAAATCGCGTTAACTGAAATTCGCGTATATCGAGGTTTATGATTAAACATAGTCAAAATTTAATACAAAAAAATACAAATCATTTTAATCAATCACTTTAAATCTAAGAACACTTTATGCAATACATACTCTTATTTTTTACGGAAAAATACATCTATTGTCTTTTGGGTAACGTTTTGTTTACGTTCTTGTAAAATACGTTCATAACACCCAACACTGTTTTTAATTGTTTGACACACGGTCAAGACACGGTCATCATTATTGTCTATACTCTGCAATATGTCCAAACCTGAATAAATTTTTGAAAGTGCATTTTGTATTTCCCCTGAAGATAAAACTTTCTCTTCTACTTGTTCTTCCTCATCGTAGATAGGATTATTCTGTAACTCGATCAGATCTTCATTGCTAATAGGATCGTCGTGCGTTGCTACAAGTTCTACGAGATCTTCTACCGTGACATCTTCAAGTTCAGACCCCTCAATCATTGCAGCAATGTCTTCAAGCACTTGTCTCTGCATCTGGACAATTCTTCTAGGTGCTTCCACTACATCTGGCCAAAGATTACGCCACACCCCATTCATACAACTCATTTTAACTTCCTTCCAAGCCTCTTCTATGTTGTGAATAGACTTCATAATGTTGTATGACTTCCACCACTCTCGCATAGACTGTCTTCCTTCCCCGTCAGTTTCATGAATTAGTTGGCTAAAAGTGCGGCGATGGTAATAAGCTTTGAAGTTTGCTATTGCTCCCTGGTCCATAGGTTGTAATATTGACGTAGTGTTTGGTGGAAGGAACTTTACGTACACTTTTAAGTCTCTGGGCGTATCAAGTGAGGTTGGATGTCCTGGGGCATTGTCTAAGAGTAATATAACTTTAGGTTCAAGCCCATTTCTGTCACAGTATGATTTGACTGATGGGCAAAAACTATTAGAATACCATTCTTGAAAAATTTCCCGTGTAACCCACGCCTTTCTGTTTGATCGCCATACAACTGGTAGACTTGTCTTGTCTGTGCCTCGCATTGCACGGGGTGTTTCTGAATGGTACACTAGTAAAGGTTTCAGTTTGAAATCACCAGTGGCATTACCACCCAGCAGAAGTGTTAGTCGATCTTTCGCAGCTTTGAAACCACTGGCTTGACGTTCTTCCTTAGAAATGAATGTTCGAGATGGCATTTTTTTTTCCAGTAAAGTGCGGTCTCATCAACATTGAAGATGAGACAAGCAGGAATTTTCTCTCGTCTAACGAAGTCTTGAAACTTGTCTGGAAACTCAGCTGCAGCTTGAATGTCCGCGCTGGCCGCCTCGCCTGTTATGTGGATATTGTGAAGATTAGAACGCTGCTTGAACCGATGGAACCAGCCTCTGCTGGCAGCAAAAGTCGGAGTGGCACTCCCTTCTCCTTCTTTTGTTTTCAGCATCTCATACAAAGATTTTGCTTTTGTGCATATGAGATCTTGACTTAGTGGTGTGTTCTTCTTATTCAAATCTTCGATCCAGACTGACAGTAATTTCTCCATTCTTTCTAAGATAGATGATCTCGAACGAGAAAGTTTTGTTGCACTTATAGGTGTTGAACCTTCGCTGGAGATTTTAATTTTTTCCCGATTTTTATAAATCGTTCTCACAGTCGATTCTGAGAGTCCAAAATCTCTCCCAACAATTGTTGCTTTGCCTCCATTTTCCATTCTTCTTAACACTTTCATCTTCAATTCCAAAGTGACGCTTTTACGCTCTTTTTTCTTTACAGGCGGCATTTTTAACGTAGGGTTAAATTATGTATGTATGTATCTCCAATAAATATTAAAACAAAACTGCCAGCCGACCGAACTAACATTACGGAACAAATGAACACACGAAACGAACGAGGAAATCCCCATAGAACAAAGTCGAAGGACAGGGAATTCCCAATTCTTCAAAGAGAATATTCAGAGAAAGCGGGGATCCCCCCGCGACCATAGAGAAGTTAATGACTACATGAGCGCGAAATTTGAAATTCGCGTTATAGTGAAACCGCGCGTAACGGGGTCGCGCTAAGCGGGGTATTACTGTATATATATATCCGAAGAGAGACTCAACAACTTAAGATTTGCTGATGACATCGTAATTTTTTCCGAAAATGAAGTCGAATTGAAAGAAATGTTTGTTAACGAACCATCTGAACAAGCTGTCGTACAACGAAACATATCATGGTGTTAAAAATAAAAAATTTAGTGGAAATTTAAGTAGAGTTTTACTTCTTGCAAAACTTCTAGTTATGGATTTCCACCAAGTATCGGCTGAATCAATTCAAATATATACGATTTGATAAAATCGTTTGTACTAATAAGCCACTAAATAGCCTAAGTTCTTAATAGAAGATATGTGCACTTTTGGGATAACGACAATTGTCGAGAGATAAGAATAATAAAATAACAAGGTCAATATTTTGTATTCGAAATTCAAAGAAAGCAATAACAGAAATTGTTGAAAATTTGGTGCCAAATAAAAATAATCTCCCAGCAGGATGGAATTCTACTATAATACATTTGCGCAGTAATCGATTTTTTAGTTAAAACTTTTCCTATCTGGAATAGTAGAATTCGAAGATTAGGGTGGCCATCAAATAGCCTAGAGTAAACAGTGCTGAACACCTTTTAAGCTATTTAATGAATGAAAAGATAAAAAACACTTGACGGTAAATTACCTAGGACGCCAATTACACGGCGCAATTTTGAACGATCTATGATAAGAAATCATTTTGGCAGCCGTAGAGAGGCAAAAACGAAAAAAAAAAAAAAATTAGAGGAAATACATTGAAGAGATGGGATATGTTAAGCATCTAATTTAATTAACTCTAGTTTATTTAGAATCCAATACCATACCTAGGATTAAATCAAAACTTCTGTATATTTTTTGTTCTCAATTTCTGGTAGTGTCCTTATATTTTTATTTTCTTTCGTTTTAACGTAGTTTCAGTTAAGATGTCATTTTATATTCTTGAAAATGTATTTCAGTTAGGAGTTCTTCTTCTCCTATAAAATCTTGTATATTCCCCTTGCGCTTGCCTTTGGTATTATCAAAATTCTTAACATAACAACAAATGCTACTGTAATTTTTGTTACTGAGGAACTTGCAAAACCTTCCACAAGGTTCCAAAAAGCGGTTGCAGAAAATTCATCTTAAAGAGCGGATCTCAATAATAAAGGAAAAAATCGACCCTAAAAACATAACGTCATGAATATTTTTTTCACGCTGCCACTGGTTTACCGTACATTTGCTTAATATCGGCGAGTTTTAACCAGAACGTCAAGAAGTTCAAATTCAAAAAAGCGTTATTAATACTCAATAAATTACAAGGCTGGTTTACAGTTTTTGAGTTCAGTGGATAGAGTGTGCTTTTTAGTACATTCGCCCACTGTATGGCCTTGCGGCTTGCTGGTGTTTCTATATAGTTGGTATACCAGTCCTTATGTTCGCGATAATCTTTCAGTCATTTCCGGATGTTTATCCTTTAATGACTATTATTATTTGTGTTTTTTTGTGAAGGTACTTTGGCTTTTGTTATTAGAAGTAGGGTAATTTCCTAATTTAGTCTACGTCTACTGAGAAACGTTTTTAATAAAAAAACCCAGCTTGGCCCAGAATTACTAGAGTAGTTTCCACATTTAAATAAGTTTTTTTAAAACAAATTTAATCATGAAAACATATAGTAAAAATAAAATAGATAATAATAAAAAAAACCTTTTAAAATAATTACTTTTTGACACTAAATATTAAATACACAAGTTCTCCATTTCATTATATTTTTTTAACAAGTAAAAATTTTAACACATGTAATCCGCTAAAATTTTATTTTCTTTATTTTAAAGAGGAGAGTTTAATTTGCTAGAACGTCCTTTTTAAAATGTAGATTAATTTATGAATTATTCAGGTAGGTTTTTAAAGTCATTCACTTTGTTCGGGTTTCTTCTAATGGCTACTTGTCAAACGCCGAAAAGAAATTCTTCCTTTAATACGGTGGGCGATGCAGACTTCAAAGGGTTTTTTTGGGCGTCTGCTGCCTGTCCATAGCTTTTTAGTTTAAGTTGGTAGAGAGTTCGGTAAATGGTATTATTTTTTTTATTTACGTTTTTTTTTTTATTTCTTCTTTTGTTTATTGCGCTTTATTTGGTAATAAATTCTTCCAACATATTTTTGTAAGGACTAGATGTAATTTCCACAATTTTTTTACAGTGTTTTTGTAGTATTAGGCATAAAGATTTAAAATTTTTTTACAGTTATGCTTGCTTTCATTATTGATAATAATAGAAGCATCTTATAAGATCAATGTGTTTTCATTAATTAAGTTTGCTTATGAGAGAGAGCATTTATATTTTCAGTTCCTTTAAACAAATGTTCGGAAAAAAGATGTTTTTGTCCATGGGCCAAACTCCAGCCGCTTTAAATCCGTTCACAATGGTGCCCATGATAGCAGCTCTCTGGTAAACTTCTGCAAATAAACGTACAACTTTATTGTTACTTGACGATCCGGATTTGTCCACAACCATTTTTCTGTTGCTTGAATATATTAATTGCTCATAGGTTTAAGAAAAGACACGTCTAGTGGCTGAAGCCGGTGAATAGTAAGGCCTGGCAGTCGTAATATTAGCCCTTGCTATGTTCAACGGTTTCAGGTTCTTCGAATGGGTTGTATTTCGATCACTTTACGAGTAAGTGTGAGTTAATATAGCCGGTATCTGGTATGGTGACAACACTTTTAGAAAGTGTGCCATTCCCCAATTCAGGATTTTGTCTCATTCTTTTGAATATAAGCATTGGTGGCACACTGGCACAACATAAGGCCTCTTTCTCCGCTCTAACACTTTTTTTTTTCGAAACTGTGGCAAATTCACTTTCACAAATGTTAAATATAATCGTAGACGAAAATGTTTTTTTATCTACGATTTTTCAGAGGGTCGATTTTCCCTCCTCTTCTCTACTTGAAAATCGGCTGTTAACGGGCAATAATTAAGTTGTACTTCGGCATTCAAAGGAATTATTTCTTTTCAATGTTAGCCTATCATAGCGGGTGGATTTTGTAAATGATTTGGTAAAAGGAAATTTTGCTCTTTTTTTTTTTAATTTTCCAAAATTTTTGAATTTGAAAAATAAAGTATTGAATGTACTTTTACATAGCCACACAAGTCACCCTTTTCAATATGCAGTAGATTTCATAACACCATATATAGGGGGAAGTCCCCTAGTGGCGGACACTTAAGGTTTTCAGACAATAAAAAAAAAAACTGCTTCGAGAAATTTAACTTTATTTATGAAATTACTATGTTAACAAATTATAAACTCAAATTAAATTAACAAAAATGCAACCTCTGTTTAAACATTATTATAATCTTAAATCAAACTTTGTCAAAAAAAATCAATCTCAGCAGGTGGCACCTAGTTCCGGACGGACTTAATTTCGAACCCTAGCGCCGGACATCTCTAAAACATCGTGCATCGATCACATATGTAGGATTCTGAACATTCAGGGATATCCGCACATGCTTCATGAGCCTATCTACGGCAGCTAGAACACTGTATCCAGTCTTCATCGTCGTCCTCTAAACACACTATGCAAGTAGTTCCTGTGTCAGATGTTTTAGTCAACGGTATTTTTTTCTTTGCTTTACCTCCACTATTTCCTTTGGCTTTTACTCCTTTGGTCTGTTTTCCCTTCTCTTTCATTGCTGTTCTAAACTTATTTCCCACTACTTTCCTTTTCTGGTTGACGTTTTTTTCATTTTCTTTTTCCTCTACAATTTTGTAAGGTGATGAAGTTAAAATTTCACTTTTTTCGCATTTTCTTTTCCGAGCAACTGATCGTTTTTTGGCAGCATCTGGCAATGGTGAAAAATTATGGATAATCTGGACTACGTCTGGATCAAGGCTAGTTGGTGGCTTGGGCTTGCTGATCATTGTTTCGCTGGTAGATTGTTTACAAGGTTTTGACAGTTTTTCTGAGACCAAATTGTTGGACTGTTCTGAATCGCAGTTTATAGATGAGCTGACAGCTACAGTTAAGCCAGTGGAAGAGACAGAAACTTCTACACTGGTACCTGTGCGTTTAAGGATGTTTGTGGCTCTTCTAACAGAATGTTGGTCATTTCAGCAGGCAAATAATCCAGATCAGAAAATACATTTCTATCGAATGGGTGAATTCGAGCTACTTTTGTAAACGCTTCATTGACCAGACCGGCAATATCGTAGTCGGTTATTCGAGATCCAGCATTTGCTCTTATCCACACATCGCAACGTTGGTTATAGGCATCTTTGAATGGCTTCATGAATGTCCTGTTCAGCGGCTGTAGTTTGTGTGTAGTGTGTGGTGGTGAGCTTGTCAAATGAATATGGTTTTTTCGGCAAAAATTAATGACTGCTAATGTCTTGTGGCTACAATATCCATCCAGAAAGTGCATGCAAAACAAGACTGTAATATTTTTGCCCCTCTCAGCAGAAGTGAGCTTTCTTACTTATCGAACAGCCTTTGAAACAATAACTTTTTGGTGTTTTTGTACGCAGCTGACTCTAGTTTCGTCACAGTTATACATTTTCGAGGGTGAAAATTTGAATTGTGTTATAATTTTTTCAAGATTGTTATAAAAAATATCAACTTGCGGCTTGTTAAACCCTACAGCCCGCGCCATGCTCGTTGACTCTGGTGCTCTTAGCGATATGTCTTGATGTATCTGCATGAAATTGTAGTAAAAGTGTTTACCAGCAGTACCTTTCTCTTTATTAAAACGATGAGGGATATTCAAAGCTTCAGCCAAGTCTTCAAAAACTCCTGTTTCATCAACCGCAGACACCTATTAGACAAATCTTTTACGTGCTCCACTAAGAGTTCTTCGTACTCTGATGAGAAAGAAAGAGAAAGAATCTACCTATCTTTGGTTGCAGCGACACTTCTTGTCCACGATTCAATAACGATGTTTTATCATGTAGGGTGCTTTTTGGAATGTTGTAGCGCAACGAAGCTTCTCTCAAACTCATTTCTTTGGACAAAACCTTGTCTATCGCAGTTTGTAAACTTCTTTGGTCCCATTTTCCTTTCTTTTTCGTGTCCTCCATTTTGATGTCTCTCCGTTCTTCTATCCCCTAAAACAATATATAACAATTATTATAAAAAGTATAATTACATAAGAGAAACGATAATTTTTGTTCTGTCCAGCATTAGGGGAATCTTTTGTGTCCGGTACCAGGGGACAGAGAATCGCTAAATTACTTGTGTTATAACAAAACTGCAATGGAAATCAACAAAAAAGTCACAAACTTTGAATATTTATCAACCATTACTTAGAATAACAATTACCAGAAGCACATGAACAAAAAAACATCACAGTTATACTCACTTCGGTCTTACGTGACGCAATGTATTCCCCCCAAAAACCACAATCAACCGTTCCCACCTGCGTCTTGCGCGTCACTGGCAAACCGCGTCCCGCGAATGTGTATCGCTACGTTTCCCCGCGCCCCTTTCACCCGTTTTTTAAACGAACGCGTTGCGTCTTATCGGGATAGTTTGAGTGTCCGACGTTAGGTGCCGTCCGTATATATATATATATATATATATATATATATATATATATATATATATATATATATATATATGTATATATATATATATATATATATATATATATATATATATATATATATAAAATATATACATATATATATATATATATATATATATATATATATATATATATATATATATATATATATATATATATGGGGCATTCTTTTTGGACGGGAGACCCCATGCTCTCCAAAATTGGTTTGTTTCAAAAAACTAACTGGCGGTACACATGAAATCTTGAAGCTTCTACTTAAGCTTGACGCCTGTACTTTCGATTGCCGTGTGACACTTTTTGAAATTCGCAACAATGGACTCAAATTGTCAGGAAAATTATGGTTTATAGGTGGTTTTCTCTCTTCAAGTCACTCCAAATCCGTTGTAATATTTTGAGAATATATGATTGAAGGACTCAGGGGTACTCGATAATCAATTTTATTTCAGAATACCAAAATGAAAAATGGCAGATACAATATGACTGCTGAACATCCTAAACACGTACGGCAAACCATTGAAAACTTATCGGATTAATTTGGATATAGGACTAATAGGATAGGATTGACTAGGATGAGACTCTGGGGGTTTTAGGGTCGCTGATAATGAATCTGAGGTCTTATTCTACTTCCACTCTTCTAGGGGTAGAAAAAGAGGGAACGGAGGTTGAATTTTAATTTTCAGTCTGACTCTGATGAGATTCTGCACCTGGAGGTTTTTGGGGTCGCTGGTAATGAATCAGAGGTCTTATTCTAACTCTTCTAAGGGTGGAAAAAGAGGGTACAGGGGTTGAATTTTGATTTTCAGTCTGATTAGGATGAGATTCTGTACCTTAAGGTTTTTGGGGTCACTGATAATGAATCTGATGTCTTTTTCCATTTCAATTGAATTACGTAAGTGCGGTGTTTGGCCACCATATTCGATCTGCTATCTTGAGTTCGAGAGTTTGGATATTGTGGAATTGATTCATACACGATTAATCAATTAAGTTTTCAAATCACTATATCCAAGTTAATCCGATAAGTTTTCAGTGGATTGCAGTACGTGTTTAGAGTGTACGGCCGCCATATTGTATCTGCCATTTTTGATTTTGGGATTCTGGAATAAAATCGATCATCGAGTACACCTAAGTCCTTCAATCATACATTCCCAAAACATTATAACAGATTTGGAGTGACTTGGAGAAAGAAAACCAGCCCGGAACGACAATTTCGTTGACACCTTGTCAGTTTAAGCCGCTATTGAGTCCATTATAGCGAATTTCAAAAAGCGCCACACGGCAATCGAAAGTACAGGCGTCAAGCTTTCATTTGCATTGGTTGATTTTTTTGGATCAAACCAATTTTGGAGAACATGGGGTCTCCTGTCCAAAAAGAATGCCCTATATATATATATATATATATATATATATATATATATTTATATATATATATATATATATATATATATATATATATATATATATATATATATATATATATATATTATATATATATATATATATATATATATATATATATATATATATATATATATATATATATTATATATATAATTTGGAATTAAAAACTGTAGAATAAACACAGGGAGTTCCATTTAAGAAATTTAACAAATAAAAAGTTTGCCTCATATGCCAAAAACGGCTTAAAATTTCTCTAAAAATGCTGCGACTTCTTTACTTAACATTTTTGCCTAACTCTCTAAATAAGTGATGATTGTCATCATTAACTCTGTAAAAGTGACTCCGTGGCTTTATATCATCCGTGCATTATGCTTTTACAGTACTCTTCCCGTTAAGTGAAAAAGGGCTATTTCAAATAAATCCCGTTTTCTTGGTGAGAAAGTTTTCTAGTAAAATATCTGTCTGTATATAAGTATTTTCGTCGGAAAACTAAGATCTAGGCTAATTAAGGCTGAGGTCTAAAAGTTTTAAGTTTTACTAATAATATAATTATTTATTTCTTTATTAATAAAATATATCATAATTCTTCACACCTTGATTCTTAATACTCTTGATATTAGACTTATTGTTATAATGTCTACGAAAGATCGGATTTAGTAGGCATATTAATGCCTCTACCTTGAAAGGGGCTTATAACACGATAGATTCGAAGCAACCCCTTTAACTACTCACTCATTCCTATACCCTTTTTTTGCCTATAGCCTTGTTTGGCTATAAATAATATCACTTACACTTTATTTTTTATTAGCATAACTAAAAACCTGGTACCTCTAGTATTAAAAGTGTACAAGATTTATCTACACCCCTTTCAGCACTTTTCCTGAAGAGACATCACTAAAAAAATGTAGTTTTCATTCTTAATTCAAATATTATATGTGTATCAAATTTCGCATTGATATCTTATCTAATAAGTTTTTAAAGTTTCTGGCAATTTCTTTATTGATTTTTGAGCATAGAGCCGCTGATAGTAAAGAATAAAGACGATCTTCACAGATTTCTTACAAATTTAATACAATAGCGAAAAAAGATTATGATGAATAGAAAGAGAATGTCCATATTAGACAGGCCTGTAAAATAGTTAATATGAATGACTGGGTCTTAAACAAAATAATTTAACAAACATGGAGTTACAATGACAAAAGAAATAACGTGAGAAGTGCGACATATCACAATAGGAAAGAAAAGCGTAATTAGACTCCGAAAATATGCTATGCTCTATTTATTTGAAACTGTAATAAAAAATTTCAGTGGACTGACTGGCAGTCTTATAACAGAGGCGTGCTATCTATTCCCAGGTATTTTTCAAGTAACAACGCTCTTTTGTAACGAAGTTTTATTGTCGATCAAATCATTTTATTTACATACCTTTCTGTTGCCCCAACTTTAAATACATATGTCCGCAAGGCCAGTTGGGAATAAATATTAATAATGCAAGATCTAAATAAGGCTATTGACAGTTTCATTAATGAAATTAAAAATCTTTTACTGGTAACTATTAGATATAAAAAACCAAAAGAAAGAAACAAAATTAAACCTAGGAAAAACTGGATATCAAATGCTATAATTAATTCATGTAGGACTAAAGAACCTCTATATCGTATGTGGAAAAAGGATTCAAGTAACATTATATTACAACATTACAAAATATATTCCAAGATATAAAGATAAAGTAATAAAAGATGATAAAATTAAATATGAGGAAAATGTAATAAGTACGAAATGGACGCATTTATGGAATTATGTTAAAACTAAAATTAATTATAAAGAACCAAGGCAAATGAAATAAAATATTTTATTCATGATAGGTTCTAAGTTGAGTGAAAAAAATAAAAAAAGTTAATAATAGATCAATAACACTTCCCAATATTAACACAAATACAATTTTTATTAGTTTTACTAATCGTAACGAAATAAAAAATATAATATACAATATAATATGAAAAATAAAACAGATGGAGATCATAAAATTAATACAAAAGTTCTAAAAACAATATCTGATTATATAGTAAACCCTTTGACCCACATTTTTAATATATGTATCGAACAATCATGTTGGCCTGGTGTTCTTAAAAGTGCGGATATTGTCTCAATATGGCTGGTGATAGGCATAGAGCTTCAAACTATAGACCAGAGGTTCCCAAACTTTTTTTCTCGTAGACCAGTTTTAAAATTTTACTGGTTTCGGTGGACCCCCTGCTGCTACATTTCTACCATATTCCCAAAACTCATCAAAAAAGTGAAGATTAGATCTAACGATGGAAATTTGCGTCGTGGCTGAGTTCCAACTCTAAATTCGGAGTGGTAAAAATAAAAAGAAAAAAAATAATATATTTTCTTGTGTTCTATTTATTAAAATAATATGATTACAGACTTAATTGAATTAAAATTAAACATTAATAACGTACCGTAACTTCAACAATGCAAATCAACAATTAAAAAAAAAATAGTCATAATTTTAATGGGAGGGATGTACTTGATGGATTGACAGCAAATTATCAATATCTGGCTTCAGTTTTGTAAGGAATAACCGCAAATCTCCCCCCTCTGTGATGTTCAATCTGCTCCTTTTTTTGTTAATAGGTTTGTAACGACACTAAAACTTTTTTCCACAAGGTATGACGAGGGAAACGCTATCAAAAGTTTTCTCGCAATTTCCCACAACCCAGGATATTTTTCGGGTATTTCTGCCTGCACCCAAAATGTTTGATAGCCTTTTTTAAATTTCACCTTCAGCTCCTCATTAGTGCTAAGCTCGAGTAGCTCCTCTTGTAATACCACATTCGCCACTTAGGTTTCATCAAATGGATTTATGATCCATTTTGGTATTTCCATCGTCAGAATATCTTCAAACCTATTTTTGAAGTCATCACGCAGGGCATTTAAATGTTGAACGTATGTCTGAATATCTTCATCAAGACATTCTGCCTGTGACAAGTTTGGAAACTGGGAGAATTCGCGCCGACTAATATTTTGCTTCATAAATTTCAATTTTCCAAGAAAGCCGAAATTACACCCTTTGTTTTTATTAAATTTAGGCTGTCCCCTTGTAACTGCAAGTTAATGTCATTAAATTTTTTGAACAAATCTGTCAAATACGCGATGTCTGCTTTCAATTTGATCAGGTTTTTTTTTAAATCTGGATCTTTGCTTTCCAGAAACTCTAAAACTGATTCAAAAAGTGAGTGAAATCTTGTTAAACATGCACCTTTCGACAACCAGCGTACTTCAGTATGTAAGAGCAATCGTTGGAAGTCTTCATCATTTTCGTCGCACAATTGTGCAAATAAACGGGTATTCAACGCATTGCTTCTTATATTGTTAACTGCTTTAATCACAAATTGAAGCGATTGGTGCAATCTATCACTCAAATTTTTCGCTAACAGGTGTTGTCGGTGGATGACACAGTGAATTGCAGTTACTCCTGGTATAATTCTTTTAAGATGGCTTATAAACCCACGATATCGCCCGAAGATGGCAGGAGCTCCATCTGCTGCTACCGAAATAATGTCTGTAAATGGAATCGATTTTTCCTTAAAAAAATCACTCAGGACATTAAATATTGATTCACCTTTAGTGTCCGTCTCCAAAGTTTTCGCGAATAGCAGCTCTTCATGGATTTCTTTATCCATAACAAATCGAACATATGTCAATAATAATGCTTCATTACCAGGTAAAGTTGACTCGTCCAGTTGAATAGAAAAATGAGTTGTTTGCAGATAATTACACAAGAAGCTTTCAATATCAGAGCTCATTTCATCAATACGTCTTTGTACAGTGTTGTTACAAGGAATTCTTTTGAGTATGTCAAATGGAGGTTTGTCCAGAACAGTTTTTAAAACCTCTTCAACAGCAGGTAAAATTAACTGTTCTCCGATGGTGTGCGGTTTTCCAGATTTCGCTATAAGCAATGAGATATTTTAAAATGCCCGCAAGCCATCATCGTTACTTTAAGACGTTGAAGCGAACATACTGTGCACGGTGGGTCTCTTTTCATATTTTTCCTTCAATGTTTGAAAATATTTTAAATCTTTACCTATTTTATCAGGATGACACCTTCTTAGATGATCTTCGAGCTTCGATGGTTTCATAGAATCATTGCTCAAAACTTTGTTGCATAAAAGGCATATGGGCAATCGTTTGTCTGCCTTTGATGGAAGAAAACCAAATTTCAAATAATCAACACTGTACAGTCGACATTTCTTCATAGATTCAGCCATGTTTCGTATCAGTTACCTACCTGTAAAGAAAAAAATGTTTGTTTTAGTAATCATAAGGCGACTTTAACAGGATATGGCTATTTTAACAGAATAAAATAGGATTAATTAATTATTGCAATTAAAAAACCAAAATGCTGGCGGCAAAACTGATTTTAATTATTAAAAGTAATAAACTGCTAAGACCCTTATAGAGGTTTTCACAAAACGGCTGATCCTATTTTAATGTAATATAAAATATTTTTTGATTAATTATATTTTGATACATTTCTGTAAATTCGAGAGAAAATACTTTCAAAGTATATTTTGACATCAAAACTCCGCGATTTTAATGATTTATTTATTACTTTGATGTACGTTACGAGTGGTACATAAAGACATGTACAATTTATGAAAATATTTAGCATTAGCAACTACGAGGGCACTGAAATATGTACAAACATGCAGGACATTCATATATCTCTCCTTTAGTGAATCAGTTGGGTAAATAAATAATTTTATAATAAAAAGTACTAAAAGTTCAATCTTTTTCGGCTTTCTGTCCTTTTATAGAAGTATCGAATAATGGCCCTGTTCAGTATTTAATTTTTATTACGTACCTACTACACGCAAACATAACAAATATAATATTACAATATAAAATAAAAGTATGAATAACAAATAGGCACTTACACAGTACTTACTTTTTCCGGCACTGGCAAACATTGACATCGATTCACTCACTCTTTTCTTTTCAAAATTCCGGAAACAAATGAGTAACGTTTGTCCTTGGCATTCGTATTTATATTGGTGAAGAATCAAACAAGTTCATGCAAGATTGCAAGCACAGCACAAGTTGTATTTCGTCCCTTTGCACGTCTGAACGGGTTGCGTTGCGGGCGGGCGGCGCTTTGCAAGTCTGGACGCGCGTTGTACTGAATATCGAATATGCAAGTTTTTACAAGTAACAGTCGCTGACTTTCTTAAAATACACTACTCAAAAAAATTAAGGGAGGTTTTAAAACAAGGAAATTAATGCTAAATAAACAGGCTATCTGATCCATATGCCGGCCTAACTGAAAAATTTTTTTTCAAGCCCGTGGACCAAAAAAAGCAAAATATTTGCAATATTATTTTTTCGCGCTATCTGTTAGGATTGCATGAGAACCGTAGCTCCTAAAAAATTTTAGCCAAAAATCTGAAACTTAGAATCTTAAAGCTTCAAAGTACTTTTTTTTAAAGTCTCAATACGACCATTTTTCACCGAAATACAGCCTGTCAAAAATCATCGAAAAATTTTTTTTGCTCCCTTAATTTTTTTGAGTAGTGCCTACGTTGATAGGTAAAGCCAATTCAACATTTTTGTTCTTTACTATCGAAACCAGATAAATTTCGTGGACCCCCACTTACAACTTGTGAACCCCCATTTTTTTTTCACGCCCTGGGGGTCCACCTGAACCACTTTGGGAATCACTACTATAGACCAATATCTTTGATTTCGAATGTCGCTAAAATCTTCGAAAGAATCATCTCTAATAGACTGTATGATTTTATTACAAAATATAATATATCTAAAAATCAGTTTGGTTTTGTTAAAAATAAAGGAACCTTTGATGCTGTTCAATATATTTCGAATATTATATATAAGACAATGGATAAGAGTAAACCAATACTTGTAACATTTCTTGATTTGGCAAAAGCTTTTGACACTGTAAATCACAAAGTGCTTTTGGATAAACTCTATAACTATGATATAAGAGAAGTAGCTTATGGTTTGTTGCAGAGTTATTTAATTGGTAGATGTCAAACGGTTAGAATAAATAATTGTGTTAGTGATCATAAATACATTACCACATGTGTTCCTCAAGAAACAATCTGGGGGCCATTGTTGTTCATATTGTATGTCAATGATTTATTGCAGGGCATGCCAGGTGACTCAATAATATCATATGCAGATGATACAGCAATTATCTGAATAGGTATCTCGAAAATGTATCGAGCTGGCTTGCTCTGAATAAATTATTTTTAAATATAGATCAGACTGTGTACATAACTTTTGGAAATTATTCTAATAGCGTTTCTAATAATTTAAATATAAGAACTGAAGAGCAAGGAATAAAAAGAGTAGAAAATTATAAATATTTGGGAATTATGTTTGGCTATAATATGAAATGGGATATAGATATAGAATACTTAATTAAGAAAACAAAATATCTACTATTTATTTTTCCAAAGTTATCTAGGATTATGGACACAGACACATTGCTGATGATATATCATGCACTTTTCCATAGCTGCATTAAGTATGGTATAATTGCTTGGGGTGGTGCTTACAGAAACTCAGTAAATGTGATACAAAAATTGCAAAATAGAATACTGAAAAGTGTTAAAAAATAATTATGATACTTTCAAGCATCTACTAAGTTTGAATCAATCATTTGTTCTGGGATCTCTTGTATACCTGCAGTGCACTTAAAAGTACATATATGACATCTCAGACTGTAACTCAAAATAAAAAACGTATAATAATTTGCCTAAAAATCTGAAAACTATAACCAGCCATGGGAAAATTAAAAAAATGGACTAGATCAAATAGCTCTTGCTAAATCAAGTAGATATATTATTATGATTCCATATTATATTATGTTAGAATATTGTATGTAACTAAATTAATGTCTCGGGAGATTCAAATATTATAAAATTGTTGTTTATATACTAAGTAGTTTTAAGTTTTAGATGATATTAAAATACTTTTTTTAGTTCTTGTTTTCCAGCCCTACGTGCAAGTAACTTGCTTACTTTTGTAGTTGTTGCAGTCATGTGGTATATGATTGTAATTATATAGTATAGGATTGTAATCAATTTCTGGAAAATAAAACAATAATTAAATACATATTTAGAGCAGCCTACCTAAGTGTCAAGCCAGTTAGTGACAAGTTAGTGTGTTAACAAAATGTCTTCTCCAGCGAACCACCAAAAGTCCGGGCAGCTAACCCATAATGAAATACGTATAGTTAAAAATGTATTTGACCACGTTAAAAACGATCAAAATTGTGATTCAAGTGTGGACGATTATGTGACAAAATATTCCTTAATGTCCGGAGTTGATCATACTTTACATAATTAAGAGAAGAAAATAAGGAGGGTATAGACTCTCCAAAAAAGAGACCGGGTGGAAAAGAACTTCAGCTGACAGACAACACAAAACACGAAGTAAGATGTACTGCTCATTACTTTTTTAAGGGAAAAAGAATTCCAACTTTGGATATGATCCTGCAGGCTGCGACAAGCCACCCAGAAATACCGGAAATGAGTAGAGTAAAACTATGGAGTGTTTTAGAATGTATGAGTTTTTATTGGAAACAGTGTGAAAGAAAATCTTTATTGATAGAAAGTGAAAAAAATTGTACACTGGGGAAGAGACTATTTAAGAAAAGTTAGAAAAGCTCACTCTGAAGGAAAAATGATATATTACTTAGGTGAGACGTGGATAAATGAAGGGTACATGGTCAAGAAATTTTGGTAAGATGAGAATATGAAAAATGCTCGCTAAGCATTCAGTGACGGTCTCTCTAGTGGTCTTAAACCGCCATTTGGTAAGGGACGTAGGTTGATTATTACGCATATTAGAAGCGAATTTGTAGATGGAAGTTTTTTAACATTCGTATCCAAGAAAACGGGAGAGTATCATGAAGATATGAATACCAGACGGTATAGAACGAGTTCCAGCCTTGGGTTTGCTAAAAAGGGACATCCAATCTTAGATGACCAAGAAAAACATTTAATTTCCAGAGAGAATTATTAGAACTTGTAAAGCTTGAAGTTCTCGGAAATAGCGACAAGTACACAAGTTTCGTCATCGACGAAATGGCAAAAAACGTAATATTACTGTTTATCGCCTGCCACCAAATTATTGCCAGCTCAATTCGATAGAACTTATATGGGTACAGCTTAAAGATGAAGTCACCAGGAACAATACGACCTATAAATTGGCAGACGTACAAAACCTTTGGCGAACAGGTGTCAACCAGTATTGAGGGTGGAAGATAAAATGTGGATTGTGAACATGGCAGTAGATGCCATTATTGAACCTTTAATTATACATGTAAATTCAAATAAGTCGGCAATGATGGTTTTTCGAGCATGTTGGAGATTGGTAATACTTTTTTCATTGTTGTTTAACTTCTTCATTTGTATGCTTTTTAATTAAAATGTTTCATTATAAAATGTTATTTTTTCTAATAAATATTTAAACATTACAAAACTGTTTCATTCATACTATTCGCAAATAATACTTCTACGCCCAGGCGCACCATCACTGGCCAGAACTATTTCAGACTATTTAGCCCCAATTAACAAAAAAGGGGTCGTTTTTCTATCCTATTCAAACATAAGAGATTGCGAATATTAGACCGAGGCCAGATGGTATTCCAGTAAAGTTGTTGAACTACTGCATTACGGGTATGTAATGTAGGTAAAACTCTGGGGCCCTTATTACTGTTTGATGCTAATTTGCATAATTCTAGATTCAAATAAATAAAGTCAATAGAAATGGTACAATAATTTTTATGTAATTATAACAATCCACAAAGAAACCTAAAAATATTTTACTGACGCAAACGAAATTGTTTTCACGAATTTAAATACGGACCAAAATACCATCCATCCTTTAAATTAGCAATTACTTAAGGAAAAGCGGAAGTGCCAATCCGTCAATTTTATTGCCGAAGCGTTCGAAAACATTCTTTCTCGGCATATTTGAAATATTGCAAGGAAGCAACTTGCAAAACCGCAATATCAATTTCTGTTCACAACAGAGAAAATGGCGGACCAGACACCTGTACCCGTGAGAAAATTGGATTCCGCAATCGCCTGTCTATTTTATTAAGGGTACGCGTCGTCGGTCTGTGTCCCTCATCAGGCCCCAGACAGCGTCACGATCGTCCATCACCGCCGACACCCTTGGCAAAAATTCATCAACGTAGTTTCATTAATTATTATTTGTGGGGATGTCGAGGGCCTTAATCCGTGGAGGAATTTAGAATGATGCGACAAGATTTTTCTTCTTGGCTCGTGTAATCTGTTTTGTGTCGTGAAATTCCTTCTTTTCTCTCATTTTGGTTTAATTAGCTTCTTACATTTAGAACGGATGTAGGTGGGGAGCTAAACGTTGAGCCGTACAATTAGGTTTAAAAGAATTGAAAATTAATGGGGTGTACCCAGAAGTTTATATTTAATAATTTTAAATAATATGTATTTTAAATATTTGTGTTATAGAACGATGTTCGGTATAATTATAAAAAAAAAATTCAGCAACACAATATTTCCCTCTATGTTTTAAAATATTACATGGGAATTATGGGAATAATTTTACTGTCAGGTCATATAAAAAATCTATAAAAATAGAGCCAAATATGCATTTTTTAGGTAAATGTTTATTGTCATACTTCTAAAGCTTCGTGTCTAGGAAACTACTAAAAATAATTACCAACAATTCTAAAGAGGGTGACCCGAAATTTTGACCTGTCGAGTAACTGTCTGCCTAGTTGTTTATTCTATCGGGCGAGCCCAATAAAAGGCTTTAACGTAGATTTTGCGAACCTGTGCTCTGAAATGCCCAGATAAGGCCCAAAATGCTACATGCAAAAATGGACTGTCGTTTAACCACTTGAATCAAGTACCATTAGATTTATTGATACTAAAAAAGCCGAGCGCATCAAAGGCCAAACGCCGCCCACTGCATCCAACTTTAGGGTCCAAAAAACGTCATTTAGCCATATAAAATCAATACATTTTTGCACTCGACGCGCGTTTCGCTAACCATGTTAGCTTCATCAGGAGCGATGATTGACTAAAGCTGAACTATAAATCTACCCTATTTATACTTAGCCTAACCCTTGAATTACTCAGGCGGAACTAATGGCATAGGCGAGGCCATCATTTCAGGTCAAGTAACCAGTAGAGGGGACTATAAGGAATAAGCCCTCTGTCTTTATTTAAACTACTTTTATATTTTATAATTTCCATACTTTCGTATGCGTTCAACGATCCCCTATCAGATATATTTTTAATTAATCTTAGATTATCTAATGTTATAGTATGTTTCTGTTCTACTGTATTTTAAGTGTGCTAAATGTTCTTTAAATTGTGTTTTAATTGACGTTTTAGTTTGCCCAACATACTTTTTGTCGCAATCATTACAACTAATTTCATAAAATCCACTTTTCTCACAATTAGGAATCTTATCTTTGGGATTTCCTAAGATATTCCTCAGATTGTCTGATGACTTATAGACTAAGTTGAGGCTTACCTTATTAAATACCTTATTGAGTCCCCTGTTATATTTCGGATTATATGTTATGGTGACATATTTGGTTTTATTTTCTTCGCGTGTAAAAAAAGGTGGAATTCTAAATATTTAACCTGACGATAACTTAGTAAACAAGCTAATAAATAGACATAAGTTTGGGTTAAATATTCAGACTTCCACCTTTTTTACACGCGAAGAAAATAAGAACATACCATATAATCCGAAATATAGCAGAGGACTCATTGTAAAATATGCATGTACATCTACATTTATATCTTTACAACGCTGGACCAGTACATTTAATGAGAATATAGTTTCCAGTGTACCCATGCCTCTTCGGAATCGGAATTGTGTGTTATCTATTTCTGTTTCACATTTTCTATATATTCTGGTATGGATGACTCTCAGGAATATCTTGAGAATGTGAGAGATTAAACTTATGAAGCGATAAGAGGGATGTGTTTAGTTTCATAAAACTTGTTAAATAAGATACACTATCAACATAAGCTTAATTCTATCCAATGCTGGATGTAGGCCTTCCCCCTGAATTTCCATCTCAATCTAGTTGCAGCCGTTGTTATCCATCCAATGCCCGCAACCCTCTGTATATCATCTCGCCATCTTGTTTTGGGACGCCCTACGCTCCTTTTCTGTTCTCGTGGTCTATATTCTAATGTTCGCTTGGTCCATCTTTCTTTCTGCTACGTGCTCTATAATATTCTTTAGTTTTGTTTGTTTACGTATCCACTGGTTTCTTTTTTCTATCTTTAAGTTTTATCCCGATCATCTGTCTTTCGTGTGCTCTCTAGGTCCTAGCTAGTTTTTGTATATCGGCTTTATTCAGTGTCCAAGCTTCAGCGCCATATGTAATTACCGGTAGGATGCACTGATGGTAAACTTTGGCCATTAACTTATTTGGGATCGCTTTATCTTTGAATATATAACTTAATTTCCCAAATGCGAACCATCCAAGTCTGATTCTTCTTGAAATTTTATCCAAGACACTATTTCTCGTCGTAGTAATTTTTTGCCCCGTAATCCCCAACAATTTTGAGAGCTGTTCCTTTCAAATTTATAACTACGTTGTTATTAGTGTTGGTTAATATTTTTGTCTTACTTTCATTCATTTTAAGACCAATTGTCTTTAAGTGGTAATTTAAGTCATTTATCATTTCTTGTAACTTATGAGGATTACTACTGATGACTACAGTATCGTCGGCGAACCTAAAATGACTCAAATACACACCATCTATCTTTAGGCCTTCCTTTATCCAATCTAGTTGGCGGAATACATCTTCTAGAGCTGTAATAAATAGCTTAGGAGGGATTGTATCTCCTTGTCTTACGCTTCTTCCTATACGTATTTGTTCTGTACTAGGTTTTATGTAAATCTTTGCGTTTTCATATATATCTTTGAGTGGGGTAGTGTATCTAGAATCAATTCTACAACTGTTCAAGCCATTGATGGTTGCCCACATTTCGACAGAAACAAAAGCCTTCTCATAGTCTATGAAGGCTATGTAAAGTTCGAAAATGTATGCATTGCTCTTGTCTAGGATATTTCTCCTTATTTGTAAGTGGTCGCAAATAAGATTACCAGTCGATTAATAAATGGACTCCGAAAATATTGTAAGGGTTTCTCCCTTTATCTCATCTGGACCAACTGCTTTTCAATCCTTCTGTAGTCGTATAGCATGAATAACTTCTCCCCTTATTATTTCTGGCCCTATCTCATTATCCCTGTTTATCTGTGAGTTTTTTTGATCTATATTGAAAAGTTATTCTATGTTTTGCTCCCATGACTTTTGTCAATAATATTCAGTATAATTTTATTACTTCCATTTCTCAGAATTGTTTCTTGTTTTTTCCTAAAATTCCTTCACCTTCTTATGTAGGTTGAATGTGAATTTCTGGAATTTCAAACAAGCAACATTTAATAAGCTAGTATTAATTTAGTGATTGATTAAAGGAGTCCTACTTCAACATAAATTAGGAAAAATTATATTATTTGTTGTTGAAGTATTCAGCTTTACATATTTTAATTGTTTCTTCCTTCTTCTTCTTCCTTCAGTCGCTCTCTACCCACTGTCGGATATAGGCCTCTCTCAAATCTTTCCATTTTTCTCTATGTTGTGCTTGTTGATACCAGTTAAGCCCTCCGATTCTCTTCAGATCGTCGCTTTGCTTTTCGCCCCATGGTCTCCACCTAGTGATCTTGCCACTCCACTTATACGTCGCTCTCGCTACATGGCCGGCCCAGCTCCATTACAGAGATGTTATCCGTTTGGTGATATCATCCACCCTTGTTTGTTGTCTAATCCATTTATTAGTTTTCTTGTCCTTCAAAGTAACACTCAACATCTTCCTTTCCATTGCTCGTTGGTGAACTTGTAGTTTTTCTATTGTTCTTTTAGTTAAAACCCATGTCTCGGCTCCATAGCTGGTAAGATACATTGATTATAAATTTGGGTTTTAATCTTTGAGGAATGTTCATATTCACTACATATTTCAATTTTCCATATGCTGCCCATCCCATACGTATCCTTCTTTCTATTTCAAGCTGCTGGTTTTCCTTTCCTATCGTTATTATTTGGCCCAGAAAGATGTATGTGTTTACTTTCTCTATTGTCGAATGTTCAATCACTATATTTTCATCATTAGTGTCTTCGTTACTCATGTACTTTGTCTTGGAGAAATTTATGTCAAGTCCCACTTTTCTTGCTTGGTGGTGGAGATCTGTGATCATCTGGATCATTTCATTCTTATTGTTTGCTATAATTACAATGTCATCTGCGAATCTCAGGTTGTTTAGCCGATCACCAGCTGTCAGAAGGCCATTTTCGTCCCAATTCAGTTCTTTGAATACATCTTCTAAGATCATTGTAAATAACTTAGGCGATATTACATCGCCCTGCCTTACTCCTCTGTTCACTGGGGCCTTGTTTGTCAGTTTTTGGTTTACCATAACTTTGAGTGTTGCTCGTTCATATATTCTGGCTATTAGTTCGCTGTACTCGTATCTGTGGTCTATATTTTAATTGTTTATTTAATTAAATTTCAAGTTGCTTTAAATAATACCGGTTTAATTTTTTAATAACCATTACAAAAAAAAATATATAATGAAGAAACATGTGTTATAAAATATTAAGACTAATTTAACTAGGTAGCTACCCGGAAATATAATACATAGAGAGAAAAATTAGCTTTGGTGAGTAAATTAAGTGTCGAGTAACAGTTATAGCACCGTAGAAACAAATAAATATTTCTGCTTGATATAATTAACTGCTGAAACTTAGGCCTATTTTACATTGGTATTTTCTGTTTGTGTCTGTTAAAGGCAACCATTAATTCGGTTACGTTAATTAATCACATACTTGAGTGCAGAAACAACGAAAGCTACCGCTGTACATCCGGAATGATAAATGCAATAACAGGGATCTGCGTCGTCAGTGTCGGTTAATGTAAATAAATAGGGAGTGGAAATGATTTTAGAGAACATACTTTACTTAAAATACGAGGATGGATTGATAAATCTGGTAAATTGCTACGAAACGGCTGGAAATTTTGTTAAGCGGCATAACTGTTGGTAAGCGTGAATCTTGTAATGGTTGTGTTTAAAGTTTCAAATAAACGGAACGGATAATTCTGAGGGAGTTACCAACAATGCCATACTCAATGAATTTCGTAACCGTCAGGAGCGAATGAAGAACTTTATGCTTTATAATGTACCTGAAGGGAGTAATGACGCCGACGAGGTGAACAGTATTATTTCCAACTTATCTGGATCAATTCCTAGGATTGTTAGTATTACGAGAGTGGGAAAGAAAAATATCAATGGCCGTCGATCAATAAAGGTTGCGTTGGATTCAGCATCGGCTGTTCAGGCCTTGTTCAAGCAACGATATAAATTGAAAGGCAAGGAAATCTATTTGGAGTATGATTTGACCAAGCAGCAGCGGGATACCGAGAAACTGATACGTACTGAGCTTAAATCGAGAATGGATGCTGGCGAGAATAATTTAATATCTAAGTATGTGGATGGTCAGCCCAAAATACAAGAGCGGAAAAAAAAACTAAAATCTATCGGGGCGGCTCAGATCTCTAATTATGGTGGCTTAACTGTTTATTATCAAAATGTTCGGGGACTCAGAACCAAGCTGGTTGCTCTGGCTCGGAATGTTGCATTGCAGCCCTATGATGTAATAACCTTGTCTGAGACCTGGTTGTCGAATGCATTTCATGATGCAGAGCTTGGAATGCATGATTATGTGATTTTTTAGAAGAGATCGGTCCCTGGCCACAAATGCTGCACTCAGGGGAGGTGGTGTATTGATTGCCATTAGGAAGCACATTCCTTGTCAGCTAATTGCATCGCCGGATAGTTTTGAACATCTATATGTTTCTATTAATTTTGGCAGATGCGTTACTGTTATTGCCTGTGTGTATATACCACCTAGATCACCTCCTGAAACTTATCAAATATTTAGTGATACCCTTGATAGCAACTCTGAGGCATATCCAGACGTTTTGTGTGACTGGTGACTTTAATATTCCTAAAATGGCCTGCATCTAGGAGGCGTTGAGTTCAACACCGTTTCCCCTGGATTCACCCGCTGGCCGTGAACTGGAGATATGTGAAATAGTGTCAAATATGTGTGCCTTTCATAATTTATTTCAAGTGAATAATGTAATTAATAAAACTGGTTCTGACCCATGTAAATGATCTATCCCTGGGGATGGCTGATGATCCTCTGATCCTACCGGATGATTTCCATCCACCTCTTGAATTTAAGCTAATATTTATAACTAATGAACAAGTTATTTCACCCCAATGTACTAAATTCTATTAGGATTTTAAGTCTGCGGATTATATTTCGATGGATCATTTTCTGGGTTCGATATCATGGTATCATCTGCTTTCGAACCGGGGGGTTGACCACATGTTGAATATTTTTTATGATGTACTTTGTAGGGCCATAGATTTGTATGTTCCGTTAAAGAAGGTATCTAGTAGAAAATTCCCTAGGTGGTTTTCCCCTGAGTTGAAAAACTTAATAATTCATAAAAAAGAAGCACACAGAAGGTTTAGATCGTCTGGGGAATATTACTTCTTTGCTTTAAGATCACAGTGTAAGAATCTATCACGTAGGTGCAATGTTGATTATATCTCCAACATTGAACTCTCTATTAGAGATAACGTGAAAAGCTTTTGGAACTTTGTTGGCGCACAGTGTGGCACAAATGACCTTCCTCCTAGGATGTTTTATAATGAACAATCTGTGGACATGGGCATTGATGTGGTTAATCTTTTTGCAAGTTACTTCGGCTCTGTTTACTCGGATGAGTTATTTGATTATCCAGCCTTACCCTCTACTACTACTAATAATATCTTCAAATTTAAGATTTCAATCTCTGAAATTCACAGGGGGCTCTCGAGGTTGGATCACAGAAAGGAGTCTGGTCCTGATGGCTTACCTCCTGGATTACTAAAGGCATGTAGCTTCGTATTATCGCGACCATTATGCATGTTGTTTAACCGGTCATTGGAGGAGGGTTACTTTCCTGAGTGTTGGAAGACCAGTTTTGTCACCCCGGTATTCAAGTCAGGGGACAGGGCAGATATCGCAAACTAAAGGCCAATAAGTATTTTGAGTACTGTTTCTAAATTATTTGAAAACCTTGTAACTAAAGTATTGGTATCTAACTTGGGACCATCTATAATAGATGAACAGTTTGGTTTTCAGAGAGGTAAGTCTGCTGAGTTGAACTTGCTTTCCTATACGGACTACCTGTCGAGGACCTTGAAGAGTGGATCTGAGGTACATTCCATCTATACCGATTTCTCTAAGGCCTTTGATAAGGTCAACCATGGTGTTCTTCTTAAGAAGCTCAATAACTGTGGCGTATCGGGTCCACTGTTGGGCTGGATTAGGAGTTATTTGTGTGGCAGAGTTCAGGTGGTTCGAGCTAATAATTTTAAGTCTATCAACATTACTGTGCCCTCGGGAGTGCCTCAAGGCTCCCATATGGGGCCACTGCTGTTTAACCTATTCTTGAATGATGTGGCCGACTGCTTTCGGTCTTCCAGGGTCTTGCTTCTTGCTGATGATTTGAAGTTGTATACGGCGGTTGGATCGATTAAGGATTGTGTGGGATTGCAGGGTGATTTGGATAGACTTAGTGTCTGGTGTCAGTTAAACGGTATGGTTTTAATACTTCTAAATGCTTCTCTATGTTTTTCTCGAGATCGCGCAATCCATTGTTTTTTGATTACAGCATAAATGGGACTTCCCTCGTGTCCGTGGTTAATGTTAGGGATCTGGGGGTTAAGTTTGATTCGGCATTGAGTTTTATTCCTCATATAACCGAGGTAACGTCTAGGTCTCTGAGGATGCTTGAGTTCATTAGGCGTTGCTCATCAGAATTTTCATTCAATACTTCTATAAAAATGCTGTACTGTTTGTTGGTTAGGCCTCTCTTGGAATATTGCTCATGTGTGTGGAACCCACCTTTTGCTTGCCATGCTAGGAGCTTGGAGCTTTTTCAGAGTAAATTTCTACGTCATATTAATTTTAAATTCTTTAACAATGATTCTTTTAGTTATTGAAATCTGACATCTATATTAAACTTGAATACCCTGTCTAACTGGAGATTTCAGCGCGATCTTGAAATGTTCTTTAAAATTTTTAATTCCATTGTAAATTGTCCAAAACTTTTATCTCAGATTAATTTGCATGCACCCTCTAGACATACTAGATCTACGTTGTCCTTCTTCAAACCTTATCATAAGACAACCTACGGAGCTAATATCTTCATGACAAGATCAATGGGCATTATAAATAACTGCCCAGCACTGGACTTGTTCTCCAGCTCCTTGTCTCTTTTTAAGAGGTAGATCGGGGTTCTTTTCTGAATTTCTTAATTTTAGCCTTTAGTTTTAAGTAGTTTTAAGTGCCATTTGTATATGTAAACTTTCGTATTTTGTCTTTATGAGTTAATGGGCCTGTCCCGTAAATAAATAAATAAATAATTCTTTAATGGCATTTATCAGTGTTATAAGTTTTATAGAAATGGATAAAGCCTAGCATCGTGCAGTGGTAAAATATTTTTATTTAAAAAAGTGGATTACGGCCCAGATCGAAATTTAACTGAAGGAAATTCATGTTCATGTACGTGGCTGTACGAACACTGCAGATACTGTACGTTCAAGTCGCCCGATTGAGGCTTCCTTTGAAAAAATTGTCGATAATTCATATCATGATGGAAGATCGTCGCATTAAGATTCGTGAAATTAGTAGGATAGTAGACATCTCATATAAACGGGTATATAATATCCAGTACGAAATTCTAAAAATGAAAAAGTTGAGTGTGCGATGGGTGCCGCGTTTATTGATTCCAGACCAGAAACACACGAGGAAGGACAATTCAAAATCTTGTTTCGAGAGGTTGCATCCGAAGTACTTCTGATGCCGTTTTGTGACTGTAGAGGAAACATGAATCCCCCATTATAATCAGGAGATAAAACAGACAAAATAGTCGGTTAACGAAGGTTAAAGTGCGCCGAAAAAAACACAAGGCTTTATCTGCTGAAAAAGTGATGGCAACTGTTTTTGGGACTCATGAGGTACCAGCATAATTGACTACTTGGAAGTGACTCACTATGACATTGATAGAAACCTAGTTTAACGTATTTATGTTATTTTACTGTATGCGTAAGTACTTAGTCGAAGATTAAATTGTATTGTACATACTGTGGCTAACCATCAAGAACGAGTAGGCAAAAGGGATGATGTTTTTATTAAATGAAATATTAATCTGAGATTGGGTACAAATATTATACTTGAAGTAGGAATGGAATTTACAATTTTTGGATGATATCACTTCAGGTGGCAATAAATTTTGTGTAGTTTTAATTGTATTATTAGAATTTCTCCTGGTTTTCTGGTAATCCATAAACTCCAAAGTGCGAGCTTTCCAAGTTATGGACTATCCGGGCGTGCCATCTATGAATTACCAAACTAGGACATGCATGTTTTACTCTATATCAGAGCTTGTCAGCCAGTTTACGTTAAAAAGTAAATCACAAACACACAATAAGAGATGAAAAGATTTGAAAAGCATATACACAAAATGACATTAGCGAATAAACTTCATTGTCATCCAATGTTTTTGTTGATGATAGCCATTCAGTCCGAACTCATATATTTATTCTACTTGAGAATGAGAAGGAGATTCTCTCCGAGTTCAGGTCTAAAATGTACCCCCACCAACAAGATACCATCGGGGATGACCCTCAAAGGAGTGCATCCAAGTCCGTCTTTGGATGCACTCCTTTGTTAGTCTTTTCAGGTATGACCACTGCTTCCTACCATGCTACATGCAACAATTGCAATTTAGAGTTTACCAATATCCGCTGCGTGTCGGTATGACGTAGTATTAAGCCTAACCAAATATATTTAAATTAATAAAAATGCTGACTGCCGTGGATTGAATCTAGGACAACGGGCACCGTAAGTCGGGCTATACGTCAGAGCTCGGTCTGTCACAGTAGTGCAGTTAAAAAGCTTAAGTACTAATTATAATGTAGTACACATATGTGAGACTTCTTAATAAACTGGTAAAATTATCATTAAAAGTAATGGTGGGATTTTATATTTTCGACGTGTACCCAACAGCTGCTTAACTTCATTTATAAGAACCCTGTATAACTAAGTACATACCGTGATTGGTGATAAACCATTTTTTGCTTCAATTTGATCGTTTTTATTGTTTCGTACCGTTGTTATACCCGATTTTCTGCGAAACTATTTGACATAGAAAGTTGAAATTTGGCACAAATGTAGGAATTGATAGCCCCATTAGAGCCATGTAGCTTTAAAAGTTAAATTTTGTCTTAAGGGGTTAATTTTGTGGAGTAAAATCGGAAGTGAGAAAAGAAATTTTTACCAGGTCATCGAGTTGGGTGTCAAATGAAAGCTTGTAAAAACACGAGTTCAAAAATATATATGATGTAATACTTGCACACACTTTTCTTGGTATTATTTTTGAAACATTGTCAAAAATCGCTGTCTCCCTCCCTTATCTTGAAAAGTATTGATCAAGAAATTTTGAAAAAAGTATGGAATATTTTCCACAAGGTGTAGATTGAATGGAAATTATCACGAGTAGTTAATTTATCTGGTACATAAAAAAAATAAAAACTCATAAGTTTTCAGCAAAGATTGGAAAAGAACTTTGTTGAAAACTTATTTGGGGTAATAAAATTTTTATTTCAAAAGCAATTACCGTACGGAACACTAATTGCGCAAGTCCGACTTGTATTTGGCCCTTTTTTTTTTAAATCTTAATTCCCTATTCTAAGGTATGTATGTTTTCAAACTGTTTATTATATATCAAGCATAAGCGTATTAGGGCAAAAATTAAGGGGGTAAATTTCCTTCTGCGAATTCTCACTGATAATTATCAACTTTTTAGTAATAAAGAAAAAGAAAATTAATCTAATTGTAAGAATTTATTACTGCCAAATTTTGTAAACTAGACAAAAAAACAACTAATTTTCCGGAAGTTATCCTGGTTCTATGACTAAATATTTTTAAAAATGGTTTAGAAAATCTCTAAGAAACAACTTTCAGCTAATATTTATTTGCTGATAAAATATATTTAACTATAGAATCCCAATCCTAATCTTAGTAACTTTTATCATAAATAAGAACTTCAGAAAATATGTCTAAAACTGTGTATAAAATAGTAAGGAAACGTGAAAACGGGTAACAAATTATAAGTGGTAAATTGCAAAAAAATAAGTAGGAAATAACTGACAAAGCAGGTATTGATAATAATCTGAATACTTTTTTAAATATTTTAATAAGATTTTCTTAAAAGTAATCCATTCATGAATATATGGTAAATGCGAATCTGACATATCTGAAACCCAGTTTGTTTTCCGTGACTCCCTCGGCACTAGAGAAGCACTATTTTCTCTACAAGTACTCGTTCAAAGATACAGAGACTTGAGCCATGACGTTTTTATCTGTTTTATCGACTTCCCCAAAGCCTTTGATAATGTCTATCATGATAGGCTCATTGAAATACTCAGATCGATTGAAATAGATAGGAAAGACATAAAAATAGTTGATAACCTTTGCTGGAAACAACGTCCGGGATGCGTTCTCTCTCCAACCTTATTCAGTATATACTCTTTAACTGGTCAGAATGCAATAAAAGTCAATGGCTAATATATCATTAATATCAGATATGAAGACGGCACTACTATTATGGCTGGTACTTTGGAAGACTTATAAAACTTATTTGCAAGAATCCACCAATATTCACAACAATATAGCATTAGACTAAATGTTTCCAAAACCAAATACATGGTAGTGTCCAAGAAATCACACACCGAACCAAGACTCCTGATAGTGGAAGGGAGGAGAGTTGAGAGGGTATCAACGTTTAATTATTTGGGTACGATCATCTACGATACATGGGATTAAAGTAAATGTCGAATTGAAAAGGCCAGAATCTCCGTTTCTTCTGAGGAGAGAATTTTTCATTGTCATTGCACTAAAAATTCGAATGTTGGAGTGTTACGTGTTCTCTGTTTTGCTGTACGGGGCTGAAGCATGGACAGTCAATGAAACTATACTAAAAAGAATTACCGCTATTGAAATGTAGCTGTACCGTCGCATACTGAAAATTCCCTGGACACAACGTATAACAAATGAAGATGTCCTCAGGAGAATGCGTGGAGGTCTGGGATTGGTCCGTACCAAGCGCCAACTAGAATACCTGGGTCATATCATTAAGTATGAAAAATATCGACTGTTGCAACTCATACTCTAGGGTAAACTGGACGCAAAGAGATGTCCAGGCCACTCTTGGATGTAGAATTTATGTAACTGGTTCGGGCTCAGCTCAACTGAACTCTTCCGCATAGCCGCAAATAAACTGAGTCGCAATGATAATCGCCAATGTGCCAGAACGGATAAGGGACATTGAGAAGAAGAATATTTTTACAGATTAATTTGTTTTCCCTTGCTTGCCTTTGCCACAAATAGGTTCTGTATGTAACAAATTTTACATAATGCATTCTTTTTTTTTTAAATTAATTCGGTTGGTGTTTATTAAAACTCATAGAGAAATTATATCGCTAGTTCCAGTACCTGGGCTCCATACACCTTTTCAAGATGTTACCAATTTAAAAGTTGGCTTACACAATTATAGCCTATCTTACTTGCGAATGACATAAAAATTAATGAAAAAATTTTATTTATGCGTTTGGTGAGGTTCTTGGAGAAACTATGGTTATCATATGCGTCGTCATATAATTTGTTGAGAACTTTTGATATTAGCGACCATAGTATTGTTGCTAGTCGTAGATCTGTATGGTCTCATTCCTTTCACCTCCAAAAAACAATTTTCAGTTTCCTCGAAGCCACGCCTATTGGCATCGTCAGTCAGCAGACTCAACCTTGCTGCCACCATTTTACTGTTTCGTCCATTCGTGGAATTTAAAAATCTACATTAAAGATTTCTTTAACTAACCTTTGAATGAAGTTTAAATTGACAACTGTCGGTTTTATAACTGTGGTTATAATTTTAGTAACAATTAGGATTTTATATGGCAATGTCATAGTGACAAAAATAATTTAATTAGTTTTCCTAAGCAATAAAATAAATAAAATATTTGGATATTTGCTCAAATTATGACAAAATAACTTTAACTTTCCAATTTTTCTCTCTAGTGATAAAATATTTTTACCCTGTAAAGAGAGATAAAAACAGACGCACTGTTCTTATAAACATACACTATAAATAAGAATTTTACAGAAAAATATGATATCAAGTAAAACAAACTTAATAAGTAAATTTTTTAACCTAGAATGAAAATTAACTTAAATTATTCTAATTTATTCCATTAAAAAGCTGAAATTTCCCCAGTTCACAGTTTTATAGTCGTTTTCTTTGGACGCAACCGACAGTTTGCTTGAAAAACAACTTAATCTGAGTAAAAAAACTGCATTCGTGTTTATAAAAGAAAGGAAGCTAGCAACGGCGTGTCTAAACTGAGTTTCCTGAAAAAACCAACTAAAAACTCTTTTATTAGTAACTTTAGGATATTTCCAGGAAGCCTGTCATAAAGCAAAAACAGTAAGATCTATGAGAACATTTATTAATTTGGTTCAGTTTCCGAGAGAAGTAAGGTTTTTCATTTTTGTCATCCCTGTTGTTTGTATTCTTTTCTCATTTTCTAAAATAAAATGAAATATGTATATAAGCATATAGTGGTACGTAACGTTTGTAGGAAACCCACAAATAAAGGCATTTTTGAGCAGGGTAATAAATTATGAACATAAGATTACTTTTTAAAATAGTAAAATACACCCAAATATAAAACAATGATGTATGTCCGATCTTATTATAGTTTTAGAATACATATATATGTGTGTATATATATATATATATATATATATATATATATATATATATATATATATATATATATATATAGAACAGGCAGGTATGAAACAAACGACCATCTGCTTACAGTTAAAATCCGCATTGAAAAATGTATAGAGTAAATAAGCTTCTTGTGCTCATATTTGTGGAATTTGAAAAGGCTTTTGTTTTTGTAAATCAGCCGACTTTTGGAAGCGCTTGCTGAGTGTCATCGATATTCCACTGTAATTAAATACATATATGAAAAGTCTACCGCTAATGTTAAAACACAAACTAACCAATCCACTAGCAAATTTCGAATCGAAAGGGGAGTGTGGCAGGGCGATACGCTCTCTCCCAAGTTTTTCGTAATACTTCTAGAAAGTATTCTACAATCAATAAACTGGGAAAAAATGGGACTTAACATTGACGGTGAAAAGTTAAATCACCCCTGTTTCGCCGACGACATTGTCTTAATAACAGACAAAATGCAAGAAGTACAAACTACGCTACACATACTTCCGGAAGCTTCAGGAAAGTTGGTTTAAAAATCAATCTATCCAAGACCCAGTTTATGACAAATCTTGTATTAAGCGACACTCTAAAACTGAATATCGTAGAGATCGAGCAAGTGCACGAATATAAATACCTGGGAAATGAAATCAGCATAGGACGAGATAACCAAATCCATGAAATTCAGCGGAAAATAGGTCTCTCCTGGGCTGCATATGGCAAAATGGCCTATGTATTCAAATCTAACTTTCTTATTCTACGTGTTTAAAAAGAAAAGTATTTGACAGATGCATACTCCCCGTTCTTATGTACGAAGCGGATACTCTCACAATGATGAAGAAAAACAAAAATAAAATATGTGTCATGCATTGTAAGATGGAGAGGTCAATGTTAGGTGTTACTCTTAGAGATCACATCCCAAATCAGGAAGAGAACGGGGGTACAAGACGAAGTCAAATTTATTCTATATCTTAAATGGAATTGGGTTGGGCATTTTGCTAACTTTAAGGACAAAGAAAATTATATAGTGGCTACCAAGATCCGAAGCCTATCGGAGTAGTAGGGTAGACCACCAAGTCGGTGGACTGATGCTTCGAAAAGAATGGCTGGAAATTGGGTACAAGCAGCCCAGAACAGAAAAAAGTGGCAAGGCTTAAGAGAGGCAGTGTAAGCTGATGATGATGATGATGTTATATATGTATCTGTCTATCTATGTATCTATCTAATAAGCTTTCTTTCATCCAGTGTTGGACATAGCCCTCCCCTTCCTTTCTCCATCCCTCCCTATTATGTATCTTTCTGATCCATCCTAAACCAGTCGTTCTTCTTTTTCTTCTTCTTTATTAGCCCTGGCGATCCACTCTTGGATATAGGCTTTTCCCATAGTCCTCCATCTATTCCTGCCCTGAGCCACATGGCACCATTTCCCTTCAGCCGTCCTTTTTAGGTTATCCGACCGACCATCTTTTTTGGGGTCGTCCTAAACTTCTTTTTGTTATACGTGGCCGCCAATGAATAAGTTGTCCATCTTGTTGCGTTCTTGTCATGCTATATATATATATATATATATATATATATATATATATATATATATATATATATATATATATATATAACATATATATAAATATATACATACATATATAGATATATATATATATATATATATATATATATATATATATATATATATATATATATATATATATATATATATCTACATAGCTCTCATCAGGTCAATTAGAGCTATGCCTAATACTTATTTTCTTATTTTTAATAAATTTAAATACAGTTTAGGAAAATTAGTAAAATTCCTGGATTAAGTAATTTACAAAATGATTCCGCCGCTTTAGGCATTAGTTGTGTCAACAATGATATATATGAACGGGGAGGGAGAGGGGAGAATTTTTATATCGATGGCCAGTCAATTGCCAAAGGCAATACATTATGTTTACGTCGTGAAACATGGTGCAAAAATACCTTCTTGTAATATATCTCAAATTGGTAAGGCAAAAGTATTTTAATTGTTATATTGCCGTTGAAAAAGTTGAGTCATAATTAGTTTTTATTATTGTTTGCCTCTATAAGCAAAAGTAGTGCTATTTCTTATATAGTGTATATATACTTAAGTTTTAACCTCTATCTAATGTGATTTGAGCATTTCTAACTACGAAATTTTTAATTGCAGCGGAGAAACACCTTGTTTGTAACTTATTCTGAAACATACAACTAAGTGCATTGGTGCAATAGATGACAGTAAATAGTTCTGAATTTCCCGGTAGATGAGCCAGTTGGGGTAAAGTTTTTAGATTAAAGGTTTGAGATTCCATTGAGTTAGTTTTACGATTATTTTTGCTCCAGCCATATACCGGTTTTAATATATTTTATTTTCAAATTACTAAATTATGCATAACTCTTGAGACTGAAAACAAAGCATATTTCAATTTCACGAAAAATGCGAAAATGAAATTAGAGATTTCTTGCGTCATACATCAGTAAATAAATATTATACTTTTCTTATTTAATTAAGATTATTCTTAAAACTACAGGAGCAATAATCGAGTTAATTTGCATAAAATATTTTTGTTTTTAAAATTAAGTAAGCAAATTTAAAAATTATTTTCACAATATTACCCAGCTCGCTTCGTTCATAAACGTGGATGCACTTTTCCGAGACTAAATTAAGTTATTTCTCAAACAAAAGTTTTTATAAACTTTTCTGTCGTTTGGAAAAATTATTGCATAGTAAAAAGGAATGAAAGTGGAGTTTGTTGAATTTTTTTATTATCTCAGTTATTAATGTTTTAACAGTACGTTGGATCGTTCAGTTTTAATTTAGTCAAGCTTATATGGCCTTTATTTCTCATCTTCGTTAAGTGACTTGGCCTGGATATTTTTTTAAATATTGTGTTTCAACATGCAAAATTAAAACTTATTACAAAATTACCATTTATATTTAGATAAATAATATTAAATTACCATTTATATTTATATAAATAATATTAAATACCATTTATATTTATGAAAATATTATTATTATATTTTATAAAAACGTAATTATGTTTTTATAAAAATACATGGATAGATAATTAAATAAACCTGGCAAGTGCAAGTCGGACTTGCGCAATTAGTATTGCGTACGGTGATTGCTTTTAAAATAAAAAGTTTTTAACAATGTTTGTTTTCGATCTTGGCTGAAAACTGATGACCTTGAAATCTTTGTTTTTTTTTTTATATACCAGATAATTTATCAAAAGTAATGCATTTGTGATAGTTTTCGTTCAATTTACACCTTGTGGAAAATATTCCAGAATTTTTTAAAAATTTTCTTATCTGTACTTTTCTAGATAAGCGAGTGGACAGCGCTTTTGGGAAATTTTTGAAAAATAATGTAAAAAAAAGTATGCGCAAGTATAACATCATATGTCTTTTTGAACTGTTTTTACAGACTTTTATTTGACATTCTACTCGATGACCTGGTAAACTTTTTTTTTCACTTCCTATTTCCCTCCCCTTAAGTCAAAACTTAACTCTCAAAACTACACGGTTCCGATGAGGCCATTAATTAATATGTTAGTGCCAAATCAACTTTCTAGGTCAAATAGTTTCGGAGAAAATTGAGTGTGACAGACGGACAGACACCGAAGTGATCTTATAAGTGTTCCGTACGGAACACTAAAAAGAAAAAATATTTGCGATTACATTTATTGCTCTTAGCTTTAGATAGTTAGAAAATCTGACCGTTTCTAGGGCATTTTTAAAGAAAATTAAAAAAAAAGAAATAAAATAATTAAAAATTTTCAGGCAGTGTAAACGGTATATGATATTTAAGGGTGCTGGTCGTCCTAGTAGTAAGTTTTGTCTTTCACGACTACTAAATGCTTGCCCATAGGTAAGCATACCGATCCCTATTTATTTTATTTCTTAGGGATCATGTAACTTTTTAACGGGTGAAATGATAAAAAATCTTTTAAGCAACTCAAATTAAAGTAATATCTTTATGGACTACCGCCTAAATAACCAGCCAAAATTTTATTTGCAAAATTCAATCGTGATATCTGTATAATGTTAACTAAATATCGCATCAAGGGCCATTCACAAATTGTTGGATTAATCAGTATTCTGTACAACCGGCTTAGCAAGGCACTGGCAGTCTTGGATTTGTGCCTAAACGGCCAAATGAGTAGTTGATTAAATCAATACTCAAAAGCAGTACCAGTGGCGATGCTGGTGGCCTAAGTGCTCAAATTTTAATGGTCAGGTGAAAAAGGGTGAGAAATGACATAAACGAAGTTAAAATCAGGTTTCACAGATTTATTGGATTTTAGTTCTATTCGATTGTAAGGATGATAGGGTACGTGGGGTACTAGGGATGACAGAAAATGGGGATTGAGGCATTTGGAGAACGTTGCGACAGCTTTGTTTTGGGAAAATCATTTTTTATGCTTAAGAAACGTATTTTTAAGATTTAAAAATATCATTTATAATTTTTAAATAAGAGAGATTTTTGGATCTTCAAAATTGGCGAAGGTGAAGTAGAATGTTCTTTTTTTAAACCTTCTAGTTTTCAGTTTTCTTCCTATATATACTACTAAATAGATTTTAAGTGTTTTTCAAAAATATGGCGTTTTCTTTATACTAACATGACATTTAAGCTAAGCTAATTTAGCTTACTCTCGCGAAATAGAGTAAATTAAAGGAGCGTTGTGAGATCTAGGCAGTCAGGCCTTTGAAGAAAGAAGAAAGCTACAACCGAGGAGACTCCAAGCTTTAGCAAGGGTGTTTGGCAATAAGCCAATCAGGTTTTAGAAAGTTTGTAATAATGTATGAACTTGCTTGCATAAATTTTCAGTTTTCAGAAAAAATCAGATATCATTTGTAATTAATCATTATTGTGAAAATCTAAATATTCAACTTTAATTAAATTAAATAACTACTAACCATAAATGAAATAATTGATCAGCATTATAAGATATAAATAGAAGATCACTCTAAAAACAAGGCTATGCCTTGATATTCTCCCACAGCAGTTTAAAATAATTAATATCATGGCAATAGTATTTTTTGGCTTCCAGATTTTGGCGAATTTTGATATTTTATAACTCCTGGGCAACATTAAATAGTATATTTTCTAACAAGTGAGAAAAATTTTGAACGCACTTATTACACACTACATTTTTTTAAGGATTATTTCAAATATTCTTCAGAATATACTAGTTTAACAAGAGAAGTTATACCTGCTTGATTAGCTGGGTTGATAGAAGGTTAGAAAATAAGAGTAAAAAGTAACATGCTTGACAACCTAACCTTGTACTGTATAGGCAAGCATACAAATAGCATGTAAAAACAAGTGTAAAATTTACGCACGCTTTCAGCAGCATGAGTTTTACACCAACCCTGTGAGGTAAATAATTTTCAAATATACTTTTTTAGTAGTCATAAAAAAGACTATTTCTTGGCAACGAAGGATTTATATCAAGAAATACTACCCAGCTCTGCACTAATCTTAATATTTTTTAGGGTCTAAGTTATTTTCCGGTTCAAAAAAAGTAAAGATGGGCTGGCCATGCAGCCAGACAGGACAACGACAGATGGGCCTACAAACTTACACAGTGGCGCCCAAGGGAGGGTAAGAGGAGTGTGGGATGACCTCAAAGAAGGTGGAGAGATCACAGGGAAAAATTGGAACAGAACGACTTTTGACAGGGAAAGACGGAAAGAATTGGAAGAGGCCTACATCCTGGAGTGCCTGGGAGCAGGCTGAAAAGAAAGTTATTTCTCAGTGCTTACTCGTATAAACATTTTGGAAAGAACAGTTATACGTAGGCGGATACACATTCCAAATAACTATTACCATTGTTATATCTGTAAAAAAGTTTTTGTAATTCTCGTGTAATCTTCATGAACATCATCTGTTTCGAAAATAATCTTTAACTAATCTGAATTAACTTAGCAGTTCCCGACTATTTTAAATGGACGAACTTTGGCTACTGGCAGACAGGCATTAGTTCAGATAAGTCTAAATTAACCTTCAATAATTATAATCATTTGAGCTAATCTCTACCTGCGACAATAACTTATCCACAGTAAACTCAATACAGTAGCGAAAGTGGGCTCCAAGTTGGTAACGAGATTTTGACGGCACGTGCATCGATGGGTCCTCTTTCAAAATGGTCGCTCAATGTTTACATCTGAACTCGAAATGTGTCTTTCGAAATGAATTGTCGATCGTTTCTTGATGTGTATATGAATTTAAAGACAGAAGGAAGAGAGAGTTTGTAAAAAAAGAGAATTAAAAAGTTTGTAAGTGAAGAGAATCGAAATGGTTGACAAACAATTTATATAATCATGGGGAAAGGAGGTTAGTATTATGCCGTTGACAATTTATTTTTGTATTCAGTTACTTTTTATTTAAAACTATTTATATTTGTGTAAATTGTAAATAAAACATATTCTGTGTACTCTCCATAGGCTTCTAGATTAGAGAGGGTATTTAAATCGCACTGATGAAGTCACATTTCAAAAGATATTTATTGGAGTGGTCAATTTTTTTTTTTCAAGTTCTTCCGGCTTAGCTTAAATATAATTCTACCTGTGAGAAAAGAATACTCCGTGTGTCAAAGGTTAATAACACAGGTAAAGATCCTTATAAGAGGCGGATTTTATTTTAGTTACAATGAGGCAAAATCAGGCCTAGAAATATTCAATATGTATTCGGACATAAAATTCCTTGCTGAATTCAAATATGAGTTCCATTCAGTTTCCACTTTTGGGCCTTATAGAGTCCCAACAAAGCGTTCTGCCCAAAATCTGATATGCTTATTTAATTCCCTGGGGAAAATGCTAAAACTTTTGTCTGCAACATTTTTTTTGAAAATGCCTCCCAGTCAAGTTTTTCACTTGTATTCATCTCTTTTCTAACTTGTTTTTTTTTATATTACTCATGCTGCATTAACTTGATATTTTAATAAATCAAAAACAACAACAATCAAACATTTGTATAATATCTATGGTTGTTAATGATAAAACTTTGCACAGTAACATTATTTCTATTTAAAATCTCCCGTTGGTCCCCTTTTTAACATGGTGAATTGCCACGTGACCTCTTGAAAACGGAGACCTGATTTTCCAATACGTTTGAAAATCTTCGTTTCGTTACTGTAATGGAATTACTGTGACTTCCCTTTCAAAACTTTGTTTTTTTATTCATTCAAAATATTTTAGGAGATTTATCCATCTAATATGTCTCTGAAAATTGAGTTTTGCATTCAAAATTAATGTTTCTGAAAATTATGCTTTCGCTGTTTTTGAAAATTTTGCAACGTTAATTTTTAAACATTACAGGGACCATATTATTGTTATTACCATAGCTGTGTTTAAATGTACACTTAATTTAAACCAGCATACAAGTATTTCGTATAGTGTAGGTACAAGTTACTTCCAAGTTTCTATACATTCAAAAAACCTTTTGCATTGGATATATGGAAGTCCTTAGTTGTAAGATAAAAAATTATGATCTTGAAATAAGTTTGTCAAATTGGACGTCTCGTCTACAATTACTTACGGGATCCTAATGCATTATAAGCGATCAGGATGCTGAGTGAATACCGAGTCTACTAGTATTTATATATGTATATATATATATATATATATATATATATATATATATATATATATATATATATATAGTAGTTTCATTAGTCGTGACAAAGTGTAGTATTTGATTTTTACCTGTAATGCGATTTCTCTTGCGTATGTATATTTATGTCAAAAACTTTGGTTTTTCTTATGTTGCGGCTAGTGTGTCCTATCGAATGTCGATGTTCAGTTGAAATTAGGTGTTTGTCATCTCTGGTCACGTGCAATCGAAGGCGAGACGTCAGAAAAACTCCAATTTAGCACGGTCTGATACCAGGAACGTCTGATTTCTGAATAAAATTGTCCATATATAGGTGGTAACAATTTATTTTAAGTATTCCGAATTTATTTAGTGGATTCAAGGTCCCTTGAAACTTTAAAGTACAGTCAGAATATAACCCTCAAAGGTATATTTCACTTTATATGAAAATTTTCTCAGACATTTCACAAATAAAGCAAAAACGCTATATTCTCATTTTTATGTAAAAAGCACAACTTTTTATCATACTGAGGCAAGTTACAATTCCTTTCTTTCGTTTTTCCTTGGAGATTTTCTCCGGCCAAGTAAGTAAGTAAGGTTAACGAGGCCATAAAGTACTCTGCCTAGCGAGCTTCCTCTTTTTTGTAAACACGGATGTACTTTTTCTTTTGATTCCGCAAATATTAACATAATGTTTTGATCTTAAAAAGATCCAAGCGCAACAGGCACACCAAATTAAACCTATGTAGTTTTCTAAAATACTTTTATTTTCCGGAATATGATTTAATTCTTTTGAAGAGATATTTTTCGAAAGAAAATATTTATTTAACTGTATAGAGAAAACTTATTTAATATTATCTACTACTTTGATACAACTTAAGCTGTCTGCCTTAAGAGTATTCGCTTGCAAGATACAGAGCGTCAAAGTTTTTCAAAATTAAAGACGCTAATTATCTTTTTGAATATATTAGATGTTCCAAGAAAATTTAGTGTTCCGTGTGGAACACTTACGGGATCACTTTGGTGTTCCCGAAACTATTTGATATAGAAAGTTGAAATTTGGCATAAATATAGAAATTGATGACCTAATCAGGACTGTGTAGTTTTGAAAGTTAAATTTTGACTTAAGCGGTTAGTTTTGGGCGCTGTGATCGGAAGTAAAAAAAATACCAGGTTATCGAATGGGGTGTCAAATGAAAGCTTATGAAAACACGAGTTCAAAAATATATGACGTAATACTTGCGTACACTTTTCTTTACATTAGTTTTAAAAAATCGCGAAAAATCGCCAAAACTCCTGTCTGCCTGCTCTATCTCTAAAAGTATGGAACAAAAAATTTTGAAAAAACTTTGGAATAGTCTCCATAAGGTGTAGGTTAAGCGAAAATTATCACACGTTTGATAAACAGGGCAACAAAAAAATATTTTTGTTTTGGCGCCTGGGATTTTAGAGCTGATTTTAATTATATTTGGGACGCTAAATCTATATATGCAATCCGTTTTTCTCTATCAGCTCTACTTTTTTAGATACATCAATTTATCTACCAATGTGGTTTTTATTCAGCATATTCATTTATGAGAGTTCTAAAATTATTATATATTCATTAATGTAGGTACAATGGTTTTATTGTCAGTCTGTAATTGAGTAAATTCCAGGTAAATCTATAAATAGTGGAACCATTGCCTATCAGGTACCTGAACTGACCCTTTTAATCACCTAACTCGGGTAAGTCTCGTCAGTTTGTGCGTTCTTCGAGTAGATCGAATTCGGCGTGTTATTTTATGTTAAGAAAAGAGTGTTTTTGTGTTATTGAACAGAATTAAAATGAGTTCAGGTTCCAGTTCAAGAAGAAGTTGTGTAAATCAACCTGATGTGTTTTGCTATATATGCGGAGAACACATGTTTCAACAAAACAGACAAACTATTACTGACTCTGTAAAGCGAGCGTATCTTGGATATTTTGGAGTTAAGCTTGGTGATCAGGACAAAACGTGGGCCCCCGCATCTCGTATGTAAAACTTGTATAGAGCATTTACGGCAGTGGACTACCGGGAAAAGAAAATGTCTAAAATTCGGCGTACCAATGGTTTGGAGAGGACCAAAAAACCACTTCAATGATTGTTATTTCTGTTTAGTAAATACTAATGGAATCAATCGAAATAACCGCAGTAAGTGGACTTATCCCAATTTAGACTCGGCAATACGCCCTATCCCGCACTCAGATGAAATACCGATTCCAACATTTCATCAGCTACCACATATCTCTGATGACGAATATTTTCCCTCTGATCGCTCTTCTGATGCTAATAAAAGTTCTGATGCTAATGAAACTAACAGTGACTATGAGGGGAGGTCATCAGTTCCTCAACGCTTCAATCAAAATGAATTAAATGATTTCACCAGGGATCTCAATTTATCAAAAAAGCTTCTGAAGTACTGGCTTCTAGGTTGAACGACAAAAATTTACTGGAACAAGGAACCAAAATTACCTTTTACCCTACAAGAGAAAAAGATCTGCTACCATTCTTTTCTCAAGAAGACAATCTTGTATTTTGTCACGAAATTAGGGGACTCATGAAAGAAATGGGACTTTCTGAATATATTCCAGATGATTGGCGCCTATTTATTGACAGTTCAAAGCCAAGTTTAAAATGTGTCCTTCTACATAATGGGAATAAATATGGTTCAATACCACTAGCTCACTTAACGAAACTGAAAGAAGAATATAATACCATAGCTTTGGTCTTGCAGAAGATAAAGTATTACGAACATCAATGGATGATTTGTGTAGACTTAAAAATGGTAAACTTTCTTCTTGGGCAGCAAAGTGGTTACACGAAATATCCGTGTTTCTTGTGCCTCTGGGATAGTAGGGACAAAACACACCACTGGGTTAGAAAAGATTGGCCTCAGAGAGAAAACATGGACGTTGGGGAAAAGAATGTCATTAACGACGCTTTGGTTGAAAGAGAAAAAATCATACTTCCTCCGTTACATATAAAGTTGGGCTTAATGAAGCAATTTGTAAAGGCTCTTGATAAGAATGGGTCTTGTTTTGCATATATAGGGGTAAAAATGCATCAGTTGAGCACAGAAAAACTCAAAGCAGGGATATTTGACGGCCCACAAATAAGACAATTAATTAAGGATCCTGCCTTCATAAATTCAATGAATCAAGTTGAACGAGAAGCTTGGACATTATTTGTTGCAGTTGTAGAAAATTTTCTAGGCAAACATAAAGCTCAAAACTATGTTGAAATGGTTAACAAGATGCTTAATAGTTTCAAATCCTTAGGGTGCAATATGAGTATTAAAATACACTATTTAGACCGTTTTCCAGAAAATTTAGGAGACATGAGTGAGGAACAAGGTGAAAGATTTCACCAAGATATTAAAGTTATGGAGGACCGCTACCAAGGAAGATGGGACATGCACGTGATGGCAGATTACTGCTGGAGTTTAAAAAGGGACTGTTTAAAAAAACATTCAAGAATGTCGCGGAAAAGAAGCTTTCCAAGTGTTGAGTGACTATTTCATTTCTTCAATGTTTTTTTTTTTGTTTGTAAGTACGACATAATATTGTATTTTGTATAACTAAAATAAAAATTTCGTATCTACTTTTGTTTACTACACTTACGGATTTGAGTTACAATAATGTAACTTATATTTCTCTAAAATTGTATATCTTAAAAATTTGAGCTCCTAGGTACAAATGAATACGTTATTTGAATTCAGGACATCAAATTGATATAGAATCAGCTCAAAAAACCTCGACACCAAAACAGCTGTTCCCCTGTGTAATAAATGTTGTGGTGGGAATCATGCTTCCAACCTCATTTATGATTAAATTAACGTTTCTATATACCGTTAAATATTTTGAAATTGGCTGTTAAGGGAGTTTCCCGTGATGCTGTTTAAGAATCCGATGACAGATTTAAAAAATTCAATATAGGATCCAATATGACGGCCAGAGAGTACATAAATTCATTTAATTTCTTCAAGTAATTTGAAATTTTTGTGTTTTCAATATCTGTTTTTTTTTGTACCTGGATGTTTAAATGAAATATAAATATTTTGTACTTAAAGCTTAGACTTTTATATTTCATTTCACCTTTAAATATTTTTCCTTTTTTAAGTTTAATGATTAATAATTAGCAAAAAAAAGTTTTTAATGATTTTCTAATATCTAGTATACTTTTAACTGCAACTAAAAAAAAATGTACGACTTTTTTTGACCATTTCGTAGTGCTTTGAACGTACAATTGCCGGCGGCGCAATACAAATTTTCATATTTTAAAACTCATCCAATGTGGATATTTTTAATTATTCTTATATTGAAACTTAAGGTATAATAATGATATGTGCACGAACGATGCGCGTAGGCTTTCAAATTAACCTGTTTGGCTCGCTACATTGTTTGAATCACCTAACCGAATTTTTAATAAATTCTCACGCTAATAAAAAAAAAATCTGAAAAAAAATCTATGTACTATTTTTTTTTGTAAAATTTCCCACTATTTTGCGTGGTGCTATTAGTCTTTTGATATCTTTTTTATTTTTTCGAGATATTAGAGAAAAACCAAATTTTTTATTTCATTTTGGATTTTCTGGGCTTAACGTACATTATACTTTAGCAAACTTTTTTTTATCGTACTCTACGTCCAGAAAATTACTTGTGTGCCAAAATGCAGACTGTTAACATTTAATGAGAGCTCAAAACCCCTGACGACTGGGTTAAGAAACATAAAGTTTGATCACAACCCAACTTTAATAATCTTTTTTTTTTAATATTTTTTCAAAATATTGGACGTTACAAAATTTAAATTTATACTTTTTTTTTAAGATGAATTAGTTTTGCATCTCAACCTAAATTTATTTTATTCTTGTAATTAATGTACGTTGCGTTAAACTAGCTTTAAATGCGGTCGCATTTTTATAAAGTTTTAATTAATTAGATAAGAATAATTTTGTCCTGTCTTAAAGAAGACTGCTTTCCGTGATTGTAATGGAAATTTTACCGAGCTCATTTTAATGCAAAAAGATACGGATTTATCCATTAGTGCATCTTTATTTTCCTAGAAAGAACTGAACATTAATTCTTCTTTAAGAGTAATTTAAAGAAAACAGTAGAAAACACACCATTCTAAAAGACGATACACATTATACTGGACGCTATAAATTTAAATATCTACCAAGTATAAAGTTGCAAAGTTGATCTGTAGAATAATCAAGCACCACACTTTAGGCAAAAATAATTAATAATTAGTGTTCCGCACGGTGATTGCTTTTAAAATTATATAAAATCCTTACCAAGGCTAAGTAAATTAGGTCCCTGACATATCTTAAGATCCAATATGTATTTTCACTTTTTTTAGTCAATAATGTGTATTAGTTATAGTAATTTAGCTACCTAATAGCACAGCCCCACAAAAAAAAAGTGGGGTATACTTTTGATGCGATATATCAGATCCGTAGTATTTTTGCCCGCTGATCACGAATCTGGCGTCAGAATATCGCCATCACATCTCAATTTTTTTCTAACCTCAAAAAATAGGTAAAAATTAGTAAAAATTAAGAAAAATATACTCCTAAAAAATTGATTCAAGCTTTTTCATGAATCCAAAGATGTATTAATATGTATTCGGACACGCTAAGCTAATATTCATCGGTTGGATTAAGCCATACAGTCCTGTTTTCTTTCTAACCTCAATAAATCAGACAGATATAGTGCTTCTCGAATGCAAAAACGAATTCAAATTAAAATTCAACCGATTCTTACCAAATTTGGTACACGGGGGTTTTTTGGGTTGCTGATCATGAATCTGAGGTCGGATTTGAAAAATTCAAAATGGCGGATCCAAGATGGCGGACAAAATTTTTGAAAACCAACTGATCCCTACTAAATTTGGTATACAGTTGGGGAATCCTCAAACCTGATACTCTTAAACCCTAAACCCTGAAACTTTAGACTCCCACACCCTGTAACCTCAAAAAATAGACCTCAATAACCCTGTAACTTTAAAAATGAGACCCAATAAACTCAAAACCAGGACTTTTAAACCATATACTCTCAAATAGTAGACCGTTAAGCCCTAGAATTGCGAAGGTTAGACCCGCGCCTAACTTTCCTTTTTTTGGCTGTATCTTGTTCTTTTTTCCGCGAATGACCTATTCAAAGGCTTTCTGCCCAAACGCTTTTGAGGACTTGTTTTCTCTTTTTAGCGACCAGCAATAATCCGCTAGCATATGGTCATCCCATCGTCCTTGATACCGATTTTCTATGATTTTCAGATCTTTGTGAAAACGTTCCCCTTGCTCCTCACTGTAGTCACCAAGATTATCTGGGAAATCATCGATGTGGGAGTCCAGGAAATGTAATTTTAGATTCATTAAGCAACCTAATGTTTGAAAATTTTTTACCATTTTCTCGACTATTTCGTTGTACTTAGGACTTTTATTATTTCCCAAAAAGTTTGTTGTGACTTCTTTAAAACTAAGCCAAGCAGCTTTTTTAACTTTATTCATTTTAGTAACAAATAATGAATCTTGAAACAATTTTCTTATTTGTGGCCCGTCAAATACGCCTGCCTTAATTTTAGCTTCAGAAAATTTCGGAAATTTTTTATGCAAATATTTGAAACATGGGCCGTTTGTATTTAATGCTCTCGTGAATTGCTTCATAAGTCCAAACTTAATGTGAAGCGGGGGGAATAAGAACTTTTCCTGGATCTACCAATGGTGGAAACAATACATTATTTTCACCAGGAGTGAACGATTCTCTTGTTGGCCAAATTTTTTCTTATAATGACGTTCCCTGTCTCTGCTATTCCACAGACATTTATAACAGGGATAAAGTGTAAACCCTGACTGTTGGCCAAGCAATATTGTTACAATTTTCAGATCTCCACAAATTTTCCAGTTATGATCAGCATATTTTATTTTTATCAAAAGCTGCTTCATTTTTTCATATTGCTCTTCCATAACTGTGGAATGAGCAATCGGAATGGGAGCGTAAACGTTGGTATTATGCAGCAAAACTGCCTTAATGCTTCGTTTAGAAGAATCAATGAACAGTCTCCATTCTTCAGGATCGTATGAGTTATTTTGAAATTCATCCATTAGACCTTTTATATCGGTACAATATGAAAGTGACAATTCCTCGTCCATTGTGAAATATTTTCGAAATTCTTCATCTCTGTTTCTATAATAAGAAATCGTAGCTTCTGGCTTAAGTAAATGTCTTTTCTTTAAAAAGGAAGCAAGATGCTCTGAACCATCTTTGGATAAGCCTAAATCTCTGACTAGATCACTAAGTTCTGACTGTGATACGACGATTCCATGTTGCTGGTCTGGAATATTTAATCGCCTTCTTATTGATGTACAACATTATTTTGCAAGAACTGCAAATGATGTGGGGAACCCAATCTGTATCCTGGTGCTGTATTTCAATGTTAAAACAATCCTTATATAAGGTTTTATTCTTATCCGTTATCGGTGACCCCATTTTACTCAATACGTGTTGACAGCAAATATAACAAAATGAATCACTGTTTTTATCGCACTTATGAAAAGTCCTTGTACCGTGAGACCGTTTTCTTGTAGCATTATACTCTACATGAGCCAAGTCACCCACACATGAAGAGCTACGGTCGCTGGATGACGACGGCTGCGGGCCCGCTTTCCCACCCTGACCAACCGCCGATACTGGGTTTCCGAGTCCCTGCATCGTAATTCTCTTTCTTCTACCTGCCATGACGGCATCTAAGTCGTCATCCAGGGACTCTGCCGGCTAGTGGATTAACACCGTTGCCCACCGTCCCCACGTGGAGGTGCCCTGGATGCAGGTAGAAGAATAAAAATCGACCGATGAATTTTCTCGGCGTTCAAAATGGCGCGAAAACATCTGCCATCTTGAATTTTGCAAATCCAACCTCAGATTCGTGATCAGCGACCCAAAATATCCCCGTGTACCAAATTTGGTAAGGATCGGTTGAATTTTAATTTGAATTCGTTTTTGCATTCGAGAAGCACTATATCTGTCTGCTTTATTGAGGTTAGAAAGAAAACAGAACCGTATGGCTCAATCTAACCGATGAATATTAGCTTAGCGTGTCCGAATACATATTAATACATCTTTGGATTCATGAAAAAGCTTGAATCAATTTTTTAGGAGTATATTTTTCTTAATTTTTACTAATTTTTACCTATTTTTTGAGGTTAGAAAAAAATTGAGATGTGATGGCGATATTCTGACGTCAGATTCGTGATCAGCGGGCAAAAATACTACGGATCTGATATATCGCATCAAAAGTATCAATCTAGCTCAATCTAGAATCTAGTAATAAAAGCGCAAAACAAGTATTTACTACTTTAATATTTGTTTAATGATCAGCAAATAAAATAAGATTCTTTTGTCTCCCTACAGGACCGACGCACGGGCAGTAATGTACTAAACAGTATATTAACAGAACATTCACAATATTGTCAAGTCCCATAGTTTTCATAGTTTTTTTTTTTTTAGTACCAGAAAAATTATCAAACGTAATGCTCCATCTACACTTTATGAAGAATATTCCAGGATTTTTTCAAAATTCTTGATCAGTATTTTTTTTTGAGATACGGGAAGGGGCAGCGATATTTGGCCAATTTTTAAAAATAATATAAAGAAATGTGGGAGCAAGTATTACATCATATATATTTGATCTCGTGTTTTTACAAGCTTTCATTTGAACATCCCACTCGATGACCTGGTAAAAATATATTTTATTTCCCATTTCACCCCCAAAACTAACCCCCTAAGTTAAAATTTAACTTTCAAAGTTACATGACTTTGATTGGCCCATCAATTTCTATATTTGTGCCAAATTTCAACTTTCTCTGTCAAATAGTTTCGGAGAAACTCGAGTTTGACAGACGGACAGACGGACACCGAACTGATCACATAAATGTTCCGTACCGAACATTAAAAAGAAGTGAACTAAACTATTAGCGCACTTTTTTTAATGAGTCAAGATAAGTTCTAAGTAATAAAAATTGACCTAATCTAAATGTATAAAAATAAGCAACCGAACCCAATCTAACATCGTATCATGTTGCAGCCATAGCAAGGAGAGCTTCTCAAAAGTTGGGAATATTCTTTCGAACCAGAAAGCTTTACACTCCACAACAATTCTTTACTAAGCTCAAATTCGACCAACTATGGAATACTGCTCCCATGTTTGAGGCTCCGCTCCCAAACATACACTGCATTTGTTGGATTTTATTCAGAAAGGAGCTGTTCGTCTGATTGGAGACCCGGAACTGACCGGCGGCTTTGATTCGCTGGAATATCAAAGAACGGTTGGCGACTTGAGCCTATTCTACAAGTATTTTCATGGAAAGTGTTTGAAGGAGGTGGCCCGTTTAATTCCTCCCAGAGCGGTGCATGTTAGAAATACATTTCGCGCTGATATTTCACATCCGTTAGAGGTTCAGCTTGTTACTCCCCGTACAACGCTTTTCAAGCAGTAATTTATACGGAGAACATCATCCCTTTGGAATAATTTGCCCAGGACTGTGTTTCCCCACCGAGTACGATTTACAGCGATTCAAGAACAACGTGAATCGTTTTTTCCGCACACGTGTCGCTCCTGTAGCGCTTTAGGGACCTCCCTGCAGCATGTATGCTAGACCCATAAAAAAAAATCGTAAATAAACCCAACCTAATCTAAAATTGTGAATTAATCCATTTTCAGTAATGATTAAAGGATTTTACGAGATGAACATGAATTTATTTCATAATATTTGTGAACACATTTACAAATAAATTTTACTCTAATTCACTTTGAGCTCCAGTGTTGGAAGCTAAATTCGATGAGGTACTACCTTATTCTTTTGAAAGATGAATTTTACTTCCCTAGCAAAAACTTTTGTGAATACAATATCAATGGGTCTCTTGCTAAAAGCTACCTATTCATGATATTTAAAAATTTAAAAAAAAATGGGGAATATTCATGTGACCAAATGACATACTTCTCTAATAAAAATAAATAAATAATTAAAATATTAGTAAAACTTACATTTATCGTACGACATTGTGTTCATGATTTTAGTGTTAAAATTTCTTCCCCTTTATGAAGAAAGCGAGTTATTATCAAACTACAAGAGATACACGGTATAAAGTTACTCGGTTGTAAACGTGAAGCTACATTTTTGACCTAAATAAATGACTCCAACTGTTTTGAATTTTAAATATAATTTATAGTCGTAGATTATTAGAGCTAGAAATTGTTAAATCTCGAAGGTTCCAGTTCTAACTTTTATTTACAAAACTTTCCTCTGGCTAAGTCAGCTAGTCATAAAATTTTTTTCAATCAAAAAAATTTTATAAAAATAATAAAATTGGATAGTTAGAATAATTGACAAGAATTTTCCTTATCGCACAGAGGGATTATTCTAGAAAATTAATATATTCGCCTAGCACACGTGCTGTAGGGAAATCCCTAACGCGCTACAGGAGTGACACCTGTGCGAAAAAAAGCGATTTATGTTAGTCTTAAATCGCTATAAATTATACTCGGTCGGAATCACAGTCCTGGGAAAATTATTCCAAAGAGATGAGGTTCTCCACATAAAAGACCGTATGAAAAGGGTTGTACGAGGCGTAACAAGCTGAATCTCATACGGAGGTGAAGTATTAGCGCGACGTGTATTTCTAGCATGCACCGCTCTGAGTGGAATTAAGCGGGCTATATTCATCGAAAACTTTTCAATGAAAATACTTGTGGAATAGACTCAACTCGCCAACCGTTCTTCGATGTTACAACGAATCAAGGCTGCTGGCCAGTTCCGGGTCTCCAATCGAGCGAACAGCTCTCTTCCGAATAGAATCCAACAAATGCAATGTATGTTTGGGAGCCGAGCTTCAAACATGGGAGCAGAGCCCAAACATCGGAGCAGTATTCCATCGTTGGTCGAATTTGAGCTTTGTACAGAATTAATAGTTTTTGTGCAGTGTAAAGCTTCCTAGCTTTAAATAATATTCCTAGTTTTTGAGAAGCTCTCTTTGCTATGCATGCGGCATGTTTATGCTGCCTAATTAACGTCCAGCAACTTGAGTGACGATGCTAGAAGAATGGTGTGTCCTGACATCAGTATGTCGGGTTCAGCAACGTTAATTTTTTTTAGAAGAAACTGCTGCCTGAGTTCTTGTAGGGTTAAAGTCTACTTAGTTACTGTAGTTACTGTCACTTCACATACAGTTATGGTTCAGGTTTTGATTTAGTTGAACGACTTGCTACTGTCTGCAGATATTTGCATGAGAAGTGGATGTTCAGGCGTTCAAAGTGAATGAGAAAATAAGCGTACTGTCATCGGCAAAGCTGTAAATTAAATCCTTTTCAGCAGATCGTTAATGCAAATTAGAAAGAGAGTAGTAGTAGTAGTATGTAGCCTTGTGGTACACTGGCGATATAATGAACGTGATAGAATGAAATCCGTCGACTGCTAAAGAACGCTCTCTCAGGAAACACATGCGTCATAAACAGATGTTTTCAGACATACTACAAGAGCGCAGCTTAGCCATATATGTAGTACGCCTATATAGCTAGCGCCCTATCTTTGCCTGTAAGCGATGCGAATGCTATTAAAGAGAGAACCAAGAATATATAATTTCCGGGAACTCGCACAGAATTAATATGTTCTTATGTAACGCATGCTTAGTTCGTGCGAAGTTCCGAGCTGGGGTGCGAGAGAGAAACGATCGTCTATACTCTACTAACGGCGACACACTTATCTCTTCATCTAGCAATATAGGAGTATGACATATATGAGCTTAGCCAATAATCCGTCATACCAAACGCATTCAAATACCTTGGATATATTAACTGCCACCGCTCGAGATTCTTCAAAGTGTTCAGTTGCGTAGTCTTTGATGGGTGACAAAAACAGTTCATCCATTACCTATTTTATCAACTTATATTGCTGATCTTGTGCACTAACGTAAAACCTCTTTTTATCTTGTATAATTTACATCCTAACAACTATTATTTCTTGCATTTGATGATGTTATTATGAATAAATAACTTAAATTTGAATTGCATGCCGAGATGCAACTCAAAATTATACCTCTCATATAAATACAGAGGCACTTTTCCACTTAAAATGAATTATTTCCAAAACAGAAAGTTTCCGTTTCTGTCACGTCTAATGAAAATGAATATAAAATTCAAAGCTTAGAAAAATCTGTGTTCAACTAGTGGAACATAAATAAGGTTTGTTTAATTGCGCCTCTGCTCGAAATTAAAAATTTTCCTGGGTAATTAATTCTCGGCAAGCGAAGAGCTCGGTTTTATTGCGGCCATGTTTTTATACAAAACTTTCCTGTTGTTTTAATTGATCAGACACAAAAAAAAATATTTTTTTAATTAAAAGTTTTTTCCCGTCTTATAGAGATTTCCTATTTTAGACGTAATAGTTGCTGCACTAAAAGTTTAAAGTTAAATAATCTGACGAGAGATTGAAAATAATAAAAAATCTTAGCATGGATTTTAAAATCTAATATTTCAGGAAATGCTGTACCAAACTTTGCTATTTTCTATAAATATTTCCTCAGGTGATAGTGGCTGGTAATCAGTCCCACCACTAGTTTGGTCTGACCTCTTTTTAAACAAACGACGTCAGTTGTTAGTTTTTTTGAAGGACCTCCAACTATGTACGATTTAGATCTGTTGATTATCGTTTTGGTATACCAAACACTGATTCTGGATCCCTGTATGGTTGTGTAGTCATGGAGAAAAGAAAAAACAGTCGCTTTCCTGAAACTCGGTAAAGATTCAAACCATTCTAAGAGCCACAGAGCTATTCCACTCCTGTGCCACCTGTTTAAACTCCACAAGAGTTTAATTCCAACAGAATCGAAATATACGTTGGCCAAAAACTGATCCCGCAACAGGGGGGATTCAGACCAGGGAGGTCATGCACTGGTCAGGTTTTAGCACTAACAGAATACATAGAAGGGGATTTTGAAGGAAGGAATATAACCGGGGTCACTTTCGTGGACCTATCAGCGACGTTTGATATGGTGAACCAGAGAAAATTTATAACCAAGGTTTACGAAGTCACTAAGGACTACGAGCTGACTAAGGCAATTGAATCAACCCTTCAGAACCGAAGATTCTATATTAGTAAGGATGGCAAGAAGAGCAGGTGGAGACCCCAAAGAAACGGACTCCCCCAAGGAAGTGTCCTGTACTCTTTAATATTTACATCAGTGACAAGGGTCGAAGAAACATTAGAAAAGGCTCTAACACAGTTGACGGGGTACTACAAAAAAATAACTCTTTGAAACCAAACCCAGCCAAAATTTAGATATGTGCCTTCTACCTGAACAAAACGACAGCAAAGAGGACACTACAAATACAATGGGATGGTATCATCCTTGAAGATAATGACCGTCCAACATACCTTGGTCTCATCCTGGACTGATAACTGTCGTTGAGGCACCACTGCCAGAAAATCCACCAAAAAGTGACAACCAGGAACCAACTCTTGAGAAAACTGGCGGGTAGCCAATGGGGGGCAAACCCCAGGGTGCTTCGAATGACAGCTGAGCCCGTGTGCTTCTCCATAGGTGAGTACGCTCGTCCTGACTGGAATAGGTGGAAGCATGCCAAAAAAGTAGACGTAGCACTAAACGATACATGTAGGCTCATAACGGGATGCATGAAATCCACCCCCCCTTGAACTCCGCAGCCGGTTTTGAAGCTCCCTCGACAGCGGCGGAACAAATTGAGAAATTTAGGCAGGCTTTTGATCATCGCCACTCACTCTATGAAGTGTCTGAGCCCTCTAGATGCTGCAATTCCCGAAGAAGTTTTCTGAAAACAGTAACCATAGAACCGCGTGACTTTTATCCACTCAGGCAGAAACCGGCACCTGGACATGATATACAGTGAAAGTCATGGAGAGTCCTCAACCGTCTCCGAACGGGAGTAGTAAGATCTAAGATGAACCTGTAAAAATGGGAGATAACAGAGGAAACAGAGACAAGTTGTGAGTGTGAGGAAACACAAACAATGAAGCATCCTGCAAGAACTGTCCAAATTCCTGCACCCATCTAGATTTATGGCTCATCAGACTCAATACTATGGACGTGGACCGGTATTGGGCTGACAAAATTTAAGTAGGATTCGGACACGAAAAAATAAAGTAAGTAAGTTGTAGTTCCGAATTCTTTTAATTCGTCTGCTTTTTCCCGAATGTTGTGGAACCCACAGTAGTTCAACCTTGTTGTTTCTGGAGGGCAATTCTAACAGATCACGTTTACACTCCAGCGTGATTTTGGAGTTGCCTTGATAGGCATTGAAAGCCTTTAGAGCAGCTTAACTGTCTGAGAGAATATATATTTGTTGGTTGCGATAGTCGAATAGTCGAATAGTAGAACACATGCTTGTTTCGCGTGAATTTCTGTTTGGACTATTGTTGCACTTGTCCCTAGTGGACTACTAAAACTCCATTGGGGCTTTTCTGGATATATGCCAGCGCCTACTTTGCCCGACGTTTTTGATCCACTTGTGTGTAGACTGGACTCGTTACTTTTCTCGGAGTCTCCACCTCCATTCATATATTTGGATCGCACCCAATTCTATATAGTTTATCGACGTTGTCACATAATCAGGTTGCACTACCAAAAGTTTATCGTCGAGTAGATCCATAACTTTTGTTTGCTCAAATTGTACAGATTGTTGTTTTCATTCCCGATTTGTTCTCATTCGATAGGCGCTATTGATAGCCCCACTCTTTATGTAAATATCCCTAGAGTTATTTCCATAACGGTAGTGGCGGTGCTATTTATAGACTCAGTGGAACATGAGCAAGCCGATCTCGGCAGACGATTTCGCTTTATCGTTCTCTGTTCTTTTTTCCGAAGCTATTTGACATAGAAAGTTGAAATTTGGCACTAATATAGGAATTGACGGTCTTATCAGAGCCGTGTAGTTTTGAGAGTTAAATTTTGGGGGGTGAAATCGGAAGTGAAAAAAATTTTTTTTTACTAGGTCATCGAGGGGGATGTCAAATGAAAGCTTGTAAAAAGAGTTTAAAAATATATATAATGTAATACTTGCTCACAATTCTCTTTGTTTTATTTTTAAAAAAGTGCGAAAAATCGCTGTCCCTCACCTTATCTCGAAAAGTACTAATCAAAAAACTTTGAAAAAATTATGGATTATTCTCTACAGGGTGTAGATTGAATGAAAATTATCACGAGTGTTTTATCTTTAATACTTTATCTGGTATATAAAAAAAAAACAAAAATTTCAAGGTCATCAGTTTTAACTAACGATCGGAAAAAAATTTTGTTGAAAACTCATTTGGGATGTGTTTTGTGAAATCACTGATCATTTTATACTTCCGTAACGAAAATTTTTATTTTAAAAGCAATCAACGTATGGAACACTAATTGCGCAAGTCCAATTTGCACTTGACCGGTTTTTTATTTACACTTAAGATTGACGTTGTTTACTCTCTGTGGTATGTCGCTTCGGTCGCAACATAAGAAAGACACTTGTTAAACAAAATAAAATGTGTTTAAATTGTTACATAATCTGCTGTGATATATGCAATTACAATATGAATTTCTTTGTTTTTTCAATTTGAGTCACGTCGTAGACTAAATCGGATAACATTATCTGTCAGTATCAATACCTCTTCAACTATCTTTTTTTCTGTTTCTTTCAGATTAGCGTAAATTAGTTCTTCTTTTCAGCCTGCTCTCATCTACCTCTGGATGTAGGCCTCTTCCAAATCTTTTCATCTTTTCCTGATCAGAGCCGTTCTGTTCCAAATTTTTCCTACGATATTCTGAATGTCGTCTTGCTACCTTCTTTGAGGTCTTTCCACACTCCTCTTACTGTCCCTTGAGTGCCATATTGTCAGCTTGTAGGCTCATCTGTTGTTGTTGTCTCTCACTAGGTAGCCAGCCCATCTCCACTTTAGTTGAGCCGCTCTTTCCAGAGCATCCGTCAGTCGTGTTCTTCTTCGGATTTCCTTATTTGGGATTATATCTTACTCCAAGCATAGCTATCCCCATTGCACGCTGCGCCATTCGAAGTCTGTTCATCGACTTATGTGTTAGCGACATTGTTTCAAGACCGTACGTGAGAACTTGCAGTACACACGGCGTTTTCATTTGATGTAAAACGGATGAAGTCTATATTTCAGCAGTTTACCAAATGTTCTTTTATTCGTCAAATCCATCCTGAGGCGCGTTTCGTCGTATCACGGATCGTCGGTCAGGCTAGGAATGACAAACAAGAGAACAGAAATAACTGGTACTTATTCCAGAAGTTACGGAATACGATGGTAGGATATAACGAATTGTAGTAAGTACGTTTACCTATTACTCCATCGAGAGCTGTCACAGCAGCTTTCAAGTCGACATAGTAGTTGACACAGTCAACGCTTAAACGCAGGTAAGCCTACTTAGTATAATTCGTTGTATCCTACCATCGTTCGTTTTCTTTTTGAGGTTTGCAGGGATATCTCGTGATCAGAAAATAAATCCGAGTTTACCAAAAGTTACCCTGCCCTTCGAAAAATTTCTGCTGGTTGGTTTTCCTTTCCTAGTAGTATTTTTTGTCCGAGGTTTACATATTCGGATATGTTCTCTAATGGCCGATTTTTGATGGTAATCGTTATTTGCTCTGGACTCATTATCTTTGCCTTGCAGTTCTTCCAACATAGTTGTTAATTCACTGAGTATAGTACCGATTAGAACGATATCGTCAGGAAATCGTAGATAATCGTGTTCCATCTATGTTAATCTCCTTATTTTGCCAGTCTAAGGTCTTAAAAACGTCCTCCAGTGCCAGTGTGAACAGGTTTGACGAGATCGTTTCTCCTTGACGTACTCCTCTTTTTATCTGTATTTTTGAACTCCTTATGTCTTCATTTACTAGTATTTGGATGTACGCATTGTCATAAATATATTTAATAAGAGTCGAGTATCTGGTGTCTATCCTAGCGTTATCTAGGGCTTTTAAAACTGCCCACATTTCTATAGAGTCAAAGGCTTTCTGGTAGTCTACGAAAGCCAAGTGTAAGGGTATATTATATTCCGTGGCTTCCTCAATGAGCGTACGTAGTGTATGTAGGTGATATGTTGTGCTAAATTTCTTTTGAAATCCAGTCAGATTGATTGATAAATCCATCTTGTGCGTCAATTTATTAGTTATTATTTTTGTAAGTAATTTATATAAATGGGATAGTAGATTAATTGAACGATAATTCTCTATTTTGTCTTTATGGCCTTTTTCAATGTAATAACAACCTCAGCATTTATAATAATTAATATAATAAGCACTTGTTTAGTAATATCCTTACACTTTCTCTTAAGTTCTCGCTTCCAGTTTTTAACATTTCTGCAGTAATATGATCTTCACCTGAGCTTCTATTGGTTTTCGTGTGCTGGAGGGCTATTTTTAGTGTCGACAAAGTTGTAAATGTTTTTTTTTTTAAAAAGCACCAAAGACCCTCCATTAACAGTTGAATTATTATTTTTTTATATATGCCTACAACGTATACATATATTTGAAAGTATTATATATGCCGGATGCTTTTAATATGTAATATAAATGCAAATTAAAAATATAATAAAAAAGCAGCTATAATAAAAATGGTTCAAAATTATGTACCCTAAATAGAAAATGGCTTAAAAATTAGAGATTTCGAGAAAAGGCCATTACAAATTTTAATTTTGTTCACTGTTGAAATCTCAACAAATAAAGAATTAAATTAATTTTTTAACACAAATCAAAAATTTTAGTTGTATATTGTCTTAAAATATACTACTCCCTTAACCTTATTTTATTAAGAGTAATCTAAAAAATTAAAGATCGGTAATGCATACTAACACAAACACGTCCCTTGTATCGTTTTTTTTAGTGTTCCGTACGGAACACTTATAAGAACACTTCGGTGTCTGTCTGTCTATCTGTCTGCCTGTCTGTCACACTCGATTTTCTCCGAAACTATTTGACATAGAAGGTTGAAATTTGGTACTAATATAGGAATTGATGGCCTCATCAGAGCCGTGTAGTTTTGAAAGGTAAATTTTGACTTAAGGGGTTAGTTTTGAGGGTGAAATCGGAAGTGAAAAAAAATTTTTTTTACTAGGTCATCGAGTGTGGGTGTCAAATGAAAGCTTGTGAAAACATGAGTAATATATATATATATATATATATATATATATATATATATATATATATATATATATAACACTTTTCTTTGTATAATTTTTAAAAAATCGTGGAGAATCGCTGTCCCCTTATCTCGAAAAGTACTGATCAAAAAAATTTGAAAAAAATTTTGTAATATTCTCCACGGGGTATAAATTGAACGAAAATTATCACTAGAGCATTACCTTTAATAATTTATCTGGTATATAAAAAACACAAATTTCATGGTCATCAGTTTTCAGTAAAGGTTGGAAACAAACTTTGTTGAAAACTCATTGGGGGTATGTTTTGTGAAGTCACTGATCATTTTATACTACCGTAACAAAATTTTTTATTTTAAAAGTAATTAACGTACAGACCACTAATTGTGCAAGTTCAACTTGAACCTGACCGGTTATTTTATTTTAACTTAAAAGTAAAATACTTAGTTCACTAAAAATTGGGTTTTATCGTAAAAATGGACAGACCAACTGAAACTGAAAACTGTTTTTCGTGACCTCGGGATCCTGAAACGTGAAAAAATGCAAAAATTTCGGAGGAAGTGATATTTTTCAAGAATACAATTATCTTTTTAAAGGAGGAATTAAAAATAATATTAGCAGAAACTATAAGTTTCTCTATACTGCGGAAATTACAATCTTAAAGCTCAGAAATTGCGAGAGTCATCTTAAGTCAAGTAAAGTTAAATTTTCAAGGTAAATAACTCCCAAGATAAACAAACAATATCATATACGTTGCTCTTTCCAACCATTTTCTTATGCCGTCGGTTTAGTTCTGTCACTTGATACTCGTATTTTAACACGACCGTGGTTTTTGCGTTCCTTGGTAATATGGATTACTGTTCCAAGACATGGAGAAAATAAAAAATGCCAAAAATACTAAGATATTGTATTGTTTTTAAAGGTAAAATAAAACCGAGAGAATGGTAGTACAGATTCTGCATCTCGGTACTGGTTTTTTTTAGTAGATATGAATGAGTTTGATATATATGTCCTATAGCCAGTCTTCTTAATAAAATATTTTTAGATCTTTTATCAGATTATACTTCACAGGATCATTTTTATAGTAGATTCTGTAGTAGATCATTTGTTTAGATGAGTAATAGAAAATATAAGGCGTTCAAAACAAATAGGACCTCTATCCAAACGTTTTAGATGTCTTCACTATTTTATGTTTATGTCGGGACGGATATTGATGAATTATCATTGCCAGTTGGTGTTTGCATATTAACAACTACTGATGAATATTTATCTTATGTTGAGAATTCTTCTTAATCAATAGAGTTCAAGATGATATCAAGAGGATAGCTGGTAGAGACTGGGATCAAAAAGCACAATACAGGGCAAAATGGAAAGTATTAGGAAAGGTCTATGTCCGGGAGTGGACGAGGTAAAGGCTAAAGAAGAAGAAGAATAATAGAGTTCATTAGCAGGTAAGGGTTTTTTTGTATATATGTCTTAGTAAATAATTTTTGAATATTTTTTAAAAATTTAAAGCAAGAATTAAACTCCAATTTAAGTAATCCTTCAATTTAGGCAACCTCACAATCAAGTTAGTCATATAAGAAGCAAAAATTTAAGAAATCCTATATAAATATATTTTGACAATACTAACTGTTAAGCCAAAACTACGGATTTAAGGGCATAGTCCATCAGTTAATAGAAGATTAACAGAATCTCACCTTAGAGAATCGGTTAAAAATCTGGCCTCTTTTTCTTTTTAGTCTTTTAGAACACTTCGGTGTCCGTCTGTCTGTCTGTCCGTCTGTTACACTCGATTTTCTCCAAAACTATTTAATATAGAAAGTTGAAATTTGGCACTAATATAGATTGATGGCGTTATCAGAGCCGTGTAGTTTTGAAAGTTAAATTTTGACTTAAAGGGTTAGTTTTGGGGTGTGAAATCGGAAGTGAAAAAAATGAAAGCTTGTAAAAACACGACTTCAAAAATATATATAATGTAATATTTGCGCACACTTTTCTTTGTATTATTTTTAAAAAATTACGAAGAAACTCTGCTCCCTCTTATCTCGAAAAATACTGACCAAAAATTTTTGAAAAAATTCTGAAATATTCTCTACAGAGTGTATATTACCATTAATAATTAATCGGGTAAAAAAAATTTCAAGGTCATCGGTTTTCAGTAAAGATCGGAAAAAAAAACTCATTTGGGGTGTGTTTTGTGAAGTCACTGATTATTTTCTAGCTCCATAACAAAAAATTTTTATTTTAGCAACCAACGTATGGAACACTAATTGTGCAAGTCCGACTTGCACTTGGCCGATTTTATTTTAAATAGGAAATTATATGATTAAGTATATATAGACAGAGATGAGAACATTCTCGGTAGCCTTTTGCCAATTTATAAACAGAATAAACTAAAAGAATCATCACAATTGAGTTTTTTAGGAGATATTCAACAAAACCTTTAAATCAATCATTTTTAATTGAATATATATGTCAAAAGTAATTCCAGTTTAGGAATAAATAGTTATGAGCCGTCTGACTGTAATTCTCGTTTAATCCTCTTGTCATCATGTACCTGGCTAAGCTAAACCTCGAATATTGATTTATTGTTGCAGCTTATCTGTTGTAATGCAGGCTTGGAAATTCTATAAGCAATAAATAACAACGTCTTGTTACATCGTTCATAACCATAATCAATAACCCTTTCAGTATTTTACTGAGAAATATCTGACACTTATGTTTACTTTTTTCCAAATTAAAAATGTTGTTAATAATAATAATATTAGTATTAATACACTAAGAGTGGTCGTTCTGGTCTCGGCTTCGCACGGGAGTTGTTATGTTACTTTTAATTTTTCGTGATAATTTAGTGTAGACAAAAACAGTATGTCTAATATATTTTTTTAAGATAGTTTAAAATATTTCTTTATACGTCACATTAAGAGGATTTTGTCCGGGTGCCATAACAAACAGATTATATTTGGACTTTTTTGTCTGATCTAGCCTACCCCTACTCATCATCATCATCATTATCTTCTTAACAATAATAAGGACTTCTTGTCTTATCCTCTTTTATCCTAAGCCAGCTCTCTTCTAATCTCATATAATTCTTTTTGCAACATCTTTTTGACAAAACAAAAAACACACAAGGATTTCTTAGTCAGACGTCCCTTACCTTCTTCTACCCTAATATAAGGTCTTTCTCCACTTTTTAACGAAAAATAACCCATTTTAGCCTTTTTGACAAACTTTTTAACAAAAAAATCACCTTCTATTGGGCCTTTTTATCAATTTTTTACCATAAAAATAACACCACTAACTTTACTAACGCCTATTTTTCATCTACACACCCACACATCAACCCTTCTCTAATGCCTTTTTAACAACCCTTTTTTTCAAAAAACAACCTCTTCTAATGTTTTTGGACAAACTTTTCTTGAAAAGAGAACTACTAACTTTATTAACGCCTTTTCACATCTAGCTTAACCCTATTACACATTAAAAATAACCAAGACAATTCTAACAATAAAACTCATCATCATAATAAAGACTTTTTAAACGAGTCTAGAACACCCCTCATCACCATAATAACGACCTTTTGGTCAACCAACATTAACGCGAGTTTGACCTATAACCAATACCACACACATACACTTCGACGACCATGATCATCTTCAGCCGAAATAATACTACTTCACGTAGAGTTGGTTACACTGTCTCATAACGTATTTTTGACATCTGACCTAACTCTATTATACACTAACAATACCCTAGATAGCAGAAAAACTACTTTTTCACACAGAGTTGGCAACAGTGTCTCACACCGGAGTGGGTTTAAAAATAGCACAAAAATGCAGATTTGAGGCCCATAAGAAAATATATATTTTGCGGAAGTTCAGTTATTGTTGGTTCTAAATCTTCTATCTCTATATATTCAAGTAAGAATTTTATTATAAAACTAGCACATCTATGTATATAAGAGTGCTGTATAGTATGTTTTGTGAGAAAATTCTTATATATCAATATGCTTTGTGATAAAATTTGTGTTGTTGGATGGATATGAAAAACCGCGTATTTTGAAACTTAGTCTAATAATATATAGATGGCACAATAATCGGCCGGGGGGTTAACGTTGACAACCAAATAAATTGTATACTTGACTGCCTCTATTTGAACCGAAATTATATGTTTATTATTTTTCTATTTCATTTTTTATCGTACCCCCTTAAAATATGTCCTTCCCAAAAGTTCAGGCTACATATCAGTCAAAGATTTGTTTTAAATCGGATTGGTAGTTTCAGAGATTACCTCCTACAAACAAACAAATAAACATACAAACTTTCCTTTTTTATTATTGGACTCTAGGAAAATGAAAACTAGGTTATCTTTTTATTACTTTCAATTCTAATATGGAATGGGCGTTAAAGAGATGGGGGATTTTTTATAGTTTCAATAGTATTATGAGGATTTTCCCAGGTTTTTTGAATGGGATAATGAGCAAATCTAATCATTTATAATAAAACATATAAAATGCCAAAGAGGTGAAGATGGGAGGTAGAAAAGTAATTGAGTATTTGTACTGTTACAGATCTTTTTTGTAGTTTTTTCAGTCAAGGAATTGAAACATTACATTTTTATTTCATCATTTTCATTGTTAACATGAAAAAAAAAAGTTTAAGAGTCATTGTATCCTTAATGTATAATGCGAATTTTTTCCTAGTTTTTAATTAGAATATTAGATATTTAATATAAAATAATTAACTTTTCACTAATAAAATATATACGGGGTGAAAGGGGTGAGGTAGAGCTAAAAAGGTGGTTATATTATCTTAGTATCCATGTTCTGTCATTATTTCCAATTGTAACAGAAATAGTATACAAAAGAGATTGAGATCCGGTTACTAAAAAAATGTTTGAGTTTGAAACGTCTTAAGTTTCTTTACTATTAATAAATATTTTATTTATTAAATAGAAGCCGTTATTTGCCCCTTATGTATATCTTAATTTTTGAGAATGAATTGAGTAGATATTAATACTGATAGCGCAAAAACTAGATATAAGCTAGCTCGTTTTTAGTGTTCCGTACGGAACACTTATAAGATCACTTCGGTGTCTGTCTGTTCGTCTGTCTGTCTGTCTGTCTGTCTGTCTGTCCGTCTGCGACACCCGATTTTCTCCGAAACTATTTGTCATAGAAAGTTGAAATTTGGTAATAATATAGGAATTGATGGCCTCATCAGAGCCATGTAGTTTTGAAAGTTAAATTTTGACTTAAGGGGTTAGTTTTGGGGGTGAAATCGGAAGTGAAAAAAAATTTTTTTTACTAGGTAATCGAGTGTGGTGTCAAATGAAAGCTTGTGAAAACACGAGAGTGGAATATTCTCCACGGGGTGTAGATTTGGGCGAAAATTATCACGAGTGCATTAACTTTAAAAATTTATCTGGTATATAAAAAAAAACAGAAATTTCAAGGTCATCAATTTTCAGTAAAGATTGGAAATAAACTTTGTTGAAAACTCATTTAGGGTGTATTTTGTGAAGTTACTGATCATTTTATACTTCCGTTACAACATTTTTTATCTTAAAAGCAATTAACGTACGGAACACTAATTGCGCAAGTTTAACTTGCACTTGACCGGTTATTTTATTGGTAGAGTACATGGAGACCGAGATAATTTTTGTACGCCTTTTGAAAATAGTCTCTATAGTTGTTTAAAATTTGGTTGTACTGTTTATTATTTTTTTGTTTGGGCACTATTCATTTTAGAATAAAAAGAATCTAAGTTCAGCTCAAAAAATAAAAAAATACTGAAGAGTTATTTAGTTGTTGAAATAAAATTAATTTACATACAACCGTTGCGTCCTGAAAGAAAGAGCAGGAGTTTAGTGAAACACTAAATTTAAATATAGAAGAATATATTATCAACAAAATAAAAATTCATAACTTTATTACACTCTTAAAAATTACTTCTACTAAATAAAAACTCCTTAAGCTAGAAGAGTGTATAGTATGGCATAGAGTCCTTAGATTAGGATTACTAAGTTTTAATAAAAGGCTTGATAAAACACAATATTAAAAGTTTGTGAAATTAACTCCGCGAGTTACACGTGTTGAGTAGTCGTTGGAAACGCACTTTTAGACAGGAAGTAAGATTTTTAGACTGGTCTGCTTATGACTTACGGATTGATTTCTCCTCGTGGGTTTTCTATAAGTTACCTGGCTTCTCCTGGTGAGACTCTCATTAAAATATTGTCTCAGCCATCACCATCCTAATTTCATTTGGGCCTGCTAAACACTTTTTGACCCTAAATGCCTGAGGATGAGCAGGATATTTCAAGAAAGGAAAAAGGCCTTAAACTTGAGAGCTAGAAACCGTTACTGCACTACTACATCAATGAGAAAAAAAACACTCTGGCATGCTGGAGAAGAAAGCCACTACGGCCTACTGGCGGAACAAAGCCGTTACTGCTTCATGATGGAAAAACGCCACTACTGCTTCATGGTGGAAAAAGCCTTTAAAAATTCCATCTGGCTGCTTAAATATCTTTGTCTCTTCCTTAAAGTGACGTCTTTAAAATGGTTCACTTCCGGGCGAAAAATGAATGCAAACTAAATAAGTCAAGTCGGCAACATGCGTTACACACTGCCGGTTTAAATTAAACTGCTCAAAAATTTAAAAACACTGTTTTAAGCTACACTGCTCCAGAATTGAAATCACTGCAATAAATATAAAAATGTAATAAAATATAAATTATGGGGAGAAAAACAGTGTCGTAACATGATCTTAAAATCTAGGAAAAAATGAATGTTACAAATTAAATATAGAACGAGTTTTAGAAATACAAACGAGTAAGTTGGCGGAAATATACTTGAAATAGTAAGTAAGTTATTGGATTTCCTTTTCTCGCTAACGTAAAGTATTGTATTCGTAAAAAAATACTCTTTAAAATATTTCTTTTCTTCAGGTCTTAGGAGTTTTAGATCAAGAAAAACAATTTTTTTTGACTTCCAACTTCATAATAAATAATATTAAGTATGACAAAAAGAAAAAAGGGTTTTTTTTATGCACATTGGGAGGTTTTTTCTCAGCATATCTGACAATTTTTTGATTGTGTCCAAGTCTGTATGTTTTGAAACTATCACAAGATTATTCTGTCTCACTACTTTGATTTCGTATATAGGATGATAATCAAGTCGCAACGTTCGTGTCGCTAGAATTGGTTACTTACGTAGGACATATCCTGACAACTCAAGGATTGCGGAACAGTACCCTCGGACCTAAAACAGTTTAACGTAAAACTTTTCTTGGTCAGGGTTATTTAATTTGCTCATGTTATTAAGTGCTCTTTACGGCGCTCATGAGTTTAAACCAGTATACGAAAGACTTTTGGGAACGAATAAAATAAAATAAATTTTAAAAGCGTAATAAAATTCCTATCCGATGAATTTACACATTCTTTTGCTCCTTAGTTTCTACCGTTTTCTTTTCCTGAATTATCATAAAAATATTCCTCTGAAGAAACTTTCAGCGAGTTGTATAAGTTACGGAGAAACGTTTCTCTTTTCGAGGGCTTTTATTTTTCGCCGAAACTTACATTATCAAAACTTTCAAAAGAGATTTATAAGATGATTCAGAGTAAATTAACCGAAATCACTGTAGTAGGGAAATTTTAGATTACTTTATTACTTGTATAAGTTTTGTTGTATTTTAGTAGTATCCGAAATATATGCTTAATTAATATATTCCAATCTTAAGATTCTGGTTACTTCAAAAACTATATTGTTGATATTCTATATTTGGATTGTTAAAAGATTTGCAAAAAACTTGTTTATTATATTTACTTTCCTTGCGAAAGGGAAGTATCAGGTCAAGTTTTGAAAGCGACACCTATGAAGCATCACTTGAGCCAAATATTGAACACTGTCATATGAACACACCCTAAATTTCAAGTCAATCTGTCAAGTCATTCATTGTTTATCAGTTGGTTAAAGTAGACGTGTTTGAGTATGTTTTAAACATGGAAAAAATGGAATATCGTACAGTGATAAAATTCTTTGTTTTGAAAGATTTATCGGCAACTAAAATCCGAGCAAAGTTCGTCAAAGTGTTAAAGGAGCCTGCTCCTTCATTTCCAACTATTCACTGATTTATTCTTTAGTTTAAACGTAGTCGCACAAGCGTTAATGATGATCCACGTTCAGCACGTCCAAAAACTGCAACAATTGAAGAAACTGTGATGGAAGTACAAGATATTGTAATGGAAGACCGTCGATTAACCGTGGATGATTTAGCTAAGGTTATAGGCATCTCACATGGATCAGTACATGAGATCTTAACTAATATTTTGGGTATAAGATTTTGTGCGTCGATTTGTAACTATGGATGAGACTTGTGCTTACCTGTATGTTTCTGAACTGCGACAAGAAACCAGTTGTTCAGTTTCAAAGCAGCCAAAGTAGTCAAAGTCGTCCAGGCCTGGTTTGAAGAAGAAAAAATCATCTTTCATCGTGACAATGCACCTGCACACAGAAATGGTTTGGCAACGGCAAAACTGGTCGGTTTAAAGTACGAATTGTTTGAATATCCACCCTATTCGCCAGATCTGGCTCCGTCTGACTTCTATCTGTCCCCAAACCTCAAAAGATTTCTATGTGGGAAGCATTTTTCAACAAATGATGAGTATTTTGAAGGTCATCAAGAAAACTGCTTCATCTTTTTGACAAAACAAAAAACACACAAGGATTTCTTAGTCAGACGTCCCTTACCTTCTTCTACCCTAATATAAGGTCTTTCTCTCCACTTTTTAACGAAAAATAACCCATTTTAGCCTTTTTGACAAACTTTTTAACAAAAAAAATCACCTTCTATTGGGCATTTTTATCAATTTTTTACCATAAAAATGACACCACTAACTTTACTAACGCCTATTTTTCATCTACACACCCACACATCAACCCTTCTCTAATGCCTTTTTAACAACCCTTTTTTTCAAAAAACAACCTCTTCTAATGTTTTTTGGACAAACTTTTCTTGAAAAGAGAACTACTAACTTTATTAACGCCTTTTCACATCTAGCTTAACCCTATTACACATTAAAAATAACCAAGACAATTCTAACAATAAAACTCATCATCATAATAAAGACTTTTTAATCGAGTCTAGAACACCCCTCATCACCATAATAACGACCTTTTGGTCAACCAACATTAACGCGAGTTTGACCTATAACCAATACCACACACATACACTTCGACGACCATGATCATCTTCAGCCGAAATAATACTACTTCACGTAGAGTTGGTTACACTGTCTCATAACGTATTTTTGACATCTGACCTAACTCTATTATACACTAACAATACCCTAGATAGCAGAAAAACTACTTTTTCACACAGAGTTGGCAACAGTGTCTCACACCGGAGTGGGTTTAAAAATAGCACAAAAAATGCAGATTTGAGGCCCATAAGAAAATATATATTTTGCGGAAGTTCAGTTATTGTTGGTTCTAAATCTTCTATCTCTATATATTCAAGTAAGAATTTTATTATAAAACTAGCACATCTATGTATATAAGAGTGCTGTATAGTATGTTTTGTGAGAAAATTCTTATATATCAATATGCTTTGTGATAAAATTTGTGTTGTTGGATGGATATGAAAAACCGCGTATTTTGAAACTTAGTCTAATAATATATAGATGGCACAATAATCGGCCGGGGGTTAACGTTGACAACCAAATAAATTGTATACTTGACTGCCTCTATTTGAACCGAAATTATATGTTTATTATTTTTCTATTTCATTTTTTATCGTACCCTCTTAAAATATGTCCTTCCCAAAAGTTCAGGCTACATATCAGTCAAAGATTTGTTTTAAATCGGATTGGTAGTTTCAGAGATTACCTCCTACAAACAAACAAATAAACATACAAACTTTCCTTTTTTTATTATTGGACTCTAGGAAAATGAAAACTAGGTTATCTTTTTATTACTTTCAATTCTAATATGGAATGGGCGTTAAAGAGATGGGGGATTTTTTATAGTTTCAATAGTATTATGAGGATTTTCCCAGGTTTTTTGAATGGGATAATGAGCAAATCTAATCATTTATAATAAAACATATAAAATGCCAAAGAGGTGAAGATGGGAGGTAGAAAAGTAATTGAGTATTTGTACTGTTACAGATCTTTTTTGTAGTTTTTTCAGTCAAGGAATTGAAACATTACATTTTTATTTCATCATTTTCATTGTTAACATGAAAAAAAAAAGTTTAAGAGTCATTGTATCCTTAATGTATAATGCGAATTTTTCCTAGTTTTTAATTAGAATATTAGATATTTAATATAAAATAATTAACTTTTCACTAATAAAATATATACGGGGTGAAAGGGGTGAGGTAGAGCTAAAAAGGTGGTTATATTATCTTAGTATCCATGTTCTGTCATTATTTCCAATTGTAACAGAAATAGTATACAAAAGAGATTGAGATCCGGTTACTAAAAAAATGTTTGAGTTTGAAACGTCTTAAGTTTCTTTACTATTAATAAATATTTTATTTATTAAATAGAAGCCGTTATTTGCCCCTTATGTATATCTTAATTTTTGAGAATGAATTGAGTAGATATTAATACTGATAGCGCAAAAACTAGATATAAGCTAGCTCGTTTTTAGTGTTCCGTACGGAACACTTATAAGATCACTTCGGTGTCTGTCTGTTCGTCTGTCTGTCTGTCTGTCTGTCTGTCTGTCTGTCCGTCTGCGACACCCGATTTTCTCCGAAACTATTTGTCATAGAAAGTTGAAATTTGGTAATAATATAGGAATTGATGGCCTCATCAGAGCCATGTAGTTTTGAAAGTTAAATTTTGACTTAAGGGGTTAGTTTTGGGGGTGAAATTGGAAGTGAAAAAAAAAATTTTTTTTACTAGGTAATCGAGTGTGGTGTCAAATGAAAGCTTGTGAAAACACGAGAGTGGAATATTCTCCACGGGGTGTAGATTGGGCGAAAATTATCACGAGTGCATTAACTTTAAAAATTTATCTGGTATATAAAAAAAAAAACAGAAATTTCAAGGTCATCAATTTTCAGTAAAGATTGGAAATAAACTTTGTTGAAAACTCATTTAGGGTGTATTTTGTGAAGTTACTGATCATTTTATACTTCCGTTACAACATTTTTTATCTTAAAAGCAATTAACGTACGGAACACTAATTGCGCAAGTTTAACTTGCACTTGACCGGTTATTTTATTGGTAGAGTACATGGAGACCGAGATAATTTTTGTACGCCTTTTGAAAATAGTCTCTATAGTTGTTTAAAATTTGGTTGTACTGTTTATTATTTTTTTGTTTGGGCACTATTCATTTTAGAATAAAAAGAATCTAAGTTCAGCTCAAAAAATAAAAAAATACTGAAGAGTTATTTAGTTGTTGAAATAAAATTAATTTACATACAACCGTTGCGTCCTGAAAGAAAGAGCAGGAGTTTAGTGAAACACTAAATTTAAATATAGAAGAATATATTATCAACAAAATAAAAATTCATAACTTTATTACACTCTTAAAAATTACTTCTACTAAATAAAAACTCCTTAAGCTAGAAGAGTGTATAGTATGGCATAGAGTCCTTAGATTAGGATTACTAAGTTTTAATAAAAGGCTTGATAAAACACAATATTAAAAGTTTGTGAAATTAACTCCGCGAGTTACACGTGTTGAGTAGTCGTTGGAAACGCACTTTTAGACAGGAAGTAAGATTTTTAGACTGGTCTGCTTATGACTTACGGATTGATTTCTCCTCGTGGGTTTTCTATAAGTTACCTGGCTTCTCCTGGTGAGACTCTCATTAAAATATTGTCTCAGCCATCACCATCCTAATTTCATTTGGGCCTGCTAAACACTTTTTGACCCTAAATGCCTGAGGATGAGCAGGATATTTCAAGAAAGGAAAAAGGCCTTAAACTTGAGAGCTAGAAACCATTACTGCACTACTACATCAATGAGAAAAAAAACACTCTGGCATGCTGGAGAAGAAAGCCACTACGGCCTACTGGCGGAACAAAGCCGTTACTGCTTCATGATGGAAAAACGCCACTACTGCTTCATGGTGGAAAAAGCCTTTAAAAATTCCATCTGGCTGCTTAAATATCTTTGTCTCTTCCTTAAAGTGACGTCTTTAAAATGGTTCACTTCCGGGCGAAAAATGAATGCAAACTAAATAAGTCAAGTCGGCAACATGCGTTACACACTGCCGGTTTAAATTAAACTGCTCAAAAATTTAAAAAACACTGTTTTAAGCTACACTGCTCCAGAATTGAAATCACTGCAATAAATATAAAAATGTAATAAAATATAAATTATGGGGAGAAAAACAGTGTCGTAACATGATCTTAAAATCTAGGAAAAAATGAATGTTACAAATTAAATATAGAACGAGTTTTAGAAATACAAACGAGTAAGTTGGCGGAAATATACTTGAAATAGTAAGTAAGTTATTGGATTTCCTTTTCTCGCTAACATAAAGTATTGTATTCGTAAAAAAATACTCTTTAAAATATTTCTTTTCTTCAGGTCTTAGGAGTTTTAGATCAAGAAAAACAATTTTTTTTGACTTCCAACTTCATAATAAATAATATTAAGTATGACAAAAAGAAAAAAAGGGTTTTTTTATGCACATTGGGAGGTTTTTTCTCAGCATATCTGACAATTTTTTGATTGTGTCCAAGTCTGTATGTTTTGAAACTATCACAAGATTATTCTGTCTCACTACTTTGATTTCGTATATAGGATGATAATCAAGTCGCAACGTTCGTGTCGCTAGAATTGGTTACTTACGTAGGACATATCCTGACAACTCAAGGATTGCGGAACAGTACCCTCGGACCTAAAACAGTTTAACGTAAAACTTTTCTTGGTCAGGGTTATTTAATTTGCCCATGTTATTAAGTGCTCTTTACGGCGCTCATGAGTTTAAACCAGTATACGAAAGACTTTTGGGAACGAATAAAATAAAATAAATTTTAAAAGCGTAATAAAATTCCTATCCGATGAATTTACACATTCTTTTGCTCCTTAGTTTCTACCGTTTTCTTTTCCTGAATTATCATAAAAATATTCCTCTGAAGAAACTTTCAGCGAGTTGTATAAGTTACGGAGAAACGTTTCTCTTTTCGAGGGCTTTTATTTTTCGCCGAAACTTACATTATCAAAACTTTCAAAAGAGATTTATAAGATGATTCAGAGTAAATTAACCGAAATCACTGTAGTAGGGAAATTTTAGATTACTTTATTACTTGTATAAGTTTTGTTGTATTTTAGTAGTATCCGAAATATATGCTTAATTAATATATTCCAATCTTAAGATTCTGGTTACTTCAAAAACTATATTGTTGATATTCTATATTTGGATTGTTAAAAGATTTGCAAAAAACTTGTTTATTATATTTACTTTCCTTGCGAAAGGGAAGTATCAGGTCAAGTTTTGAAAGCGACACCTATGAAGCATCACTTGAGCCAAATATTGAACACTGTCATATGAACACACCCTAAATTTCAAGTCAATCTGTCAAGTCATTCATTGTTTATCAGTTGGTTAAAGTAGACGTGTTTGAGTATGTTTTAAACATGGAAAAAATGGAATATCGTACAGTGATAAAATTCTTTGTTTTGAAAGATTTATCGGCAACTAAAATCCGAGCAAAGTTCGTCAAAGTGTTAAAGGAGCCTGCTCCTTCATTTCCAACTATTCACTGATTTATTCTTTAGTTTAAACGTAGTCGCACAAGCGTTAATGATGATCCACGTTCAGCACATCCAAAAACTGCAACAATTGAAGAAACTGTGATGGAAGTACAAGATATTGTAATGGAAGACCGTCGATTAACCGTGGATGATTTAGCTAAGGTTATAGGCATCTCACATGGATCAGTACATGAGATCTTAACTAATATTTTGGGTATAAGATTTTGTGCGTCGATTTGTAACTATGGATGAGACTTGTGCTTACCTGTATGTTTCTGAACTGCGACAAGAAACCAGTTGTTCAGTTTCAAAGCAGCCAAAGTAGTCAAAGTCGTCCAAAAAAATTATGGCATCAGTTTTCTCGGATGCAAAAGGAATTTGCATTGATTACCTTCAAACTGATAAAAATAATCATAGGAGAGTATCATTGCAACCTTGCTGGATGAGAAAATTCGTGAAAAAAAGGCCTGGTTTGAAGAAGAAAAAATCATCTTTCATCGTGACAATGCACCTGCACACAGAAATGGTTTGGCAACGGCAAAACTGGTCGGTTTAAAGTACGAATTGTTTGAATATCCACCCTATTCGCCAGATCTGGCTCCGTCTGACTTCTATCTGTTCCCAAACCTCAAAAGATTTCTATGTGGGAAGCATTTTTCAACAAATGATGAGTATTTTGAAGGTCATCAAGAAAACTGCTTCAGAGCTGGGGTAAATGAATTTAAAAATTGCTGGAAAAAATATATTGAGCTTAAGGGAGATTATACTGAAAAATAAATATATATCGACTCATTAATTTATCTTGTTTCATTTCCGCTTTCAAAACTTGACTGACCAGTATTACATTCGTCAAAAAATCTTCTTTGCATTTCAGGGTCCCTAGATGACGAAAAACATAGTCCTCTAAATATATGTTATTTAGTATTTTAAATTTTGTTTATTTTTTAAGTAATTACGAAATTTTATCTTGGCTTTTGGTTGCTAACACGACCAAGTATGATGATTTATTGTCAAACATATAAGAGGTTAAAAGGCTGGAGGAGTGGGTTGAAGGGGTAATTTCAATTGTATACACGACCTTTTCAGGGTTTTTCCCATAGAGAATTATGAAAATTGTGTTAATTTGATTTATGACCACACACATAAGAGATTAAGGTAATGGGAAGAGGATTATAGAGGTTACTTTCACTTCGATTATATCGTATTACACGCCCTTTTCAGGTTCTTGGAGTCGAAAATTCCGAGAAGTGTGTTATTCCTGCACTAATATTTAATAACAAATATATAAAGGGGTAGTGAAGTAGGAAAGAGAGTAAGAAGGGTTGCCTCATATATATCGACCAGGATCGAGGAATCTGAAAATTGTGCAAATTTTTCTTATTTTCAATTAGTCAAATATGTAAGGTGTAGAGAAGGGGGTTAGATAATATATTACGAATAAAATTATCTAATTTTTTACCTTCAAATATGTCATTGTATATGGAAGCCTTATACCACTAAAAGCTGAAAAAATAATATGTCTCATTTGCAAGTTGGTTAACTTTCTTACCTCATTAACTAAAAAAAAAAAATGAAATTAGTCTTAGCTAGAAGCCTGTTCTCCTTCTCTGTCCTATTGCCCTTGACAGGTCCTGGTGACTCCTCATTAGCTGTTTCTTGCATCTGATCCTTCCAAATCTCTCCGTTTAGGGCCATTTGGTCTGCCTCATGTAGGATTTTTCCAACAAGGGGCTGCAGTTGATCTATCCATCTTATAGGAGATCTGCTTCTTGATCTTGATATTTTTTCTTAATTAACCGATCTATGACGATGAAGGTTGGACGAAGTCTGAAGAAAAAATCAGTCGTCGAAGAGATATTTTCCCTTAAATAGTTAGAGATATGTGAAAACAATATAAGGCAATATTGTTCGCCTCAAATAATTCCACAAAAAAGTCCGTGACAGCATATGTCTATCTACAAAGGTTAATCCAAAGTATCGAAGTAAACATATTAAAAATAGACGTGTTAAAATACTTCAATTAAAGAGAGTAATTTAGGTAGGAATATATAAATCCTTATTAAATTAAATGCTTTCTTTGTATTGTGTATTTAACGAAGATAAAAACTGCCTTTAAATAGTAACATTTGGATGAATAGTTCAGATTTTACAAAGGTGTTTCTGAACTCGCGCCCGCCCACAACTGATTTTAAAAGTAGTAAAATATTGCTAGGTAATTTAATTCCTCCAAAATTATGATATTCTGCCGCAAAATCCCATGTATTTTCTTATCGCCATTAAATCTGTATTTTTGTGCCATTTTTGGGCCCAATCCGGTGTGTGTGCGCGTTTGTGCGTGTGTGTGTGTGCGCGATTGTGCGTGTGTGTGTGTGTGTGTGTCTGTGTGGGTGTGTGTGGGTGTCTGTAGGTGTGTGGTGTTGGTTGTAAGTCAAAAGAAAATGATGACTTGGCTCAGCAAAATGCCCCTATTATGGTGATGAGGGGTATGCTAGACTCGGTTAAAGAGTCTTTATTATGACGATGAGATTTATAGTTAGAATTGTTTTGGTTATTTTAGATGTGAAAAAGGCGTTAATGAAGTTAGTAGTTTCTTTATAAAAAGTGGGTCAAAAAGGCATTAGAAAGGGTTACTGGTTGTTTTTTGATAAAAGGATTTTAAAAAGGCATTAGAAAACCGTTAATGTGTGCCTGTGTGTGCATTAATGAAGTTAGGGGGCTTGTTTTTGTGATATAAAAGTTGATGAAAGTGGTCTAATATGAAGTGTTTTTTGTTAAAAAAGGTTGCCAAAAAGGTCTAATATGGGTTGTTTTTTGTTAAAAAGTAGTTTATAAAAGGCCTTATTTGAGGGTAGAAGAGGTACGATCGTCGGACTAAAAAGGCCTCATGTGTTTTGTTTCTTTAAAAGATGTTTAAAAAGAAATTATATGGGGTTAGAAGAGAGCTCAATTAGAGTAGGAAAGGGTAAGCCAGAAAGTCCTTAATATGGTAATGAGGGGTTGGCTGACCAAAAAGACATTGGGGGTATGCTAAAAATAATTTTTTATGAGGGTAATTTATCCTCATTTCTGGATGACACCAAGTATAAAACAAAGTCTCCTGTCGAGTCTTTCTGCCTATTTCTTGATTTTCTTAGCATAGCCCGTCCAAAATATAAGATTCTGTTTTTTGGCGTTTTAAGTGGGGAATATAAAAATTCTGACCTTTTGTTTATGATAGGTTGCAGAGATGGAGTTAAGAATTTTATTCATTAATGCAAATAAATACAATTATAAGTGTTTTCGTAGATGTTTATTTATAGATGCATGTAAAAACAAATGGATAAGAAGTACAAATATACAGTTTGAATGAATGGGGTTTACAAGAGGGGACATATTGTATAAATAATAATATATTTTAACTTAAGCCTAATTCGGTTTCATTATCACTGTCATCAGCTGAGGTAATTATCAGCGGTTTTATATTATTTACATAAATATACGAATCTTCAACTTTAACAACGTGCTGAATGGAATTCTTCCATCTTTCACAAGGTATATTATTTATAACTTTTTTACTAATTCAACCACTGACACGCTTAAAGTAGGAGAAACATTTTGTGCCCTTATTTTTGATTTAACTTGAAGCCAATTATGTTTAAATGGATTAAACACACAATAATACGGAGGAAGCCGCAAAACAGTGTGTCCCATTTTCTCAGCCACACTATCACAAACATATTTCTTTTTCAATTTATAGTCTTTCAAAACTTCCAAAAGATCACTTTTTTAAAACTAAAGTCAAAATAAATGTCATTTTCTAACATATATTCCTGTATTTCCGACTTGGTGTCGGCTGCATTAGGAACCTTATTTAGTAGGCGACTATGGTAACTTACATTGTCCATAACTATAACACTCTGTTCGGGAACATTTGACAAAAGGGAATTTTTAAACCAATTTTCAAAAAGTTCTGCGGCCGTGTCTTCATGATAGTCCAAACTAGAATCTTTTATGTTTTTTGCAGATAATAGTAGACAATTTGAAACCCAGCCCTTTTCAGATCCAGCATGCAAAATGGTTATTCGTTTACCTTTATTTGAAGCTGCGTTAGTCTGACATTTTGTACTGCTGTCAACCCACTCTTTTTGCACAGTGTCATGGGTATCGCACCATGTTTCGTCAAGGTAAATTATTGGCCAATTCTCTGATCGATACTATTTAATTTCTTGTAAATAAGTATGTCGCAAGAGTCGTAATCTTTGTGACTCCATCACTACTTGCCTTTTGTTGATTTTTCGGAACATGTATCCCATTATTAAGAGAATTCTGTGAATTGTTGATCGGCCACATTGTATATTGGTTCCGTCCTGCACCAGTCTTAATTTTATTTTATTTAGTGTCGGCACCAACTGTTCTTCATACATAGAATATAGTTTTCTCCTGATGACGTCTTTTTCACAATCGTCTACGTGATGCATTTGAAAATCTTTCCGTTTTTTCCTGTTCCTGAGTGATGGTTTTCCTACAATATCCTTAATCGTAGAAAATTGGGGTTTTTGTTAGTTCACTGGTTTCTTGCAAAGCACTTTGTTTATTCAAATTTCTTTTTACCAAACTGTCGTAAACATTTTTCACTATTTGTTTAGCGTCAAGTGATAAATGTTTTCTCTTGCGATAGCCATTATTGCAATTTTCCCACGGACGCCACAAAATTAAAATAGAACCGTTACGTTGTAAGTAAAACTAAAAATAAAAATAATAAAAAGTATCTTTCGAATCTTAATGGGGACTTGTGGTCATTAGGCCTATATTATCAAATACTTAAAGGGCTCCAAACCGGGTTGCCAGGTAGTAAATGTATAGGTAAAAATAGATCCAATATGATTGCAGGTGAAAGTGAGGGCAGTATACAAAGCAGGTAAAATAAAAATACGTTTATCGTAATACCTTGCAACTATGCACAAAACCCTAATAGGGTCGTTTATTGCCCCACTGAAAAAGCAAAAATGCAGGTTCTTATATCTTTGGATTTACTTTAACTACTGAATGGATTTTATTCAGGTTTTCACTAATGGATTAAATGTTTCACCAAGACTGTTTGTTCTGGCATTCGGGGAAGAGTCACTTAATGTGGTGTATAAAGAAATATTTTAAATTATCTATATTTTAGGCAAGCTATTTTTGTCTATACTCAAGTATAAAGACGAGTTAAAGAGTAACATGACAACAACTCCCGTGCTAAGCCGGGACGGGTCGCTAGTTGTAAATAACTTGTAAATTTATACAATTTTGTTTTGAAATTTTTATTTTATAAAATTTCCTCACGATATATGTACATTCTAAAATTGCCGTATCTTGTACAAAAATCTCGTATAAAAATAAAACTTCTCTTATATTATTCCCCAAGGCTGTTCCGTCTAGAAAGTTCTCGGAATTCTTGAGTAGGGTTTAATAACCTCGAGCAATACTGCTCTTAATTTAGAAAAAAGTATCTTTTGTGTGGTGTACTTAGTATTGTAGGAACGTATATTAAAATCAGTAGAAAGCTTTAATAAAAGTTTTTAAGGTGTTTTATTTTGTGAATAAAATAGTAAAAATGTAAAATTTGCCACATCTATATATATTATAAAACGCAACGTCTCTGTCTGTCCATTAGTACGCTTATCAGTCGAGAACCACTTATCCCATTTACGTGTTCTTTTTTTTAATTCATACGTATGTTCTCTGGTCAGCTAAGTTGGGAATGTGGAATCTTTGGCACAACGACACTACTCAGTATATACCACCACTACACCAAACACTTTATTTTTGCACTCGACGCGCGTTTCGCTAACAAGGTTAGCTTCATCAGGAACGATGATTGACTAAAGCTAAATTACAAATCTACTCTATTTATATTCAGCCTAACCCTTGAATTACTCAGGCGGAACTAATGGCATAGGCAAAGCCATCAGTTTCGGTCAAGCAACCAGTAGATGGGACTATAAGGAATAGGCCCCCTGTCTTTATTTAAACTACTTTTACATTTTATAATTTCCATACTTTCGTATGCGTTCAACAATATCCTATCAGATACATTTTTAATTAATCTTAGATTATCTACTGTTACAGTATGATCAGCTTCAAGGGAATGTTCGGCAATGCTAGACTTTTCTGTTCTATTGTATTTTAAGTGGGCTAAATGTTCTTTAAATCGTGTTTTAATTGACCTTTTAGTTTGCCCAACATACTTTTTGTCACAATCATTACAACTAATTTCATAAATTCCACTTTTCTCACAATTAGGAATCTTATCTTTGGGACTTCCTAAAATATTCTTCAGTTTGTCTGATGACTTATATACTAAAGTGAGGCCCACCTTATTAAACACCTTATTGAGTCCCCTGCTATATTTCGGATTATATGGTATGGAGACATACTTGGTGTTATTTTCTTCGCGATATTTCAATTATTAAAAATAATAATAGATAAGAATTTGATATCTATAGCAAAGACACTGTAAGAGATAGATATATTCCTAATGATTCATTTCATTGCAAACAACACAAATTAGACTCATTACATTTTTTAGTTCATCGTTTGGCCACTTTTCCTCTGAATAGAGTAAACTTTAATAATGAAAAGAATCGTATTAGAAATATAACTAGAGTTAATGGTTATGAACGATGACTTAGTAAACAAGCTAATAAATAGACATAAGTTCAGGTTAAATATTCAGAATTCCACCTTTGTTACACGCGAAGAAAAGAACAGCAAGTGTTTCTCCATACCATATAATCCGAAATATAGTAGGGGCTCAATAAGGTATTTAATAAGGCAGGCCTCACCTTAGTCTATAAGTCATCAGACAAACTGAGGTATATCTTAGGAAAACCCAAAGATAAGATTCCTAATTGTGAGGAAAGTGGAATTTATGAAATTAGTTGTAATAATTGTGACAAAAAGTATGTTGGGCAAACTAAAAGGTCAATTAAAACACGATTTAAAGAACATTTAATACACTTAAAATACAGTAGAGCAGAAGTATAAATAGAGTAGATTTGTAGTTTAGCTTTAGTCAATCATCGCTCCTGATGAAGCTAACATGGTTAGCGAAACGCGCGTCGAGTGCAAAAATAAAGTGTTTGGTGTAGTGGTGATATATACTGAGTAGTTCTCTGGCCAGGTTTTAGTACATATTTTGTTACGTTAGGTAACACAGTGGCGATAATAGTGAATCGAGTCGGAAAAAATATCTGCTGTGATTAAATAGTTTGATAAAATAAGTGGCTCAAAGGGTCAACGCTTATATGCTACTTTTTGCGCGCGTTTCAAAAATTGCGTCTATACCGCAGAGCAATTCCTCTTCAACTCAAAGTTTAATAATAAAATAATAACTTGTCTTGAAATGATCTCTATTTATCTGCAGAGAAATCAGTTCATAAAACTTATACAAGAGTTGTGCGGTTGTGGAAGTAGCGATTCCCGTTAGCTTTGAATCCCTGCAAGCTGTACACGATGGAAACCAGTCCTTGGCAGGTGATCTAAATGTTCCTCTATTGTAGATTTTGCCTGCCAACATTCGAATTATCGGTTTACGAGCAAAGCAATCAAAGGTGAAGCGTCGCAGGAATCCATAACTGACAATGACTGCGATAATGTTCGATCGACAAATTACCTAGAGTTGTGCAAGGTTTCCCAGAAATGATAAATTACGATTTAGTTAAATGAAACTGTTGTCAGCCAATATAGCCACATACACGGCCAGATAACTCTATTGCAACGACACCTGTTGAGAAAGCGAGCTTGTTGGCTGAACTCTTTGCTTCACATTCTACTGTCGATTTCCAAGGAAAAACACCACCTACTATTCCCATATTGCAGTCAAGGATGCCCGATATTGTCTTCAGACAGCGTATCTTAAAACGTATTTTAATGAACCTAGACACCAAAAAAGCTTCTGGCGCTGTCGGAATAACCGCCATAATTCTCACAAGGTATGCGAGGGAACTAACACCAGTTTTCTGTAGACTTTTCAACCTATCCTACAGAAAGGGAATATTTTCTTCCTGCTGGAAATGTGCCACAATTCAGACGATACCTAAAAAAGACAAGAAGATCTTACCAAATAACTACCGACCAGTCGCACTGCTTTCAATAATATCGAAAGTCATGGAAAAGGCTATCAATCAGCATCTTCTGAAATATCTTGAAGGATTCAACATTATTAGCGATCACCAATATGACTTTTGTAAACATAGATCAACAGGAGATCTTCTGACTTATGTAACACATGTTTGAACAACGCAATTGAACACTTTGGAGAATCTCGAGTGGTTGCTCTTGACATATCCAAGGCTTTCGACCGTGTTTGGCACGATGGACTGTTGGCTAAGCTACGCTCTTATGGTATATCTGAAAAGTTCTGTTTGTGGCACTCATGTTTCCTCAGAGAGCGTTGTTTACGAGTGGCAGTCGACGGATTCCTTTCTAACATCTTCACTATTAACGCCGGTGTGCCCCAAGGCTTCATACTGTCTCCTATTCTCTTTCTCATTTACATTAACGATCTGCTGGAAAAGACAGAGAATCCAATCTACAGCATTGCAGATGACAGTACGCTTATCTCTTCATTCACTTTGTACGATCGGACATCGGCTGAACCCGACATAGTTATGTCAGGGCACTCAATTCCTCTAGCATCGTTACTCAATTTGTTGGGCGTTGGTTTGGGAGCAGATATGTCTTGGCATGAACAAGTTGCGAGCATAGCAAAGAGAGCTTCTCAAAAGCTGGGAGTATTATTTCGAGCTAGAAAGCTATACACTTCACAACAACTGTTAATTCTTTACAAAGCTCAAATTCGACCAACTATGGAATACTGCTCCCATGTTTGGGGCTCCGCTCCCAAACACACACTACATTTGTTGGACTCTATTCAGAGAAGAGCTGCTCGTCTAATTGGAGACCCGGAACTGACCGGCGGCCTTGATTCACTGGAGCATCGAAAAACGGTTGGCGACTTGAGCTTATTCTGCAAGTATTTTCATGGAAAGTGCTCGAAGGATGTGGCCCGCTTAATTCCGCCCAGAGCGGTGCATGTTAGAAATACACGTCGCGCTAATACTTCACATTCGTATGAAGTTCAGCTGGTTACTCCTCGTACAACGCTTTTCAATCAGTCTTTTATATGGAGAACATCATCATTTTGGAATATTTTGCCCAGGACTGTGTTTCCCACCGAGTACAATTTACAGCGATTCAAGAACAACGTGAATCGCTTTTTTCCACACACGTGTAGCTCCTGTAGCGCTTTAGGGACTTCCCTGCAGCACGTGTGCTAGAGCCATAAAAAAAATTAAACTCTCTGTCCTGCGGCGGCAGATTTCTATAAGGATGGACTACAGAAGTTGAAAGTAAGATACAAGTGCTTTAATTTAGGTGAAAATTATATTGAGAAGTAGATTAATGTCCGGACATTGTTGTAAAACGAAAATTCTTAAAAAAATGGCCTTGCGTCTTTTTAATATCAAAATGGTACGTACTCTAAAAACAAGCGTAGTATTTATAAGAAACAGCTGAATATTTTATACTTCAATAAGTTACATATAACCACAGTAGTAAAATTAGCCAATATAAACGACAACACCGGTACCTACACCCAATAAATTTTTCTACTAGACCACGTCCGACCATTCAGGTTTTTAGCGGCGTTGCACAGACGCAGAATTCGTTAATTTTTTGCATACCATACCATTCAAATTTTGTCCAGTGTTTTCTACTTTTTCGTATCATTGCAATTTCTAACGGATTCTTATTCTGATGGGAAAATATGTTATGAATGACATACTCCGTTACTTGTTTTGGTGTCTAAGGATTTGTGCGATACTACTAGTAATCGTTATATATCGGTCGAACATTTCATTTATAATCTGCGGGCGTACGCTACTGGTTAAAGATTTCCGAGCAATCTAATTACAAAATCGTGCAATCTAGAGCGATAAATGGATATGAATGTGCACCTTTTTATAGTTGCGTACAAGATCGTTATAATCAGAGAACCTGGTTTTAACTACGGTGGTGAATATAGTAGCGGTACTTTTTAGACCAACTGTATAGTATATATTTGGTGGTAATGCATTCAATTTAAGACTAATTTTTTATTAATTTAATTAAGGTTAATGAGTCTCGACTTTAACAAGGCAATACTTAATTTCTCCAAGCAGACTCGTTCATAAAAACTCCCCATTATAGTCATATGTTGTACTCCGGTATTTTAAACGTGTCTTCTCGAAATCATAGTACTCGAGTAAAACATTAAGTTGATCTAACTTCTAAAATATTTGGATTTCATAGTGTCGCTGTTCTTTAAGTAGCGATTTTTTTTACTGTAGTGCCCTCTTCGGGCACAAATTTAAAGCAGCAAGGGAAGAAGTCTATGGAGCACTAAAAACTTCAGATAATCCAGAATAAAATCTCCATCATGATAGCAAACGCCTCTAGATATACATCCATTATTATACACCTACAAATAGCAATTTTGTCGGAATTCTTCCATAAAATTATAACCTAACTGACTAACCTGAACTAATCCGTCAACATTTTCTAACCTGATTTAGTCAAAATTTTATTTTTGTGGTGACAACTGACATTTTTTACATATCAAAAACAATTTAGCGATTGCCGAAATCAAACACACCTACTTAGTAGAAAACCACGTATATGAAAAGGGGTAAAAGGTATTACTAACACGAACTAACCTGCCCTACATAAATGTTAAAAAAAAGTTTTGGAAAGTAACGAAGTTTAAGAGAAAATGTAACATTGAATATTAAATGTTACGGTAATATAAATACGAGTAGAGTAAGTAACATAAATGTAAACCATAATATGCGTATTTATTTTGTAAATTCAGACGGAATGATTTCCATTATTAAATAACACAAGACCAATATTATGGCATACAAATGACAAACTAACCGTTCATTTATGTAACTTTGTATTATATTTTATATATGGATATTATTATTGCTTGCAATAATTTTAATTTATGAACTGACACGTAGCGAATCATTTAGTTATTTGAAACTAAAATTATTGCTGGACTAAAAACTGAATCTTATTATTTTATGTTAAAATAGATGTTAATTATTATCACATAATTAACGCTGTGTGTTACTGCAAACAAAACAATTAAATAATATTGTTTAAATATTATAATATATGTTGTATTATTTCTAAGTTTTTATATAATTACTGTTCCGCACGGATAGACACCCACTTGGGTGTTTGTCCGGCTGCCTGCTGTCCGCCCGTTTGTCACACCCGATTTTCTCCGAAACTATATGACATTGAAAGTTGAAATTTTGCACAAATATAGGAATTAACGGCCCAATGAGAACCGTGTAGTCTTAAAAGTTAAATTTTGACTTAATGGGTTAGTTTTGGAATTTGAAATCGGAAGTGAACAAAACTTTTTACTTGGCCATCCAGTGTAGTATCAAATGAACGTTTATGAAAACACGAGTTCAAAAAAATATATAATATAATACTTGAGCAAACTTTCCTTTGTATGATTTTAAAAAAGGCCAGAAACTCCTGCCTACCCACCTTATCTCCACAAGTACTGTTCAGAAAATTTCGAAAAAATTCTGGAATAGTCTCCTTAAAGTGTACATTCAGCGAAAATTATTACGTGTGCATTACGTCTAATAATTTGTCTGATATAAAAAAGAAACTATTTGATCGACAAAATGGTGAAGGTTTATTTCGTCGTCGAATGTTGTCAGCTGAGCCGGGACTAATAGCTACTGTTTTAAGCATTACATGTCGAGACAAAATAATGTTATTTTATTTGTTTGTAATTAAACAAGTATTTAGGTCGTAAACATTTGTTTTAAACTTTTACTACTAGATTCTAGATTGTGTTAGAATGATTTATTGGCAATTAGATAACTAAGATGCTATAACTATTATACATTATTAACTAAAAAAAGACGTGAAAATACAAATTGGATCTTAAGATATATTACATGTCAGGAACTTTTTGTCTTATTCTGGTTGGTCTGATTAGCCTGCTGGGTCAGTATCTGACTAGACATATTTGTAACCTGAGCTCTTAATTCTTCTACTGAGGACTCATTTGTGGTGTATTTTGTGAAGGCGCCGATCATTTTATACCTCCGTAACAAAAATTTTTATTTGAAAGGCAAGGACAGTACGGAACACTAATCGCGCAAGTCCAACTTGCACTTGACCGGTTTTTTATGTTTTCGTTTTATAAATATATTTTTTTTTATAAGTCTAGCACATGTGCTGCAGGGAAGTCCCTAAGCGCTCCAGGAGTGGCATGTGTGCGGAAAAAGCGATTCAAGTTGTTCTTGAATCGCTGTAAATTGTACTCGGTGGGAAACACAATGTTGGGCAAATTATTCCAAAGGGATGACGTTCTCCATATAAAAGACTGCTTGAAAAGCGTTGTACGCGGAGTAACAAGCTGAACCTTATGCGGATGTGAAGCACCAGCGCCACGTGTATTTCTAACATGCACCGCTTTGGGAGGAATTAAGCGGGCTACATCCTTCGAACACTTTCCATGAAAATACTTGTAGAACAGACTCAAGTCGCCAACCATTCTTCGATGTTCCAGCGAATCAAGGCCTCCGGTCAATTCCGGGTCTCCAATCAGACGGACCGCTCTTCTTTGAACAGAATCCAACAAATGCAGTGTATGTTTGGGAGCGGAGCCCCAAACGTGGGAGCATTATTCCATAGTTGGTCGAATTTGGGCTTTATAAAGAATTGACAGTTGTTGCGGGGTCTAAAGCTTCCTGGTTCTAAATAATATTCCCAACTTTTGAGAAGCCCTCCTTGCTATGCCTACAACATGTTCATGCGAGGACATATTTGCTCCCAAACTAACGCCCAACAAATTGAGCGACGATGCTAGGGGAATGGAGTGTCCCTACATAACTATGTCGGGTTCAGCAACGTTAACTTTTTTAGAGCCTTGGATATGTCAAGAGCAACCGCTCGAGATTCTCCAAAGTATTCAATTGCGTTGTTCCAAATGTGTTTTACATAAGTCAGAAGACCTCCTGTTGATCTATTTTTACGAAAGCCATATTGATGATCGCTAATAATGTTGAATCCTTCAAGATATTTTAGAAGATGCTGATTGATAGCCTTTTCTATGACTTTCGATATTATTGAAAGCAGTGCGATTGGTCGGTAGTTATTTGGCAAGGTCTTCCTGCCTTTTTTAGGTATCGGCGGAATTGTGGCACATTTCCAGCAGGAAGGAAATATTCCCTTTCTGTAGGATAGGTTGAAAAGTCTAGAGAAAACTGGTGTTAGTTCCCTCGCACAGTTTTTGAGAACTATGGCAGGTATTCCGTCAGCGCCAGAAGCTTTTTTGGTGTCTAGCTTCATTAAAATACGTTTTATGATACGCTGTTTGAAGACAATATCGGGCATCCTTGACTGCACTATTGGAATAGTAGGTGGTGTTTTTCCTTGGAAATCGACAGTAGAATGGAAGCATTAAAACTCTCAGCTAAGTTCTCTTAGATTTTATCCAGCCATCAAAGATGGTTGTGCTCTGGCATGGTCATGGTAAGTGAATGATACCTTTTCGGTTGACTAGTTCCAGCCTCCTTTTTTTATTCGCTTCCTTCATTCTTGCCAACTGCTGACAATAGAGTACAGAATTAATCGTTTGCCCATGCTGCAGCAGCCTGTGATTCAGAAATGGTTCGATTTTGTTACGTTTCTGTAGAGATCCGCAAATGGAAATTCGACCGCGCAAATTTTTTAATGTCAGGTCATGTGGCACCCAAACATCGACCATCATTTTGTAATCGGCTTTTTCCAAATGGTCTAAAACTGTTTGACGATGAATGTTTAGTCCCTTGATGATGTCATGGCTTCTTACTTGCTAGTCTTTCTCAAAGTTTAGCAAAATTCTATCAACTTTTTTTGTCAACCAATGGAAAGAGCATTTTGACATCCAAATGTTCAAAGCGAAAATAATGGAATCATCTTTTGGCTGTGGGATTGATAACACAACTCTACAAAAAATTTTTTTGTTTTTGTCCTAAAATTTATTTTATGATTTTTTTTCTATTCATTATGCTCCAAAATAAAGAAAAAGTATCCATATTCCATATAAAGTTTGCTTTTGTGGTAGTTAGGATAATAATACATTTTTTTGAGTTATCGTAGAAATATTAAATAGTTATGGTATATTTAAAAATACCGCCAAAAAATAAACGGGTCGTAACTTTCACACAGTGTCTACAGATGTCACTTAAGTGATAAACAACAATTGACTGTTTTGTAGAAGACTTAAAGAGGTAAAAATGTCGTCCAGAAAGTGTAAATATGATGCTGAAGCATTTTGTTATATATGTGGTATATTTATTAAAGTACGAGATAAAAAATTTCATTTAAACGCATGTGCAAAGCTTTTTGAAGCCTACAAAGCCTATTTCAACTACCCTGTTCGGAATCTAGCCAAGCCCTGGGCTCCACATGTTGCTTGTAATAATTGCAAAAGATGTTTAGAAGGCAAACAATTTTTAGTAAAGAAAAATATAAATATGTTTATTTTTTTCTTTATTTATTTGAGGTTAGTATCGAGGTGAGAAACGCAGTATGAAATTCGCATCGAGAATTTGGCGAAAGCCAAGAGACCACGTTAATGACTGGTGTTTTTGCGTAGTAAATCCAGCTAAAAGACGTAGAGGCAAAAATGCCAAACCCATCGAATATCCTGACTGCTTTTGTGGTAGTTAGGATAATAATACATTTTTTTGAGTTATCGTAGAAATATTAAATAGTTATGGTATATTTAAAAATACCGCCAAAAAATAAACGGGTCGTAACTTTCACACAGTGTCTACAGATGTCACTTAAGTGATAAACAACAATTGACTGTTTTGTAGAAGACTTAAAGAGGTAAAAATGTCGTCCAGAAAGTGTAAATATGATGCTGAAGCATTTTGTTATATATGTGGTATATTTATTAAAGTACGAGATAAAAAATTTCATTTAAACGCATGTGCAAAGCTTTTTGAAGCCTACAAAACCTATTTCAACTACCCTGTTCGGAATCTAGCCAAGCCCTGGGCTCCACATGTTGCTTGTAGTAATTGCAAAAGATGTTTAGAAGGCAAACAATTTTTAGTAAAGAAAAATATAAATATGTTTATTTTTTTCTTTATTTATTTGAGGTTAGTATCGAGGTGAGAAACGCAGTATGAAATTCGCATCGAGAATTTGGCGAAAGCCAAGAGACCACGTTAATGACTGGTGTTTTTGCGTAGTAAATCCAGCTAAAAGACGTAGAGGCAAAAATGCCAAACCCATCGAATATCCTGACCTTGCTTCATCTTCTGCTCCAATCTCACATAGCCCACAACTTCCAGTACCTGAACCTCCTAAAAAGCTTGTCTCAGTCAAGCTCATCTCAGAGTTCAAATAAAAATATTGAAGATGGAGAATTTGTACTATCACAGGAACCATCAAAACCCCATTTTCTTACCTCAGAAGACTTTAATGACTTAATAAGAGATTTGAATTTGCCGAAGAGTAAGGCAGAGCTTTTGGGTTCTCGATTAAAAGCAATGGAATTTGTTTATTAATGTCAAAATAACAGATCAACGAAGTCGGCATGAGGCATTTGCTACGTTCTTCACCAAGACTTTGTTATTGTAACGATATAAGAGGTTTGTTTGAAGCAACTTGCCCTATGTTCCCAGTGAATGGCGTTTATTTATTGACAGCTCGACGAAAAGCTTGAAAGCCGTTTTATTACATAACGGAAATAAATTTCCATCTCTTCCACTCGCTCATTCTGTACATCTAAAAGAAAACTATGAAAGTGTTAAAATTTTACTCGAAGCTTTAAAATATCAAGAGTATGAGTGGCAGTTCATTGGAGGTTTTAAGATGGTAGGATTTTTAATGGGACTACAGGGTGGATATACAAAATATCCGTGTTATCTCTGTTTGTGGGATGGTAGAGCGGATGCTCAACACTATGTTCAACGATCATGGCCACTAAGAACGGAATTTTGAGTTGGAAAACAAAACGTTACATGTGAACCTATTGCTGAACCTGAAAATGTATTAATGCCGTCTTTACACATCAAGTTAGGGCTTATGAAATAATTCGTAAAAAAGCTAGATGAAAAATCTGAAGCTTTTACATTTTTAAAAAACTTTTTTCCAAAGTTGTCAGAAGCAAAGGTTAAAGCTGGAATTTTTGTTGGTCCACAAATTAAAAAAAAATTTTTGCTAGTGAAGAATTTCCAAAATTACTTACTAGTGCTCAAAAAAAAAGTTGGAATAGTTTTAAAGCAGTAGTCTCTGGATTTTTAGGGAATAACAAAGTTGAAAATTACCAAGGGCTAGTTGAAAACATGTTAGAAAACTTTAAAACCATGGGTTGCAGAATGTCTCTAAAAGTACATATGCTGCATGCTCATTTAGATAAATTTGAAAACAACATGGGGGCGTACTTAGAAGAACAAGGAGAACGTTTTCATCAAGATATTATGAACTTCGAACAACGTTATCAGGTCCAATACAACGAAAATATGATGGGGGCACTACATTTGGGGTTTAGTGAGAGGAAGTACTTATGAACATGAAAGAAAAAGTAATAGAATTCACTTTTAAACTTTTTCCACTATTTTGTAATTTAATATGATAGTAAAAGTTGATAAAAATCATATATAAATATATTTGTCGATTTTTAAACTATGGATTTTCTAAAATACTGTTCAACCGTTCTCCTGGATACAAAAGCAAACGTTTTCAGGCCATATTTATTTTTTTCGTCTAACTGTCGATAAATCTATCGAAACTTCATACCCTCTTATCAAAGTCAAAATTCATGTTGACCTGTGTAATGTCTCTTGTACATAAACAGAACAAAATTATTTATTGGCCAGCACAGCATTTGTGCTGTTATCGAAATAGACTTGTAAAATACAGTAAACTTTTGCAGAAACTATCAATTTTTAAAGCGTTTTAAATTAAGTTTGAATAAATCAATTTCAATAGTTTATGCATTTTTATTACTGTCAAATAACAGCTTTCAACTGATGCTAGGCATGATCCGATATGACTTATATTATCTGAGATAGATGACACTAAAGCGAGAAAAAGGCTCAGTACTTTTTCGACAACTATTTATTTTTGATATTAAAATTTCATATATAAAACTTAATGACATAAACATTGATGTTTCAACTTTGTAATCGTCATTTAGAAATCAGTTAATTCCATAAATAAATAATGTAGATTTTTAAATTCAGTTATAACAACGTACTTTTATGTCCTATTTTCAGGATTTACTTTTTTCTGAGGGAGCCAAATATGATAATAACAAATTTTTCACATGTCAAATTTAACAGACTATAAAATCAACTAGATTTTTTAAAATGACATCCTTCACATATAACTGGAAAAGTGACAAATGTTTTGCTATTATATTTTACTTCCTAACAAAAAACTAAATTTCCTAGTAAATGAATTTTTTGTTGTATCAAATAGACAGACAGTAAGTAAATCGAGTACGCCTCTTAATTATTAACAGCGAGCCACTTAAAAGTTAAAATTCAGTTCACTAATTTCAAAGCCTTATATATCGGTACTAACTGAAAATAAATATCAAGTGTTATATATTTTTGTGAACAGACTGAAAAATGCTATTTAACGGTGTGCTTTTATGTACAGGGTGGTCCAAATTGGATTCTTTTAAAGGTAAACCCCTTTATCTGAAGGAGACAGACGAAAACTGATGTCGGTGTCTGAGGCTCAATTTTTATGATAAACTCAATGGTGAAAACCACATGTCGATATCTAGTACCGTTTCAGATATACAGGGTGTTCTCAAAAAACTGAATTTTGGAAAAATGTTTGTAATTCTTTTCCTATTGAAAATTTTTGACGCAAAAAATATATTTTTTAAATGGGATACCCTGTAGCTTTTTCCCTATCCGAATAGAGCTTTAAATTACCATTCTAAAAAATAGCACACTTTATATTTTTGCTTAAATCTACTTCAAAATATAAAGGTTTCCAGTTTTTACGCGAGTTTTAAATGCACATTTCGTGAAGTAGGCTTTGGACGGAGTGGCTATACGGTTTAATTCAATTGTTTACTCGTAGTTGTCAAATTTTACTTCAGAATCAGTTATTGAATTGTCAAATAAATCGTAATGAGGTTTGTAAATTACGAAAAATGGGATATGATAGTGTGTTTCATACAAACCGGAGAAAATTTGGAAACGGCAAGTAATTTGTACCACGAACGGTATCCAGAGAGGCGTCAACCCTTCAAGGATATATTCGCTCGATTGTGACGTAACCTAGTTAATAGTGGCCAGTTTGAAAAGAAACGCATACACAAATTATGCGTCAAACAGGGATAAGGAATTAGAAGAAATGATAGTTTTAGGAACTATCTGAAATAATCCCAACACTTCAACCCGACAGTTAAAAGAATCCACTGGACTACCAACAACTAACGTAAGTCGTACTTTGAAGAAGCACAAATTAAGGTCATATAGGACAAGAAAAACTTCATCACCTTAGAGACGGAGATTTTCAACGGCGTTTTGATTTTTGCCAATGGTTTCTGGAGAATTGTAACCATGTTCCGAATTTTTTATTAAATTACATTTGGATAGACGAAGCTTATGTAAGCAATGCAGGTATTTTTAACCGTTACAATTCTTATACGTGGGCACAAGAAAATCCGCATTTAGTTGTGGAGCAAAGAAATCAAGGCAGATTTGGATTTAATGTGTGGGCAGGAATTTTTAAAGGCAGGTTTATAAGTCCATTTATTTACGAAGGAACACTCACCTCTCAGAGATATTTAGAAATTTTAAGGCAGCAAATAGAACCTCTTGTTGATGAACTGTCGTTAATGGACCTTAGAAATATATTTTTTCAACACGACGGGTATCCCCTCATAACGCTGCAGTTATCAGTAATTTTTTATCGGCCAATTTCGACAATAACTGGATAGCCAACCGAGGTCCGAACCGTTGGCCGGCAAGATCACCGGATTTAACACCCATGGACTTCTATCTCTGGGGAAGATTGAAAGACCTAATTTTTAAATTGCCGACAAACACCAGGCAAGAGTTAGAAGTCGAAGTGATACAAAGTGCAGCTCTCACTCCTCTTGAACTAATCAAGTCCGTAAGAAGTGTCCAGAAAAGGTGCTGCCTGTGTGTAAATGAAACTGGTCGACATTTCGAACATCTCTTATAGAAAATTGTTTTGTTTTAGTTTGCTCTACTCGGAATAAATTGTTTTATTGTTCTTTTGTTTTATTTTCTACATAGTTTAAAGTACTACAGCATTTAGTAAATTTCATTGTAGTTATGAATCTTAGAGTTACTTCTGGGAATTTCTTTTACGATTTGACTGCTATCGGTAAACAATTGATATTGCCGCTCCATCCAAAGCCTACTTCACAAAACGTGCATTTAAAACTCGCATAAAAACTGAAAATCTTTATATTTTGAAGTAGATTTAAGCAAAATATAAAGTGTGCTATATTTTTAGAATGGTAATTTAAAGCTTTATTCGAATAAGGAAAAATATACAGGGTATTCTAGTTAAAAAATATATTTTTGCGTTAATAACTATTAAAATATTGGTTGTAAAAAAATGTAACTTACACTGTTGAAATCCACGTAAAAAGTGCTTTGAGAATGTTCCTACAGAAATCAAAAATTTTCAATAGGAAAAGAATTACAAACATTTTACCAAAATGCAGATTTTTGAAAAATACCTTGCATATCTGAAACAGTACTAGATATCGATATGCGGTTTTCGCCAGTGAGCTTACCATAAAAATTGAGCCTCAGGTACCGACATCAGTTTTTCGTCTATCTCCTTCAGATAAAAGGGTTTACCTTTAAAAGTGTCCAATTTGGACCACCCTGTACAGGGAGCCATTTAAATAAATTCTAGTTGGATCTGTCAAATTTGACAACATATCATGGGGTATGTGAATTTTTTAGAGATTCTTCGGTAAAAATTTTTTATTGTTAAAAAATGGTTAGAAATTGTTTAGTCAAAGTATTGTACATCGGTAGCCACTACTTTCTCCCCTCTTTGTGGCTACATATGAATAATACGTTGAAAGAACGACTCATCTTTTGAGGCTATTCACGAATCGACCCATTTTTTGGTATTCTCATAAGAATGGAAGCCCTGTTCAGATAGGCCGTGCGTCATCGATTGGAGCAAATGATAATCAGAAGGAGCAATGTCTGGTGAGTACGGCAGGTGACGTAGGACATCCCATCTAAGCGCTTCTAGCGTTTCCTTGACGGGTTTTACAACATGTGGCCGAGCGTTGTCATGTTGAAAAATCACTTTGTCGTGTCTTTTGGCATATTGCTGTCATTTTTCCTTAATTGCTTGGCTCAATTACATTAATTGTTGTCGGTAACGTTCACCAGTAATAGTTTCGTTATACACTACGCCCAGCTGATCTCACCAGATACACAGCATAAGCTTGGAGTCATAAATATTCGGCTTTGGCGAGGACATTGATGGCTCACCGGGCTTCACTCATGATTTTTTGCTCTTTGGAGTATCGTAGCGTATCCATTTTTTATTATCAGTTACGATACGACGTCTTTTGGTTTCAATTCGTACGGCACCAAACTTCTTTGCTTCTGAATTATTCCTAGTGCATGTAAGCGCTTGGAAATGGTTGTACGATCAACTTCTAATGATTTTGCAAGTTTTTTTTTCCATGTGGTAAGGGTAGTCATCGAGGAATGCCTCCGATTCTTTATATTTAAACTTTATCTTCTGGCCTCTACGCTTTGTCTTCCGTGTCGAAATCACCACATGTAAAGCATCGAAACCAGTATTAACATATTTTTCTTGATGGAATATAATCACGATAAGTTTCCAACAGCAATCGATGACTTTTAGCAGCGCTTTTTTTTTGAATTAAACAAGAAAAGTAAAGTTTCCTGCCAATGGTGTCTTGTTGGCATGTAATTCGACATGTTCAATGCTCAAAAGAAGTATCTTGTTTACACTTCGGCATAATAACATATACTAAAAATTAAAGACCAATGATGGTGCTTCATCATGAATGTAGCAACAGTATGTCCCGACATAATACGTCACGCCCTCTACTAGAAATACCTTAAAATTAATTCATACGCCTATTATTATTATAAAACTAAGTTTAGTACTGAAATATTTTTTTTGGTATGCAGAATAGGAAAATAGTGAATCCCATCAAACACATAAAATGTAAAAAAAGTCTCGCAACGCAGTCCTTCCACCACAAAAAGTTGTGAGATCTCATGTAAAACCAAGTCTATGGTTAGTATCTATGGAAGCACCTATCCAACAACTTTGTCATAAATCGTTATCTATTTAGTTGCCTACCAAAATTTATAGTGACTGTATCAATATTAGACATCTTTATTTCTATAATAAATATAATGACTTGGCAATCGCACGACAACATAATCACATAAGAATAATCTACTATTTCGATTGCTAAGTAAGTCTAAACAGTGCACTTAAGAATAAAGTATTTTAAATAAACACACAACAATTTTTGACATGTCTGGACGATAAGTGCTTCTAAGTCGATTATATTCAACGATTGCGGATTCCTGAGCTTTGATACTACCGAAGTCGACATTAATTAGATGTAATCCGCCCAGACTTGTCACTCTCGAAAGTGCTACGTATGCTTGACCGCATGTGAACACTGAAGAACCGATGGTCATCAGTGCACTGTTTAGACTTAGCCCCTGACTTTTGTGTATAGTAATAGCATAGGCTATACATATCGGAAACTGTTCGCGAAGAACATACGCTCTATTAATAATTTCAAATTTAGTTTTGACTCGTAAAGATGTTCATTATTAAATGTAATATGTATTTTTTAATTTAATTTGTATTTTCAGGATCAATCTTTACTCCTTGTACTATACCGATAGAACCGTTGACTAAGCCAAGACTCACGTCAATATTTCGTCTTAACGTGACTTTTGCTCCTATTTTAATAACTATAACTTCTTTTCTAGCCCTGCTGTTATGAAAGTATCATTTTCATACTTTTTAATAATTAAAATATACTTAGTATTTCACTTAACAATTTTTTAATTACACAAAGTAGGTAAGTATTATTAAACGAATATATTTGATAAATGAAAAATATTATTAAATATAATATATTAATTAATAAATAATACAAATTATTCATAATTATGGATTTTTTAGTGATTAATTAACTTTATACGACGTATTATTTACCGAGACTCACGGTTGACCTTGCATTATGCTATGTATGGCTAAGTGCTGCGCGCTCTCCGCGCTCTATCTCAAAAACGGTTAAGCGTATAAAAAAATATTTAGAACAAAATTTGTAGAGAATTTTAAGCTCTGCAATTTTCATAATAAATAAAAATATCATTGAAACCATAGGAAGCGAGATATTTGCGAAAAAACCGATTTTTGTGACCTTTGACCTTGAATATCTTAAGACGAGGACACGAGATTTTATGAGACTTTTGAGACAACTTTTAGAACGCCAAAATAAAGGTTTGTACAAGTGTACAGCTTATTATCTCTCATTCCGAGGTTGACCCTCTTTTTTGGCTTAAGTGACTGTATAATTTAGAAAACGGGACTGACATTTCGGGATGTTTCAATTTTTCCTTCCTTTATAGGCTAAACATTAACTAAATTCAAAATTTGAAGTTTGTGTGTCTGCTAGAACTAATATAAAGAACTTCGACTGGCGATAGTTCGTAAACTATAAGGTATAAATAGTAGGTAATTTAGGAATATAGCTAGTATAGTATGTATGTCCTCTTGGTCACTGAAAATTCAGACTTCTAGTTTTATCCTGAAGTTACAGGGGGGGTTAAAAGTGCCGTGAGTGGCTTCGAGAAAAGGATGATACGGCTGTGCTTTCTGCTCGACTTGGCGGGGGCACTACCGTGCCCACAGATTAGGTAAGATACTTAAAAAAACGTACCTGTACACAGTTTTCAAACTGATTACTCTAGGAGAGATAGAAGGAATTCAGGTCAAGTAAAAAAAATCTCAAACAATCGTATGCGCTCAGCAGTACAGCACCGTTTTTGGCAGCTGTCGATAAGGTTCAAATAGCACTGCTAGCAAGCTAATGTTCGACGATCAAGATACGTGAAGAAGAAGAATGGCTTTTAATGGTATATGAAGATAGAGAAATTTGTGTAGCGATTAAAAGTCGTTGCAAATCTTTGCGGACAACATTTTTCCGCACACATACCGCTCCTGGAGCGCTTTAGGGACTTCCCTGCAGTACGTGTGCTAGATTCATAAAAAAAAAATATAAATTGCGTATTTAGAAAAAAAAAGTTTATTTTTTAGCACATTTCACATAAATCTCGAAGCTTTTGATGACATTTATGTTCGGTAATATTATAGAGGGAAATGAAGTGCCAAATAAACATCATAGGTTGTGGTTAGTTACATAATCGCTCAATGTAAACAAAATATTTACTTTGTTAATTTTGGTAGAACAATTTAATTACTAAACAAACAGTAATACTGCAAACGTTTATCAGACCATTTAATTACGTAAAGTTAAAACAGAAATTATAAATGAATGTTATTACTGTACTAATACATAATATTTGCAAATTATTTTAAATCATAAATGCACACATTGAAAAATTCTCGTTATTATAAATCAACAAATTTTCCAGGAGAGAAATTTTTTCATAATGGCACTCTCTCGTGTTGGGCAGCCAAGTGTTGTGAACCTGAATTTCAACACATACTGAGAGAGTATCCTTGCTAAACAATTTCTCTACCGATCTGTGATCCTGAACATCCCCCATTGGGGTCATGTATGCCTTCTAAAGGGGCTTACAGGCTTACAGTAGCTAAAGATAAAATATGCAGTATTTTACTATAAATTGTAATTTGTTTTAAAATACACATCTTATAAATATGCTAATAATTATATAGGTATACAAAAAAACAAATTCTCTGTCTTTGAAGTGAGAGATGTAGTTTCTTAAGAATTTTTTTATGTTGAATAAAAAAAAATCATAAAAAAAAACATCCACCGTGAGGTTTTTTTCAGAAAACACACTTAACGTTGCCTAAAAAAATAAATAATGTATTATGATTAGAATTATGGAATAAAACTATTATTTCGGACATTTTTAAATGTTTTGAATCTACAATTATTATAAAAACTTAAAAATATTAGGTTTTAGTTTTCATGTTTAACAAAAAAACATGCATACACCACCTTTACTAAGCTATGGGGCAAAATGCTGTTTAAAATAAATATGCGCAACCGCTAAATTAAAAAATTGTTTTTAATTTTTATTAATATCACTCACTACCTCACTCACTCTACTCATATTTCCCCATATTCACTCAATCAATCTCGGGATTAAGAACACTGGAAATAATAGTTTTATTCAATATTAATAAAAATTAAAAACAATTTTTTAATTTAGCCGTTGCACATATTTATTTTAAACAGCATTTTGTTACGTAGCTTAGTTAGAGGTGGTGTATGGATGTTTTTTATTAAACATGAACACTAAAACCTAATATTTTTAAGTTTTTATGATAAATGTAGATTCAGAACATTTAAAGATGTCCGAAATAATAGTTTCATTCCATTTTTTCATGATTCTTACAGTTTTACGTTTTATTTATTAAAATGTATTTTTTTTTTTCAATTTAATAGTTTTTTGGCAAATTTAAATGTGTTTTCTGAAAAAAACCTTACGGTGGATGTCTTTTTTTATGATTTTTTTGGATTCCACATAAAAAAATGCTTAAGAAACACGTATCTCACTTTTTTGTATACCGGTGTTATTTGCGATTATGGAAATTTTAAATAAAATCGAGAATTAGTCGGGAAGCTAGGCAATAAATAATATTTATAATTGTGACAGCATTTCCTTTTAACTATTAAAAGTTCCTGAAAAAACTTCAAATAAGGTTTATTGAGAAATACTTGAAATTGAATAAAATAGAAGATCTGTGCATCTTGTGTCGAAATTAAAGTAAGTAGGTAGTTTGTGGGAATATCTCATCCTCCTCTGTCCACAAACAGAATGACTTCTCCTAACAGACAGAGTAACTCTTCCTCCTAAGAGTAATAATAATATATGCCTCCCACTCCCAAATTATGATGTATATATGTGCCGAAGAGAAAAAAGATAAAAGGGAAATTAACGGAAAAAAAAACCGAAAAAAACCCGAATAAAACCGAAGCAATTTTTTATTGTCAATTTGATTTCGGTATGAAACTTGGATTTCCTTGAATAAAACATGTTTATTTCCGGATATATTTGATCTTTTGGCTGTGCTTACCAAGAGTGAGCAATTTGTGATGATATTCGTTGTGCAAATTATTTATTTAAACCACCATTTGTAAAAGACGTGATATCTGATGAAGATCAAAAATTGATTAATTGGTCAGAACTATACCATGGTTTAGGTTGAGAAACTGGGGTTGTTGAAATTAATGAAATAGAATATTTTAAAAGATGTATTAAGGGTTTACTAATCTCCATACTGAATTTCTGCTGAAGGAAATGCAAAGGTGAATTTTTTTGATGAAGAATACATAAACAACATTTCAATTAAACTAGAACCTAAATTAATTAGCCAATGTAAAATTATTGTACCTATATAATTGGGTTTTTAAATAAGAAAATAATTATCGCTTCTTTTGCTTTGTCCCAAATAATATTGATAATCGGTACGAAAAACATTTTAAAAATGTTTTGAAATTAATTATAAGTAAATTAAAATTTATAAAATTTAAAACAAAATCACGTGACTACGAAAGCGCCACGATTGGCTGCCATGTTTGTGACGTCATTATGTTAAAGTGTTTTTACGTAAGTACTATCAACAGCTTCTACCTTTGTATATATTGTCAAAAATGTCAAGTTTAGTCCCAAATAAATTATTGTTAGGTTACTAATTTAATTTAATCTAATTTAATTTAGTAATGTGTAAAAATTTACGCTGTCCATTTGGTCAATTGTATAACTTAGCTGGGTACATAAAGTTTGAAACACTAAATAAAACAAAAATCATTCCAGAACATTATTCTAATATAAATGATTATTAAATACATTATTATATTAAAATACTTATATCGAAGTAATCTTCACAACAGAAAAAATTTGATATTGTTTTAGGATTAATACGCTGCGCTGCTTGGAACCATCGATTTCGATGTTTAACACTTTGTTGCACATTTAAAAACTTTTTTTCGGGAGTTGTTTTTGTAGTATTCGTACAAAATGGTACGAAACGGGCACGATAACGTTTTAGATTAGACATTTTCAATAAATTTATCAATGTACTGATGATAATAACAAGAATAAATTGATTGAAAACTAAAACACTCATATCAGCTGTCTGTGATGTTGAGGAGAAATAAACACTGTGACGTCACACACGCTCAGGTTTTTTTCGGGAACTGTCGGTGCGTCATCGGTACTAAGTTTAAAAATGTATTTTCAATTTGATATAACTTTTTAATTAAAACGAAAAAAAATAGTTTTGTATAAAACTTATATATGATCTTTCCATTTATGACCATAACATTTTTTTTTCAAAACCGCAATTATAGAAATTGCTGGAAATTAGAATATAAATCAGGAAACATTTGTTTAACTATTCCTTCCTATCAAATAAAAACTTTAAAATGGCTTATTGTTTTTTATTAATCACAAAGTTTATTTTTTTTGTTGGGAGAGCATTTTCATTCTCTGATTCCATCATAGGATGTTCTGTGAAGCGCCACTCCATTACTAAGGTTCCAAATTAAAAAGTTTGATGGGTAGTTCCGTTATAGGTGGTTCCAATTCAGAAAAATCCATGGCTGGTGGAAGAGTTTCTTCTTAATCCCATGAATTATCAATATAAGGAGATGGAGGATTGGAATTCTTTCTTCTCTTTCTCTTCTCTTTTCTTTCTTTTCTCTTTTTCTTCTCTTTCTCTTCTCTTTCTCTTCTCTTTCTCTTCTCTTTCTCTTCTCTTTCTTCTCTTTCTCTTCTCTTTCTCTTTCTCTTTCTCTTTCTCTTCTCTCTTCTCTTTCCTCTTTCTCTTCTCTTTCTCTTCTCTTTCTCTTCTCTTTCTCTTTCTCTTTCTCTTCTCTTTCTCTTCTCTTTCTTTCTCTCTTTCTCTTCTCTTTTCTCTTCTCTTTCTCTTCTCTTTCTCTTCTCTTTCTCTTCTTTCTCTTTCTTCTCTCTCTTTCTCTTCTCTTTCTCTTCTCTTTCTCTCTCTCTTCTCTTTCTTTTCTCTTCTCTTCTCTTCTCTCTTTCTCTTCTCTTTCTCTTCTCTTTCTCTTCTCTTTCTCTTCTCTTTCTCTTTCTCTTCTCTTTCTCTTCTCTTTCTCTTTCTCTTTCTCTTTCTTTCTCTTTCTCTTTCTCTTCTCTTTCTCTTTCTCTTTCTCTTCTCTTTCTCTTCTCTTTCTCTTCTCTCTCTTCTCTTTCTCTTCTCTTTCTCTTCTCTTCTCTTCTCTTTCTCTTCTCTTTCTCTTCTCTTTCTCTTCTCTTTCTCTCTTTTCTCTTCTCTTTCTCTTCTCTTTCTCTTCTCTTCTCTTCTCTTTCTCTTCTCTTTCTCTTCTCTTTCTCTTCTCTTTCTCTTCTCTTTTTCTCTTTCTTTCTCTTTCTCTTTCTCTTCTCTTTCTCTTCTCTTTCTCTTTCTCTTTCTTTCTCTTCTCTTCTCTCTCTTCTCTTTCTCTTCTCTTTCTCTTTCTCTTTCTCTTTTCTTTTCTCTTCTCTTTCTCTTCTCTTTCTCTTCTCTCTCTCTTCTCTTCTCTTTCTCTTCCTGTATAATGCCTGTTCTCACTTATGGTTTTGAAACTACGGCACTAACTCGCAAAACTGATAAATTGTTAACATGCAGACTAAGTGAGACCAAGAAAAGTGTGGGAAGACCACAAAAGCGATGGCGAGACGACATCCAGAGGATTGCAGGAACGAACTGGACAGAAGTTGCAATGGATAGAAGCGGAAGGTTTTAGGAGTGGATGAATATAGGCTGAGTATATATATATATATATATATATATATATATATATATATATATATATATATATATATATATATATATATATATATATATATATATATATATATATATATATATATATATATATATATATTTATATATATATATATATATATATATATATATATATATATATATATATATATATATATATATATATATATATATATATATATATATATATATATATATATATATATATATATATATATATATATATATATATATATATATATATATATATATATATATATATATATATATATATATATATATATATATATATATATATATAATATATATATATATATATATATATATATATATATATATATATATATATATATATATATATATATATATATATATATATATATATATATATATATATATATATATATATATATATATATATATATATATATATATATATATATATATATATATATATATATATATATATATATATATATATATATATATATATATATATATATATATATATATATATATATATATATATATATATATATATATATATATATATATATATATATATATATATATATATATATAATATATATATATATATATATATATATATATATATATACTATTCTATATATATATTTGTTCCTGCAATATATATATATATATATATATATATATATATATATATATATATATATATATATATATATATATATATATATATATTATATATATATATATATATATATATAATATATATATATATATATATATATATATATATATATATATATATATATATATATATATATATATATATATATATATGTCAAAAATATAAAGGTTTTTACTCCTTTAAAAGTGCCAGCTCTCAGTATACGAGAAGTATTTCATTTTATAGGACAATTTCGTATAGTGTAACAATGAAACTGTTTTCACAACCTCCACAAGAACACCAATTTGGCTTAAAATAAATGTTTACACGACGATCTCGAATCGAATCTCTTTGTTACAATATTACAGATTTAAATAGACTAAATTTCAATTTGCGCTTGTGTTTATATTCAGCTTTGGACCAAAATTGATGTTTATATTGAATGCTCTCAGTAAAACAATTTTATTTGTGTATAGAAAATTGTTACTGCTTCATGGCGGGTTTTAAATAATTTAATTTTTTCGTTGGCAATAAAAGATCATTTGCTGTGCTTAACGCGTGGAAGGACAAAGTAGGGGCACAAAGCGTAGCCCTGGTCCAATAGCGCGGCTAAAATTTATCGTTCAATATCATTTACACAGAGTAAATTGTTCAGCTGGTTCTACTTTAAACAAAACCTCGGACAGGGCTACCAAGGGTATTAAAAAGCGGTGCAAACCTAAATTTCGATAGGGTGTCACTTCGCTCCCTCTTAAGTACCCTTAATGCGCCAAGATGATCTTTACAACGCATTCCTCGTAAACATTTATATCTGTAGCTCCACAAGATATAGCTGGTGTAAGATTTAGGGTTAATTGATGCTACTCAGAGACTCAACATTATGATTGAACACTTACTAAAATATTTTTCTTGGAGGAGGACATTTCTACGAGAACTTCCATGCAAAAAACAGAATTACCATTATGGGAGTCTAATAAATTCAAAAATAAGGCAATGAAAACTTTTACATTCGCCTAAAGTGACGATGCGGACGGTAATGTTCAAAATCAGTACGTACTTCCTCGAGACCACACAAAAACATTAAATTGGCAAGAAAATCTGATTTTAGCAGGACTACACGCTTTAAACACATTTTCGCCAGTCCTCCGAGACTTGAATTGGTTTCCAAAAAAGGTAATATAAGTTACTCTTCACAGAGTCTCAGGACGGATTACTCTTCCGGTACATTCTGCCTGATCTAGGAGGTGACTAAAAGGACAAACCAGACGGTATATAGCATGTATGCATCAAGTATCGTCTGGTCTAATATGCTCGTATCAACTTACGCTGCGTGAAGTTGCACTTACGAGATAACATATCTCGGCTGTGCTGTTATTCCCGGTCTTCGCAGAGCTCTAGGTGGAGGCTAGTTGCAGAGCATTAACGTGCCGTGATCAAAATTTTAATGTAGATTTTCACAATATATGTAATCCAATAAAACTTATATACTCGCTCTCAGCTATACGAAGGCCAGTTCAACGACCAACACAGTTAACTTTCTCTGTTATGTGTATAACTTCATTCCTGGTTTACACGTTATTTGGAAATAGATCTTTTTGTTAGAAGCAAACTCTCTTGCCAACGAGAGAAGGCTCCAGCAGGCTTAGAAATTTGATGTTATGTCGTTACAAATAATAACTCAACAAACTACAAGATTTATTTGCTGCCTCTATTAACAAGTGTAATTACATTACAACTTAAGAACACTTCTCGCTTCTCATGCAAACACTATCGATTATCTACAAATTAATCTTACAAGTTCTGAAATAGCTACCCTGGTCGACTTTAATGCCTATAACATCAAATAGCTTAGTTAATACACGTAAAATAACATCGACGAACAAGGCCATGTATCTGAATCTTTCTGAATCAGTTGTGACCTTACCAAGCCCGTTGATAAACCAACATGAATTCCTGACTCTGATGGAGAGTTCACCATTCCTCCTAACCTACTTGGTGTTGCTGTAAATGCTTGCTAGGTTCTTCTGACCATAAACTAGCGTCGACCATTAGTACATTTCCGATTATGGACATAGAAACGCCTAAACCGCATAAGATTTGGTACTATAGTTCTGCTTCACAGCACGCACGTCACAACTGGCGGGAGCAACGATTTTCGCGGATAGTTTTTTCTGCGTTTACCGATAGGCAAACCACTACTGAATCAAAACAACAACTTCAGTGGCTTCGGAAATAATCAACAGATAGCGCTGTATGTATACAACTTTGTTCAGACCCGCCAATATTTAAATATAAGCAAACGGCCCTTACTTTTCGAATACGCCTCTATAAAGCGATTTCGTAATACCTTGTTAATAGAGATGTTGCTTTATAAGAACAATATTTAGCTGTTTTGCTTTTAATATATTTTGTCCATTTTTCCTTTAAAGGGCTAGAGCTACGAACTTGGAGAACAAATCGAGAAGGCGACATAATTAATAATATTTATTAGTGATGCAGTCTATTCTTTTAATTGTTAAAAAGTCCTAAGACAAGTTTGTTAAGAAAATTTTAGAGTCGAATAGAATAGAAATAAAGATTACTTTATGTCGAGATTAAAGAACTAAGAATGGAGTTAACGGAAGGTTTTGCAAGATGAAATATAAATTATCTCGTATTTTCTATAATAAAGCCAAAATAAGTACAAAAACACTTTGAGATTAGTATTGTCAATCGAGTCACTTACTCAAAAGATATCATAATCGATATGGTGAAAATCTAGATAACAGCGTTATTTTCGATATTTATGCTCTATTACCACACTCTTGGGCTCACTTTATTTTTACTCTCATGAGTCTTATTATGAAGGTTGTCTGAAAAATTCTCAGCTTGATACATAGATGGCATTATTAACCGTGACAGCATAATTGTATTGGAAAGTTCCTCCCTTTATATAAACACATGTAAAATTTTATTTGGATCTGTCAATTCATTTAAGTAGTAGCAGTTGTTTAATATTAACTTGTCATTGATTTTCTGAAAATGGAAAAAATTGAATATCGTGCAGTGATTAAATTCTTTGTTTTAGATGGTTTAACACCAACAGAAATTCATCCGAAATTGTTAAAGGTGTATAAGGATGCATCACTTTTACTTTCTACTGTGAAAAAATGGGCTGCTCTTTTTAAACCTGGTGGTACAAGCCTCGAAGATGATCCACGCGAAAGTCGTCCAAAAACTGCTACAACACTACGAATCATTCAACGAATCCAAGATATGGTATTAGATGATCGACAAGTGAAAGTGTATGAAATAGCTGAGCCCATAGACGTCTCAAAAGAATCAATTGGAAATATTTCGCATGAAGAATTACATATGAAAAAGCTTTGTACAAGATGGGTGCTGCTTTTGCTGACAACTGACCAAAAATGTATTCGAATGCATATTTCTCGTTTTAAGCAAAATAAAATGGATTTCAAGCGTCGCTTGAGAGTGAAAAGAACAGTCAAAATATTGGATTGAAGCCGGTAGAAGTGCACCAAAGGAGGCAAAGACGGTTCCATCACCAGGGAACGTTATGGCAGCAGTTTTTTGGGAATACAAAGATGTTTTGTTGATCGATTATCTTCGAAAAAGTAAAACAATTAACTCTGCTCAGTTGAATGCAAAAATTCATGAAAAAAGACATACTTTCAAGAAGAAAAAATAGTTTTTCAACAAGGCAATGCACGTGTTTACACAAGTGTTTCGATGATGGCAAAATTCAACGAATTAAAGTATCAATTGCTTGAATATCCAGCGTATTCACCAGATTTGATCCCCTCTGATTATTATCTGTTTCCAAACCTGAAAAAATTCCTGGCTGGAAAATCATCAAATGACGAAGCTATTGCAGCCCTGGATGAATATTTTGCAGACCTTCCAGAAACACACTTTAATGATAGTATTGAATTACTGGAAAAACGTTGGAGTAAATGTCTTGAAGTTTCAGGAGATTATATTGAAAAATAAAACATATTTCACGCAAAAAAAAAAAATTCTTTCATTGTTAGGCAGATAACTTTTCGGACAGTTCTCGTACTATTTAATAAAACTTGATCAATTTTAAAAATACGTACGAGAAGAAATACTGTAAAAACCTCATTTGACTTAATCACAACAATATTCAATTAAAACCATTTCAAGACTTCACGAGATCGACAGCTTTTGATATACGAACACAAAGTACTAAAAAACTTCGAGGAACTTTTAAAATAATCGAGATAGTTGATTGTAAAATGGCGTTAAGTAACCATTTATAAAGATTTTTGCAAACACTTATTAACAAGTGAATTGCTGGTTTGTACCAGGTCCGCTACATGTCGTGTCTTCACATCAAATTAAAAATGGAAATAAAATTATGACAATATTTTAATATATCACAGCGCCCCCTGTAACGAGGACGCGGCTCTCCCGGACGTTGTAGCGCACAGCCTGCTTGATTCGGAGAGTAGTGTATGGGCGTTTTCACATCTACCGGCAATGGTACCGACACGACACCGACACCGGGGAAACGCTTTCACACCTGCACGGCACCACTCCGACACGACATCGACAACGTGATATAAAACAGAAGAAAAACATTTTTTACTAGATCTCGTTGAGTGTCATGGCAGTTGTTAACAAGTTATATTTGCGTTATTTATTATATCTTAGACGTAAAAGTCTAAAATGTAGTCGTTGGCTTTATTCACAAGTTCAATTAACGTGACAATATCAAACTTGAAGGCAATGGGATCAGCTTGGAAAATGCTAAGGATTTTTGTTAAATTTATAAAAATCGTGTCGACAGGAGTGGAGAGATTGTTCCTCGATGACAGCCGGCGACTGCATCAACACGGCACCGACATGTCCTTGAGTGTGAAAGCACTCTCATTTATTCAAATAATATTTCTAGTTCACCCGGCATCGTTGTCTCTGCCGTGTTGACGTCGTGTCGGTGTCGTGTCGGAAGATGTGAAAACGCCCTATGACTAAACGTCTTTACATCTGTCCGAGGATTAAGTTGGGCCTGTTCCTACTATTCTTTTATAGTAGAGTGTTAAACTGGCTAAAATTCAAAAATCTTGGAATCCAATTACTTCGAATGAATTTTCATAAAACCTTTTGAATCGTATTGTTCATAACGTATATTAAAAAGTTTACGCATTAAAATATGTTGCTTTATATTTAATAATAAGATAAATAAAATCGAAAATATATATAATTTAATAGAATGCAGGCTTAATAAAGTAGTTCTATGCAGAAATTATGTTACTAATATTTTTCTGTAGGGATAATATTGAAAGTAGTAAACAACATTAGTTTTAATATAAATATAATATAAAAAAAGATTACATCAAAATATTCATTATTTGGCTTATAACATAAAATTAAAAATTATTAGAATTGAAATTTTTCAGGTTTATCATTTTCTTCTACTTCATTTATTTTTATAATCGGGGATGCATTTCAACAACTATCACCTTGGCACTGTGAACACGCTACAGTTTAATATAAATCGCTTTTTCGACATTTTCAGGCAGATCCACATTCTGTTTTACTGTTACAAAATAGCATTTTCAGTAAATCATGTGGAACTAGGGATTGATTGATGGTTATTGGCAAAAAAAATATTAGAAACATACTTCGAACCCCAATTTCTAATAGAAATATCATTACTTAGCTATACTTGTACTCTTTTTAGATTTTCCAATCCTGCATAGGATGTAGGCACTAAAGATGGTAATTGAACATGGGTATTTGTGGTTTGAGTAACAGCAAAGTCGACGAGGGAAGCACAACTCTTCTTGAATACATACATAAATAAAAACGCAACATCACAAATAATGCTTGAAGAAAAGGCAAATGAAGTCAAAATTAAAAGAGGAATAGACAACACGAAAGAAGAATTACAAGAAATGCTGACTGAATTAACTAAAGAGAAATAGATTTAAAAATAAACTTCACCAAAACCAAGTATTTGAACAACAAATGTGGAGATAACAGGTAGGAATTATTAATAGAATGTGAAAGAATAGGTAAGGTATAAACATTTATATATTTAGGACAAAAAATCGAAATATCAATAAATAATTTAAAGGCTGACTTGGAAAAAAGAGTCTCGTTAGCTTGGTCTACGTTCAGAAGGTTACAATCTACATTTAAATTAGATATCCCAAATACAATAAAAGCCAGAGTATTCGATCAGTGTGTACTGCCGGTACTAGCATATGGCACTGAAACATGAGCTTTAAATAAAAATATAATAAATATATTCCTGGTAACCCAAAGAGCAATGGAGAGAAGAATGCTAAATATTAGACTCCAGATGTAATACAACGAATATGTATATTAAGGTGGAATTGGGCGGGGCATGTCACAAGGATGAATGACAACAGACTGACACGACGCAAAGTGGGGAAAAACGAAATATCGTGTTTCAAAATTGTCTAGAGCCTTCAATTTTGGTTCGATTTGGACGATTTTTTTTAAATTGTAGCTTATTAAATTCCGAACAAAGTTGTCAGAGCCGATTTTTCAATTAAACTTTTGTTTCAAAATGGCGGACGTTGGTTTCTGATTATATAGACTGAGACACAGAAAACGCTTACAGTTTCAAACCAAGTTGTGCCACTGTTTAGCAATAGCAGCCACTTTTTTGCTACAACAGCAAACAATGTGGCTAGTGCAGTAAAATATTTAGCTGTCCCTATTTTAACAAAACGTTTTAGCTATTGTAGCCATTTTCTAGCTATGTGAGCTGTCCTTTTCTGCGTGTATCGCTGTTTTTTGTATCTGCTAGAAAATTGTCTACGATACTTAAAATTTACAGCAGCAATATTCTAGCAATAACTGCATGAAAATTTAAATCCCGCAACTAAACTTGAATAACTTGAATGATCTGACTGCCACAGTCTAAATGCCATAGAGAAACTTTCTTGCTCGATTCAATTTTGGCATCCGCCATACTTGATTTGTCATTTTAAGTCAATTGTTGAAACATATTTATAATTAACAACCTTAAAGAAATTATTTATGCAAATGTTATGGATATAAAATAATAATGGTACGTTTATTCATATTTATAATACTTTTATTGTTCATGGCAGCCATTTTGGGTTCATTATTATTAATCTTGTAACTGTGATATTAGATATATTATCTGCGACATAAAAAAACATACATACACGCATTTTAGCACAACTTGGTTTGAAACTGTAAGCGTTTTCTGTGTCTCAGTCGCTATATAATCAGAAACCGCCATTTCGAAGACGTCCGCCATTTTGAAACAAAAGTTTAATTGTAAAATCGACTCCGACATCTTTGTTCGGAATTTAATAAGCTTCAATTTAAAAAAAAAAATCGTCCAAATCGAACCAAAATTGAAGGCTCTAGACAATTTTGAAACACGATTTTTCGTTTTTTTCCCCACTGTGCGACGTATAGTTGAATGGAAGCCTAGAGAATACAAAAGATGCAGAAGTAGACCACAGACAAGATGGACGGACGATATAAAAAGATTGATAGGATACGATTGGATGCAAAAAGCAAACAACAAAGCTCATTGGAGATAACTTGGGGAGGCTTACATTCGACTATGGATGGAATAAGCTAATGATGATGATGATGATGATGATGATGGTGATTTTTGGCTGTACTTTTCACTAAATAATTTAATCTGAAAGTATTTAAATCTCTGATTTTTTGGGGGCACCGTACAAAACCAGGATAAATGATACACCAGTTTGAAAAATTTTGTAAGGATCTTCATTAGCATTTTTAAGTACTTCAGCAGCATCATGTAAATAGTTGCATTTTTCAAAATTTTTAGCAAACTTGTTTTTACCTTTATTGAAAAAAGCGAACATCGTGTCACAACCAGTGAAAGAGTGCCAAGCTTTTGGATGGAAAAAATTTCTGAGCAACTTTTCCTCTAGGAATTTCACGGTCTTTTGGAATTAGTGTAGTTAATAGAACCAATATGTCAATGTCTTTCGAGACAATAGCAATATTTGCCGGCTGTAAATTAATTGCTGTTTCCACAATCAATCTGTCTGTATTATTTTCTGCTTGACACGTAAAAATATTATTGTTAGTTAATTTCTTATTCAACAATTCTATGAGTCGACTTTAATTTTCATTACTTGTAAGGGGCATATTTTCATTAAATTCTATATCTGCAGATTTCTTTTTGAGTACACGACGATTTCTTTCGGCTTATATTATACTGTCTTTTTGATAACCGTCAAATACTACGTTCACACGCCGTAATTATTCTTTAAATATCTTACATAGTGATTGCACATTGTACCTATTTTTTCTTCAAATTTCCATTTACGTCGATGTAATAACATACCTTTATCAATTACATGATAAAAATTTTCCACCTCATGAATAGTCCTGGAGATTTCTGGAAATAATTCGTATACCGTATTTTTTGTCTTTCGAATTTGACCAAAGAAAGCAAGAGGATAAAGCGCTAATTCATAATTTATGTAAGTTTGAAGCTCCTCATCGGTTTTTTTTTTAAACGCAAATACGCTGAAATAACAATAGGATCAAATGGAAGAAAATCATCATTAACTTTAGCCTTGTTATTTTCCCATGTACAGCAACACCTATCGTTATTCCCTCCACTTTTTGCTACCGGCTCCTTGCTTCTAATACCCTTTTTTCATACCTGGCATCTTTTAAAGATGGTTTCTAATGTATATTTTTGGTAATGACGGTTATACTATCAAAATTTCAAAAATAAATATTTTCTTAAAATAGAAAAATTGTAATTACTAAAAAAAATAAATAGCAACAAAAAAAATGGTAAATTTTTTAGTGTTCTATATAACAAAACATAATTTAAAACGTCTTACACTAATGCCTTTGAAGAAATTGGATTCCGAGGTCAAAATCCCTAAGGCTTTGCACTATTATAATGACTTTAATTTCATTTATACATATATATATATATATATATATATATATATATATATATATATATATATATATATATATACATACATATATATATATATATATATATATATATATATATATATATATATATATATATATATATATATATATATAGCAGATCGACAGTAACAGGGCACTGGTAACAACTAAAACCAACGATAATGACTGAAGAGAGAGTGGTACGATGTAATGTGCCCCAAACTGGTTAACTGGTTTTTTATTGTATTCTTACTTCAAGCTTTCGTTCATGTATATGAACTTCATCAGGAAAATATATATGTAAGTCATAGGAATTATAATATTAATTATTAATTCAGGACTCGTTCAACTCAACTTTTTTAGTTAAAGTATATACTTTAGAGAAGTGTTCTGGACCCATACTTCACATTCAGTACCGATATAAAAAGATAAAAAATTTCTTTCATATAAAAAAAGTGAAACCAACCGAAAATTACTTATGTTAACACAACAAACAGTCAATTTTAAACACTTATACATCGAAAAATAATCTAAAATAAAAGAAGTGACCAACAGTGGTCATTTTGTAAAAATTCCCCCCTTATTTTCTTCTTTTCATACAAAATTTTGTAATTAATATGTCAACTTCAACTAGCCATAATTGCCAACTTAATACAATCTTTCAGTCAAAATATAACCAGGGCTAAGGTTTGGCAACTGCCACAAAAGCAAGTAAGAATGGTGTGTGCGACCATGTAACATTGAATAAATAATTCATTGGGAAAGTAATTCTCACATATTTACCTAACCGATCGAAAACTGATATTAAGGATTGATAGAGAGCTTCTTATATGCTTGATTACTTTTTATATTTTTTGTGAGACTTTGAGATAGGAGGTAAGTATAAATGGAGCTTAGACCTTGTATGTCCTTTCTTGGTCGATACAGTTGGTGCAATTCTTAATATAACACATTTCTAAGAATTCCCGTTTAAAAAAGTTACTTTCATTGTCAAGAATAAAACTATCTTTATATAGGACTGAATGCTGAGAGCATTTGGTTTCAGTTTACAATGACTTTCCGTACAGAATATTTATGGGAACACTTTGGTGTCCGTCTGTCCGTCTGTCTGTCACTTTCGATTTTCTCCGAAACTATTTTTAACATAGAAAGTTGAAATTTGGCACAACTAATGGCCCAATCAGAGCCATGTAGTTTTGAATTTTTGACTTAAGGGATGAAAGGAAACATTCTTTACCAAGTCATCGAGTGGGGTGTCAAATGAAAGCTTGTAAAAACGCTAGTTCAAAAATATATAATGTAATACTTACGTACATTTTTCTTACTATTATTTAAAAAAAAAGGCCAAAAAGCTCCGAAGCTATCGTGCAAAGTGATTATCAAAAAATTTTCCAAAAAATTCTGGAATATACTTTATAAAGTGTAGATTGAGCGAAAATTACCACGAATGTATTACCTGTGATATTTATCTGATATGAAAAATACTAAAAACTATGTTTAACGACAAAACGATGGTTATTTTAATTAGTACATTATTACTACTGCGCGTGGCTCCTTTAAAGAGAAAATAATTTTATTTTTTTTACATAAAAATAATATAGCCCGATATTTAGTTAATAACAAAAAAATCTAACAAATATGGAAAATCGGGTATATATGAACTTAATTGTGATGACTGTGACGCTGTCTATGTAGGGCAAATGGGACGAAGTCTACAACAAAGATTAAAAGAACACAGACACTCTATTTTAAGTAAACAAAAATTAACAAGCTTTGCTGAACACTGCATAGACAATAATCACCTTTTTAATAACGTAAGGGTGGAGTTGTTATACAGTGCTCAAAAAGGAAAACATATGGATTATTAAGAAATTTTTAGCATAAAAGAGCGATTAAAAATAACATAAAAATAACGAAAACCCAAATAAAATTTAGAAATACCCCCATATTAGACGCCGTGTTAAGATAGACTACCTGAATTTACCCCAATTTTATTACCTCTTAATTTAAATTTAGTACTAATTAATGACCCAAACGTAATATCTTTTAGAACTTAAGTTTAGTCTTATTGTAAACCTTTTCGAAATGGTCGCGAGACCAGAACACGTGTCAGAGTCTTCTTCTTCCTACGTTAGGACCATGTCCTGTGTTCGCTTCAAAGGTTTCCCAGAAACAATTGCGATGATGAAGACCAGCTCTCATACCATCTTATGGGTGGTCTTCCAAGCGGTCGAGGTGTGTTTGGGCGCTTCTCTTTTGCAACCTTAGCCAACCGGTCATTTGGCATTCTGTCCACATGGTCTCTCCATTCTCTTCTCCTATTCCTTGATCATCTCACCACATCCTGTATTTCGCACATTCCCCTTATTTCTTCACATCTCTTCCGGTCAAATAAGGTATGTCCTGTTATCGATCTAAGTGTTCGCATTTCTGTTGTTCTTAGAAGTCGTTTTGTTATTGTGTTCTCCGCTCTGGTTTCTATCGCGTACGTCATGATCGGCCTTACGCATGTTTTGTATATTCTTACTTTGCTCCTGGTTATTATATCTCTTAAGTATCCTGATATTAATGATGCCTTTGTTGTTTGAGTTTTTACTTCCTCCTTAAGGTTCCTGGTACTTGTTTTGTTTGCCACTAGATATTTGAAGGACATCACTTGTTCTACACTTTGATCATAAATTGCGAGTTTGCATCTTTTCGGTTCTTTAGATATTGTAAGGGATTTTGTTTTCTTTACAGATATTTGCATAATAAACACTTTTGCTGTTTGTTGGAACTTATGTAGGAGTCTCTGTAAGTTATCTTCGTCTTCTGATATGATTACTGCATCATCGGCGTAGCATATTATTTTTGTTTCTTTGTCTCCCAATCGATTTCCCCTCCCAGTTTTCTTTACTTCGTTTATAATTTCATCCATTATGATGTTAAATAAGATTGGGCTTAGGCTATCTCCTTGTCTGATTCCGGTTGTCATAGGTATTTTATTGCTCAATTTATTTGCCACTCTTACATATGTGTGGTTGTTGATGTTCAACTCTTCGATAGTTTTTATTATATTCGGGTGAATTCCCCTTTTTTGTAGTAGGGTTATGACATCAGTTAACCGTTGGCGAATTATAAATATGGCGTCTATAGTAGACCTGTTCTTTCTGAACCCTTGCTGTTCTTCACAGATTCCGGTTAACATTATTTCTTCTGCTAAAATTTTAGTGAACAATTTTAATACTGCACTCATTAAGCTGATACCTCGATAGTTTTTTGGATCTGTCCTTTTTCCTTTTTTGAAAATCGGTATCAAGATGCTTTCTTTCCATTTGGATGGTATAATCTTGGCTGAGAGTATTTTGTTAAAGAAAATCTGTAATTCCTTTAGTAATTTATCACCTCCATATTTGATCATTTCGTTCTTAATTTCATCCATGCCTGGGGCTTTTCTGTTTTTTAGTTTCGCTGCCGTGTGCTGTATTTGATTCAAGGAAATGGTCCTATTTGGTTGGGCAACACTTTCATCTTCATGGTGTATTTCCTGTGTTAATGAATTGGTTTCTGATGGACTATAGAGTTTTTCGAAATATCTTTCCCATTCTTCCACCGTAATTTTTGTATTTTTTATATACTCATTTATTGGTTTTTTTCTATTTCTCAATAGATTTCATATTTTTTTTGTCCTCCGTACAGATCATGTTCCATATCGTTCGAAAATTTCTCCCAATGCTCTCTTTTGATTCTCTGGATATTCTCGTTGACCCAGTTTCTTACATTTCAACTTCATTGTATGTTATAGCATTGGATCTGTATTGTAGTTACGATTTTCTTTTTTCTTCAGCTAATGTCTTAACTTCTTGTTTGAACCAAAGCTTTGTGTTTGGTTTTCCCCCTTTCTTTATAGTCCTTCTTCCAACTGCTTCTTCTGCTGCTTCTAGCATATTAGTTTTTAGTTTTGTCCATGCCGTTTCTATGTCATCGGACTCTCGAATATCATTTGTGGCTACTTTTTCTGTTAACCTTTGTTGATATAGATATTTGGTTGAGTCGTCGGATAGAGATTCTATATTGATTTTGCTTATTTGTTCGACCGGTTCGCTACGAAGTCGTTGCATGGTTGTTCGTATTTTTGCTATTACAAGATGGTGATTCGCTCCAGCATTGGCGGAAGTTAAAGTTCTCACTCCTGTATTCTAGTTGGATGAATATTTCTATTTGTGATTACGTAATCAATTGTTGATCTTTGTCCACGTGTATTTTCGAAGGTGTATTTGTGTTGTGGTTTATGTGGATAAAAGGTGTTGTTAATTCTAAGTTCATTTTGTATGCATAGTTGTATCATTTGTTCACCGCTATCGTTTATAGTTTCTTCGTTGAATTGATTTTGATGCCAGGTATAACTTGATCACCAATTCTCACATTAAAATCCCCGTGTCAGAGTGATTTGAATAAATTCCGTGAAACAAATATACTGTATTTTATTTCAAAAGTGTAAATATTAAGATGTTTCACCTAGAACCGACCCAAACTAAATAAATTTTATTTATTTCTTATATTTTAAAGTATTGTACAGAACACTAATTGCGCAAGTCCGACTTGCAATTGGCCTTTTTTTTTAATATTAGTTGACCCAATAACAATACGAAAGCATATTTTGTAGTAAGTAGTGTAATAAAAATATGGGAAACTATAGAAGAAATGTTTATTAGCTCTTTCCGTCTATATATTTTAAATTTGTTTTTACGAAACCCTTTCTCCCTTATGTACACATGTTCTGCTAATACTAACTTTCGATTTACTTCAACAGAGACGATTTTCAATTTCAAGCGTAGCAAAACATTTTATTAAGACTTATTAGGGCTTAAAGTGGAAGTCATAAAGGTTTTGAGGGTGTTTTAGTTCAAGCAAAGCGATTTATATTTGTGGTTAACGAGGTGGAAACTGCAAAGAAATCGCAGGAAACGCGATTGCACCCAATGAATGCGACGTTCTCATTGGAAACGCTTTTTGTCGTAAATGTCGTGTAAAACTTCATTTATTATTATTCATGACTCCAACTGGAATGACTATCATTCGCAAAATTTGTAAGAGCAACTGTGCATGACTTTACGAGAAAATGCTTGGAAAATTAAGAAATATTGGTTGACAAAATAACAATACGAAAAGGGTATTATCAGTATTGAACTATACCTTTAAGGATAAAGAATATAATTTATAACGTATGAAACTAAAGCTTTTAATTTTCTTGTTGAAGTATATAAGAAATTAATATTTCTGAAAGAAAAATCGAAAATCGGTAAAGTGATTTAGACTGTACCTTCCCAAAGTAAATATTAAATTTGAGCCTGTTATATTAATGAATAACTTTATCTAAGTATACCATTCAATATCTTAATTAACAAGGAAGCATTTTCTGATGAGACATTAGTTACAAAAAAATGTTGAACACAGGCTTAGATATATTGATAACTGAAAGCTGACTTTTCCTTTTCTATACTATTATTGTTAAAATTGGAAATATTACTCTATTCTATAAATCCTGAAAATTACATCTAACTTAAACTAAGTCATCCATGTTTCCTATAAAGCCATATATATATATATATATATATATATATATATATATATATATATATATATATATATATATATATATATATACGTAAGATAAAAAAACCAATTTGCACCTCTTGCTAATGTAAGGTTAACTTTGAAGGTCTTCATTTTTCAGCAGTTTTTGTTTGAAAAAAATCTTCAAGTAATCTCGTGATGCGTTTCGCTGTATCATAGCTATTTAGCCGAGCTAGGATTGATGGAGGAGTGCCTTCAAAGCTAGACTTACATCAGTGAAAATTGTTGTATATTACTTATTTTTTGCGCTAGTACTGCAATAAGTACTTAAAGTTTTGTTCTCTTACTCCATGGATCCTAGCTCGGCTGAACAGCCGCGATACGGAAAAATGTGTCCCCAGATGGATTGACGGATCAGTCAAAAACTGATGAGAAATTGACTCTGTCCAATTTTAGTGGCTTATAATGATTCCTTAAATATATTGTAATATAAATATAAATAATAGACTAAATATAAATAATAGACTCTTCTACCACAGTTTCTCCACACCTTTTATTCATTTTATGTTAGATTACGTGTTTATTATTCAACCAAAACTAGAAAAAAATTTTAATCTCACGTCGACTATATCAAATGTATACCCATTCTCTTCCCTAGAAGCGATATCGCTCAAAAATTTAAAAAATTTTAGGCTCTTTTCCCACTTTCGTTCGAGAGTTGAGACAATGGGAAATTATATTTCTTGTAATCTAGAGACCAAAAAACGTGAAGAAATACAAAAATCTCGAGGGATTATTTCTTTTTTTCCTTCAGAGAGCGAAGTAAAAATGTAGGTTTAAAAATTTTTAGTTTTACAAAAACTGAGCTTTAGAGGTTTCATATTTTTTCTGCTTTTCTTATATTTAGTGTGTACAAGTCCTTCTTATTAATTACGGAATAACAGTATTACTAAACTAAACTACAGACTATTTTTCTTTTAATCCGTAGATTTCTATCATTGTTCTGTAAATTTTTAAATTTTTAGTTTGTGATTTCTTATCCGATACTTGCTATTGTACCAAAAATACTAAATTTGCCTTTCTTCATATATATATATATATATATATATATATATATATATATATATATATAGTCCGTAATATATATATATATATATATATATATATATATATATATATATATATATATATATATATATATATATATATATATATAGTCCGCAATAAATATGACTCAGACCCCTTCTTATAATAACTCAACAGCACCTAATAAATAAAAACACATAAACAAACCAAATAATGACTTTCGTTCCCTATACAAATCTAAAGTTAGTTTAAAAAATGTGACCGTCTTAGTAATACCTTTTAAAGAATGTTAAGTGTGTCTTCGTTTCAACCCACACATCTAAGTTTTTATATATATTTTTGTGTGTATTTTTATTATTTTTCACCTTCTACATTGTATTATAAGTTTAAGAATTTTATATATTCATAATTAAAAAATTTGTGCGTCCTATTGAATATCCAAAACAGAAAATTTCAATTTTTAGATGAACTGAAGAAGCCTACAAATTAGGCGAAACGTTTTCAATAAACTTCTAACTAGAATGTGATGTAATTTCTCTATCCTTAAAACAAAAGAACCATAAAGCCCAAGAAATTGAAAAAATATATGTTCATTATTCCAAGGTTCAAGAAAGAATTCAACCCAAATTATATATATATATATATATATATATATATATATATATATATATATATATATATATATATATATATATATGTATATATATAAATATATATATATATATATATATATATATATATATATATATATATATATATATATATATGTATATATATATAATATATATATATATATATATATATATATATATATATATATATATATATATATATATATATATATATATATATATATATATATATATGTTACAATAGAGGTTTTCACGGATGGTGGAATGTAATACGTTAAAATTCCGGGTTTCTTATATTTTTTGGTCACTTAAAGTGTGTACAAGTCCTTCTTATTAATTACGGAATAACAGTATTACTAAACTAAACTACAGACTATTTTTCTTTTAATCCGTAGATTTCTATCATTGTTCTGTAAATTTTTAAATTTTTTAGTTTGTGATTTCTTATCCGATACTTGCTATTGTACCAAAAATACTAAATTTGCCTTTCTTCATATATATATATATATATATATATATATATATATATATATATATATATATGTATATATATGTATATATATGTATATATATATATGTATATATGTATATATATATATATATATATATATATATATATATATATATATATATATATATATATATACGAGGCTGGTTTGAAAAGTCCGTGCAAAGTCCGAGAGATGGCACCACCGGCGCGTATCGAGGTCATGTTTAGTTAGTAGCATCTATTGAATGAATGCACACCAAGTTTCAGCCATATTGGTCTATTTCTTTGTGTTTGGCATTCGTGTGAATCAAGAAAGTCGAGTGATTTTCAAGAAATGGACGAAAAAGAATTTCGTGTGGTGATTAAACGTGCCATATGGGCACAAGTGACGCTAAACGTTCTGGACGGCTTGTGGAGGTTACGACTCCAGAAATCATTGATCAAATCCATAATATGGTGATGGATGACAGAAGAGTTAAGGTGCGTGAGATTGCTAGTGCTGTGGGCATGTCGACTGAACGGGTACATAATATTTTGCGTAAACATTTGGACATGAGAAAGCTATCCGCAAGCTGGGTGCCGCGATTGCTCACGCTTGACCAAAAACGGAATCGTGTGAAGTGTTGCAAGGATGGTTTGCAGCTGTTCCAGAAGAATCCGGAGGACTTTAAGCATCGTTTCGTCACTGTGGATGAAACATGGATACATTACTATACTCCTGAGACCAAACAACAATCTAAACAATGGGTTACCAAGGGGAATCTGCACCAAAAAAGGCGAAGACCGTTCCTTCGGCCGGAAAGGTTATGGCGACTGTCTTTTGGGATTCGCAAGGGATAATCCTCATCGACTATCTGAAAAAGGGTAAAACTATTACAGGTGAATATTATTCATCGTTATTGGACCGTTTGAAAACTGAGCTGCAAGAAAAACGCACGCGATTGGCCCACAAGAAAGTCCTTTTCCATCACGACAACGCACCAGCACACACCGCAGCAGTTGTGGTCGCAAAATTAATGGAAATAGGATTCCAACTCGTTTCACATCCCCCCTATTCTCCAGACTTGGCTCCCTCGGACTACTATTTGTTCCCCAATTTGAAAGATTTTATTCAAACGAGGAGGTGATTGCAGACACTAACTAGAACATCGTTGGACGAAGTGTATAAGCCTAAAAGGAGACTATGTCGAAAAATAAAAAAGGTTTACCCCAAACACATAAGTAGTTTTTATTTTTGAACGGACTTTTCAAACCAGCCTCGTATATATATATATACATATTTATTTATATATATATATATATATATATATATATATATATATATATATATATATATATATATATGTTACAATAGAGGTTTTCACGGATGGTCTAATGTGGCATTTTCAAGTGTTCCCGCTGCTGCTGCTTCTCGATACTGTGATCTTGCTGCTGCTGCTGCTCGAAGCTAATTAAGACGAACGGATTGAAACCAGGAATTTTAACGTATTATATATATATATATATATATATATATATATATATATATATATATATATATATATATATATATAGTAATTTCTTATTGACCGTACGTCAATTAGATGCTTGTTTGATTATCGGGAATTGGCCTAGACTGTAAATAAAACTCTTTTCTTCTTTAATACTCAATTTCGTTATCATCTGATAATTTCTTCAGGAGTAACTACAATTTTAATACACAGATTAGATATATTAAAAACACTGTTATTTTCTATTATTTTCTAGGTACTAAAATGTTAAAATATAAAACAAACAATTATAAGCACACGAATAAATATATAAAACAATGTACGAAAATGGGAGATAGTCTTCGAAATCAAAACTCGACATCTCGATTTTTCTACACAAACTGAGAGTAAATAGCCTCGGTGCATATGTACTGATGTGAATTCGAAATGAACGGAAAAAATAGCAAAAGAAAAAGAATTTATTTAGTTATTTTATACCAAGAGGTGGCAAAATTTTAATTATTAATTTTGTAATTGTAAATGATTACTAAGCATTGATTATGTTGCTGTAGATATTACTAATTTGATCTCTGACTCTCCCTCTAACTGATAGTTGATTGAGTTGAGGTCCTTGTTTATATGGTACATTTCCTTAAAAAGTCTCCCTTTATAGTTTTTGTCGTGAGCTAAAGTTTTAACATTGTTATATTCAAAATTATCAGCAGTCACGCCTGTGTGAGCCTCTGTTTTAAACCACTGCGATGTCTGTCCAATGTAACAAGCCTCACATTGCAAACAAGACAATTTATAAACTACCCAGCTATTGTACAAAATAGGCGTTCTATATTTTATTTTTGAAAACAGTTCCTCGCATGTTTTATAAATGATAGCTTCCTGTATCGTGTGCTGCGCTTGCGCCTCATCTGTAGAACCATCAACAATATTAGAGTTATAAATTAATTTACCCAAAATGTGCTTAGGATAGGCATAGTTAATAAAAATCAGATCGTCTAAGTTTCTTTTTCGAAACCCTCCATCACTAATGTGTCTGACCCTGTTTTCCATTGCCATCACTGTGTTAAATTTTTGATTTTTTTTACATGACTAGAGAAATAATTTATAGATCTGCCTGACACTGTGAGTTCTTTTATACCAGTTAAGTATAATACTATTGTCACTAGTTCTTATTACTCTGGTGTCCAAAAAAGGAACACTACGCACACACGCTCTACTTCGAGAGTGAACTTATCTGGGTGTTTAATGTATGAAAATGATTTAAAATGATTTCTGTATTATCCTTGGGTACAGCGCAAATCAGATTATCAATATACTTAATAAAAAAGGGTAGGTTAAATGATAATTGGGCAATTTTCTTCGAAACAGACGATGAGTGGTTTCCTTAACGCGTCGGGGACTCCCCGACGTCTAGAATTTCACCGCTGTATATGTTTTGGTACGTTCAGGTTAGTGTTATTAGTTACTCATTACGTATATTTTATCGCAGAGGTAATGGTTTCGTTTTAACAGATATTTTACAAAATTGAGCGTCATAATAATAAGCGTAAACGTGTTGTTATTACCTTAAAAGAGAAACTTGAAGCAATTCAACGTTTAGATAATGGTGAACTTCTTAAAAATATAGCGAAGGATTTAGGTGTAGCCGTGAGTGCTGTTTCAGAGTGGAGAAAAAAATCGCGAAAAACTTGAAAAATGATGTCGTGTTTTGTCATCGCCCACACAGGCCTGATAAAGTATGATAAGCGGTGAATACCAAAAAGTGGATGATTCTTTATTTTTATGGTTTACACAGAATCGAGAACGTGGAATACCAATTTCAGGAACAATTTTAAAACATAAGGCAGTGAGTTTAAGCGAAGAGTTGCCGGTTATCCAAGCGCCTGTAAATTTTTCTGCAAGTGATGGATGGCTAGACAGGTGGAAAAAAAGACATGGTGTACGTCAACTGAAAGCTTGTGGAGGAAGATTGTCGGCTGATGTATCTGCTGCAGAAAAAATTGCAGAGAATTTTGAGCAGCTTATGAAAGAACATGGTTTACAAGCAGACCAATTCTATAATTCTGATGAAACAGGCTTGAACTACAAAATGTTGCCATCAAATATCTTAGCTTCAAAAACGGAAGCTGGAGCACCTGGTTACGAACGTAGCAAAGAACATATTAATGTTTTTGCATGCAGTAATGCTTCTGGAATACACAAACTCCAATTATTATGTATTGGCAAGTCAGCAAATCCACGAACCTTTAAGAATATTCATCGCAATGCTTTTCCTGTTTTGTATAAAAATCAAAACAATGCCTGGATAAACGCGACTCTATTTAAAGACTGGTTTTTTGGAGATTTTGTTCCCAAAGTGGAACTTTTTTTAAAAGTACATGGATATCCTAGAAAATGTATTCTGTTACTAGATAACGCCCCCATTCACCCAAGTGCGGAGCAACTTGAAAGTGGGGAAATAAAAGCAATGTTTTTACTTCCTGCTGTAACTTCTCTTATTCAGCCTATGGATCAGGGTGCACTGGAAAATTTAAAACGCAATTACAGGCGATTGTTATTGGAGCATATTTTAGAAAAAGTAGATGAAGGTGGCAATCTTACTGATTGTCTAAAAAAGATAAATTTGAAAAAGTTATATATTGGATATCTTCAGCCTGGAATCAAGTAAAGAGTAATACTCTGGAAAAATCTTGGTTAAAATTGATTCCACAAGAGGAGAGACATTACTCAGAGGCAGAAACAGAAGATAATGAAAGTTTACATCAAATTATTATAAGAATATCAGGATGTGAAAGTGTTACGGAAACCGGAATGGTTAAACAGTGATAGTGTGGAAGATGAAATGACTGTACCAAGAATTAATTAAAAGTGTATGCGTAAATGCTAATAAAATAGACAGTCATGGCGATGATGATAACGAAGTAGAAGCCACTGACAATATTCCAGTAAAAATGTCACATTCACTAGAGGCCCTAGAAAAAGCGTGAACTTATGTAGAACAAGAAAATGCAACCGCCGCGGACGTTTTGTTTATCAAACGTTGGAGAGACATTGCAGCCAAAAACAGAACTAACGCAAAACCAGTGCAGTTAAAAATTACCCCATTTTTAAGACATTAAAGTTAAGAATGAAACTGTTTTATTTTCGATTTTCCGTACATATACATGAAATAAGTAAACTAATTGTTCTATTCTTTGTTTTAATAAATACCTATGTACGTAACAGCATATCGTATAAATGCTTTTAAGTCAATCTGCAATGTTGTATTCATTCTAAACTTCTATTTTATAAAAAAAATTCGGATTAACCGAAATTTCGATTATCTGAAATCACTTTGGTCCATATTATTTCGGATAATCGAGATTCTACTGTATATACATATATGCATATAATATTATGTAAAATATCTACAATGGATTTTTTTTGCTTATTATAAGCTAGAAACGTGTAACTCAATTTTACTTCAGTCAAGACGATTCTTTTCTATTTTAAATTTTAAAAGTCGTGTGTCGCGAAACATTTTATTAGGAATTGTTAGCGCCTAAAATGGAAGTTATAATGGTTTTGGTGGATTTCAGGTTGAGCGTGGAGATTTATATTTTTGTGATTTAACGAGCTGAAATTGCAGGGAAATTTTAGAACACACGATTGCAACCAATGAAAAAGGCGAGGTTTCTATTGAAAAAGTTTTGCGGTAAATGTCAAGCACAAATTCGTTTAACTTTCAGGATTAAATTACAATGAAATTTATTCGTAAAATTTACATGTCTGTACTCATAGTTTTACAAGGTAGTCGAAAGTTTAAATAAAAATGACAGTTTCTTGTAGAAATGAATTTTTAAAAAAGTTTCTCTTATTATTCTTGATAAATATAAACTATATCCGTTGGACCATTTTGATTTGGAAACTGCGGTTACTCCGTATGTGGTGTCTTGCTGTATTTTAAATAATGGACATCAAAATAGGATTCCTAATACCGTAATAGATTTATTTAAGCAATGCGATTAAGATATATTTCTGTCTTTCCATTTTTTGCTTAAAATTTTAGCATCATTACTAGTTAGCGCTGTAAGTGCTGAAAGAGCATTTTCAACTTTAAGAAGGGTTAAATTATGGATGCGTTCATAGATGATTTTGTTGCACTATAATTTTCGATTGACTGAACTTTTTTTATATTATTGTTGATTATAGGTATAAGAATAATTGCATCTATTTTCACTCTCTATTTTTGAGCTCTTATAAAATTTGTTGCAGTAATTATCTATAATATATATAAAATGCAACGTCTCTCTGTCTGTCTGTCTGTCCGTTAGTGCGCTTATCATTGGAGAACCACTTATCCGATTTACGTACTTTTTTTTTTAAAACATACATATGTTCTCTGGCTAGGTTATAGGCTATATTTTATTACGATAGGTAGCATAAGGAATGAGCAGTGACGATAATAGTGAATGAAGTCGGCAAAAAGTTTGCCGCTAGCGCGTACTCTTGCAATACACAGCCTAAATCATTAAATATGGAACAATATTATGTAGCAGAGAACATCTATAATCTATAATATATATAAAATGCAACGTCTCTCTGTCTGTCTGTCTGTCCGTTAGTGCGCTTATCACTGGAGAACCACTTATCCGATTTACGTACTTTTTTTTTTAAAACATACATATGTTCTCTGGCTAGGTTATAGGCTATATTTTATTACGATAGGTAGCATAAGAAATGAGCAGTGACGATAATAGTGAATGAAGTCGGAAAAAAGTTTGCCGCTAGCGCGTTCCCTTGCAATACACAGCCTAAACCATTAAATATGGAACAATCTTATGTAGCAGGGAATATCTATAATCTATAATATATATGTATAAAATGCAATGTCTCTCTGTCTGGCTGTCTGTCCATTAGAGCGTTTATCACCTGAGAACCACTTAACCGATTTACGGGTCTTTCTTAAATTCATACATCTATTCTTTGGCCAGGTTATATAATAATATATCTATAATATATATAAAATGCAACGTCTCTGTCTGCCTGTTAGTGCGTTTATCACTTGAGAACCACTTATCCGATTTACGTGATTTTTTAAATTCATACATATGTTCTCTGACCAGGTTATAGATATATATTTTATTACATCTATAATATATATAAAATGCAACGTATCTCTGTCTGTCCGTTAGTGCGCTTATCACTCGAGAACCACTTATCTGATTTAGGTACTTTTTTTTTAAAACATACATATGTTCTCTGGCTAGGTTATAGGCTATATTTTATTACGATAGGTAGCATAAGGAATGAGCAGTGACGATAATAGTGAATGAAGTCGGCAAAAAGTTTGCCGCTAGCGCGTACTCTTGCAATACACAGCCTAAATCATTAAATATGGAACAATATTATGTAGCAGAGAACATCTATAATCTATAATATATATAAAATGCAATGTCTCTCTTTCTGTCTGTCTGTCTGTCAATTAGTCCGTTTATCACCCGAGAACCACTTATCCGATTTACGTGCCTTTTTTTAAATTCATACATATATTCTTTGGTCAAGTTATATAATAATAATAATCTATATCTATAATATATATACAACGTATCTCTGTCTGTTAGTGCGTTTATCACTGGAGAATCACTTATCCGATTTACATGCTTTTTTTTTTAAATATACATATGTTCTCTGGCCAGGTTATAGGATATATTTTATTGCGTTAGGTAACATAAAGAATAACCAGTGACGATAATAGTGAATCAAGTCGGAAAAAAAAAAACGGTTACCGTTAGCGCGTTCTCTTGCAATTCACTGCCTAAACTATTAAATATGAAACAATGTCTGTCTGTCCGTTAGTGCGCTTATCACTTGAGAACCACTTATCCGATTTACGTATTTTTATAAATTTATACATATGTTCCATATAATTCGATATAAGCCTAGATAATGGGAGATAAGGTGAGATAATGGGAGATAAGTATAAATAATGGGAGATAAGGAGAAATAATGGGAAATAAGCAGAGATAAGTCTAGCTAATGGGAGTTATGGTGAGATAATGGGAGATAAGAAGAAATATTGCGAGATAAGTCAAGATAAGCCTAGATAATGAGAGATAAGGTGAGATAATGGGAGATAAGGAGAAATAAAGGGAGATGAGCAGAGATAACCCTAGATAATGGAAATTATGTAGATATAATGGGAGATAAGGAGAAATAATGGGAGATAAGGGGAAATAATGGCAGATATTTTATTACGTTAGGTAACATAAGGAATAAGCAGTGACGATAGTAGTGAATCAAGTCTACGGAGCGGAGCCGCGGGCACGGCTGGTTTATATATAAAATGCAACGTATCTCTGTCTATCTGTCTGTCCGTTAGTGCGCTTATCACTGGAGAACCACTTATCTGATTTAAGTACCTTTTTTTTTAAATATACATATGTTCTCTGGCCAGGTTATAGGCTATATTTTATTTCGATAGGTAGCATAAGGAATGAGCAGCGATGATAATAGTGAATGAAGTCGGAAAAAAGTTTGCCGCTAGCGCCTTTCCTTGCAATACACAGCCTAAACCATTAAATATGGAACAATATCATGTTGCAAAGAATATAATATATATATATATATATATATATATATATATATATATATATATATATACATAATGCGACGTCTCTCTGTCTGTCCATTAGTGCGCTTATCACTTGAGAACCACTTATCCGATTTACGTGTTTTTATAAATTTATACATATGTTCTATATAATTCGATATAAGCCGAGATAATGGGAGATAAGATGAGATAATGGGAGATAAGGTGAGGTAATGGGAGATAAGTATAAATAATGGGAGATAAGGAGAAATAATGGGAGATAAGGAGAAATATTGCGAGATAAGTCGAGATAAGCCTAGATAAAGGGAGATAAGGTGAAATAATGGGAGATAAGGGGAAATAATGGGAGATAAGGGGAAATAATGGCAGATATTTTATTACGTTAGGTAACATAAGGAATAAGCAGTGACGATAGTAGTGAATCAAGTCTACGGAGAGGAGCCGCGGGCACGGCTGGTTTATATATAAAATGCAACGTATCTCTGTCTATCTGTCTGTCCGTTAGTGCGCTTATCACTGGAGAAATAGTGACAGATGAGAAGAGATAGACCTAGAAAATGGAAATTACGTAGAGATAATGGGAGATAAGAAGAAATAATGAGAGATAAGCAGAGATAAGTTTAGATAATGGGAGTTATGGGGAAATAATGGCTGATATTCTATTACATTAGGTAACATAAGGAATAAGCAGTGACGATAGCAGTGAATCAAGTCCACGCGAGCGGAGCCGCGGGCACTGCTAGTTATATAATATAATTATTATTATACATATATATATATATATATATATATATATATATATATATATATATATATATATATATATATATATATATATAATGTTATATATATTATGTTAACTTTATAAGGTTATCTGGTTTAGAAATTAATTTTTAAACCTTTTCGACATTAAGTTATGTTAGGTTTCTACTTTATAGAGTTATTCGTTTTAGTATATACACAGTTTTATATTTTTACTATTCTTTATTAGGTTAGGGTAGGTTGACGACGAGGGGGACGATCGCCACTCGCTTGATCCGTCCCTACTCGGAGCCAGTCTCTACATTCATCGCCAAAACATCGTTTAGTGATCAACGCTTTGAAAAAGATGGATGAGATTCCATCGAAACGTCAGCGCAACCGTCCATCAAGGGACTTTAAGCTAACACGGGATACCCGAAAAACTACTACTACATTTCACCCCCGTGAGAACATTTATCAAAACATATATACATATATATATATATATATATATATATATATATATATATATATATATATATATATATATATATATATAGATAGAGTTTCTTTTTCTTGACGGTAATAAATATTATGAGGTGAAAAGTACCGGAATAGCGGTCTATGTAGTCAAATTATGCTTTTGTTGTTTAAAACTCTATATCTTACCAATACTTCTCGGCTTCATTAGGAGTATTACTAACATTAAAACCGTCATGTACACATAGGTCGATAAAAACATACAACATGAACTCCCCAACTAGAATAGAATAGATACAAAAGGAAAACAAAACGTCACACAACTAGAGCAACTATGTACACTTCGATCTAAGGTGTTTCTTTAGAACTAACATTGAATATTATTTTATTTCTTTTTTTTAATTATTATTATCGGTGTGTGTATAGTGGTCAGGTGTAGCAATTAGTATAATTATTTAGAATATTGCAGTATATGTTGCTTAAATTATTATTGTCCATTTTGTAATTTATGGAGCTTCATGATATGACACATTCATTTTCATTATTTACGAATATTCCTTTAGATTTGGTTGTGGGTATTCTGGATAGAGAATGGGATCAAATAAAAACATACACTACATTATCAAAAAACAGTTTCTTACAGTTGATTGAATTCATTTTTGAAAATACGTATTTCAGTTTCAATGATAAATTTTATAGACATGTATTCGGAACACCAATTTGTTCACCCATCAGTCCCATCCTGGCTACCATTGTTCTAGACCATTTTCTAAACTCCGTGTTACCTATGTTGCCATTTCATATTTATAAATACGTGGATGATATTGTCTGATCGGTGCCGGCGGAGTATGGGCGGCTCACGTTGCAGTTCACTGTCGAAATTGAGACGGATGAGAGTGTTTATTTTCTAGATACCAAAATAGTAAGAAGCAAAAATAACAAAATTATACTGGATTGATATCAGAAACATACAGCTTCTAATAGATTTACAAATTTCTTTTCAAATCATCCAGTTACCAGTAATTTAAAAAAACTGTTCCATATTTTTCGTAACAATGGTTATCCTAGGCATATTTTGAATCGATTGATTTTCAACTCCAACATCTTTGATGGTCCCACGGAAGAAGTAAGACATGAAGTCCAGTTATAAAAAACTACCCTACATACGTGGTCTGACGGACAAGATAGTCTCGACCTTCAAAGACTACGCTGACATAAAAATAGCCAGATATAATCAGTTATGTAATAGGAATTTATTTAGTAGTGTAAAACAAAAGACGCCACGATAGCAACATAATACATATATGAAATGTCTTGCTTGGACTGCGAGGGCAGTTATATAATCCAGAATACCGGGATTTTCACCAATTCCATTTTTAATTTTAATGATTAATTTAAGATTTGTTTTAAGTCAAATAAAACAAGTTTTCTACGATAAACATATTATTTTTCTTGTGTTGGTTTGTTTTTTAAGTCATGCTATATTATTTATATTTACATAGTGTCTATCCTACATATGAATGACCTGAATCAAGTCGGAAAAGAGTTTGCCGCGAGCGCGTTCTCTTGCAATACATTGCCTAAACCATTGAATTTGGAAAAATATCATGTAGCAAAGAATAAAAGCAACCTCTTTCTGTCTGTTCGTTAGTGCGTTTATCACTCGAAAACCACTTATCCGATTTACATGTTTTTTTTTTTTTATTCATACATACGTTCTCTTTCCAGGTTATATAATAATAATAATAATTATCTATAATCTATAATATATATAAAATGCAACGTCTCTCTGTCTGTCTGTCCGTTAGAGAGTTTATCACTCGAGCACCATTTATCCGATTTATTTTATTACGTTAGGTAATATAAGAAATAAGCAGTGACGTTAATAGTGAATCAATTCGGAAAAATGTTTGCCGCTAGCGCCCTCTCTTGCAATACGTTGCCTAAACCGTTAAATATGGAACAATATCATGTAACAAAGAATGCAATATATATATATATATATATATATATATATATATATATATATATATATATATATATATATATATATATAAAATACAACGTCTCTCTGTTTGTATGCCTGTTAGTGTGCTTACCACTCGAGAACCACTTATCCGATTTACGTGTTTTTTTTTGTTTTTAAATTCTTAACATAATACTTATCAAAAAAAAATCTATAACATATATAAAATTCAATGTCTCTCTGTCTGTCTATCCTTCGTGCGCTTAACACCCAAGAACCACTTATCCGATCTAAGTGTTTTTTTTTTAAAATACATATGTTCTCTGGCCAGGTTATAGGATATATTTTATTACGTCAGGTAACATAAGGAATAAGCAGTGACGATAATAGTGCCGTGGGAATGGCTAATATATATATATATATATATATATATATATATATATATATATATATATATATATATATACCGACTGGTAGTGCTTGCTGAGTCAAACACAGTGCTTATTTCCTTATTTTAGAACTACGTTTTAGCTACGAAAGCACTGGGTAAAAACATCTCTTTACTGATTATTCTTACGATGCTAATGATAGGGAGTACAGATAAAAATCGTTTAAAATATAAAGCTAAATATTAAAATAGGATATGTTATACAAACAGATTTTGCCCATACCGCAGTAGTATTAATAAGTCGGAAAAAATGATTATTACATTAAAAGTCACAATAAAGGATATTAAAAAAGGGCATTATATTGAATTAGAAATTATGGATAAATGTCATTGTAAAAACTAACATTAAAATAATAAATAATTAGTAACATTTCTTTTGTTAAAATTTGTATTGTGATACTAGCTTTATATAAATTTCTCATATTTCTGTTCCTAGAACTTTATTTCTATTCTAAATGGACGTCGTTTCTATTTTATACGATTTTAACTATTTCTTAATAAACTTTATTTTAATGAGCTTGTCTCAAAAACTTTTAATAGTTAGGAGCAGGAGCAGTGAGAAGCTTTAATTAAATGTATAAAACAATAACAATGCAATAATAATTCAAATTTTCTTTTGTTTATATTTTTACTATATATAGTATTGTAAATTATTGTAGGATTAATCAAAAATTTAAAGTGTGAAAAGTCCGAAAAATCGGATATTTTGAATAAATCAATATGAATATTTATATTAATTTTCTTTATTCTATAATAAAAAAAACCTGTCAAATGCAAGTCGGATTAGTGTTCGGAATGGAGATTGCTTTTAAAATAAAGTAAGGATTTTTTCGTACCTAGGTCCCTGACATATACACTACCGTCAGAAAGTATTTGCCCACCTAGTTATTTCAGTCCCAAGACAACAAAAACCCAGATAATATATATCTTTTTAAATTTTAATGAATTATTTATTTTTACATTATTTACAGAAAATCAGAAAAATATTCATGATTTTTCAGGATTTTTCTCGTCTATGTGACCTCCTCGCTTTACAGAGTTTCGGCATTCTGTCCAGTAGTTTCTTTAGAGTTTCTTCGGCTATTTTAACCCATTTTGCTTGTAAAAGTTCCCACAAGTTATTTTCTGATATTGGATTGAGTTTTCGAACACCCCTGTCCAAATGGCCCCACAGCAATTCGATGGGGTTCAAGTCGAGTAATTCTGGAGGCCAAGTCATCACTTCCAGGACTTCATCGGATTTCTATTGGTGCAAAAGTTCTCTAATTTCTTTAGCAGAATATTTAGGGTCGTTGTTATGCTGAAAAATAAATTTCCCCTGAAAAATATCTCTTCCAGAAGGAAGCATTTGAGTTAGCAAAATTTCTTGATACTGTTCTTTTCGCATGATTCCTTCTATGTTAAAGATTTTTCCAACTTTACCCTTTCCAAAACAACCCCAAACCATTACTGAACCTTCACCATATTTTACGGTAGGCAACTGACAGGCTGCCAACATCCTCTTTCAGCTGACCACCGCATGTACACTCGTCGATTTGAATCGAAAATTTCGAGTTTAGATTCGTCGCTCCAAAGGAGGGAATTCCATTGTTCTGATATCCAATTTTCATGTTCTCGGGCCCATTCTAATCGTTTACGTTTATTCACTTGCCTAAGAAGTGGTTTCCTCACTGCAACTATCCCGTGTAGTCCACCTTCTGCTAACCTGTTCACGGTTGTCACGCTGATGGGGATGGGTTGTCCCAGGTTTACTTGAGCCGTGATTTCTGGTGCGGTTAGGTAGCGATTACGTCTGCTCGACATTGTTATAGCTATGTCTTCAGCGGGAGTCGTTTTTCGAAGCCTTCCTGAACGTTTTTGGTTGGGAATTCCATGTCCCGCAGAAATTTTTTTTTATGATGTAGTCCACTGTTCTCCTTGGCATCCGTTTATCACTCGCGATTTGATGTCTCGCAATTAACAAATCTCAATTTTCAATGGAAACTTCTTTCGTTTTTGCCATTTTCATAAAACAATTGTGCCTGTATCAATGATAAAGTACTGTTTGCGAATGGTTAATTTCCAAAAGAGCAATGGTATTTATAGCATAGTTTTTATCATAAAATGTCACTAGGAATTTCCATAATCCCTAGAAACTTGAAATGAGTTCTTACCTCAACTGGAATTCTCAGAAATCGACTCAAAACGATTATCATCCAAAACTTGAAAATTTGTTCTAATTGGTTTTTAATTTGTGATTTCACCAAAAAGGCTTATCTAAACAATTTTATGATTGATACTTGTTATGAACAATTAAATTTACCTAATATAATAAAAGGGGTTTAATTAGGTAATAAATTTTGGCAGTTACATTGAAATTTTAGGTGGGCAAATACTTTCTGACGGTAGTGTATATATTAAGATACAATATGTATTTTCATGTTTTTTCTTGGTCAATAATGTATAATAGTTATAGCATCTTAGCCACGTAATAGCCAATAATAAAACAATCTAGCTCAATATAGAATCTAGTAATAAAAATGTAAAACAAATATTTACTACGTAAAATAAAATTCTTTTGTCTTAGGACAGGAACGACGCGCGAGCAGTAATGTACTGAAAAGTATATTAACAAAACCTCGGTCGTATAGACAGGCACATAGTTTTTATAGGTTTTTTTATACTAAAAAAATTGTCAAACGTAATGCACTCGTGATAATTTTCGTTTAATCTACGATTTATGAAGAATATTCCAGAATTTTTTCAAAAATTTTTTGATCAGTACTTTTCGGGATAGGAAAGGATAGCGATTTTTTAGCCATTTTTTAAAAATAATACAAAGAAAAGTGTGCGCAAGTATTCCATCATATATATTTATGAACTCGTGTTTTCACAAACTCTCATTTGACACTTGACAAAAAAAAAATTACTTTCGATTTACCCACCAAAGTCAAAATTTAACTTTCTATGTCAGATAGTTTCGGAGAATATCGGGTGTAACAGATAGACAGACGGACACCGAAGTGATTCCATAAGTGTTCCGTAAGGAACACTAAAAACACACTTTAGATAGAGTCATTTAAATGTCTCATTGATTGCAAAAAAAAAATGAAAAAGCACATTTTTTACAGTTCATTTTTGCCAAATATAAATTAAAATAAAATAGTAGGAAGTCAAGTACCTTACTGCCGCCTAAACATACTTTAGTAGAAATAAATGTCACATATCGTCGAGCTGCATTGCATTTTATTAATACATAATAAATTTTGCGACATAACTTTTCAAATCCTTGGTGTGCCTACAAATGGAATAAAATCAGTGTGTATTAGTTACCATTACCACGTAGATTTTCGTACAGGACAAACTTTTTGCGAGATTATCAATACTGATTCCCTGCACAAAATATATTACCTTGATTAGGTTATTTTTTCAATAAATAATTCACTTTCTTAATATTAAAGTCATCATCAAACTATTTAGTGAAACTAATCTATCACATTTGTTTAAAACCTTGGGTTGGTAGTTCAAATATATCAAAGTTGTCAACACGCCTATTTATTTAAAAAAAAAAAACGGCCAAGTGCATGTCAAACTCGAGGAATTAATGTTCCGTACGGAGATTATTTTTAAAATATAATAAAATCCTTCCCTAGACTAAGTTAATTACGTCTTGACATATATATATATATATATATATATATATATATATATATATATATATATATATATATGTATATATATATATATATATATATATATATATATATATATATATATATATATATATATGTATATATATATATATATATATATATATATATATATATATATATATGTATATATCTATAATATATATAAAATGCAACGTCTGTCTGTCTGTCTGTCCGTTAGTGCGCTTATCACTGGAGAACCACTTTTCCGATTTACGTACTTTTTGTTTTAAAACATACATATGTTCTCCGGTCAGGTTATAGGCTATATTTTATTACGATAGGTAGCATAAGGAATGAGCAGTGACGTAAAATAGTGACTGAAGTCGGAAAAAAAAAGTTTGCCGCTAGCGCGTTGCCTTGCAGTACACAGCCTAAACCATTAAATATGGAACAATATTATGTAGCAGAGAATATCTATAATATATAATATATATAAAATGCAATGTCTCTCTGCCTGTCTGTCTGTCCATTGGTGCGTTTGTCACGCGAGAACCACTTATCCGATTTACGTGTTTTTTTTTTTTTAAATTCATACATATATTCTTTGGCCAGGTTATATAATAATAACAATAATCTATATATATATATATATATATATATATATATATATATATATATATATATATATATATATATAATGCAACGTCTCTATGTCTGTCTGTCTGTCCGTTAGTGCGCTTATCCCTCGAGAACCAGTTATCCGATTTACGTGATTTTTTAAATTCATACATGTTCTCTGACCAGGTTATAGATATATATTTTATTTCATCTATAATATATATAAAATGCAACGTATCTCTGTCTGTCTGTCTGTCCGCTAGCGCGCTTATCACTGGAGAACCACTTATCCGATTTTCGTACTTTTTTTTTAAAACATACATGTGTTCTCCGGCCAGGTTTATAGGCTATATTTTATTAGATAGGTAGGATAAGGAATGAGCAGTGACGATAATAGTGAATAAAGTCGGAAAAAGTTTGCCGCTAGCGCGTTCTCTTGCAATACACAGTCTAACTACTAAATATGGAACAATATTATGTAGTAGAGAATATCTATAATCTATAATATATATAAAATGCAATGTCTCTCTGTCTGTCTGTCTGTCTGTCCATTAGTGCGTTTATCACGAGAGAACTACTTATCCGATTTACGTGTCTTTTTTTAAATTCATACATATATTCTTTGGCCAGGTTATATAATAATATAAAAATCTATATCTATAATATGTATAAAATGCAACGTCTCTCTGTCTGTCTGTCCGTCCGTTAGTGCTCTTATCACTGAAGAACCACTTATCCGATTTACGTGCTTTTTTTTAAAACATACATATGTTCTCTGGCTAGATTATAGACTATATTTTATTACGTTAGATAACATGAGGAATAAGCAGCGACGATAATAGTGAATTAAATCGGAAGAAAGTTTGCCGCTAGCGCGTTCTCTTGCAATACACTGCCTAAACCACTAAATATAGAACAATATCAGTTAGCAAAGGATATCTATAATATATATAAAATGCAACGTCTCTCTGTCTGTTTGTCCGTTTGTGCTCTTATCACTGGAGAACCACTTATCCGATTTACGTTCTTTTTTTTTAAACATGCTAAACCTTTAAATATGGAACAATATCATGGAGCAAAGAATATCCATAATATATATAAAATGCAACGTCTCTCTCTGTCTGTCTGTCCGTTAGTGCGCTTATCACTAGAGAACCACTTATCCGATTTACGTGCTTTTTTTTTAAACATACGTATGTTCTCTGGCCAGGTTATAGGGTATATTTTGACATAAGGAATAAGCAGTGACGATAATAGTGAATCAAGTCGGAGAAAAAGTTTGCCGTTAGCGCGTTCTCTTGCAATACACTGCCTAAAGCCTTAAATAAGGAACAATATCATGTAGCAAAGAATATAATATATATAAAATGCAACGTCTCTCTGTCTGTCTGTCTGTCCGTTATTGCGCTTATCACTCGGGAGCCACTTATCTGATTTACGTGTTTTTATAAATTTATACATATGTTCTATATAATTCGATATAAGTCTAGATAATGGGAGATAAGGTGAGATAATGGGAGATAAGGAGAAATAATGGGAGAAAAGGATAAATAATGGGAGATGAGCAGAGATAAGCCTAGATAATGGAAATTATGTAGAGATAATGGGAGATAAGGAGAAATATTGGGAGATAAGGGGAAATAATGGGAGATATTTTTATTACGTTGGGTAACATAAGGAATAAGCTATGACGATAGTAATGAATAAAGTCCACGCGAGCGGAACCGAGGGCCCGGCTAGTATATATATATATATATTATATATATATATATATATATATATATATATATATATATATATATATATATATATATATATATTAATATCCAATATGTATTTTCACGTTTTTTCTTAGTCAGTAATATATAATAGTTACAGCATATTAGCCACGTAATAGCCAATAATAAATCAATCTAGCTCAATCTAGAATCTAGTAATAAAAATGTAAAACAAATACGTAAATAGTTGTTTAATTATAAACAAATAAAATTATTTTCTCTCGGTACCCATCCATGTGTGTACTAAAGAATATATTTACAATAACCTCCACCATATTGTCAAGGGATATAGTTTCGTTTTTTATATCATATAAATTATCCAAAGTAATGTATTCGTGATAACTTTCACTCAATCTACATTTCATGAAGATTATTCTAGATTCATATTTTAAAAATAATGCATAGAAAAGTGTGCACAAGTATTACATCATAAATATTTTTGAAGTCGTTTTTTCACAATATTTCATCTGACACCCCACTTGATGACCTGGTAATTTTTTTTCACTTCCGATTTCACCCTCCAACACTAACCTCTTAAGTCAAAATTTAACTTTCAAAACTACATGGCTCTGTTTGGACGATCAATTCCTATATTTTTGTACCAAATTTTAACTTCCTATGTCAAATAATTTCGAAGAAAATCAGGTGTGACACACAGACACCGAAGTTATTCCATGCGGAACACTAAGATTACTAGCATTGAGCCTTACCGCCTTTGTCGTGAATGGAAAATTACGGCAGGGCTTCATCGGAGTAGTCCTGCAGTTTTTCGTTGGGTTTCTAAGAAATTTTTGAGTCAGATAATTGGGTGACAAACTGGAATTTCGCACCATAGTTTTCTGGCAAAAACTGCGAATTTGTATTTTTGCTGTACTAAAAGTATATAAGATTAAATCATCGGTACGTTCATCTTGCAATTATTAACTATTCTGTTGTCGTTAAAAAAATACATACTGTTAAATTTAAAATATAGCTTTGAAAGTCCTATTTTCACGGTATTAAGCCTAGGTACTTTACGACCTTTTTTTTAGCTTCTGATATTGCTTCTTTTTTCTGGAAAAGTGGGTGACAAGGTTGTAGGTCGATAAATTTTGTTTATTTTCTACATCAGTATGAGAATTCTCGGATCTTGGTTGACATAATGGGCATAATTATTTGTAAACAGATATGTAGGGTATGGTAGGAGTTTATATTATAGAGGGGTTGCTTCATACATATCGTATTATACGTCCTTTTCAGGCTCCTTCGGGGTGAGGAATCTAAAAATTGTTGTTTTCTCGACATTTTTAATTTACTAAGGTCAGATACATAAGGAATCATTAACATTGTAAAGAGGGTTAGAGGGATTACTTGGAATATATTGCGTTATACGTTCTTTTCAGGGTTCTTGAGTCGAGAGATCTGAAAGATGTGTTACTTTTTCGTTAATTTCAATTGTACCAATATGTGAGGTACTAATGAGGTAGATGAGGGGGCTCTCTTTGTACATATCATATCATATAAATCCTTTTCGGGGTATTTGCAGTGAAAGAATGTGAAAATGGTCTTATTTTTTATCATTTTCGATTGAGCAAACATATGAAGTGGTAAGTTAGCTAGGAGAAGTGGTTAGAGGGGTTGCTTTGAATACATCGTACTATACGTTCTAGGTTTCTGGAGTTGACTAATCTGAAAATTGTATTTTTTTCTTATTTTCAATTAGTCAAACATGTAAAAGGTTAATAAGGTATGGAAAGAGGTTAGAGGGGACGCGAATTAAGGACTATGAGTTAATTTTTTGTTATTTTGAACTGGTCAAACATGTAAGGTTTTAATGAGGTAGAAGAATCTGAATATGGTGTGATTTTTTTTTTTATATTTTAAATTTAACTATAAATAATATATGAAGGAAAATATCAGGTTTCAGTGGCAAATATTTTTGGTGCTATACTTTTTTGTTTTTATTTTGCTTTCCCATAAATTACCTATAATTGAAAATATCGACTTCCAGTATTTGGATTCAGTTATTGATTATGGACCAAGAGGTACAGGAAAAAAAGTGGCGTGGGCAGTAGCAACTTGTCCGTTTGACAGGGTTATCTGGCACAGAAACTGTTCACCTTTCAGATATTTTGGGCCGTCGTTACTGGCCCATTATCCAATAAGGCCCAATTCTAATATACCATTTTTGGCGTGAACGGTAGCACCGTAGGCGTGGTACAGTTTAGTGGGACTTGTGCTCAATGATTGGCAGAAGCCGATGTTGGCCCGGGGGGCCGAGAGGCCCCAGAGGCCGTTTTTTCATGAGCCAAAAAAAAGGTCACCTAGGGCCCCCGGGCCAACATCGACTTCTGCCAATCATTGAACGCAAGTCTTACTGAATGCTACTGCCCACGCCACTTTTTTTCCGTTGTTCTCGGTCTATTAGTGAGAGAAAGTTAAGTTCAGTACTGATTTGAGAACTAGTTGTTTCAAGGGAAGGATTTGGTAAATCACTTCACAATTTTAAATGAAAAAACCATTCAAATGTTACTTCTATATATATTATCAACCGCAACGTCTCTCTGTTTGTCTGTCCGTTAGTGCATTTATCACTCGAGAACCACTTATCCGATTTACGTGTATTTTTTTTTTATATCCATACATATGTTCTCTTGGCAGGTTTTTAGTATATGTTTTCTTACGTTAGGTAACATAAGGAATACGCTATGACGATAATAGTAAATTAAGTCACAGAAAAGTTTACCGTTAGCGTGCTTCCTTGCAAAAAAACCTAAATAATAATTCTCTAGTCCATGCGGGCGGAGCCGCGGGCATAGCTAGTTAGGAAATAAAATACATCTCGTTTTTATTTAAAATCAAATTCGTAAACAAAATATTTTGTTTCCATTTCCACTAATTACAATGCCTTCAATTAATTTGCAAAATAAACGAAATTTTAACAAAATATAGAATATTTTTCTAATTTAATTAGCACACAGCTCAATCTACTTTAATAAATAAAACGGATTAAATTGTTTACAATACAATTTTAATTCACTAAAATTTAAAAAAAAATGTTTTAAAATTTAACTAACAATACCCATTTAAATCACTTAAAAATAATTTAATATTTTATTGAAATACGTTGTTAGAGTTTTTATTATTATTAACATTTAAAAATGGGTAAAAAATAAGGTCTTAAAAAATCGTTATTTTAACTACATTTATTTTGTTTTTCAATTTATAATGTAAATGACTTTTTTATAGTACGTTATATATTCGAACCATATTACACCTGGTTTTTTAGAAAATAATATTTGTTATAAGTTGTCTCTGAAGGCTTGTTGACACCCCGATTATCATTACAGCCTACTATGCATTAAACGCTTCTCATAGTTCATATTGACTGATAAACTCTGGTCAAATACCAGCAGCAGCAATTATCTTTAGGCTGCAACGAAAAGTAAACGCATGACAGGCTTGGGAAAAATGTATTGAACTCCGTATTTTAATATTACTTTCAATGTACTCATAAATATTTATTTTTTGCATATGATAATCGTAAAAACTTTGCTCAAGCCACAACAGTCCATAACTATATTACATGACAGAAAAATTACTATAGAACTGAATCTTTTAGATTAAACTCAAGTAAACTCGGTAATACCTATTTTTATATCAAGTTTTACAATAAACTGCCTATAACATTACAAACAAATACAAAAAAAAACAATAAAAAAAAAACATTACTATAACATTACATATATATATATATATATATATATATATATATATATATATATATATATATATATATATATATATATACATATTTATATATATAAATGTATGCAAGTTGTTATGGAATTCACTGTACATATTGGAACTGGAGCCTCCTTGTAGCAGGACCGATTGCAGAAAATTCATCTTAAAAGCGGATCTCAATATTAAAGGAAAAAATCGACCCTAAAGTCTACTATTCTTGCATAATCCCATTGGCTCTTCTTTTTCTTCGACTCTTCCTCTTTTCGTGTCTCCTGATGTATAATCATCGCTATCCATTGTTCTTTCTGTGTTACGTGTGCTTCTCGTATATTTCACTTTCAAACACGGGAGAAAAAGAAAAAAACTGTTGTTTATATTTCTTATCATCGTTCTCCGGTGGTTCGCTCACCTTAATAAGCAAAAAAACGGTCAAGGTCGTCGCTTATCGTTTCGTTAGCTCATACAATTTCACAGAATCATAAAACTCACCCCAAATGAGTTTTAAACATAGTTTTTTTTTCGATCTTTACTGAAAACTGAGACCTTGAATTTTTTTTTTAATATACCAAAGTATTAAAGGTAATATACAATATACAATAAACAATATACAATATACAATATACAATATACAACATACAATATACAATATACAATATACAATATACAATATACAACATACAACATACAACATACAACATACAACATACAACATACAATAAACAATATACAATATACAGTATACAATATACAACGTACAACGTACAACGTACAATATACAATATACAACCTGTGGAGAATATTCCATTTTAAAATTCTTTGATCAGTACTTTTTAAAAAAAGGGGAGGCAGCGATGTTTCGCAATTTTTTTAAAAATAATGCAAAGAAAAGTGTGCGCAAGTATTACTTTATGTATATTTTTGATTCTGTGTTTTTACAAGCTTTCAGTTGACACCTCACTCGATGACCTAGTAAAAAAAACATTCGCTTTCGATTTCACCTCCTAAAACTAACTTCCTAAGTCAAAATTTAGCTTTCAAAACTACACGGCTGTGATAAGGCCATCAATTCCTATATTAACGCCAAATTTCGACTTTCTACGTTAAATAGTTTCGGAAAAAATCGGGTGTGACCGACGGAAAGAAGTGATCTTATATGTGTTCCGTACGGAATACTAAAAATACCAGCCAAATGCAAGGTGGACTTGAGCAATTAGTGTTAGGTACCGTGATTTCAGTCACACATTCATCTTTAATATAAGAATTACCAAGAAAAAGCGTAGCATAGTAAAAGTTTAAAACAAACATTTATTACCTAAATATTTGTTTAATTATAAACGAATAAAACAAAATTATTTTGTTTCTGTACCTATATGTTGGTCACCAGTCATCATGAAAATTTATTTTATCTGTTATTGGCCAAATGCCTAAAGCACTAATGTACCGAAAAGAATATGAGTATATTACTGATTGCACCGAATACGTATTGATATTTTGTAGCTGTTAGTCTCAGTTAAATTCACAACTTTCCACTTAAAAATCTTCACTATTTTGTCAAGTCAAATAGTTTTTTTTACACCAGATAACTGATCAAACGGAATGCCCTAGTGATAATTTTTGCTCAATCTACATTTTACTGAGAATATTCCAGATTTTTTTGAAAATTTTTTGATCTATACGCTTAGAGATAACGCTGGGGGATAGAGATTTTTTGCCTTTTTTTAAAAATAATATAAAGAAAAGCTTGCGCGAGCATTTTTTAAGCTTTCATGTGACACCCCACTCGATGACTTTGTAAAAAGATTTTTTCACTTCCGATTTCACCCCCCAAAACTTAAGTTAAAATTTTACTTTCAATACTACACGGTTCTGATTGGGCCAACAATTTCTATACTTATGTCAAATTTCAACTTTCTATGTCAACTAGTTTCGGAGAAAATCGGGTGTGACAGATAGTCAGACAGTTATCCCATAAGTGTTCCGTACGGAACACTAAAAACCTAATAAACTTTTACTGTATAATTTTTTGAAAGCGAAATAAAACGCCTATGTCCGATTATATTGTGAATTTGAATATATTTCTCGTTATTCTCAATTAAATTTCACAGTAAAAAAAGGTCTGTTTAATAGTTAAATAAAATTTTGCATATATGAAGCTATAACAAGGCTAAGTATTTTTTAACATTTTTATTTATGTAGTTTAAAAATGTTTGTGTTAAAATTTTGACTCGTTTATTGTGAAAAAAATGAAATATTGTTTATAAATACCAAAAAGTTTTTTTTTTTGAAAGAGACACAAATTGGAAAAAAAGCTATTGCGACAACGTGACATGTCACGCGTTTATTTTTCTATGCAAATATTTTGCGTGATTTCATAGTAGCATAAAATGAATACCATTATGATTTGTTGCTGTTAGCAGATAAACAAAACTGGTATTTGCGATAAATTTAAACCGATTTTACTAGGAAATTTACAATTTGTACTATTAGGTGTAATTAGATATTGACATGATTTAGTGTCTGTAAGTCCGTGCGTAATTTTTCATATCTGTTAAAATAATTTCAATCAGGATCGTAATCAAAAACCTAGCATTAAATTAAAAAATTGCTAAAAATTTTACCCACTACTTTCCTGGCTTATGTAAAGCTGTGTTTTTTTTTCTTATCTATAATTAGGCTCAAGTGCTTTTTTTTGCAATGATTGATTATCATGGAAATAATTGATTAGCATAATGGAACGGACATCGGTGCCGTAAGTGAAACAAAAAAGAAAAGTCAAGGAATTGAACAAGTTATAGACTTTATTCACATATACAGCGGAAGTCCAAAAGTTCAACGTGCAAAAAAGAGGCATCGCCTTGTTTATTAAAAAGAATCTTAAGAAGTTCAAAACCGATTGGTCAGCGATAGATAAAAGAATAATAAAAATAAATATTAATCAGCTTGGATATCGGCTGATAGTGGTAGGAACATATGGACCAAATGATGATGAAGACCCGTCCTTAAAAGATCAATATTCAGAGCTCCTTAGTCAAATATTAAGAGAAGTTATACCGTCTAAAAGCGGGGCCAGTTTTATAGCCTCACGTTGGAGCGCTATTTTGTATAGCCCCAACTTTCTTTATTTATAAAAAATATTTTATTTATTAAATAGAAGCCGTTATTTGCTCCTTATGTATATCTTAATTTCTGAGAATGGATTGAGTGGGTATTAATACTGATAGAACTAAAAATATTAGATATAAGCTAGCTCGTTTTTTTTTTCTGGTAGAGAATATGGATAAGAAATAATTTTTGTACGTCTTCTGAAAATAGTCTCTATAGTTGTTTAAAATTTGGTTGTAATGTTTATTTTTTTTTGGCACCATCCATTTTAGAATAAAAGGAATCTAATTTCAGCTCAAAAAATGAAAAAATACTGGAGTTATTTAGTTGTTAAAATAAGATTAAGTATATTACAATCTGTGCGTCCTGAAAGAAAGAGCAGGAGTTTAGTGAAACGCTACACATTTAAATGAAAAGGGTATATTAGCAAAATAAAAATTCCTACTTTCATTACACTCTTAAAATTACATCTACTAGATAAAAATCCCTTATGTTATGAGAGTGTATACTATTGCATAGAGTCTTTAAGTTAGAATTATTAAGTTTTTAATAAAAGGCTTTATAAAACACGATATTAAAAGTTTGTAAAATTAACTTCGCGAGTTATATGTGTTGAGTAGTCGTTGGACACGCACTTGTAGACAGAAGTGAGATATTTAGACTGGTGTACTTATGACTTGCTGATTGGTTTCTCCTCGTGGGTTTTCCATAAGTTACTTTGCCCCTCCTGGTGAGACTCTCATAAAAATATTGTCTCAGCTATTACCTAGTTTCATTTGGGTTGCTAAACACTTATTGACTCGAAATGCCTGAGGATGAGCAGGATATTTTCAGAAAGGAAAAAGGTCTTAAACTTGAGAGCTAGAAACCGTTACTGCACTACTACATCACTGAGAAAAAAACACTCTGGCGTGCTGGAGAAAAAAGCCATTACGGCTTACTGGCGGAACAAAGCCGTTATTGCTTCATGGTGGAAAAAGCCACTACTGCATGGCCGAGGAAGAAAGCTCCTTAAAAATTCCATCTGGTCGTTTATATATCTTTTGCCCCTTCTTCAAAGTGACATCTTTAAAATGGCTCACTTCCGGGCGCAAAATTAATGCAAACTAAATAAGTCGGCAACACGCGTTACACACTGCCGGTTTAAATTAAACTGCTCAAAAATTTAAAACACTGTTTTAAGCTACACTGCAATAAATATAAAAATGTAATAAAATATAAATTATAGAGTCGTAACATGATCTTAAAATCTAGGAAAAAATAAATGTTACAAAGTTCATGACAACAGAGAGATTGTTTTGATAGGAGACATGTAGGGCAGAGCTGGGAGAAAATCTAACCACTTGGTTGTTGGCAATCATGGTGAAAGTACTGAAAATGAAAATGAATGAATTAAAATTAATGCATCTTTTTTTTTACACATAAACAGATACAAAAATACACATGGCGTTAAGAATTAAAAAACCTCAAGTCGATCATCGACTACATTATTTTAAAACAAAAGCACAAATAAGAACACTTGACGTAAGAGCTTCACGTGGACGCGCATTACCTATTAAAAGCGAATATCATATTACCTTATAGAACCCACTTAAGAAATATAAATATCAACACAAATAATGCTGTTAATTGGAAATAAATAACTGGTCAAGTGCAAGTTGAACTTGCGCAATTAGTGTTCCGTACGGTGATTGCTTTTAAAATAAAAAATTTTGTTAAGTATAAAATGATTAGTGACTTCACTAAACAGACTTCAAGTAAGTTTTTAACGTTTTTTTTTCGATCTTCACTGAAAACTGATGACCTTGAAATTTTAATTTTTTTATATATACCAGATAAATTATTAAAGATAATGTACTCGTGATAATTTTCATTCAATCTACATCCTGTGAAGAATATTTCAGAGTTTTTTTCAAAATTTTTTGATCAGTACTTTTATAGACGAGGGGGGAGGGATTAGACCAGAAACTGGATGAAACTACCACAATGCAATCACCATAAAAAATATACGAACACATTAAACAATCAATACATGACGATGCAGGCGAGGCTCTTGGAGAGGAGGTGACAAATAGAAGAAGTGAGAATTTTTGATGGAATGAATAGTTAGAAGATCTCAAACAGCAAAAACAACATCCATACCACAAACAAAAAACGACAATGATCACACAGCATACAAACGAGCAGGAGCAGGAGCACGAGCACGAGCACGAGCACGAGCACGAGCACGAGCACGAGCACGAGCACGAGCACGAGCACGAGCACGAGCACGAGCACGAGCACGAGCACGAGCACGAGCACGAGCACGAGCCCAATTTAAAAAATTTGTGTCAGATGAGAACAACAAACAGTGGGAAAACGGTGCCTGGAACTTGAAAAGGAGGAGAACTACTGAGTCCTGGAAATTTATAAATTCAACTAAAAAATAAAGCAACATAAAATTAAAAATAGAAGTAATAGAGAAAAACGATTGCAGAAATATAAAATGAAGAGAGGAACGAATATAAAAAAGAAAATGAGGAAATATCATACCATGTAGAAGTAGACAGGGTAGAAATTGATATTAACATATTACCCACAAAAATAAAACAACTTAAAATAGAAGTCAGCTGGACTAGGAGGAATTTTTAACGAACTTAGTAAATATGAAACTAACAACTATAAAGAATTATAAAAACAATGAACGAGAAATGTATCAATGGAGAAAATTTTCCAACCGAATGAAGCGAAAATTATCGTGGCCTTACTGTCAAATGCTCCTTCTACAGACTTTACGGAAAAATTTTAACAACATTAATCAAAGACGACTACTATATATCAAATTGAAGAATAGGCAGGTGTCAGAGCTGGACGTTCAACCACTGTTAATGTTTTCTGCATAATACAGATGACAGATAAGTTGATATCAAAGAAAGAGAAATGAATATGATATTTGTAGACTTAACAAAAGCTTATGATTCTGTCTCCATTCTTAAACTCTTTTAAGTACCTAATGGGTCCTCCATAAACGTCACCCTAGTAAAAGCAGTTAAACAACTTTATAAGAAAGCCTATATAAGAGTTAAAATTGGCAACGAATTAATAACAAGTTTTAATATTAGCAAAGGATTACGTCAAGGATGTAGCTTATCACTAATTCTTTTCAATATCTTCCTCCATGCAGCATTATATTAATGGAGATGGAAATGTCGTGGAATAGGAATACTATTGGATATACTACGAAATACATTATAGAGACGGTCAAGTCATAATGACACTCGATTCTAAAAATATTGAGTACATGGTTAGGAAGCTAAACAAAGAAAACTACAAATGGAGTTTAACTATACATTTAAATAAAACGGGATACTTTTGGGTGTGGAACCAGATATAAAATTTGAAAATGAAAATGTCGTGAAAATTTGTTTATATACTTAGGTACCAAAATTGACAACAGAGGAGTGATTAACAGGCGCATTAATAATACAAGAAAAATTACAAGAGAATTTAATTCCATACTACGGCAAAAGAATATGCAAAAACGAAAATGTGAATTTATGATACAATTGTTAAAAGTACCCTAATATACTGCTCGGAAGTTTGACAAATTGAAACGAAAATTCCTTACCATAGAGATGGACTTTTTGAGAAGTTCGGCCAGAATATCGAAACTAGAAAATTAACAAAAAAGAAAAAGTATTATAAAAGAAATCCACAGAAAACAATTAGTCTGGTACGGGCATGTTAACCAGATGGATGGGGAAAGACTACTGAAAATAGTAATGCACTGCAGAGTTAAAGACAAATGCAAACACGGACGCCCACGAGAAACATGGACGAAGGGAGTAACAAGGGAAACGTTTTTGAGAAATCTACAAGGTGGAGAATGGAACAACAAGAAATGATGGCAGCTAGGAATCGGAAGGCAACCACATTCGCTGTGAATCCGGTTATATGTATATACATATGTATATATATATGTATATATATATATATATATATATACATATATATATATATATATATATACATATATATATATATATACATATATACGAGGCTGGTTTGAAAAGTCCGTGCAAAAATAAAAACTACTTATGTGATTGGGGTAAACCTTTTTTATTTTTTGACATAGTCTCCTTTTAGGCTTATACACTTCGTCCAACGATGTTCTAGTTTGTTGATCCCTTCCGAATAATAGGATTTGTCTAAGTCTGCAAAATATCCATTAGGGTCTGCAATCACCTCCTCGTTTGAATAAAATCTTTGTCCACCCATTTCTTCAAATTGGGGAACAAATAGTAGTCCGAAGGAGCCAAGTCTGGAGAATAGGGGGGATGTGAAACGAGTTGGAATCCTATTTCCATTAATTTTGCGGTGCTGAGGTGTGTACTGGTGCGTTGTCGTGATGGAAAAGGACTTTCTTGTGGGCCAATCGCGGGCGTTTTTCTTGCAGCTCGGTTTTCAAACGGTCCAATAACGATGAATAATATTCACCTGTAATAGTTTTACCCTTTTCCAGATAGTCGATGAGGATTATCCCTTGCGAATCCCAAAAGACAGTCTCCATAACCTTTCCGGCCGAAGGAACGGTCTTCGCCTTTTTTGGTGCAGATTCCCCCTTGGTAGCCCATTGTTTAGATTGTTGTTTGGTCTCAGGAGTATAGTAATGTATCCATGTTTCATCCACAGTGACGAAACGACGCTTAAAGTCCTCCGGATTCTTCTGGAACAGCTGCAAACCATCCTTGCAACACTTCACACGATTCCGTTTTTGGTCAAGCATGAGCAATCGCGGCACCCATCTTGCGGATAGCTTTCTCATGTCCAAATGTTTATGCAAAATATTATGTACCCGTTCAGTCGAGATGCCTACAGCACTAGCAATCTCACGCACCTTAACTCTTCTGTCACCCATCACCATATCATGGATTTGATCAATGATTTCTGGAGTCGTAACCTCCACAGGCCTTCCAGAACGTTCAGCGTCACTTGTGCCCATATGGCCAGTCCGAAAATTTTGAAACCACTTATAAACTGTTCTAATCGAAGGTGCAGAGTCACCATAATGTTTATCAAGCTTCTCTTTAGTCTCCTGAGGCGTTTTGCCTTTCATGAAGTAATGTTTAATCACCACACGAAATTCTTTTTCGTCCATTTCTTGAAAATCACTCGACTTCCTTGATTCGCACGAATGCCAAACACAAAGAAATAGACCAATATGGCTGAAACTTGGTGTGCGTTCATTCAAGAGATGCTACTAACTAAACATGATCTCGATACGCGCCGGTGGTGCCATCTCTCGGACTTTGCACGGACTTTTCAAACCAGCCTCGTATATATATATATATATATATATATATATATATATATATATATATATATATACATATATATATATATATATATATATATATATATATATATATATATATATATATATATATATATATATATATATATATATATATATATATATATATATATATATATATATATATATATATACATATATATATACATATATATATATATTATATATATATATATATATATATATATATATATATATATATGTCATCATTATTGCAACTCGGCATAATCTAGTTTTTCTTCTAGAAATAGTAGAGAATTGGACCCTTGTTCTCTGTGGTATGTATGAATAAAAGTTTGAACTTATAAATGAAGCGCAACATATTTCAAAGACAATGCAATATTATTTACAAACAATGGATTCAATGAGAATATTGGTTTAGTAAAAACCTTTAGGTACATGCATGTTGTACCAGACTTTTCATTCTTAACAATACATGTATATTTTCCTTTCTTTTTACTTCATTTAGTCAATAACATTTCCAAAGAAATTATTTATTTTGGTCGTATATCATTCAAATATTGTATGATAACGGAAGGAAAATTATATTTGCTGGATTATTCCTGAAATGTTTTTCAATAATACATTAAAAGTAGCATGTGAAATATTAAAACTTGGAAATATTACGGTCCAGCAAGAAGTAACCGGAAACTTGAAGTGGCTATCTTGCTAGGAGGAGATAAGGAAAGTATGCGTGTTAGAAGGAATACGAACATGACTAAAATAAAACCAAAAAAATTATTTTGTAAAAAAATTAAACAAAATAAAAGCTTTTTATAAAAAAATAACCAGCCAAGTGCAAGTTGAACTTGCGCAATTAGTGTGTCGTATGTCGATTGCTTTTAAAATAAAAGTTTTTGTTACGGAGGTATAAAATGATCAATGAATTTCACAAAACATACCAAAATTTTTATTTAGTTTTAGATATCAGATATATTATTAAAGGTAAGTGATAATTTTCGTTCAATCTACACCCTGTGGGGAATATTCCAGAATTTTATCAAAACTTTTTGATCAGTACTTTTCGAGATAAGGGGGGACAGCGACTTTTTTTCAATTTTTTAAAAATAATACAAAGAAAACTGTGCGCAAGTATTATATTATATACATGTATTCTTGAACTTTTGAGACCCCATTCGATGACCTGGTAAAATTTTCTTTTTTACTTCCGGTTTCACGGCTCCGATGGGGCCATCAATTCCTATATTAGTGCCAAATTTCAACTTTCTATGTCAAATAGTTTGGGAGAAAATGGGATGTGACAGACGGACATACAGACACCGCAGTGATCTTACAAGTATTCCATACGGAACACTAAAAATCTACTAAATTTTTCTTAAAATGAAAACTAAGAAGTGTACTAAATTAATAAAAATAAAATAATTTCAGGTGTTTAGAAACCCCTTACAAAAACCATTAATAATAATTGCGTTTTTGAATAAAAAAAATTATCAATTTTTTACTTTATTTTAAAACTTTATCATAAGTAATATTGTTAATCGATGCGAAAAACTTTTTAAAATTTGTTTACAATTAATTATAAATAAATTAAAATTTATAAAATTTAAATAAGAGCACGATTGGATGCCATGTTTGTGACGTCACTATGTTAAATCATTTTCACGTAAGTATTGTCAACAGCTTTTACCTGTATATATACTGTCAAAATTATTGAAGTATGTTATATTTGTAAAAAATAAGAAACAAAATATTTTTATTAAATATAATTAAATTATTTCAACGGTGCACGCGGAATTTATGGTAACAAGGCTATAGGTTATGTTCAACTTAAACGCAAAAAATGATTACTATTATTTTATTATTTATTTATTAAAATACACACCTCGAAGTGATCTTCAGAACAGAAACAATTTGATGTTGTTTTAGGATTAATACGTCGTGCTGCTTGGAACCATTGATTTCGACGTTTAACATCTTGTGGCACATTTAAAAACATTTTTTCGGGAGTTGTATTTGTAGTATTCGTATAAAATGGTACGAAAAAGGCACGATAACTTTTTAGTTTAGACATTTTCAATACATTTATCAATACACTAGTGATAATAACAAGAATAAATTGATTGAAAATTAAAATACTAATACTCGTACCAGCTCTGTGTGATGTTGGGGAAAAATAAACATTGTGACGTCACACGCGCTCGGGCTTTATCGGTGCGTCATCGGTAATAAATTTACAAATTTATTTTCAATTTGATATAACTCTTCAATTATAACAAAAAAAGAAAAATAAAAATAGTTTTGTTATAAAATTTATATATGATCTTTCCATTTAGGACAAAACAATTTTTTGTTCAAACCCAAATTGTTAAATGTAGTCCGCTCGCAAGCTCGTGAACCATTATAAATATAAAAATTATGTTTTTATTATATTTGATAGAATTTATTAGAAGGTTGGAAGTTAAAAAATATGTTCTTGATCTAAGAAACCTAAGACCTAAAGAAAAGAAACATTTGAGAGAGTAATTTTTTCACAAATACAATATTTCCCGTTAGCGAGGAAAGTAAATATAATAATTCACCTGCTGTTCCATAAGTACATTTCCGCCAACGTAACATTTTATATTTTAAAACCTTTTTCTATATTCAACTTTTAGGTTACTCTGTAATTAGAAAATGTCTTCTATTTCCTATTTCTATTTAAATAGGAAATAGCCAAAAAACAAGAACAATGGAATAGAATTATATTACGGGATATATGCAATCGCCCTCTTAGCCATATCCAATATCCCAGTTCCAAACCAGGAAAAATTTTCATAATCCTATGGAAAGGATAAAATTACCCCCACCCCTTGAACCCTATTTCCATGTTAACGTTGAAAATAATTTAAAAAAGTAATAATTAGATTTCTTGACTGAAAAGACCCTCGAAAAAGACTTATAACAAAACAAATACGAGATCATTCTTCTACGTCAGTTCTGCGTCCTTATAAGACCTTATATATTTTTTTATAAATGTTTAATCTTAAAATTTACCTATTCAAAAAAAAAACCTAGACTAATTCTCATAATATTATTGAAATTATAAAAGATTCTTCCATCTCTTTCATTCCCTTACTCTAATAAAATTTTTGGCAATAAAAAAATAACTTTTACCTTGAAAAGGATATATAGCACGATATGTATGCAACAACCGTTCTCACCCTCCCACCCTACCCGATTAACTCTCTTTAAATCTTTTACTATAAATAATATTATATCTATATTATAATTACTAATTAAACAAAAAAAAACTGAGAAATTATGTAAATACTATTAAAACCATAAAATATTTAACAAACCCCACCCTTTTCTCTCCCTTTTAAGGATAAAACTAAAAAAATAACCTAATTTTGGAATTCTTTGGCTTCAAAAACCCTAAGGAGGACATATAACGCTATATCTACGAAACAACCCTTCTAATGTTCTCTTCTACCCCTTTTTTTGTTTTACTATATATATATATATATATATATATATATATATATATATATATATATATATATATATATATATATATATATATATATATATATATATATATATATATATATATATATATAAATATTGGTTTACCATTTCAACAAAAAACTAGGAAAAATTCCTATATTACTATTTTTTTTTTTATAGACTTTTTCCTTTCACTTTTTTCGCCTTAAACGTCAATAACCTCTAGGTTTAATCGCCTCATTAGGTATTTATATATATATATATATATATATATATACATATATATATATATATATATATATATATATATATATATATATATATATATATATATATATATGTTTACCAAGTTTAAAATTGGTAGCTCATTTCATTTGAGAGGCACAGACCGACAGACAGACTGATGGAAATGAATGACTATGTTTTTGGTGATATAAGAACTTTAAAACGTGAAAAAAAGCAAACAATTTGAATTTTGTTTTTTTTCGAATACAAACTTTCTTTTAACAAGGAAAGTAAAAACAACAGGACCCTACGAGTACAGTTATACTTACCGCTTTTGTAAAACCAGCTTACTTTTTTTAACATTATTTGACATTTTGGCTTAATAATTTCAAAATAAAGGGGTCGTCCAAAGAAAAATATACTTATTACAAGTCGTGCTGTTATTTTTCTTTCAATTTGGAAGTCTTACAGTTAACCTAAATAAGTTGTCTCACACGTTCTATTGTAGTGGCATATGAACCCCATTTCTATGCAGGTTTGACAAAAAAATCCTTATATTACCAATGAAAGAAAGAAACGAAAAATTAATTCATGACATTATTTACTTTTATAATTTAATGATAATTTACTAAAACATCCAATTATTTCGTATATACATATTACATTACATATTAATAGCCCATCAAACAAAAGTGGCATTTTTACTTTATTACTCGAATCCTCCTACACTAATAATTAAATAACAGTATAGAGCAAATATTTTCTGAGGTTTTTTAAAAACCATTTTGTTAAGACTCAAAAATACGTACAACGTTTTCTGTAAAGGCGGTTATTGGGATCTTACATGTGGGCGGAGCTTCCTATGATTATTATTAAGATGGCCGAAATTTGGGTGCAGATTTAAATTTGTAACGTGTGAAGCATAGGGAGTGTAACAGTCTTTTTCAAAAATATTATTAACAATTGCCAATATGGCTGGTACAAATCCTGCCCAAACAAATTTCACAATCGGTGAAAAACTTTTAAAAACAAATCTTTTCCTTGGATGTGGAATAATCGATGACAAAACTGTCACGCCCAACATAACGAACATTCAAGCAGCATGTATATCCACGGCCCAATTGCGAACAGTAGTGTTTCAAATAAATGGCATATTCAACAGTAGAAAATGGGAAATTTTATATCTGAACTGCCCTTGTAAAGCCGCTGAAGGTGAAAAATGCAAACATATCTTCGCAACTCTTTTGTATTATTACCGGTAAGATTCTAACCTACAAATGCCTAATATTTACATTTCAATTTTTGTATGAAAATTAATTTTTTACAATGATTGTAGTAACCAGCTAAATGTTTTAACCTACACTAGTATAAAATGTACCTGGAAAGTGAAACGTCGAGAGGTATTGGAAACATTCGAACCGGCTCCTTTATCGGAACATAATTGTATTGTTGATCGCAATAACACGCTTTCAGTCTGCCAACTTTTTCCGCTTGTCCAAATGCATTAGTAATATTTACATAACCCTCATTCGCTTTTGGAAATGCATGAAAAACTACATTTAAATCCTTTTGCAGGCGACTTTCACAATTGTAAACACAGCTTAAAGTATTTTTTTTTTTATTTTCGACGAAAAGTAAAAATTTCGGTGTCCATTTTTAAGAAAATTTGTAATATTAATTGACACAGCCGTTTATGACAGGTTTAAAAAAGCGCCTCAATTTTAATCCCTAAAAAAGTGGCGAGATGAATAGGTAAGATCCCAATAGTCATGATGGGAAGTTAAGGAAATAATACGGATGGGATCCCGAAAATTTCTGTTGTTTATCAGTAAATTCCTTCTAGTTAAAATAGTAACAATATTTTATTATTTCTGGTGATATCGGACTGCCCATTTTTAATAAAATTCCCTATATTACATTCAACTGCTATTACTAATAATTTTATCTCAAGGATTGGTCTTTTCTTAAGGAGTTGCATACACCTGGGCGCGGCAAAAAGTATGTATATTAAAAAGAAAATTAAAGGTTATTAAGTGAACAATACAAAACAAAAGCGATTATATATTTTTATTGTACTTTAAATTATAATTTTTTTTTTAAATATGTTTTAAATGTTAACATTATTTTTTATCGGGTTAAATGAATCACTGATGAAAACTATGGCATCCCCTTGTCTGCAGCATAACTTCACAAAAAATAATCCAATCTGCAAAAATAAAAATTAATTTTGTTAAATAATGTAGTATTTAAAAATCGTCGAAGGGTTTTTTTTCAAAAATATAAAATTTATGGTGTTTCAAACTTTAGTATGCAATTTTCGACCAAAAAATGTTTTACTTGTAGTTTTCTATTTTTCTTTTTTTGGTTAACTCTGGTTTCTTTTATGGATTGAACTGATTTTATTCTGGTCTGTTTCAAACGATTAGCATCCTCTTTTCGACAGTAACTATGCGCTTCAACTCCAATACTGACTCCCAGCAATTCTAACATTTGTAAATAACTGTTAGCCCCCTCATTAAATGTAGACATTGCAACACTGGTCTCAATTTCAATAGGACTACCTCTCATACACTTTAAAGCAATTTTCCAAATTTGTCGTCTATTTATTTCATATGCCGTTGAGTTGACCAGTGGGGATGAATTTATGCTTTTAATATCTTCATTACACTTTGTATAAAATACGAGTTAAAACTTTTTCGCGATTATACTTATAAATTGAGTCTCAAACCTCATTACTGCAGCTGGAGGAAGGCCTCGTTTCTTCTTCGGACGAATATGTCGTTTATCTCTTTTTCCTTTGAGATCAATGTAACGATGTTTCAACATTTTTAAAAGTTACGAGAAAATACACTACTGGACACTGCGAAAGACGACAGTCAACTAATGTTAGAATCAGAAACTCCAATTATGCATGCAAAATTCTAACGATTTCATTTTCAAAAGAAACCGGTTGAGAAAAGAAATCCGAAACGCAGAGAGGTAGCGGTCCCAGTCCGCCGCTAGGTCACATTTAATGCTTGTAATGGAATGAAATGTTTTTAATGTTTTTTTTGAATAATTCTTAGGAGTAGAGAGAATAAAAATTCTTTAAAAAAAAATGAATTTTTGGACATTCGAGGTGTATGTAACCTCTTAACAGTTTGCTAGAACACAGTAAATATTAACGATCTTATTCTTGATTATTTTAAACTAAACCTTTAAATAATAAAGTTTTTCGAGTTAACGACAGTCCTCTGCGTTGCTGCTTTCAATTTGCTACACTGGACACAGTTGCACTAAAACAAGATAAGTATGCTATCACTATAAACTACTTTAAATAAGATTTTTAAAGGATGGCCTACATATTTTTTATAAACACTTATAAAAACCATATCTCCAAGGTTGTCCTAAAATCTCGTGGGTAAAACGCCGGAACAAAGGATTTTATCTAAAATCATTCTAGTGCAAAAAGGGAAAATAAGACAGTATAATATCAATGAAACTGTAAACACGTAACATGTTAAGGGCGGAAAACCCAAACGCCCTAAAAGACCCTTTTATATAAAAAAGTAAGCACATTAGTGCCTCATATGTCTTTTCATTTTATTTAGGTCTTTTATGTCCTCTCTTGATATCTATAAATTAGGCTTTCAAGTGAATTTCGTAAAAACAAAGGCAATTTTTGAATGTCATATTGGAGAGGAAAATAGATTTTTAAAATTAAATTTAAATAATAAAAATAAATAGAAATAAATTGTTGGAAATATAGGTAAAAAAGCCCCCGAAACCCTGAATGCCTTGTGGGTGGCATATTTCTTATTCTGTTTATGATTTAACTGCGGAGAAAATTTCAATCACTTAAATATTTTTCTACAGCATTTCTGCAAGAAGTCGAATCAATCAAAAATTTACTTACACCTAAATTTCTTATACATATTTTATTCACCTCGATGTGCCTATGTGTATAGTATTTCTTGGAGTTGTTACTACACATCTTTTCAACGTGCACTTAAAATATTTGATATTTTTGCAGCTCCAATTTTACGTATAATGAAAAATAATACAATCAAAAAATTTGAATATAATTATTATTGTTAATAATATATACATATATTAATTTACTTCAATAGTTTTAAAAATTTTAAATAAATAGCCCTTTCTTAAAATTTTACGGCCTCAAGTGCTAGTTTTTTTTACTACAGGTGATGTAAGATTATACATTCTTAGGGCCTAATGTTGATAGTTTGTGGCGTTGCATTTATGGGATCTTCACATCAATAATAATTACCAAAAAAGTAGTTGTAGTAATTGTTCAGAAGAGTTTACATCCAATGAAACGTATCAAGGAGATCATTTTTGAGCTATCTAACATCTAAGTAATGCCAGCTAGACAAGACCTACAGTTTAATATGAGATCTAAACCATATGATCGATGGATGGTACTTCCAGCTCACTGTTCTTGTGGTGTTATTTTACGCTTCTGACTTGCCACTATCCTCGTCGGATTGCAGCTTACTTCCTATAAATGTCTGTGTGGCATTATGGCGAAGTATATTCTTGTTGGTGTCTGCCGTTGATCCATCCAGTTTATATGGTCCAAGTGGTGTCCCATCGACAATAAGTCGTCAGCGAGATTGACTCCTATTCCTTCCAATTTCGACTTCAGATATGTCTCTCACACCTATGTGGATTAGGGAAGATGCTATTCTCAGCATCAGCTTTTTCAGCTGGAGCAGCCTCCCACTAATAACATGCCTTTTGCAGCAATATTGGCTTTAAGAGTTGTCGATGTCTGCTACCTAGTAGCAACACGTGGTACGTGATCAAATTACCATTTTATAACATTCAGATTTCTAGTTGGGTAGGCCGAATGACATCTATACATATGTAAATATATATATATATATATATATATATATATATATATATATATATATATATATATATATATATATATATATATATATAATATAAGGTTTAAGTTTAAACGAAGATTCTAAACAAGGTTTAAGTTTAAACCACGTGGAAGTTCAGGTGTGTATGGAAATATACATACAAATATGATAATAAATTAATAGGGAGAAAGTCAAGATAATAAGTGTGAATCAACTGTCTCAATGCCTAGATCTTGTTTGTACGACGGCTTTATGGTTGTTGCTGATGAGAAGGTTGGCCTATTTATTTTATGTAGTTTAATGTATGTGTAATAAATTACAATATTCGGACGTAGAGCTATACAAGCACAAATTAATTTAGTAGACTGGGCAATATCGCCCTTGAAAGCATCAATGAAGTCAGCTTCTACATCAACATTTAAAATACAACGTTTCATTAAAGCAAAACCTTCTGGGTCCGGCGTAATCTCAAGTTCAAGGAAACTATTTTTAATGGAAGAACAGTCTGATAGTGATATTTTTTTATATATCATCTGCAAGTTGTTTAGAATCTTCGCCATCAAAATTTTCTCCCCAGATGAAGTGTATTTTTGGCTGTAGCGAGTTAATTGAAGAACAACAAAAACAAGATCTATCAGAAATGCTTCAAAGTACACTCAACAATATCAAGAAAAAAACACGTTTTTATATTGGTCTTCGCAAGATCTGTTACTACTTAATTGACTTAATAAAAAAATAAACTAATATTTCCAAGAAGTATCTGCTGCCATGTTTAAAAAAAATTAGATTAGATAATCAATATTTAGAATTTGCAAATGATTTTACAATAACTGAGATATTTTAAAAAAATATACCTAAAATAGCCATTGTAATGCATCCTTTTATTGTACCCTGAGACAGTCAACTCATAAATAATTTACTTATATTTTTCAGACGTAAATATAGTATTATAACCTTGCCTTATAGAGAGTGAGTAAATCAAGCTCTGACATGGTCAGTCCATAAAAAAACCAACACAATCAAGTATCTAATATCTTGTAAATCAAATGGTCTAGTAAATTATATATAACCAGGTTTTGGTGGTAGAATAACTGATACATGCTTATTTTCATGGCTAGTGTGTCAACTATTTTTCTGCCTGTAATTATTGATATCAGTGTTTCGTCACATGTTTTACACCTACTGACATTGTAACATTCATTTTTTCTTAGATTTTAAGATCATGTTACGACTCTGTTTTTCTTCCTATAGTTTGTATTTTATTACATTTTTATATTTATTGTAGTGATTTCAATTCTTCAGCAGTGTAGCTTAAAATAGTGTTTTAAATTTTTGAGCAGTTTAATTTAAACCGGCAGAGGTGTAAAGCGTGTTGCCGACTTGATTTATTTAGTTTGCATTAATTTTTTATCCGGAAGTGAGACATTTTAAAGACATCACTTTAAGGAAGATATTTAAGCGGCCGAGATGCAATTATAAGGGCTTTTTTTCGCCAGTAGGCCGTAGTGAATTTTATTTATTGCCGAATCTATTCTCCAAAAATTTGTCAGAACATTTTTCATTGTGTTTTGCAACAAGTTGATGCATTAAAACACTTTTCTTTTCATCTGGAATATAATCTGGTTGATATTTTATCATCTGCAACTTGTTTAGAATCTTTGCCATCAAAACTTTCTCTCCAGATGAAGTGTATTTTTGGCTGTAGCGAGTTAATTGAAGAACAACAAAAACAAGATACATCAGAAATGCTTCAAAGTATAGTCAACACTATCAAGAAAAAAACACGTTTTTATATTGGTGTTCTCAAGATCTGTTACTATTTAATTGACTTAAAAAAAAACTAAACTAATATTTCCAAGAAGTATCTACGAGGCTGGTTTGAAAAGTCCGTGCAAAAATAAAAACTACTTATGTGTTTGGGGTAAACCTTTTTTATTTTTCGACATAGTCTCCTTTTAGGCTTATACACTTCGTCCAACGATGTTCTAGTTTGTTGATCCCTTCCGAATAATAGGATTTGTCCAAGTCTGCAAAATATCCATTAGTGTCTGCAATCACCTCCTCGTTTGAATAAAATCTTTGTCCCGCCAGCCATTTCTTCAAATTGGGGAACAAATAGTAGTGCGAGGGAGCCAAGTCTGGAGAATAGGGGGGATGTGAAACGAGTTGGAATCCTATTTCCATTAATTTTGCGACCACAACTGCTGAGGTGTGTGCTGGTGCGTTGTCGTGATCGAAAAGGACTTTCTTGTGGGCCAATCGCGGGCGTTTTTCTTGCAGCTCGGTTTTCAAACGGTCCAATAACGATGAATAATATTCACCTGTAATAGTTTTACCCTTTTCCAGATAGTCGATGAGGATTATCCCTTGCGAATCCCAAAAGACAGTCGCCATAACCTTTCCGGCCGAAGGAACGGTCTTCGCCTTCTTTGGTGCAGATTCCCCCTTGGTAACCCATTGTTTAGATTGTTGTTTGGTCTCAGGAGTATAGTAATGTATCCATGTTTCATCCACAGTGGCGAAACGACCCTTAAAGTCCTCCGGATTCTTCTGGAACAGCTGCAAACCATCCTTGCAACACTTCACACGATTCCGTTTTTGGTCAAGCGTGAGCAATCGCGGCACCCATCTTGCGGATAGCTTTCTCATGTCCAAATGTTTATACAAAATATTATGTACCCATTCAGTCGAGATGCCCACAGCACTAGCAATCTCACGCACCTTAACCCTTCTGTCATCCATCACCATATCATGGATTTGATCAATGATTTCTGGAGTCGTAACCTCTACAGGCCGTCCAGAACGTTCAGCGTCACTTGTGCCCATATGGCCAGTCCGAAAATTTTGAAACCACTTATAAACTGTTCTAATCGAAGGTGCAGAGTCACCATAATGTTTATCAAGCTTCTCTTTAGTCTCCTGAGGCGTTTTGCCTTTCATAAAGTAATGTTTAATCACCACACGAAATTCTTCTTCGTCCATTTCTTGAAAATCACTCGACTTCCTTGATTCACACGAATGCCAAACATAAAGAAATAGACCAATATGGCTAAAACTTGGTGTGCGTTCATTCAAGAGATGCTACTAACTAAACATGACCTCGATACGCGCCGGTGGTGCCACCTCTCGGACTTTGCACGGACTTTTCAAACCAGCCTCGTACTGCCATGTTTAAAAAAAATAGATTAGATAATCAATATTTAGAATTTGCAAATGATTTTACAATAACTGAGATATTTTTAAAAAATATACCTAGAATAGCCATTGTAATGCATCCTTTTATTGTACCCTTAGACAGCTAACTCATAAATAATTTCCTTATATCTTTCAGACATAAATATAGTATTATAATGTTAGTTACTTTATAGACTGTCTAGAGAGTGATGTGCAAAGGCAGTAAATCAAGCTCTGACATGGTCAGTCCATAAAAAAAAAAACCAACACAATCAAATACCTAATATCTTGTACATCAATTGGTCTGGTAAATTATATATCACCAGGTTTTGATGGTAGAATAACTGATACATGCTTAGTTGAATCTTGTGATTTTTTAGAGTCTTTGGGTCAAAGTATGTGTGTGATGGTAGAGGATTAAAACATGTGGAACAATATTTACCTAAGACTGGGAATTCAAGTAGTACGGCCCCCAAGTATTGCAAAGGGAGCAAAATTTACAAAAAGTGAAGCAGAGGAAATTAAGCAAATCGTTAATTTGAGAGAGTGGTAAGATGTTTAAGAGAATTTTCTGTAATAAAAACTAATGCATGTAAAAATAATAATTTGGTTAAAGTTATTGATGATAATATAACACTAGCATGTGCTCTAATTAATTTATAATATTCTATCATTAAATAAAACTACTAAAATAACAACTTGTCTTGATTTTATTCTCATAACTTTGTACTTCGATATATCAAAGGGTATATATTTGTTTTCCAAAATGTCACTTAAACAAGCAAATTTCTCATCAAATGTGTCATACAAAATTTCCACTTTATTATTATTTGGTAATCACAGTCTGCTACACAACAGAAACACTTTTGTTAAATATAATTGTATTTGCATCTGAGCATAAACTTTTTTTGTAGATTTCCCATCTTTGATGTAATTTTTATAGGTTTTTAATTTTGTGGGACACTTAATTTCACTAACGCTCCCTTCACAGATTCCTTCAGTTGAACCTGTTATCACTGGGTATTTTTTACATATCAGGCCACTGTTTAAAATTTTTTTGTCTCGTTTAATTTCAATCGTTTTTCTCACAGTATCCTCCAAAGTTCGGCCACGTTTCACGGTTAGTGTGTCAACTATTTTTTCGCCTGTAATTATTGATATCAGTGTTCCGTCACATGTTTTACACCTACTGACTTTGTAACATTTATTTTTTTCCTAGATTTTAAGATCATGTTACGACTCTGTAATTTGTATTTTATTACATTTTTATATTTATTGTAGTGATTTCAATTCTTGAGCAGTGTAGCCTAAAACAGTGTCTTAAATTTTTGAGCAGTTTAATTTAATCCGGCAGAGTGTGTAAAGCGTGTTGTTGACTTGATTTATTTAGTTTGCATTAATTTTTCATCCGGAAGTGAGCCATTTTAAAGACATCACTTTAAGGAAGATATTTAAGCGGCCGAGATGCAATTATAAGGGCTTTTTTTCGCCAGTAGGCCGTAGTGGCTTTCTTCTCTAGCACAGGAGAGTGGTTTTTTAGTGATGCAGTAGTGCAGTAATGGTTTCTAGCTCTCAAGTTTAAGGCCTATTTCCTTTCTTGAAATATCCTACTCTTCCTTAGGCATTTCGGGTCAATAAGTGTTTAGCAGCCCAAATGGAACTAGGATGGTAATGGCTGAGACAATATTTTTTGAGGATCTCACCAGGAAAGGCCAGGTAACTTATGGAAAACCTACGAGGAAAAACCAATCGTAAGTCATAAGCACAACAGTCTAAAAATCTCACTTCCTGTCTACAAGTGCGTTTCCTTCGACTACTCTACACCTGAAATTCACGGAGATAATTTCAAAAACTTTTAAAATCGAGTTGTATCAAGCCTTTTATTAAAAAAACCTAATAATCGTAAATTAAAGACTCTATTGCCATAGTGTACACTCTTCTAGCTTAAGGGGTTGTTAGTTAGTAGAAGTAATTTTTAGGAGTGTAATAAAGTTAGGAATTTTTATTTTTTTAATACATATACCTTTTTTTATTTAAATGTGTAGTGTCTCAGTAAACTCCTGCTCTTTCTTTCAGGACGCAACGGTTGTACGTAAATTAATCTTATTTTAACAACTAAATAACTCTTCACTATTTTTTCATTTTTTGAGCTGAAATTAGATTCTTTTATTCTAAAATGAATGGGGCCCAAAAAAAAGAGTACAACCAAATTTTGAACAACTATAGAGACTATTTTCAGAAGACGTACAAAAATTATCTCTTGTCCACATACTCTACCAGTAAAAAACGAGCTAGCTGATGTCTTAATTCTGTCCTCTATCAGTATTAATATCCACTCAATCGATTCTCAAAATTAAGATATACATAAGGGGCAATGAACGGCTTCTATTTAATAAATAACATATTTATTAAAAATAAAGAAGTTTAAGACGTTATAATTTTAAAAGCTGTTACTCTTCCATATCTCAGTTCATACCAAAGGTTGTTTTCATGCTGGTCTCTGGTTGCTTCCTTAATTTTATTTATTGCCAAATCTATTCTCCAAAAATTTGTTAGAACATTTTTCATTGTGTTTTGCAACAATCAACTTGTTGCAAAAACACTTTCCTTTTCATCTGGAATATAATCTGGTTGATATTTTACTCAACTCACAATTCTTAAATTTTTTCTTTTTTCCTTCTTCAAAAAAATTTACTAGCACTCCTATATCGGACGGCAAGCTAGGACTGTCTTTTGATAATTCGTTCATAAATTTTAGGTCAGTGCCAACCTTGGACAGCTTAAACTTCTTCCAATAACACTCCCGAGAGGTGCATGACGGTACTTCACTCTTGTGATGTACCACCATAAGGAATGCTACTGCGTGCTTCGAGCCTCTTTGTGAATATATGATATTGCACGAAAAGAATTATTTCGTTTTCTTCATCAACAATCACTGTAATACTACTTTGCATGAACTTTATGCTCTGGGTAAATTTTGCACTTCACTGTGCTATCACGCTTCAGATACACGTAGCTTATAGCATCATCACCATATGATGGCTGCGAAGACCTAAAATTAAATAATAATTTATTAGCACTGTAATCCCTATAATTTTAGATGTTTTCTGAGAACTAGTCTTTTTACTTAACAAAACATCTAAAACATAAAGTGACAATTGGTGCAGGTAAATGCTATTTTTGAGCAAAAAATTACATTATTCTCGTTGAAGCACATATACTTACATGAAAGCTTTAACATTTCGGAATTCTGATGAGCAGAAATCACTGTTTGATCCAAGAAACATTCCCAACATCATTACATCAATTTTGGGCAATTGGGCTATTTGCCTTGGTAAAGTCAGTTCCCATTTTAAAGTATTCCTTGTTTTAACTATTATTTAAGGAAACTAAACAAAGAATCACAAAAAAGATAACGACACGAGAGATCGAGAGACGCTAAATGCACGGGAACGAATTGGAGTAGTTTTTGTTTACTGAGGAGTGACGTCACGCGCTTTGAGTGGTGTTCGATATCACGTAATTAGTTGCTTAATTTTTACGTTTTTATTTTAATATAAATAATTTATTATTTATTATGATATAATAAACTAGCCGGGCCCGCGGCTCTGCTCGCGTGGACTTGATTCACCACTATCGTCACTGCTTATTCCTTATGTTGCCCAACGTAATAAAATATCTCCCATTATTTCCCCTTATCTCTCAATATTTCTCCTTATCTCCCATTATCTCTACATAATTTCCATTATCTAGGCTTATCTCTGCTCATCTCTCATTATTTCTCCTTATCTCCATTATTTCTCCTTATCTCCCATTATCTCACCTTATCTCCCATTATCTAGGCTTATCTCGACTTATCTCCCAATATTTCTCCTTAACTCCTATTATTTCTCCTTATCTCCCATTATCTCACCATAATTCCCATTATCTAGACTTATCTCTGCTTATCTTCCATTATTTCTCCTTATCACCCATTATTTATATTTATCTCCCATTATCTCATCTTATCTCCCATTATCGAGCCTTATCTCGACTCGACTTATCTCCCATTTTTTCTCCTTATCTCCCAGTATCTCACCTTATCTCCCATTATCTATGCTTATCTCGAATTGTATAGAACATATGTATAAATTTATAAAAACACGTAAATGGGAGAAGTGGTTCTCAAGTAATAAGCGCACTAATGGACAGACATATAGACGTTGCATTTTATATGTATTCTAGATAGAAGATTATAGTTAACCTGGCCAGAGAACAAATGTATGAATTAAAAAAAAAAAAAACACTTAAATCGGATAAGGGGTTCTCGAGTGATAAGCGCACTAACGGACAGACACACAGACAGAGAGACGTTGCATTTTATATATATTATATTCTTTGCTACATGATATTGTTCCATATTTAATGCTTTAGGCAGTGTATTGCAAGAAAACCCGCTAGCGGCAAACTTTTCTCCGACTTGATTCACTATTATCGTCACTGCTTATTCCTTATGTCACCTAACGTAATAAAATATATCCTATAACCTGGCCAGAGAATATATGTATGTTTAACAAAAAAGCACGTAAATCGGATAAGTGGTTCTCCAGTGATAAGCGCACTAACGGACAGACAGACAGAAAGACGTTGCATTTTATATATATTATAGATATTCTTTGCTATATGATATTGTTCCATATTTAATGGTTTAGCATTTTTTAAAAAAAGCACTTAAATCGGATAAGTGGTTCTCCAGTGATAAGCGCACAAACGGACAAACAGACAGAGATACGTTACATTTTCTATATACTATAGAAGTAATAAAATATATATCTATAACCAGAGAACATATGTATGAATTTAAAAAATCACGTAAATCGGGTAAGTGGATCTCGAGGGATAAGTTCACTAATGGACAGACAAACAGAGAGACGTTGCATTTTATATATATTAAAGATATAGATTATTATTATTATTATATCACCTGGCCAAAGAATATATGTATAAATTTAAAAAAAGACACATAAATCGGATAAGTGGTTTTCGCGTGACAAACGCACTAATGGACAGACAGACAGGCATTTTATATATTATAGATTATAGATTATAGATATTCTCTGCTAATAATATTGTTCCATATTTAATGGTTTAGGCTGTGTATTGCAAGGGCCCGCGCTAGTGGCAAACTTTTTTCCGACATCATTTACTATTTTATGTCACTACTCATTTCTTATATTACCTATCGTAATAAAATATAGCCTATAACCTGGCCAGAGAACATATGTATGTTTTAAAAAAAAAGTACGTAAATCGGATAAGTGGTTCTCCAGTGATAAGCGCACTAACGGACAGACAGACAGACAGACAGACAGACAGAGAGACGTTGCATTTTATATATATTATAGATAAACGTGATTTTCGTTATTCTAAAAATTTATTCTATATGTTGAAAAAGAAATTTTATTATTTTCTTTTTACTATTGCCTTTACATATGCCTATTATTGCGATTTTATACCAAACACATGCTTAGTTATCCAAATAACGATCAGACCAATTATTTTCTTTTCGATGGATACTAATAGAGTAGTAAACATGTAATTAGTGGTTACAAGGTAAACCAAACAATTATGTTTACTAACCAAATACCCATCATTGTATAATAAATATCTATTTAAAGTACAATATTTATTAATCTAATGCATTACATGTTTGTTTAATGTTTGTTAAAACCTCAAATCATAGTTAAAGTGTAATTGAATTTTGGCCCAAAATATGAAATGTTAACGTTTTAGAGAAATATTCACATTTTAATGTATCGGTCGTTAAAATCTAAATGAGATTTTGTAATACGATGGTCAAAGTATACAAACCAATACAGTAACTAGTTAATAAAAATTGCATTTATAGGGTGTAATGAAATACATTGAATATATTGACAGGGGGAGTAGGGTCATGAAGAAACACATTCAGTACTATTTTTTTTTCAAATTTGAAAATTTTTGGAAAATTATAAGGGAATAACTGGATTTTACCAGCTCAACCTACTCGCTTCTAAAAGGCAGTCATTGTACGCGCAGGCCTGTGTTGTCAAACATACGTTTTTGTTCAACAATTACAGATTATTAAATTTCAGCTAAAATTAGTCTAATAATAAATGAAAATAATAATAGAAAACAACTAGTAAAAATAATATTTAACCATAATAAAGAAAATTTTGATCTATTATCGGAAAAGAAATAATTCCTTGGTAACGAGGGAGGACAACTGGATCATTGAATCTTAACAGCTGATTTTCACTTTTATGTTAAAAATTTTTAGAGTTAGGGTAAAATAAAAACAGAATTCCAAATAGGTTTTCCTTTAACTTTTCCAAGGTTAATACCGAAATGGTAAAGGACTTTCTTCTAAGAAAAATTTTTTAGTGTTAGGGTGAAAAAACAAAGTAGGTTTAAAAACGTATTTATTTATTACTTTCATGTATTTTAAATGCCCAATCCATCTCCATATAAAATATCCTAGCTATATTTTAAACTATAAATTTCTTAATTAACACCATCTGTCTACCGATATCTTTAAAAAAACCTGAAATAACATTGATCATTACCTTACTTTAATCATGACATATTGTAAAAATTGAAAACGTCCGCTGTAAATAAACAAACAAACGTGAATTTGACGCCGACAACAAATCCTTTGTTGTCCGCGTCGGACGCCGACAGAAGTAAAGCACAACAAGGTCAACAGCTTTTCAATCTACCTGAACAATTTTTTATTGTGACGACCTTTCTATAATGAAGCAAGTCAAATATAAGTGAATTATATGTGTTACAATTTTTTTACTTATTATAATAAAATATTGAAATATAACACTTGTGTAATTGTTTTGTTGGAGTCATGAAGTAATTATTTTACCCTCAGTTTGCATAGAATTTCGAATATCTTGCCTTATCATAAACCAAGAATTAAATTTCACAAAATACTAACAAAACTCTACTTTTGGCATTTCCAAATCAGGTGAAAGTGAGCAATTCTGTAAAGGGAGTTGTATTCTGCAGAAAAAAATGTCATCATTCTATGCTGCACAGGCAGGAAAATTTTTTACTTTTCTCGCAGAAACGTAGTTCTAAAATAAATATTGAATTTGACTTTGTCACAATAAAGAATAACCAAATCCAAGTGCCACAACTCGATATTCTAAATACCAGGTTCTTTATGGCGATATATTAGTTACAAAAAAGAGTTGAGCAGGGAAACAACTTTAGTGATATTTAGAATAGAAACAATATTTTTGGTGTTGTGGTTTTCTTTTATAACAAAATTTACTAGTTTCTTTTTGTCGAGTATTATTTTTCAGCATTGTTTCTAAATTGAAACGAAAGCATACGAACTATTACAAAATTGTATTCTAAAAAAAATGATATTAAGTCGGCAGCTCAGTAGAGACCGCGTGATGCAATACTAGACGAATATAGATCTCCGATCCATAACTACTTGGTAATATTTTTTTCCTGATTTTTTTTTTACGGGTGTGTACTAGACACATCTCATCTAAAAACTTTATTTGCAAGTTTGTCTTTTTTAAATACCCTAGGATCAATCAGGTCAGACATTACACTGATTTGATCCAAGAAAGAACTTGAAGATGAGTAACATGACCAATTGAACAAAAGAAAATAACTGGTTTTGAGTAGAAATTTAGACCACAGTGTTTAAAGAGAAAAAGGAAAAACTTTCATTCAGTAAAATTTATTTTTTACATGCTTTAGACTGGCATTTTGGCTGATCATCTGAAATTTAAAGGTAATTGGAACACTAATAATTTTAAAACTTGTCTTCTTTACAAGATATTTCTAGGATTCCTTGATAAAGTGAAGTAGTATAAGACAGAGACATACATAAAATGAAGTTAGCAAAAAAAATCGACTTTCTTTTTTCTTTTTTGTAAAAAAGAAAAAGAAAAAAAGAAGGAAAGGAAAAATAAAAAAAAAGAAAGGAAAAGAAAGGAAAGAAGAAAAAATTATACAAATAAGAGACATTTATGTACAATGAAGGAATAATCTTTTTTTTTTAAAGACAGAGAAAAAATCAGAATAGCTGACTAGTTCGTAATAGCCAGTGCCAAAACACACACGTACACACAGGGTTTCCTATATGCTATCATGATCTGCATCACTAATAAACAACAAGATCAATAAAACTGAGCTTGCAATTGGCCGAAAGCAGAAATAAAAGTCGTTTAAAAGGCCACTCTACTTGACCTTCTCTACTAAAATAAATTAGAATAATAGTGTTGGGAAAAGCTAATTAATTTCAATATTCGAGTACTTGATATTCGAGTTATTTGAATAGTTGAATGCTTTTTTCAGTAGCGACTTTTCATAGGGAATTCATACATAAGCAATGAGCTACAATTTAATAGCTCGAATCACTCCTAGTAAATATCGAGCGATGATGATCTCTGACTTATAATTAAATTTTTTGTTTGTCAATTTTTGATTGTTGACATATAGAAAAGGCCCACGATTTCTGATTAGTAGACAAATAAATGTTGAATTATATGAGACTGCCAAGAAATATGTATGTATCCTGGCACTTTAGTTTACTTAGAAAGGAGTTTCATCTGGTGCAGGTCACCTCACAAATTTAAGACGTAATCGGCTTTTATGAATTTGTTTTGTGAACTTCGGAAAAAGTTCTTTATTTTATTTTTATTAGAATAGTCAATTTCTTCTTTTTGTTTAAATTAGTCTTCTTAAATATATATAGGATTTTTTACAGCTGACGCTGTCTTCCTTCTCTCAGCCTTTGATTCCATCCGTTTCTATCTTCCCAGTCTCCATCTGTTAGACCCCTGTCCTCCATAGTCTCGTCCACATCGTCTCTCCACGATCGTCTGGGTCTTCCTCTTTTCCTTCTCCCTATAGGGCTCCACTCCGTTATTTTCTTTATTCACCTCTTATCTTCGCTCCGTCTTATATGTCCAGACCATTTTAATCGTTTTTCTTCAATGGTGTTTATTGCGTTCTCCTTGATGTTCATTCTGCTTCTTATTTCTTCATTTGTTATTCTCTCCATACGTGTCACTCTACAACATCTTCTCCAATACTCCATCTCTACCGCGTTAATTTTAGATTTATTTCTTTTGTTGATCGTCCATGTTTCTGACCCGTATGTCATTATGTTTCGTATTATTGATTTGTATATGCGTGTTTTGTTTCTCTTTGTAATGTGCTTGTCCCGAATTTAATTGTCTTATGCATGTCCGCGTTTGTGCTAATCTAGCTTTAATCTCTTCTTCTGACGTTGCGTTTTTTGAAATGATGATTCCTAAATATTTAAATCTAACGGTTCCTTTGATTGTTGTTTCGTTATCGACTTCTAGATTCTCCACGTTTCCCTCCTTTGTTGTTAGATATTTCGTTTTATCAAAGTTTATTGCTAATCCTGCTTTAGTGTATTCTTCTTTCAGTTTTCTTACCATATAACTGAGGTCTTCCTCATCTTGCGCTATGATTACTTGGTCGTCTGCGAAACTTAGAGTATATAAGTAATCTTCTCGTATTGGGACCCCCATTCCACTACATTTTTGCTTCCATTTTTTTAATGTTTGTGCGAGGTATATTTTGAATAGTGTGGGGTATGTAGAACATCCTTGTAATAGGCCTTTTGATGTTTGGAGTCTCTTCCCTATTTTATGTCCTATTTTTATGTTCACTGTGTTGTTTTCGTAGAGCTTTTACTGCGTATATTAGTTCTTTGTCAATGCCTATTTCTTTCATTGCGTTCCATAATCTTTGTCTTGGTACTGAGTCATAGGCCTTTTTTTTTCATTGTTTGTTTTATAGTGTATATGTGGTCTATACATGATTTTCCGGCCGTAAAGCCTGCTTGGTCTTCTCCAATTTTTCCTTTTATATTTTCCTCTATGATATTTTTAATAATTTTTCCATACAAACGTCCCATACTCGATATTATGCTTAGGCCTCTATAGTTTGTGCATTTTCTGCGGTCTCCTTTTTAAATATATCTTAATATCTAAATTAGTCTTCTTGCATTATTTAAAAAACAACTACTCGATTCTACGATGTCAGGAGAATAAGTACAGGAATAGCCTGTTCGAACTACGATTTTTCACTTGAATTAATATCTTAAATATTTGATGCAATAACCGTGGAAAAACGGTTATTTTAAAGTATAAAGAGTAGAGTAATTTTTTACTTGGAAGAACGCAACACTAGTCTCTGTACCGACCCAGGTCTGTTAAATCGGATCTCCAAAAAGATTCAAATTTTCTATTGTAACATTCATTTTTTCCTAGATTTTAGGATCATGTTCTGTTTTCACATTATAATTTACATTTTTTTTCATTTTTATATCGAGCAGTGTTCACTAACTTTTAAGCAGTGTAGTTCACTCGGATTTCTAAGCCTTTTATAATACAGGGTGCATTGCAATTCGTTTTTAACGCATCGATTGGCTGGACATTTGTTTCCGGGAAGTAGCCATCTTGAAGACGTAATTTTTTCGGAATATTTAAGCGTCCGAATAACACGGATCGAGACTTCTTCCAACATGTAGCGGCAGAAGGCTTTTTCCAACCAGTAGCCGCAGATGGCTTTTTCCATCTAGTAGCCAGAGAGGCTTTTTTCCATCGTAGAGCCAAGTCGAGTACTAGGCTTTTTCCAACGTGAAGCCGTAGTGGACTTTTTTTAGTATGAAGCCGTAGTAGGCTTTCTTTCCAACTAGCCGTCGTAGGCTCTTCTCATCATGTAGCCGTACTGATAGATTAGTGATGGAGTAGTGTGAAAACGGTTTTAGTGCTCAATTCAAGGCCTAGAAGCCCGTAGGAAAACCGTAAGTCACCAGATTATACATCCGTAGACCTATTTTCCCGCAGATAAGTGTATTTAACATCGTATAGAACTGATAACTCGTGAAGTGAACCTCACGAATCTTCAATATCGGGTGTAGCAAAGTTTTAATCCTGATTTAGGGACTTTAGTTAGCAATACCACCTATTAGGCTAAGGTTTTTTGTAATAACAGAACTGCAAAAGTTAGAACTTTTAAGTTAATCATAAATAAACCTTTTTTTTCTTGTTTCCGGCTAGTGTTTCACTGTACACCTATCTTACTTTTCAGGACAAAGGGGTTGTACCATATCAAAATTTTCCTTAACAACTACATAACCCTTCAGTGTTTTTTTTAATTTTTTTAGCTGAAGTTAGATCCTTTCTATTTTAAAATGAATGGTGCCCAAAAATTTGTACAACCAAAAATTTTAGCCAACAATAGAGACTATTTCCAAAAAGACGTACCAAAATTATCTCTTAGCCATATTACTCTACCAAGAAAAACTGAGCTAGAGTATGTTTAATTTCTTTAGTTCTTTTAATATTAGTATTTACTCAATCCATTCTCAGAAATTAAAAGGGGCTGCAAAAGTGCGCCTCAATTTGCGGGCAAGGGACAAGCCACAAGATGACGCAGTCAACGTGAGGCAATTCCCTTTTGCACACATTACACTATCTCTACTTAAACTATTTTTTTACCGCTTGAATAAACAAACTGCTTCAAATTGCTGCACTTGTCAAAGTTTACTTTTTGAGAGTGAAACATTTAAACTAACTGCCTGATAATTTAACATTACCTAAACTTATTTGGACTTGCGACAAACTGTGAAACAATTATGGTAAAGTGGTGTTTTAGCACATTCATATTTCAAACACAGCTGTCATAGAAAATTTATTCCATTATAAATCTTAGTTAGTAATAGTTTAATAACGCGTGTGTTAATTTATGCACCGAAATTATTACTACTCCAGATCAGCCACATGCAGCTTTATTATCTATGTGCTTTCTGTTACAAATAGTTCGCCTAATAAAATACTAACTGTCCTGAGTGGTGCAACTAAAATTGGAAAATCGATATTTTTGTTATCCACGAGATTTGTGTTTTGTGGGTAACACGTAAAAATATATATAGTGGCTATCGAAATTTTTCTCTCAAGAGCAAAAATCGCCTCCTATCGCCAAAGGCCTATTCTACAGAAAGGGACTATTTCCTTCCTGATGGTAATGCGCCACAGTTAAGCCGATACCCCAAAAAAGGTAAGAGGACCTTGCTAAACAACTACCGACCAGTCGCACGCACTGCTTTCAATAGTATCGAAAGTCATGGAAAAGGCTATCAATCAGCATCTTTTAAAATATCTTGAAGGATTCAACATTATTAAAGACCATCAATATTGATTCCGTAAACATAGATCAACAGGACATCTTCTGACTTATGTAACACATGTTTGGAACAACGCAATTGAACCCTGTGGAGAATCTCGAGCGGTTGCTTTCGATTGTTGGCTAAGCTACACTCTTCTGGTATGTCGGAAAAGTTCTGTTTATGGCTCTCAACGTTCCTCAAAGAGCGTTCTTTACCAGTGGCAATCGACGAGTTTCCTTCTAACACCTTCACTATCAACGATGGTGTGCCACAGGGTACCATACTTTATAATTTACATTAACGATCTGCTGGAAAAGACCAGGAATCCAATCTACAGCTTTGCCGATTATATTACGCTGATCTCATAATTCACTCTGAATGCTCGAACATCGGCTATTCATGCAAATATCTGCAGGCAGCAGGAGGTCGTTTAACTTAACAAAGACCTGGAAGAAATTCTATCATGGGGTGACAGTAACCAAGTAGAATTTAACGCTACAAAAACCTAGGCAGCAGTTTTTTCTAAAAAAGTTAACGTTGCTGCATCCGACATAGTTATGTCGGGGCAGTCCATTCTTCTAGCAATGTCACTCAATTTGCTGGGCGTTAATTTGGGAGCAAATATATCTTGGCATGAACATGTTGCAAGCATAGCAAAGAGAGCTTCTCAAAAGCGGGGAATATTATTTCGAACTAGAAAGCTTTACATTCAACAACAACTGTTAATTCTGTACAAAGCTCAAATTCGGCCAACGCACAGTGTCTCAACTAGTACAAGTTAGCGGGACAATATTATTTCTTCACTTATTTCAATTGTTTATGTATATTCCAGGTATCTTAAGCTATTTTAAGAAAAAAAAGTTGAAAAATGTGTACTGTATGTGTATTAATCGAAATATGTAGCTGCAAGACGGAAGTGGTTTACTAATGTGTCTCATTTGTTCACTATTGTCGCTAATTAGCTACAAACGTCTACCTACTCATTATGTGTGAAAAGCACAATCATGTTTGTTTACAAAGAAATTTCTAGGAAAAAAATAAAAATCATAATGATAGTACCCACATTTATTAATTTACAAAATATTATTTCTTTTAAAATAAATTAGTACAATAACAGTATTTATATATCAATTATTTACAGTAACAAGGTGTATAAGTAAAAGAAATATAATATTAAATAACTTATATACTAAGGCATGAATTATAAGCAACTACAACACACAATAAAATAAGAATAATAATTACAATAAAAAAATACTTAAACCTTCTAATCACCATCAGATGAGTCGTCATCACCGCTCTCCCATTCAGTAGAATATTCAGAGAGTAAATAATCCTCCTCATTTAATTCGTGATGATGACTTACTGATGGTGTTTCGGATGGCAATGAAGGTGGGATAATCAACTGCAGAACCTCCGATGGCAAAGAAGTAAATTTTCTTCGCGGTAATTCTCTATACGAGTTGATAACAGGATCAGACGTAATTAAAAGCATTCTCAAAAGATCTGTATTTGTGGCAATACGTGACCGCTTCCTGGTGTGCCGTTCACGGAATCTACAACAGTCTTTATTTCTTGCCTCCTGGGCTTCTTCGGAGAGTTGTCCAATGGGAAGAAGAAAAGACTTTATAACTTCCGCGCTGTGTACAAGAATTTTATGCACAGTAACGGGCATGGAATACCACGAATACAGATCAAGGTATAATTTTCTAGTATCAACACAAAACTTTTCGAATTCTATATAATTTATGTCATATCCCGATGACAAAGTTCTTAAAATTACATGAAATCTACGAATAAGGTTTACGTCTAATCCTGTAATTTCGCTGCTCAATTCAGCTTTGGAAAAAAAATCTACGTGCTGTGTTTCCATCGTTTGTGTTACCATACCCAGGTTTTGGTTTATCTACAATGAGACCCATACGATCTCTAAACACTTTTTGTATCTCTTGTGAGCGTTGCTTCACAATAGCTTTGTCGTTATCTCCCCTGACTTGCCACTTTTTTATTTCTAAACGGTAGCTGATGTGAAGCAAACGTTCAAACGTGCGGATCCATGCATGTAAAGTAGATAAACCAAATGCAAGGCGTTCTTCGTTGCTGGGATATTTCTTTGACTCCTCGTTCATAGTAGACGTGTGTTGAACTTGTGTCTGTTAAGGCATTGCACACTTTGCCATCAGTCATTGTCAACAACAAATCGTGTTTAACAGAGATTTGAGATCCAGCAACGTTACATAATGTTGGAAGAAGCTGACTTACTTCATCTAAAATTTTAGAAGTTTCTTCTTTCGTAAACTCTTTTGTCTCCTTGGCAAAAATAAACTTAATAGGACGGCAATATAAAGTAGAGGAAGGTCTTGGATTTTGCCAGATCACAGTTTCGCCATCAAGCAGTCTCAAAGGGACAAATGAGTATACGAACAAAAATTCGTCTGTAGCGATAGTGTTCTCAAATTTCTGCTTATACGTGCTATGCCCCGAACTCCCATCACAGCCCCATTTGCTTACCAACGTATAATATGAACGAGGTAACACACTTCTAATGACTTCCGTCTGAGCTTTAACTAATCGTTCAGCCGTTTTATCCAAAATCGCGTGAAGTTTAATTTCAGCTCGAGATTCAGTCACAGAAATATATTCGTCAGAAGGACAACAAGAAGCTTTGGACTTACCTAAACTATAAAACGATGGATACACTTGATGTCCCGCTTTCATTGATCATTTTCTTGTTTGTTTATATGAGTGAGAAATCGATTTCGAGTCCACATAATAAGCTAAAACTTCGTCTGGTGTTAACTGCCGACTTTGTTCAGAACACTTATTCTTTTCTCTAGTTTCACTGACCGCGACGTTATGGATTTGTTTAGCAACACTTCGATGCCCTTCTTTTCGAGTAGCTAACTCAGCTGCTGTAATAAGCTCACTTGCACTTCGCGATTCCAAAAGACCTTCTACTCTCCGTCTCTTCGTTTTCGTTGATGAGTCTTCAAATGATTTTCTGGGTCGCCCTACGGAAAGAGCCGCTGATGATGTTGAAGTGCACGGCTGGTTAACACACATCTTTATTTCGATTCCGGATCCCTCTAACCAATCTTTATGTTTGATTAGAAACATTTCTTTGTTACACTTTAAAGAAGTCCACTTTTGATTGAATTTTGCTGAAAGGCTTGATATTTTCATTTTGAGTCGTTTTAGAGAATCGTCAGAAACATCAGACATATTGAATTTTTCACTTATAATAAAAAAATGCCACTGTTTCGTTCAGTTTTGTGATGTTTTAGCCATTCTTCAAAAAACTCCATTTTCGTCATAGTCACGACTCGTTCTGAAAAAAATAAAAAAATAATTTTACTTTCGGGCCTTTTCGGGGTCTATAATATATATGAATCTGTGCCTGAATGTTGTAGGTATTACATATAGAAAAATCTAGGTGGATATATGTGGATAAAAAAAGTTGCTACTTTTAAAGTTTACAATTAATGTAAAATTTGCTGGATTTATCTATACATTTACAAATTGATATTACACCAAAAGTATACATATTTTTTATAAAAAATATAAGTCATAATAGAGTACATACCTTCAACAGAATATTCCATGACAAAAAACTCGTTTCACTTTGCTACCAATTTTAAAATATGTTATCACAAGTGTGCATAAAATGCAACTGATTTGCAAATGAAAATGACCTCTCTTATAAGGGTTACTTTGACCCCCTGATAAGATACCTTTATGAGGTTATAAACAAATTAATTCTTGGAATTCGTTAAATGGGGGGGGGGGTTGTTTACAAGTCGTTATCAGTGGTTCCTGGAAATTACGTCATGAATATTGTCCCGCTAGCATGTTCTTGCCGAATCACTGTGCAACGATGGAATAGTGCTCCCATGTTTGTGGCTCTGCTCCCAAACATACACTGCATTTGTTGGACTCTATTCAGGCGATCGTCCGATTGCAGACCCGGAAATGGCCAGCAATCTTGATGTGTTGGAACATCGAGAAACGGTTGGTAACTTGAGTCTATCTTACAAGTATTCGATGGATGTAGCCCGCTTAATTCCTCCTAGAGCGGTGCATGCTAGAAATACACGTCGCTCTAATACTTCACATCCGTATAAGGTTCAGCTTATTGCTCCTCGTACAACCCTTTTCATGCAGTCGTTTATATGGAGAACCTCGTTCCTTTGCAATTATTTGCCCAGGACGGTGTTTCCGACCGAGTACAATTTACAGCGATTCAACACCAAAGTGAATCACTTTTTCCGTCAACATGTCGCTCCTGCAGCACTTTAGGGATTTCCTTGCAGCATATGGCTCATCAAAAAAAAGGTAAACAGGGTAGTAATACCAAATACATACTTATAATATATCCTATATTTAAAGTAAAGAAATGCTGATATATTGACACGTTTGACGAACAATATAGATCTGTCGGACAGGTATCTGACTTTCACTAATCAATTCGTACTGATGCTATTCTGCGGATTCCGGAGAGTGGAATTCTTCAAAGTAATCCCTATTTGACTGCACAACAGGCCACCATCGGTGTGTCCAAGTATCGAAACATGTCTGGAAATCTTTCGCTTGAATGGCCTTGAGTGTACTCTTCGGATTTTTTGAATCTTCCCAACATCGTCGAATCGTTTCCTATTAAGTGGTAATTTTAATTTTGGGAAGAGCCTATAGTCACTGAGGTGTTGTGCTTTGTTTTACCAAAAAATTTTGTACAATATGCGATGAGTGTGCTGGCTCATTTTCGTGACAAGCAGCTAGTCACCGCTCGTCCAAAGACCCCACCCTTTCTGTCTGACTGCGTCACGCAATCCTCTTAACACTGGAAGGTAGAATGTATACTTCGGTAATCGAAAAACAAATAACATTGACTTAACGTTGCTCCGTGACGTTCTTTTTTTAGCCGTTGCTCGGATGGAAGCTCTTGCTGAAAATACTGATATTTTGTTTCTGGATCATATCCATAAATCGATGATTTGTTACCTGTTATGATCTTTTTCAACACACTTGTATCTTTTTTAACTAACTCCAAATTATCCTGAGCGATTTTCAGGCGGCGATGCTTCTGTTCTGCAGTAAGCAAGTTCGAAATGAATTTAGCAGCAACGTCAACCATTCTCAAAACATTGGTTAAAATTTCCGCAAATTGGGATACCAAAGGAGGCGATTGGACAACTTACTAAGGTAATTGCGCCGTTGTTAGCATACCAAAGACTACATTGATGCGGAGAATGTTCTCGAAACACATTTTTTTTTCAAAAATACCAGCAGTTAAGTTCTTACTTGACAAACTGTAATACTCTTGACGCTCTGTTTTTACACATGATAAAGGTTTATAAGAAGCTATTTATGTCTTATTAATTTTCGCCTTATTTCATTTCTCATATATTTATATTTTTATACATTCAGTTGACATAGAATAAAAGCTCAGCATTATCTTATTGCATAAATATATCTTACTATATCATTTTCTGTAGCATTACAAAGTGTAAACTTTTCCGGTAAAAGGAATGGAAATTACTTTAAAATCCAATAAAAGTTTATAATGAGTTAAAGCCCTCGTATCTATAAAATTAAACCATATAGGAAGATTGGGTTTAGGTAAGTGCATCACTTTATAAAGAAACTTTGTGAAAAATATAGGATATTACCGATTTCCTTTTTACGAGATTGAATTTCGAGAAAATAAAAAGGTTAAAAGTCGATATTTTTAAGGTAATTTTCCGAACTTAGGCGTATTTTTTATTTTATAACCGTTTCTTTAAGTATGAACGATTCTATATAGTATAAGGATGGTTATACAATTAAACACAGCAGCCTTTTTGTGTGTAATTGTTCGATTTTTTTAAAGAAATATTCATTCCTACGAACCACGGTTCCATTTACTGTGTATCAATTTAAATGGTGGTTTACCGTCCTCAGTAGTAGATTGCGCCGTTCTCGTACTTGCAGCTAAAGATGTCAATATTTTAATACCGGATACAAAGTACCCGTTACTCGTCCGGATCCGACGTACCGGGTAGTCGACACTAAATATACCCGGTATCAGGTATCTACACATTGATGGGGTCTGCGTTCTGCGGCGAAACAAAAAAAAACTAACAATAGCATACTGGTAGCGGTAGATACCTACTCGTATCCACGTAATATATCTCGTCTTTATCGGTTGCGTTCGGTTTGGGTACAATCGGTATCAATAGTAATGATTGACAAAAATGGGTGCGCGTATATAATTATAAATTATACATACGTATATATACCCGAAATTAAACTGGATGATAAGTACAAACGGAGCGCGCACAATTAGGAAGGCAAGCAAAATTTGCATGTCTGCATGCATTATTTATTAAACAGATATATGAAATGTAAGTATACATTTTATCGTTTATGAATATTGAATTGAATATGAATATTTTTTTAATTAACGAATTAATTGGACACAATAATAAATACATAAAGAGTAAATCAGGAATTTTGAAAATATTTATTATCTGGCTTTAGGAACGGTTTTAAATTAAAATAAGAAGATATTTTATTAATATAATACAGAAATATAATACAGAAAATTATGAAAGTACCTATATACTCTCAATTTTTTAAAACAATGAAAATAAGTAAACGAATATTACAACAAAAATAACTTTATAGCAGCGAGACCATTTACGCTATTTTTCATTTCTTAACACTCAACAAAAATCAGTTGATGATGATTTGATTTTAGTCTGTTACGCCGTTCAGTAATAATCTGGCCAGCCACCGATTAGTGTAGGTAGGTATATTGGCAACTACGTGACAAAATCGGTACTTCATACCAGGTATATTTTTAAGAAATATCGGGTACCCTAAATACTCAAAAATACCGATACCTGACATCACTACTTGCAGCGTACCTGGAATGGATGTACCCTGCTGTTGGAAAAATAATTCCTTGCGCTGCTGAGTGGAAGCTCATGAAAACAATTAAATACTTCTATGTTTAAGAATTGCTGGTAGCTTTCCGAAGTTAAACTTTGTTGGAAAAACAAAGGGCCAAGAATTTAGGTGTTCAATTACCTACACTACACGTTCACTTTAAAGTAGTACTGATTTTTAGTTCCTAATGCAAAATTTGGAATTTCGTTTGCCCACCACCTGTAATTACGTGGGCTAACCATTTCGTCAGAAAAAAAACGTAGCCTCCTCAGTAAAAAGTATGTTTCTGTAAAAATGTATGTCTTGTTCGTTAATTCGTTGGAGCCACGAAAAAAACTCTAGTTGAGCATCATAATCTCTTCCTTGAAAAACGTGAATCAATTTTGGTTTGTAAGCACGAACTTTATTTTGTACTAAAACTCACCTATCTGATATTCTAACATGTCTTTCAGATAGCGCTATTTGAGGATTTTCGACCGTTGATAACACAGGGCAACAAAAAAATATTTTTGTTTTGGTGCCTGGGATTTTAGAGCTGATTTTAACTATATTTGGGACGCTAAATCTATACATGCAATCCGTTTTTCTCTATCAGCTCTACTTTTTTAGATACATCAACTTATCTAGCAATGTAGTTTTTATTCAGCATATTCATTTATGAGAGTTCTAAAATTATTATATATTCATTAATGTAGGTACAATGGTTTTATTGTCAGTTTGTAATTGAGTAAATTCCAGGTAAATCTATAAATAGTGGAACCATTGCCTATCAGGTACCTGAACTGACCCTTTTAATCACCTAACTCGGGTAAGTCTCGTCAGTTTGTGCGTCCTTACTAATGAGAGTAGATCGAATTCGTCGTGTTATTTTATGTTAAGAAAAGAGTGTTTTTGTGTTTATTGAACGGAATTAAAATGAGTTCAGGTTCCAGTTCAAGAAGAAGTTGTGTAAATCAACCTGATGTGTTTTGCTATATATGCGGAGAATACATGTTTCAACAAAACAGACAAACTATTACTGACTTTGTAAAGCGAGCGTATCTTGGATACTTTGGAGTTAAGCTTGGTGATCAGGACAAAACGTGGGCCCCGCATCTCGTATGTAAAACTTGTACAGAGCATTTATGGCAGTGGACTACCGGGAAAAGAAAATGTCTAAAATTCGGCGTACCAATGGTTTGGAGAGAACCAAAAAACCACTTCAATGATTGTTATTTCTGTTTAGCAAATACTAATGGAATCAATCGAAATAACCGCAGTAAGTGGACTTATCCCAAGTTAGACTCGGCAATACGCCCTATCCCGCACTCAGATGAAATACCGATTCCAACATTTTATCAGCTACCACATATCTCTGATGACGAATATTTTCCCTCTGATCGCTCTTCTGATGCTAATAAAAGTTCTGATGCTAATGAAACTAACAGTGACTATGAGGGGACGTCATCAGTTCCTCAACGCTTCAATCAAAATGAATTAAATGATCTCACCAAGGATCTCAATTTATCGAAAAAAGCTTCTGAAGTACTGGCTTCTAGGTTGAACGACAAAAATTTACTGGAACAAGGAACCAAAATTACCTTTTACCGTACAAGAGAAAAAGATCTGCTACCATTCTTTTCTCAAGAAGACAATCTTGTATTTTGTCACGAAATTAGGGGACTCATGAAAGAAATAGGACTTTCTGAATATATTTCAGATGATTGGCGCCTATTTATTGACAGTTCAAAGCGAAGTTTAAAATGTGTCCTTCTACATAATGGGAATAAATATGGTTCAATACCACTAGCTCACTCAACGAAACTGAAAGAAGAATATAATACCATAGCTTTGGTCTTGCAGAAGATAAAGTATTACGAACATCAATGGATGATTTGTGTAGACTTAAAAATGGTAAACTTTCTTCTTGGGCAGCAAAGTGGTTACACGAAATATCCGTGTTTCTTGTGCCTCTGGGATAGTAGGGACAAAACACACCACTGGGTTAGAAAAGATTGGCCTCAGAGAGAAAACATGGACGTTGGGGAAAAGAATGTCATTAACGACGCTTTGGTTGAAAGAGAAAAAATCATACTTCCTCCGTTACATATAAAGTTCGGCTTAATGAAGCAATTTGTAAAGGCTCTTGATAAGAATGGGTCTTGTTTTGCATATGTAGGGGTAAAAATGCATCAGTTGAGCACAGAAAAACTCAAAGCAGGGATATTTGACGGCCCACAAATAAGACAATTAATTAAGGATCCTGCCTTCATAAATTCAATGAATCAAGTTGAACGAGAAGCTTGGACATCATTTGTTGCAGTTGTAGAAAATTTTCTAGGCAAACATAAAGCTCAAAACTATGTTGAAATGGTTAACAAGATGCTTAATAGTTTCAAATCCTTAGGGTGCAATATGAGTATTAAAATACACTATTTACACAGCCACTTAGACCGTTTTCCAGAAAATTTAGGAGACATGAGTGAGGAACAAGGTGAAAGATTTCACCAAGATATTAAAGTTATGGAGGACCGCTACCAAGGAAGATGGGACATGCACATGATGGCAGATTACTGCTGGAGTTTAAAAAGGGACTGTTTAAAAAAACATTCAAGAATGTCGCGGAAAAGAAGCTTTCCAAGTGTTGAGTGACTATTTCATTTCTTCAATGTTTTTTTTTGTTTGTAAGTACGACATAATATTGTATTTTGTATAACTAAAATAAAAATTTCGTATCTACTTTTGTTTACTACACTTACGGATTTGAGTTACAATAATGTAACTTATATTTCTCTAAAATTGTATATCTTGAAAATTTGAGCTCCTAGGTACAAATGAATACGTTATTTGAATTCAGGACATCAAATTGATATAGAATCAGCTCAAAAAACCTCGACACCAAAACAGCTGTTCCCCTGTGTAATATTTGCTTCTTCTTTAGTAACAGGCCTGTGATGACGGACTTTGTATTGGGTATAAACAGAACCATCTTCGTTAGAGATATTTAAAAGCCTTGTCACCGTCGAATCATGAACATTTTTACCGGAGGCCTTCGTTGTATATTCTAGAAGTATTTAGCGAAATTTTAATAATTATCGCCACATATTAAAATGATTTCAATTCTTTCTTGCAAAGATAAATTTTCAGCAGTCATTGTACATAGATACAATTTGACAGATACTAAAATTAAATGACATCCCTACTGAAGAGATAACAAACATATTTCTTCTGTTTCATCCATAGCCAAATTTATGAAAACCTAAAAAAAATTGCATTATACGACAAGTATGTAATAAGTTACTAAAAAACAAAAACCGTAAGTGCAAGTCGGATTTGCGCAATTAGTGTTCCGTAAGATGATTGCTTTTAAATTTTGTTACCCTTTGTTGAAAACTTATAACCTTAACACTTTTGTTTTTTTTTATATACCAGATAAATCGTGATAATTTTCGTTCAATCTACATCTTGTGGAGAAATATTCCAGAGTTTTTTTCAAAAATTTTTGATCAGTACTTTTCGAGATTAGGGGGAAAACAGCGATTTTTGGCAATTTTTTTAAAACTAATACAAAGAAAAGTGTGCACAAGTATTACGTAATATACATTTTTAAGCTCGTGTTTTTATAAACTTTCATTTGACACCCCACTTTATGACCTGGTGAAAACACTTTTTTCACTTCCGATTTCTCCCCCAAAACTAACCCTAAAAGTCAAAATTTATCTTTCAAAACTACACGGCTCTGATGCGGCCATCCATTCCTATATTTGTGCCAAATTTCAACTTTCTATGTCAAATAGTTTTGAAGAAAATCGGGTTTGACATACGGACGGAGAGACGGACAGACACCGAAGTGATCTTATAAGTGCTCCGTACGGACTATGCACTTTTTACGTTCATTTAGTTCTTTAGTTTTTGAGACCCAAAAAGATTTTTAATTGTTGAGGAAAAATTCTTAGTTAAATGTTGTGAATAGGTAGTATGTTTTGTGAAATTATATGTAAATACAAATTTGTCCCGTAAGGAAAATCTAGAAAATGTTTAAAATATTCAAATAAATTAATCGTTCGTTAAAAAATATTACTGTACTTGTCTACTTTTATATTTTACAATAAATTATAATGCTTGAGTGCTCTTTAAAGAACAAAAAGGTCAAATTGCAGTTAATAGGTTAAAATTCCGTGTGACAGTTGCGGTTTGACGAAAATAAGAATTTTTTAATTATTAATCGTAAAACAAGTAAAACCCAACTTGAAATCAAAACATATGTGTTTAAATTCTTGTATCAATTTAACAAATATGTTTCAAATTTAAGAAATAAAAATCTCTTTTTTGCGATTCGCCCACCTCCCATGTGTTTCGATGTTTTTGTGCTCGACGATCGGCCGAATGACGATCAGTATCGATAGACATGCGGCCATCTCCGAATCGCCTATACTACTTTTTTATTTGCGTATTGTTCATGCATTCATCTCTGAAGGATTTGTACATCATTTCAATCGTTTCCGCTCATGATTTTCCAAGTTTTCAAATAAAACTTGATGCAACTTCTTTGTCCGATCCGCTCCGACATTGATAAAAAATGCAACGAAAGCGAAAAAAACACTTAAACAGATCTCTTTGCGTTCATATTTTTATTGGCCAAAAACTGACAAAATAGGATTTTTGAGCAATCAATCTAAAATTATGCACACTACCATAAAATATTTAGATTTATATTGTTTCCTTATGAACGTTTTCGATATTTTAACAGTGACTTTAAACTTAAAATTTTTCGCAAAACGACAATCTACAACAGCAAAATTAATTTTTGGGTTTCAAGTGATGTATATGTATACATATATATATATATATATATATATATATATATATATATATATATATATATATATAATTATATATGTATAAATATATATATATATATATATATATATATATATATATATATATATATATATATATATATGTATGTATAAATATATATATATATATATATATATATATATATATATATATATATATATATATATATATATTGTACCGTTTGAAATTTTGTTGTTGCCCCAAGCTTGGGCGTAATTTTGTAGCTTATTAAAATTGTCCTCTGTTTGAGGCATCTTTTTTTGTACCCTGTGAGAAGTTGTTTGTCCCACGCTTGAGCGCAATTTTGTACCCTATGAAAAGGTGTTTAATTGCGCCCCACGTAGGCTGCGTCCTTTTTGTAACATTGGAACTTACCCGCTTTAATTTCTGATACTGAATTGAGTGAACCCTGATTTTAAAAGAACTAAAGAAATTAAACACACACTAGCTCAGTTTTCCTTGGTAGAGAGATATGGGTAAGAGATAATTTTCTTACGTCTTTTTGGAATTAATTTCTATTTTTTTTTTTAAAGGCTTTAGCTGTACCAAATTTTTGGGCACCATCCATTTTAAAATAGAAAGGATCTAACTTCAGCTAAAAAAATGGAAAAATGCTGAAGGAAAGTATTGTTGGTAAACAAAAAAAATCAGTTTGGTACAGCCGTTCTTGCCCTGAAAAGTAGGATAGGTATTCAGTGAGACACTAGCTTTAATCAACAAAGAAGAGAATTTATTCATATATTTTTTTTAAAATTAAAAAGTTCTAACGTTTGCCGTTTTACCAAAAAAAATTCCAGCCTATCTAGTAGTTGTTACATTTAAATTTTAAACTATTATAACCCCCGAAGACGAAAAGTCGTGCTTTACACTTCACTTTTTAGTCTGTTTTAAATTGTAGTTACGGCACTACTCCGGGATAAGTCTATTGAAGGAAGTTTTGTTGACTTACTGTTCTTATTCCTGTTTTGATGGACTACGCCCGATTTCACACTTTTTCTTAGCAACCACTTAGAAAGCCCACTACGGCTTTTATTTAAGAAACTGGTACTTAGCTCGCATGATGGTTGTTCTGAGCTTTAATTTTTTTTAGCTCAGTCGAAGTGAGCCTACTTGGCGACTCTCATGAAAATTTAGCCTGTCGGCTAGATGGTAAATAGCCTGGCTGCGGCTAGATGGAAAACAGCCTGGTTGCGGCTCGATGGAAAACCACCTCGATTCAAGCTCTGCGGAGCCTTAAATAATCGTGCGACTTTTGCCTGTAATATCACGACGCTCCAATCAAAACTGCGGATCAAACATTTCACCAATCGCGGCGTAGCGAGAGGTTCGGTCAGGAACCCGCACAACACAGTATATACCGAACGTCTTGGAACTGTTTAATATACCGTTCGATACAAAAATGAAAATAAGTACAATTTGAAATGGAAAAATCAGTAACATTACATGGTCTTAAAATCTAGGAAAAAATGAATGTTACATTTACCCCCTTCCAAAAAGAAATAGACTACACTAGTCTATTAAACTAAGGCTATTTATGAAAAGGTACAAAGTGGTACACTATCACTTAATACTAAGGTCAGAACTTAAAACAAAATTACAAACTCGGACCTTACTACTAGACTTAATTTAATTAAACACTAAGGTTAAGTACATCAAAAAGTAAATAAAAATCCTTGCCTGAACATAAGAAATACCTGTTCAAAGTAACAATCGCGGTCTTCTTATATAAAAGAATCAGCTCTGTTATTGTTACCAAAACAAAAAAATATAACTTTGTCTAGACTCTTGTCTAAATCAAAAAAAGTGAACTGAAATAAAATATGAACACCCCCCTTAAAATATTTTAAGGATTGTCTGAAAATTTTTTTATTTCAGCAAAAGAAATTTATAAAAATTCTTAAATAAAGAAAAATAAAAAACTGATTCTAGTGCAAACACTTACACCAAAAAGAAAAAGTCTTGTCAGACCATTTAGCACTAGGCCAAAAAAAAATAAAAAATATCTGGATAAATATCCAGACAAACGCTCGGGAAAAATCGCCATCCATGCTCTAGCTCACCGCTAAGAGAACATTCTAAATCTAGTATCTCTACTAGTCGCACTCAGAAAATAATCGCACTCTATCGCGCAATGTCGACGTCCTAAGACATCTAGACATGCTAAAATCGCTAGGGAAAACGCTCTGGTTGATCGCCAGAAAACACGTCAGCTTATCGCCAACAAAACACTCTGGTATATCGCCAGAAAAAACTCGGCTCCTCGCCAAGAAAACACTCTGTAAGTAGTCCTCGACTACACAAAGTCTGCGTTCTAAAAGAACAATCCCGCCTTTAACATAGTGAGCAGCTATAAAAGCTAACAATATCACTATAGGCACAGTGAATAGCTATAAAAGCTAAAATTCACCCCAAACACAGTGAATAGCTATAAAAGCTAAAATTCACCAAACTGAATGATCCTGCTTCAAAAAGCAATGTTCACTAAGAACAGAATAATTAGTCCGCGCGCAACTAACATTCAAGGAAACATTCCTAACATAACTATATGAGACAGCAAGTCTCGAAATAGGACCTCCCTAAAGTCATAATCCTATATATGGGAGTCCATAAGCAAAACGACTCAGAATCACACATTTTGAGCACATGCCCTCAGGCAACCAACATATACCGAAATATATACAGAAATATGTACAGAAATATATACAGAAATACATACAGGAGTTCAAATCCCAAACTCTTGGTTATGATAACTCCATACTGAGCTTGGTGAAAGCTCTTAGCAAAAGCTAATCCAATCTTCGGCACATCGCACCAAAGTGACAAATCTGCCTAGAAACATGAGCCGGAAAAAAAACGCCCTCCGTCATTCTTCAGGGTGGCTACACAAAGATATAAAACTTAACCAGCATTGCGCTCCTCCAAGTTGCATGAAGAACCCTCGTGTACTGGTCTCGCCCTAGAACAACAACGAAAAACATTCAATCCATCCCACATAACAGGAGACAAACACCTCACCACGATATACTGAATGGTGGAGACAATAAAATACAGAATTGGTGACCCTGGTGTCCACCAACAAAAGGGAGTAGATTATAGCATCCACTAAACTGAAACGGTGTCTACCACACCACCATAAGTCAAAAAAATTTAATCAATAGGGTGTTCCGAAACACACTACTGCCAACAACCTGTCACCACTAATAGGCTAATTGGAGCTGAGGTCGACTACAGTAGCTAGGCTCTCCTTTGGTTCAAATAGAAATAACCATTGGGTAACAAAACCCCTAAAGGTCCCAAAGGTCAAACGTTCACCCCCCATAGACTACCCTTCCAATCAGTCTGTTCCTCAGGAAGACTAACTCCCTGCCAAACGTCGTAACGGCATCTGTTAGCACCCGGTGCATCACAGCCTGTAAAAACAAATAACTCATGGGATACAACCTAAAAGGTTTACAAGGTTGACTTAACCAAGCTTCTAACGAAATTTTTAAAAAAAAAAACGAAAATGAGCTTAAAAAGCTACATGAAGCAAAAATTTCTCAAATTTTTGGTGGCGACGCAACAAAACTTTTGAAGACGACAAGAGCTTTTCCAGCTTAATCAGAAACAAGAAGAAAACATCGTTGACAGCTAAAATATTCGATCATGGTGTTAATCGTCTCCCTAGACAATAGCCTCTAGAAGAAACTGCTACAGGTATCAGGCATAACCGTTTTCTGTCAGCCCAAACTTCTAGATTACCTCTTGGAAATCTAAAAATTCGGTTAGGAATCTTCCTTCACTGCGCTTAGCCTCTCTTGACAAGGTTCTCATCTCGGTATCAGATTTTGATCATTTCTTTGTGAAACGACTGTCTTACTCTGCTCTCATCTCCTGTAAATGATCAGCCTTTAGTTCTCCTGCAGAACTTCAATTCTCTATCAATCTGATAGTAAACCGAAAAAACTCAACATACGCCTATGAGTCCATGCAAAAAAAATTTTTAAAAAAATTTATTGACTCAAAGGTAACGTTTAAACGGCTCTGAAAAAAATAGAAAATACCCTCAGTTTGTCAATTCAGAAGAAGATCTAAACCAAAATAATCCAAGTCTTAGACTTACAGGATAAACCAAAATCAATTTACTCTTAATTGCACCCAACATATACCATTAAGGTAATAAAAATACACGCACTCGGGAAACAAACTTTGAAATTGCTCATAAAAAAAATTTTTGACTCAACATCATACTACACGAGCTACATCTTGCGCTTGTCCTAACTCAAGATCACCTTGGATTGCCTCTAATCAAAATTTCGCTTCCAAGTGTCAAGAACTGGATATTATTTGGGGTCATAAGCAAATCAAATCCCGCGACCACCGACATACCAGTCTTATGATATATCCTGAGTGTGACTCCTTCGCAAGCTCGCAAAACTGAGTCGATGCTAAACATCAACCACAATCAACCTAAGTTTGGGATATGGCCAATACCCAAAACCTTAGCATTAAACAATAAAAGTAAGCTATTCTCTGCTCAACTTTTATAACAGTCAAAAAAAACGAGGTCGTCACCTCTACAGAGCAACATCAAAAAAAAATTTAAGCAATTAAGATAATGTAAATATAAATTATTCTTCTTCTGACAAACTTTCACTAGGGTTAGGTCCGTTGAATGGTTTTAAGTCTTTAATATGCCATCGTCCTATTTTAGTCCCATCTAAATTAACCAAACCATAAACTAAATCTGAAATCTTTTCTCTAATCACGCAATGCACATACTTAGGTACCAACTTAGATGTGAATTTATCTGCTGCACTGGAAAGAATTTTATTTTTTCGCCAAACGTGATCACCTATATTAAAGGCAAAATCCCTTTTCCTAAGATTGTAAGACTTACTGTTCCGTTCATAAGCCTTATGTATCCTACTACGCACGTCGGTGAAAATATCTTTCGGCGTACGCACCCCTGTTACCCGGAATTATTTCGCTGTCAACATTGACATCCAAATCTAAATTTTTATAATACGATCCAGACAGAGGTATACGTCTGCCGTAAACTAAGAAAGACGGTGTAAACACGGTTACTTCGTGTCTTGCGGTGTACACGGGATTAAAACGGATGTTAAAACTATATGTCTCACTTAAGCTCTTAAGACACTCAGAAGTAAATTGAGTACCGTTATCGCATATCGAAAGCGATGAAACTCCGTGGATTAGAAAAATATCGTTTTCTAAAATTTTCAAAAAGCATTCGGCTTTAGAGCTTTTCAAAGGAAATAACACGGTATACTTTGTTAACCAGCAAGAAACTACGAGAAGCCATTTATTTCCCTTTTTTGAACGTGGGAATGGGCCTACTAGATCAGCTGCTATGACTTGAAAAGGGTAATTAACCGTTTTCTCTTTTCCCATCAGTCCCATAGGTAGTGCATTTGGGGATTTCTGCGCTCCACATACTTCACAAGTCCTCACAAACTTTACGATGTCAAAACGCATTTTTGGCCAATAATACTGTTCCTGAACCCTGTGAAGAGTTTTATAAAAGCCAAAATGACCAGAAGTAGGAGGAGTGTGACACGTGTCTATAACTTCCTCTCTCTGTGGTTTAGGAACTAGTATTTTCCACTCGGGTACATTAACTTTTAAAGGCAACTGGTTTGGGATAAATTTGTACACGAAATCATTTTCCACCTTCCACTGCGGAAAATTTTGAGGAAATTCTTTAATTTGCTGCCGTAAATTGTCGTACCATGGATCAATGCGATCTACATCAACTGTATCAATTCTTACGCCAAACTGTGCATTAAGACTGTTTTCGTCCGCTGTATGATCTGGGATTCTTGACAAAGCGTCAGGAATAACATTGTGGACTCCTTTTCTATGAATTAAAGTAAATGTGTGTTGTCTCAGCCTAATCGCCCAACGCGCTAGTTTGCCACTAGGGTTTTTAATAGAATTAAGCCACTATAAACTATAATGATCTGTTATGACCGTGAAAGGAACACCTTCTATGTAAGGTCGAAACTTTTCGATGTTCAAGAGTACTGCTAAACATTCTTTTTCAACAACCGAGTAGTTACGTTCAGCCTTTGACAAAGTTCTACTGGCATACGCTATCACTCTTTCCTCACCATTGATTTTCCGTGTTAGGACGCCCCCTAAACCGGTATTAGAAGCATCACTAGAAATATAAAACTGTTGGGAAAAATCTGGTTGGGATAAAATTGGAGCTGAAACCAATAGCTCTTTAATCTTTATAAAAGATCTTTCTGCTGCGTTTGTCCAATCTATCGATTGTCCTTTTTTTCGTCCTTTCAAAAGATCATTAATAGGTGACAACAAGGTAGAAAAATTCTCAATAAAACGTCTGTACCATGAACACATTCCTACGAAGCGCTTAACTTCCGTAGTATTAGTAGGTCTCGCATAATTAACCATGCTTGCTACTTTATCCGGATCGGTACGCAAAGAATTTGAGCCTACAATATAGCCTAAAAACTTTAGAGAAGTTTTGAAAAAATCACATTTGCTCAAATTTATTGTCAGTCCGGCCTCTTTCAATTTATTTTTTACTTCTTTAAGTAAGCGTATATGCGATTCGAAGTCTTCCGATGTTACTAAAATATCGTCGAGATAGGTAAAAATATGCGGCTCATATTTCGGACCAAATATCGCGTCCACTAAACGTTGCTGAGTTTGAGCAGCGTTCTTTAGACCAAACGGCATGGTGACGAACTGAAATAGACCTCGGCCTACTACTGCAAAAGCGGTCTTTTCCTTAGAGGATTTGTCTAAAGGAATTGCCAAAAAGCCTTTCTAAGGTCTATCGAGGATACATACTTAGCATTCCTGAGTGATGTCAAAATTCTGTCGATGTTCGGTAAGGGATAGTTATCAAATTTGCTGACCTCGTTGAGCTTTCTACCGTCAAAGCATAGACGATATCACTCCGAGTTTCAACATTTCGTCTAACTCCTTACAAAATTCTGTCGATGTTCGGTAATGGATAGTTATCAAATTTGCTGACCTCGTTGAGCTTTCTTCCGTCAAAGCATAGACGATGTCACTCCGAGTTTCAACATTTCGTCTAACTCCTTATTTAATACTTTTGACATATACGGAGACATGGCGAAGGGCCTTGTCTTTACAGGACTGACATCAGCCGTATCTATAGACATGGTGATTTTATTCGTTCGGCCTAACCTATCTTTACTACTTATTTCATTGAAAGAGCTTATTACTTTTTCTGCTTTTAAGCGTTCCGTCCGCGAGAGATCATCTAGGGTACATAGACGCGAGAAAAGGTTTTCTAAAGAACTTTCTGAATAACAATCTTTAAAACTTGTTTGAGAGTTGACTTCTAGGGACTGTGGATACCACGAATTATTTTTTAAATTTAGAAAAATTCCGAATTTTTGTGCAAAATCACATCCTAAAACCAAAGTATGTGATAGAGAAGGTACTACTAAAGCAGAAATTACTAAATAATGACCATTGCAGACTAGCGGCAACTCAACCGTACCTAAAACTTTTAGACGGCTGCCATCTGCAGTGGTAACACTTCTATTTTTGACATGGCATATTTTTATACTTAAACGACTTAAAATCTTAATACCATTCTGACCTACAACGGAGGCATTTGCACCAGAGTCAAATAAAGCCGAGAAATGGGCACCTAATAGATCTATCTTTATATGCGGTCTATTAGCTAAATATTTATGCACGAATAAAGGAGATATGTGACCATTTGGAGAAGCAGGAGTTTTAACTTGAGAAGGAGAATTTTTATTAGACTTTAAAAAAAATCAGAAACTTTTTGTAACTATTTAGTCCAATCTGATCTATTGGAATATCTCTTTACTTAAGATCCTCGTTAGAATCTTTCTTTTATCCGCGACCGGACGTTCTGAGAAAGTACGACGGATTTTCAGTTCATAGTCTAATTCATTTTCCAGTAGGTGATTGACTTTAAAATTGAAGGCTTCCATGATAAATGAATACAATTTAAAAGAATCGTTTAAAAAGTCGTGAAAATATTTCTCCTGTGCTCCCAATAGTCAAAATAAAAAATATGTAAAGGCACTTAAAATATTTAAACTTCTTTACCAAACATTAAAAAAAATCTTCAACAATTTCAAAAAAAATTTCTAAGTATTGCCTTTATTAAAATTCTTTTACCAAATATGTTAAGGATTTCCAACAAAAAAATCTCCAAATATCGTTTCGTATCAGCTAAGTATTTTTTAATATTCATGCAAAATATAGGTGAGAAAAAAGGAACAGTTTTTTTGTTCGGTTAACCGCAAAATCTAACACTGCAAAAAATTAAAGTAAACCAGCACATCTGCTAATCTGAACTATAAAGTTAGCTTTTAAGAAAAAAGTAGGGATCTCTTATCTTAGAGTCGAAACAAAAAATTCTAATATCTAAACCACCATCGGATAAATTGAAATAAATAATTCTACAAATTTCCTGCTTTTGTCTTATTGCTATAGTGTAATTTCGTTTAATAAATATTATGAAATAAAAATATCTGCAAAGTTAGAGCTTTTACTTTGTTCGAAAGCTAGTACACTGAGCCCTTTTTTTAAAAAAATAAAATTCCAAAAGCCCCGCGTTGACAGCGCTATTTTGTAACCTGTGAGAAACTTGCCCGCACGTTGTGGTGTCATTTTGTAACTTATGAAATTTTGTTGCCCCAAGCTTGGGCGTAATTTTGTAGCTTATTAAAATTGTCCTCTGTTTGAGGCATCTTTTTTTGTACTCTGTGAGAAGTTGTTTGTCCCACGCTTGAGCGCAATTTTGTACCCTATGAAAAGGTGTTTAATTGCGCCCCACGTAGGCTGCGTCCTTTTTGTAACATTGGAACTTACCCGCTTTAATTTCTGATACTGAATTGAGTGAACCCTGATTTTAAAAGAACTAAAGAAATTAAACACACACTAGCTCAGTTTTCCTTGGTAGAGAGATATGGGTAAGAGATAATTTTCTTACGTCTTTTTGGAATTAATTTCTATTTTTTTTTTAAAAGGCTTTAGCTGTACCAAATTTTTGGGCACCATCCATTTTAAAATAGAAAGGATCTAACTTCAGCTAAAAAAATGGAAAAATGCTGAAGGAAAGTATTGTTGGTAAACAAAAAAAATCAGTTTGGTACAGCCGTTCTTGCCCTGAAAAGTAGGATAGGTATTCAGTGAGACACTAGCTTTAATCAACAAAGAAGAGAATTTATTCATGTATTTTTTTTTAAATTAAAAAGTTCTAACGTTTGCCGTTTTACCAAAAAAAATTCCAGCCTATCTAGTAGTTGTTACATTTAAATTTTAAACTATTATAACCCCCGAAGACGAAAAGTCGTGCTTTACACTTCACTTTTTAGTCTGTTTTAAATTGTAGTTACGGCACTACTCCGGGATAAGTCTATTGAAGGAAGTTTTGTTGACTTACTGTTCTTATTCCTGTTTTGATGGACTACGCCCGATTTCACACTTTTTCTTAGCAACCACTTAGAAAGCCCACTACGGCTTTATTTAAGAAACTGGTACTTAGCTCGCATGATGGTTGTTCTGAGCTTTAATTTTTTTTAGCTCAGTCGAAGTGAGCCTACTTGGCGACTCTCATGAAAACTTAGCCTGTCGGCTAGATGGTAAATAGCCTGGCTGCGGCTAGATGGAAAACAGCCTGGTTGCGGCTCGATGGAAAACCACCTCGATTCAAGCTCTGCGGAGCCTTAAATAATCGTGCGACTTTTGCCTGTAATATCACGACGCTCCAATCAAAACTGCGGATCAAACATTTCACCAATCGCGGCGTAGCGAGAGGTTCGGTCAGGAACCCGCACAACACAGTATATACCGAACGTCTTGGAACTGTTTAATATACCGTTCGATACAAAAATGAAAATAAGTACAATTTGAAATGGAAAAATCAGTAACATTACATGGTCTTAAAATCTAGGAAAAAATGAATGTTACAATATATATATATATATATATATATATATATATATATATATATAAATATATGTATGTATAAATATATATATATATATATATATATATATATATATATATATATATATATATATATATATATATATATATATACGCACAAAAGTAGATCTATTGAAAAAAGTCGTTATGTTGTATTTTTGTATTGTTATTTTTATGTAAAAATAAGTTTTATGAAAATTTAAAAACTACGAGTATATTAATTTAGTCAATACTGTATATTTCTCCGTGCCTATATAGGAGCTAAAAATATTACTTTCTTCGATGTTCCAGCGAATCAAGGCCACCTGTCAGTTCCGGGTCTCCAATCAGACGAACAGCTTTTCTCTGCATAGAATCCAACAAATGCAGCGTATGTTTGGGAGCGGAGCCCCAAACATGGGAGCAGTATTCCATAGTTGGGCGAATTTGAGCTTTGTAAAGAATTAACAGTTGTTGTGAAGTGTAAAGCTTTCTGGTTCGAAATAATATTCCCAACTTCTGAGAAGCTTTCCTTGCTATGCCTGCAACATGTTCATGCCAAGACATATTTGCTCCCAAATTAACGCCCAGCAATTTGAGTGACAATGTTAGGGGAATGGAGTGCCCCGACATAACTATGTCGGGTTCAGCAACGTTAACTTTTTTAGAAAAAACTGCCGCCTGGGTTTTTGTAGCGTTAAATTCCACTTGGTTACTGTCTTTGTTAAGTTGAATGACTTCCTGCTGTCTGCGGATATTCGTCTGAGTAGCCGATGTCCGAGCATTCAAAGTGAATGAAGAGATAAGTGTACTGTCATCTGCAAAGCTGTAGATTGGATTCTCGGTCTTTTCTAGCAGATCGTTAATATAAATGAGAAAGAGAGTAGGAGACAGTATGGAGCCTTGGGGTACAACGGCGTTGATAGTGAAGGTGTTAGAAAGAAATCCGTCGACTGCCACTCGCAAAGAACGCTCTCTGAGGAAACATGAGAGCCACAAACAGAACTTTTCAGACATACCATAAGAAAGTAGCTTAGCCAACAGCCCATCGTGCCAAACACGGTCGAATGCCTTGGATATGTCAAGAGCAACCGCTCGAGATTCTCCAAAGTGTTCAATTGCGTTGTTCCAAACATGTGTTACATAAGTCAGGAGATCTCCTGTTGATCTATTTATGAAAGCCATATTGGTGATCGCTAATAATGTTGAATCCCTCAAGATATTTTAGGAGATGCTGATTGATAGCCTTTTCCATGACTTTCGATATTATTGAAAGCAGTGCGATTGGTTGGTAGTTATTTGGCAAGGTCTTCGTGCCTTTTTTAGGTATTGGCTGAACTCTGGCACATTTCCAGCAGGAAAAGTCTACAGGAAACTGGTGTTAGGTCCCTTGCACAATTTTTGAGAACTATGGCAGGTATTCCGTCAGCGCCAGAAGCCTTTTTGGTGTCTAGCTTCATCAAAATACGTTTTATGATACGCTGCCTGAAGACAATATCGGGCATCCTTGACTGCACTATGGGAATATTAGGTGGCGTTTTTCCTTGGAAATCGACAGTAGAATGTGAAGCAAAGAGTTCAGCCAACAAGTTCACTTTCTCAACAGGTGTCGTTGCAATAGAATTATCTGGCCGTGTGAGTGGTGGTATGGTGGATTTGGTGAAATTTTGACTAACTGCCTTAGCGACTGACCAAAAGGACCTGGAATTGTTGGGACAAGCGAGAAGTTTGTTTCTAATCCGTTGATTCTGTGCCTCCTTGGTTTCGTCGATAATTTCTTTGCATCTGTTCCTGGCACGAACAAAGGTGTTACGATTTATGGTGTTAGGATTTTCACGCCAATGTCGGTATGCAAGATGTTTAGAAGCAACAGCAACAGATCAAGAAGACTGGCGAACTCCCCGTCTCGATCAGGGATCCGTGTTGGTTCGTCAATAAGCTGAGTTAAGCCACAACTGATTGAAAATGATTCGGCTTCACGACCGTGTTCATCGGTAGTATTTGAATATTTAAGCCAGTTGATGTTGTGGACATTAAAGTCGCCCAGGATGGCAGTTTCGGCATTTGCATAGTTAATCTGCAAATGATCGATAGTGTCTGCAAGAGAAAGCGAAAAGTGCTCTAAAGTTAGTATCACTTGGTGGTCGATAGAGGATACAGATGGTTGGTTGAGTCGTTATTTTTAACCACATAACATCAAAGTTTGGGGGCTCCAGAGCCTCTTTTCGTTGGTAAGAGAGGTCGCTTCTGACAAAAAGACAGATTCCAAAGTTACGCCTAAATCGGGAATAGAAGTCGTACCCAGGATAAAGATAGTTAACTGTGCTGGTCGATGAACTGACCTTGGTTTTACAGAGAGCGAGTACATGAAGTTTATTTGATTGCAGGTGTTGGTGCACTGAATTTATGTTCGAGTTTAAACCTCGTATGTTGCAAAAATCCATTTTAAAATTCTGATCTCTGCATGTCGATGCACCTGAACCAGCCCCCACCCGGAGATCCGAACGGGGGCTATTTTACCTCCAGAATTTTTTTGTATCCAGATGCCTCATCATGCTATTTGGTCCCACAGTCCGGGACATCGGCACAGCCACGAAACGTTAAGCAACTTCACGCAGCCTATGCCGATGCGATGGTATCACACCGGGCGATGCTGGTGGGATCTGGGCATCTACCATCTAGATTGTTCTTTAAGTCGCCTCCTACGACAGGCAGAACGTACCGGGGGAGACATCTATCCCGCTCCCCCACGGGGTATCATTAGCTTATTGCATCCGTAGTCGAATGTAAATCTCTCCAAGTTGTCTCCAATGAGCTTTCTTGTTTGCTTTTTATATCCAATTGTGTTCGGCTAATATTCTTGTGTTGTCCATCCATCTCGTCTGTGGTCTACCTCTGCATCTTTTATGTTCCCTAGGCCTCCATTCAACTATACGGCGTGTCGATCTGTTATCATTCATCCTTGCGATATGCCCCTCCCAATTTCACTTTAACATACATATTCGTTGTATTACATCAGTCATTTTTGTTTTGGTTTGTATCTCGATGTTAGGAATACGATCTTAGAGTCTGATATTTAGCATTTTCCTCTCCATTGCTCTTTGGGTACTTTTCTTGCCATGTTAATACCTTTTATTATATTATATTTGGTATATATGTTAAATTGTTTTTGTTTTTATATATTATAAAAATATAACTTTACCTCACCTTATATTTTTGTATAAAATAATTTGGTTTGTTTTTGTAAATATAAATACACTAAAAATATACCTTTGAGTTGAATAATTTCCACTTTGCTGCATTCAGAAAAAGATGACTTTTCTTTGAGCTACGTTTTTCTAAATGCCTTCGTATTTACTTATTTTCTTGATAAAGCAAAGAATAAAGAACTAAAAATAAACTAAGATGAAAAAAGTAGGTATATTTACTTTAAATGAGATATTGTTTTCAAAAAATAATATTGTAATTAAAATAAGCAGTAAATTATAGATTGTATAGATTATTTCTACATACTTTAATTTTATAATTAGTGTTATTTACCTTTACGCCAGATCTTTTTTCATTGTAAATAATAGAAATGGATAATTTGTTCAACTAGAATGTCAAATATTTTAAATAACTGTATCTAAGAATACAGACATCTGTATATATGTATACCAGTAGTTTTATTTCTAATATCATAAACTTTTATCGTATTACTTTTTTAAATTAATTTATTTAATATTATTATGATTGACAGATACATTTAAAAATGACTTGTATAATTGTTATTTAGAGCCCGAATTAATGCATAGTGGATATAAAACCCACATGCAACTGTATTCCAGTGTGAGAATATCCAGAGCAGCACGAAATCTTCTACCAAAGATTATCAAACTTAACTGACTCAGCCGTTACTTAATGGGAATTCATATTCAATTAAAATAAAACATTAATATACATCTAATCTACAGTGGTATTGAAAGCTATGTACCGAGAAGGAATAAAAAACAGAGGAAATATCCCCGATGGTATACAGCAGATACTAAAATAATAATCTCAAAGAAAAATAAGGCTTATCAAAAATTTAAAATAACAAAATCACTTGATGACTATAGACAATACTCCAAGCTGCGTAGGGAGTCAAAACATTTTATTCAGCTTAGCTACCTTTTGTATGTTACTAACACGGAACAAATGTTTCCTAAGAACATCAAATTCTTTTGGGCCTTTGTTAACTCATTAAAAAAGGACTCCGGTATTCCCACTACCATGGAGTTAAATAAGAATATCAAACAAACACCCAAAGATATTGCAAACGCTTTCGCAGATCACTTTGAGAGCTGCTATTCGTCGGATAGGGGGATTGACTTGTCTGCTGTCACCGAAGATGAGTGTGTGAGTCTTGCACGACATTTCTTTGGCCAAAATGATGTCTGGAAAAAACTCCATGGCTTGGACACTACCAAGAGTACAGGACCAGATGGATTACCAGCATCGTTCCTTAAGGAGTGTTTGGCATCATTGGCAATTCCTCTGAGCGTTATTTATCAATCTTCGTTTGATTATGGATCATTCCCAAGGCTGTGGAAGCATTCATGGTTTGTTCCGATATTCAAGTCTGGTTCAAAGAGGGATATTAAGAAATATAGGGGGATTTCGTTACTGCCCATATTATCTAAGGTTTTTGAATCCCTAATAACGGATGAGCTGTTTGAAGCTTTCAAATCCCACATAGCGGTCGACCAACATGGTTTTTTTTAAAGAAAGATCTACCGGTACTAATCTGGGAGTATTTCAGGACTACGTTGTGAGCGCCGTCGAGAGTGGTTCTTAGGTCGATGCCATCTACACAGACCTGACCAAGGCCTTGGATAGGGTATCCCACCGATTACTCATCAAAAGACTGTTTAGGCTGGGTGTGCGCGGGCCATATATACAATGGATTGAGTCATATTTAACAAGACGGCAACAGTGTGTTAGAGTTGGTAGTACCGTATCCCGTGAAATAAATGTGTTGTCGTATGTACCACAGGGATCTCACCTAGGTCTAGTTTTATTTTTAATACTTATTAATGGTGTTACCTCTGTCTTTCGAAAATGTAAATGTTTACTGTACGCCGACGATCTTAAACTGTTCTGTGCAGTTGATTCTCCAAAAGACTGTGTAGACATACAAACTGATTTGAACAAGCTAGTCAAATGGTGTTCCTTAAATAACTTAGAAATTAATACCTCAAAATGTAGGATTCTTAATTCTTATAAACGCAAAGATCTTATTAATTTTAATTATTGTTTAGACAGCAAACCTTTACAAACTGTTGATAGTTTTAATGATTTGGGTGTGATTTTTAGCAGTGTCTTGAGTTTTAATAGTCACATTGATAATATATTACTGAAAGCGTCTCGTATGTTAGGTTTTCTACGCCGTACCTGTTATGATATCTGTGGTACTGGAGCTTATAAGTCTATGTATAATTGTCTTGTTAGGAGTGTTTTGGAGTATAATAGTGTCATATGGGGTCCTGTTTATTGTCATGTTAATCGTCTGAAGTCTTTCCAAAATCAGTTTGTAAAATTCATTTTATACACACTAAAGTTTCCCTACAGAAATGTAGGGGGTAGTACTTGACTCCTACTCAATTAGTAGGTATTGAAACACGAAGATGCAATGCTTTAGTTTTATTTTTGTATAAATTACTTAACGGTCAGATAAACTGCCATACTTTGCTGTCCCATGTTGATTTTCGGATTCCAAACAGGACCACTAGATCTCAACAACTGTTTCATATCACTTTTCATCGTATTACGTACGGAACACAAAGTTTTTCTAATAGACTGTTAAGTAATTATAATGCAAATTTTAGTGATTTAAATCTTTTTAGATATAGTATGATAACCTTTAAAAACAAAATAAAGTATAGACGTATTAATATAGCAACTCTAAGGCAACGACAGTAACAATTTATCTGTTATCTTTGTTATTACTTCTTATTGTAAATTATTATATGTGCATTCTTTTTTTTTTGTAACTATAATTACTGTTTTACTATTTGGAGTTGTTGCTTTGTAAGTATTCATTGTATAAATAAAAATAAATAAATAAATTTCTAGTAAAATTCTCTATTTTATTAATTTTTACACTTGAGACGTGTTTCGCTAAAACATTAGCTTTATCAAAAGTACGGGTATAGAATGAAATAAACATTTTTTAATGGTTTTATAAGTAAATATTTACAGGTAGGTTGTAACTAAAGAATAACAACAAAACTTAATAATTATATAAATTACACAGCCCCACAAAAAAAAAGTGGGGTATACTTTTGTAGCGATATATCAGATCCGTAGTATTTTTGCCCGCTGATTACGAATCTGACGTCAGAATATCGCCATCACATCTCAATTTTTTTCTAACCTCAAAAAATAGGTAAAAATTAGTAAAAATTAAGAAAAATATACTCCTAAAAAATTGATTCAAGCTTTTTCATGAATCCAAAGATGTATTAATATGTATTCGGACACGCTAAGCTAATATTCATCGGTTGGATTGAGCCATACAGTTCTGTTTTCTTTCTAACCTCAATAAATCAGACAGATATAGTGCTTCTCGAATGCAAAAACGAATTCAAATTAAAATTCAACCGATCCTTACCAAATTTGGTACACGGGGATTTTTTGGGTCGCTGATCACGAATCTGAGGTTGGATTTGCAAAATTCAAGATGGCAGATGTTTTCGCGCCATTTTGAACACAGAGAAAATTCATCGGTCGATTTTTATTCTTCTACCTGCATCCAGGGCACCTCCACGTGGTGACGGTTGGCAACGGTGTTACTCCACTAGCCGGCAGAGTCCCTGGATAACGGCTTAGATGCCGTCATGGCAGGTAGAAGAAAGAGAATTACGATGCAGGGACTCGGAAACCCAGTATAGGCGGTTGGTCAGGGTGGGAAAGCGGGCCCGCAGCCGTCGTCATCCAGCGACCGTAGCTCTTCATGTGTGGGTGACTTGGCTCATGTAGAGTATAATGCTACAAGAAAACGGTCTCACGGTACAAGGACTTTTCATAAGTGCGATAAAAATAGTGATTCATTTTGTTATATTTGCTGTCAACACGTATTGAGTAAAATGGGGTTACCGATAACGGATAAGATTAAAACCTTATATAAGGATTGTTTTAACATTGAAATACAGCACCAGGATACAGATTGGGTTCCCCACATCATTTGCAGTTCTTGCAAAATAATGTTGTACATCAATAAGAAGGCGATTAAATATTCCAGACCAGCAATATGGAATAGACCATACAGTGAAAATGATTGCTACTTTTGTATGAATGTTGTATCTAGGCATACCCGAAAAAATAAAAGCACTATTACTTATAACGATGTTTCGACAGTAACAAGACCAACTAAACTAATTCCACCTCCTGAACCACTTGATGCTGATGTTATGGAAACAAATGATTTCACTTTATCAGTTCATGCCGAAAACATTGAGACTGTCGAAAAAGATGTTACTAATGAATGTTCTAGTGACAACCTATCATATACTAGTGATACAGATAAAGAATTTCTACCATACAACCGTAAACCAGAACCAATACTCGTATCACAGACAGAGCTTAGTGATCTAGTCAGAGATTTAGGCTTATCCAAAGATGGTTCAGAGCATCTTGCTTCCTTTTTAAAGAAAAGACATTTACTTAAGCCAGAAGCTGCGATTTCTTATTATAGAAACAGAGATGAAGAATTTCGAAAATATTTCACAATGGACGAGGAATTGACACTTTCATATTGTACCGATGTAAAAGGTCTAATGGATGAATTTCAAAATAACTCATAAGATCCTGAAGAATGGAGACTGTTCATTGATTCTTCTAAACGGAGCATTAAGGCAGTTTTGCTGCATAATACCAACGTTTACGCTCCCATTCCGATTGCTCATTCCACAGTTATGGAAGAGCAATATGAAAAAATGAAGCAGCTTTTGATAAAAATAAAATATGCTGATCATAACTGGAAAATTTGTGGAGATCTGAAAATTGTAACAATATTGCTTGGCCAACGGTCAGGGTTTACACTTTATCCCTGTTATAAATGTCTGTGGAATAGCAGAGACAGGGAACGTCATTATAAGAAAAAAATTTGGCCAACAAGAGAATCGTTCACTCCTGGTGAAAATAATGTATTGTTTCCACCATTGGTAGATCCAGGAAAAGTTCTTATTCCCCCGCTTCACATTAAGCTTGGACTTATGAAGTAATTCACGAAAGCATTAGATACAAACGGCCCATGTTTCAAATATTTGCATAAAAAATTTCCGAAATTTTCTGAAGCTAAAATTAAGGCAGGCGTATTTGACGGGCCACAAATAAGAAAATTGTTTCAAGATTCATTATTTGTTACTAAAATGAATAAAATTGAAAAAGCTGCTTGGCTTAGTTTTAAAGAAGTCGCAACAAACTTTTTGGGAAATAATAAAAGTCCTAAGTACAAAGAAATAGTCGAGAAAATGGTAAAAAATTTTCAAACATTAGGTTGCTTAATGAATCTAAAATTACATTTCCTGGACTCCCACATCGATGATTTCCCAGATAATCTTGGTGACTACAGTGAGGAGCAAGGGGAACGTTTTCACCAAGATCTGAAAATCATAGAAAATCGGTATTAAGGACGATGGAATGACCATATGCTAGCGGACTATTGCTGGTCGCTAAAAAGAGAAACAAGTCCTCAAAAGCGTTTGGGCAGAAAGCCTTTGAATAGGTCATTCGCGGAAAAAAGAACAAGATACAGCCAAAAAAAGGAAAGTTAGGCGCGGGTCTAACCTTCGCAATTCTAGGGCTTAAGGGTCTACTATTTGAGAGTATATGGTTTAAAAGTCCTGGTTTTGAGTTTATTGGGTCTCATTTTTAAAGTTACAGGGTTATTGAGGTCTATTTTTTGAGGTTACAGGGTGTGGGAGTCTAAGGTTTCAGGGTTTAGGGTTTAAGAGTATCAGGTTTGAGGATTCCCCAACTGTATACCAAATTTGGTAGGAATCGGTTGGTTTTCAAAAATTTTGTCCGCCATCTTGGATCCGCCATTTTGAATTTTGCAAATCCGACCTCAGATTCATGATCAGCAACCAAAAAACCCCCGTGTACCAAATTTGGTAAGAATCGGTTGAATTTTAATTTGAATTCGTTTTTGCATTCGAGAAGCACTATATCTGTCTGATTTATTGAGGTTAGAAAGAAAACAGAACTGTATGGGTTAATTCAACCGATGAATATTAGCTTAGCGTGTCCGAATACATATTAATACATCTTTGGATTCATGAAAAAGCTTGAATCAATTTTTTAGGAGTATATTTTTCTTAATTTTTACTAATTTTTACCTATTTTTTGAGGTTAGAAAAAAATTGAGATGTGATGGCGATATTCTGATGTCAGATTCTTGATCAGCGGGCAAAAATACTACGGATCTGATATATCGCATCAAAAGTATACCCCACTTTTTTTTGTGGGGCTGTGTTATCTATTCATTAAATAAATTCAACGATGGGAAATTACCGAGGTACAGTTAGTCATTTAACAGGGTGTTTGTACTCTTTCTTTTATTGATCTCGAGGGTCTTAAATAAATTTAATTTATGCAATTTATTCTCAACGTGTAAAATAGGGAAATTATTATCAATACATGATTATCTTCTATGAAATGTTTGGCATATGAAGAATCAGTTTTACTTTTTAAAAAAACTTTTAATATGTTCTGAAATTCTATTTTCGAATGTTCTACCTATTTCTCCCATGTAGAGTTTATTACAAGAACCATAATTAAGTTGGTAAACACCAGATTTATGTTTTTTTAAGGTTTTATCTTTATTGTTCTTGATATGTTTGTTTAAGTTGTTATTTGTACTTTATGTGATTGTCATGTTCTCTTTTTTTAGGTATTTAGCGATTTTTTATGTTGTTGGGCCTATATAGGTTAATGTTGCGTAATTGTTATTAATAGTTTTTGTTTTTGGATATATTAGATTAATTGTTTGTTCCAACTGTTTTTTTTCTGCGTAAAATTGTATCTATATTTTTTACCTTAAATCCATTGTTTTTGACTACGGCTATGGTCATCTGTCATTGATATGTTAACTAGTCTATGTATAAAGAAATTAAATGCCGCTAGTTCTTGTTTGTATGGTTATAATGAACTGTTATGTATCGTAGCGACTATGGACAAGTCATGCTTATTATCAATCTTTTTTATTGTTAGATCCAAGAAATTAAATGAATTAATAACTTCTGTTTCTGTTTTGAATCTAATGTTTGGGTGAATATTATTTATAAATTCTAAGTTTCATTAAGTTGTCTATTTGTTCCTATAAAATAAGTCAATATGTCGTCTAAATATTTATGCTAATAAGTAAAGTTTTTAGAAAAAAATGTCATCCATAAAAATTTCAGCTGGAATTGGACCCAGGGGATTTCTCATTGTTCTTCTCTTCCAACGATGAATAAATTTTATTATCAAACTCGAAATAATTTTGTTTTATACAAACAGATAGTAAAGTTATTATTTCCATTTTGACAACGTTGTTAACCTTGTTTATATTTAGTAAATTTTCAGTTTTATCGTATCTTGAGGTGTTATGCTCGGAAACAAATTTGTAATATCAAAAGAAATTAATTTGGCATTCGAAGTTATTATGGTATTGTTAAGTTTGTTTACTAATTTTTAATAAAAGTTTTGTAAAAAAGTAGAACTGATCCTTCATATGCCGAACAAGAATCATGTTTTTGATAATAATTTCCATATTTTACACGTTTAGAACAAATCGCATATTTTAAATTTATTTGACACTCTCGAGATCAATAAAAGAAAGAATACAAACACTGTTAAATAACCAACTGGATCCTGGAAATTTCCCATTGTTGAATTTATTCACTTATTTACTTAGTCCAAAGCCTTTCTACCGCTAAGTGTAAGGCTGGGAGGTTGAGTTTTGCATTTTTGTCTCCATTGTTGTCTGTCTTGGGTTAAAGTTCGCATTTCGCTCCATGCCATTTCTCTCCCCTCTCTTGCTCCTGGTTTGCCTCTCCCATTTCTTCCCGGCACTTGCGTTTCGAACACTGTGTGTGAGTCTATCGTATGGTATTCGAAACACATGTCCAAACCATCTGAACTGTCCCTCTATAATTTTCTCGTTGATGGGTTCGATTTGTAAGTTTCGTCTGAATGTTTCATTTTTTATTTTGTCTCTTCTGCTCTTGTTTTCGATTTTTCTCAGGAATCTCATTTCCTCTGCGTTGGTGCGGAATTCTTGTCTTTTAGTTAGTGCCCATGACTCACTACTGTACATAAGTGTTGGTCTGACCACCTTTTTCACAACCTCCGTTTTGATATTTTTCAGTACTACTCTTTTTGCTAGTTGTCTTCGTTGCATTGAATATTCCTCCTGCTCTTCTAACCCTTTCGTTTATTTCACTGTCCACTTTCCCGTCCTCTTCTATAATCGCAACCAGGTACTTGATGATCTACTTGCTTAATTAGTCTTTTTTGTTTAGTTTTATTTCGTGTGTTTCTCTGGTGTTTGATATTATCATGGTTTTTGTTTTTTGTATACTAATATTCATGTTTATCTTCTCCAGTGAATTTATTTAATGAATAGACAATTCGTATAATTATTAAGTTTTGCTGTTATCCTTCAATTACAACCTACCTGTATATATTTACTGATAAAAACATTGAAAAATGCTTATTTCATTCTATACCCATACTTTTGATAAAGCTAATGTTTTAGCGAAACACGTGTCGTTATAAAAATCAGTAAAAATGGAAATTTTATTAAAAAAAAATTAGTGCTTCATCCTCATCATCAAACTTCGAGGTATATCTTTATAGAATTGGCGCTTTGAGAATAATCGAAGAATGGTTGAGAAAATCAGCCAACCTAAGAAAGTCGTTTTATTGGGCAGACTTGATATCTATAGAAAATGATATATCAAGCCAAAAGAACCAGCAAATGCTAATAAACTATTTAGAAAAACTGTCACGAGAAACTCCAAAATCTGTCTACTGCGAAAATTGTAGAGCCCAGCCGGATTCAAATATTTTTAAAATGATATAAAAAAACAATACCATGTTTTAATCTCCAATATATTTAAAATGACTTGACAATGGTTTCACCATACAATGGCTACAATGGAAGAAATATGGTGAAACAATTGTCAAGTTATCTATAATATATATAAAATGCAACGTCTCTCTGTCTGTCTGTCTGTCCGTTAGTGCGCTTATCACTGGAGAACCACTTATCCGATTTACGTACTTTTTTTTTTAAACATACATATGTTCTCTGGCTAAGTTATAGGCTATATTTTATTACGATAGGTAGCATAAGGAATGAGCAGTGACGATAATAGTGAATGAAGTCGCAAAAAAGTTTGCCGCTAGCGCGTTCCCTTGCAATACACAACCTAAACCATTAAATATGGACCAAAATTATGTAGCAGAGAATATCTATATTCTATAATCTTTAATATATGTATATATATATATATATATATATATATATATACATATATATATATATATATATATATATATATATATATATATATATATATATATATATATATATATGTATATATATATATATATATATATATATATATATATATATATATATATATATATATAATGCAATGTCTCTCTGTCTGTCTGTCCATTAGTGCTTTTATCACACGAGAACCACTTCTCCGATTTACGTATCTTTTTTTTAAATTCATACATATATTCTTTGGCCAGGTTATGTAATAATAATCTATATCTATAATTTATATAAAATGCAACGTCTGTCTTGTCTGTCTGTCCGTTAGTGCGCTTATCCCTCGAGAACTACTTATCCGATTTACGTGATTTTTTAAATTCATACATATATAGATTATATTTTATTATGATAGGTAGCATAAGGAGTGAGCAGTGACGATAACAGTGAATGAAGTCGGAAAAAAGTTTGTTGGTAGCGCGTTCTCTTGCAATACACAGCCTAAACCATTAAATAGGGAACAATATTGTGTAGCAGAGAATATCTATAATCTATAATATATATAAAATGCTTCGTCTCTTTGTCTGTCTGTTTGTCCATTAGTGCGTTTATCACGCGAGAACCACTTATCCGATTTACGTGTCTGTCTGTTTGTTCGTTAGTGCGCTTATCACTGGAGAACTACTTATCCGATTTACGTGCTTTTTTTTAAAACACATATATGTTCTTTGGCAGGGTTATCTATCTATAATAAGCAGTGACGTTAATAGTGAATCAAGTCGGAAAAAAGGTTACCGTTAGCGCGTTCTCTTGCAATACGCTGCCTAAACCATTAAATATGAAACAATATCATGTTGCAAAGAATATAATATATATAAAATGCAACGTCTCTCTGTTTGTCTGTCCGTTAGTGAGCTTATCACTTGAGAACCACTTATCCGATTTACGTGGTTTTATAAATTTATAGATATGTTCTATATAATTCGATATAAGCCTAGATAATGGGAGATAAGGTGAGATAATGGGAGATAAGTATAAATAATGGGAGATAAGGAGAAATAATGGGAGATAAGGAGAAATATTGCGAGATAAGTCGAGATAAGCCTAGATAATGGGAGATAAGGTGAGATAAGGGGAGATAAGGGGAAATAATGGAAGATAAGGAGAAATAATTGGAGATGAGCAGAGATAAGCCTAGATAATGGAAATTATGTAGAGATAATGGGAGATAAGGAGAAATAATGGGAGATAAAGGGAAATAATGGCAGATATTTTATTACGTTAGGTAACATAAGGAATAAGCAGTGACCATAGTAGTGAATCAAGTCCACGCAAGCGGAGCCGTGGGTACTGCTAGTTTTAAATATATTGGAAATTAAAACAGTGTTGTTTTTATATAATTTTATTATGAATTTCCAACCAGTATCGGCTAACACAATCAAAGATCAAATATTTTTGTTGCACCCAACTAAATATAAGCATCTAATATCAAAAGTAGGAAAACAAGTATTTTCTTACGTCCACATCAGACACCAAAATAAATTCATCAGGAAATTCCACGGTTTTAAATGAATGATTTTTCGGTGACCTGATTTTCCAAAATATTTTTGTTTTTAAATCGAAAAATAACCCCAGAGTAGTAAATATACACTTTTAGAGGTTAGTAAATAAAAGTATACCTTGCCACACTGGCACTCACTAGTGACTATAAGTCATTTAATGTTTCTAAAAAGTAATCGGTAATGAACACATTCAAGTGTTGAATAAATATTATTTATGTGTAACAAGCAAACAGCTTAACACACAATATTAAATTGCCATGAAGTAATATTTATTAGATCATAAATTTATTATGGCGGTTGTGTTTAAAATAATAATGTGTTGCACTAAAACACCACTTTAGCATAATTATTTTACAGTTTGCTGCGTGTGGAACAAGGCGAAATTAGTTTGGTTTGTGTTTAATTCTATTATCGTGCCGCGAATTTGCTGATACTCGCCTGGTAAAATATGAATTTGAAACACAATTTACGTGGATAAGCATTTCTAATATTGCTCAAGGTAAGAAGTTTAATAATTGAATTGACAAGTAGATACAGGGGCTATCTTATATTTTGAAAATAGAAGAAAATACTGGTACTAACTGTTGCCTTGCTTATAATCGAAGGCAGTAATCTTTTCAGTGTTCCGTACGGAACACTTATAAGATCAGTTAGGTGTCTGTCTGTCCGTCTGTCACACCCGATTTTCTCCGAAACCATTTGACATACAAAGTTGAAATTTGGTATTAATATAGGAATTGATGGCTTCATCAGAGCCGTGTAGTTTTGAAAGTTAAATTTTGACTTAAGAGGTTAGTTTAGTGGGGTAAAATCGGAAAAAAAGACCAGGTCATCGAGTGGGGTGTTAAATGAAAGCTTGTAAAAACACGAGTTCAAAAATACATATAATGTAATACTAGAGCACACTTTTCTTGGTATTATTTTTAAAACATTGCGAAAAATCGCTATCCCCCTTATTTCGAAAAATACTGATCAAAAAATTTTGAAAAAATTCCGGAATATTCTCCACAGGGTGTAGATTGAACAAAAATTATCACGAGTGCATTACCTTTAATAATTTATTTGGTATATAAAAAAACAAAAATTTCAAGGTCATCAGTTTTCAGTAAAGATCGGAAAAACTTTGTTAAAAACTTATTTGGGGTGTAAAAAATATTTTAAACATTATTAAGTGAATAATACAAAAGAATGACAATTATATATTTTCACTGTATTTTAAATTAAAATATTTTTTTTTAAATATATTTTGTTTGTTAACATCATTTTTTATCTGGTTAAATAGACCTATATAGAAAAATTTACGGTGTTTCAAACTTTAGTATGCAATTTTAATAAAAAAAATTATGTTTAATTATTTATAAAACATTGTCTATTAAATAAATTTAAAAAAGTAATTATTTAGATTTTTTTAAAAAAGTTAAAAAATATTAAAAATTGACTGGGTAATATCGCAGACAGTGCATTGGGACAGGTGGGGGTCCCAGTCGGACGTCAGGTCACATTTAATGTGTATTGGAATGGAATTTTCTTTAAAAAAAATTTTTGAATAATTCTTAGAAGTATTGAGAATAGAAATCCGTAAAAAAAATTGAATCTTTGAAAATTCCAGGTGAATGTAACCACTTAAAAGCATTGAACGTACGGAACACTAATTACGGAAGTCCGACCTGCACTTGGCCGGTTATTTAGTAATAGAAAGTTCTTTTAGGTGCCTAGTTATAGTGGTAAGAGAGAAAGAGTGAATACACCAACGAAAAATAAGTTTGAAAGGAGGAGCTGGAATAAATTGGGGACCGAAAAGCATTAGATATATATCAAGTTTCCCAAGAACTGAATTGAGTCATGTTAAGGAGCAAAAAGTGCGTAATTTTCTAAAAAGAAACCTGAAATCGCTTATGAATTGATTGAACATTAATTTGAATTCCAAAATCAACTATGCACAACTTTTTAAGAGAGAATTAAATTTTTTTGCCCTATCTTTTGCTTTGACTTTAAATTCGAATCTGTAGTTATTAAAAAAAAAAGATTTACAGTGTAATTTTTTTTTCAACCAAATACATCCCTTGAAATGGGCTAAAACTATAATAATAATGTGATGACTCTTAATGAAGTGTGAAAAAATGGTAGATATTTTATAGTCCACCCTTATAGGGGATGAAAATACCTCCAAAATTCAAATAACGCACGTGAGTTTAAATAACATCTACAAAGGACAAATTCTTGTAGCTCTTAGGACAAAATATCTGAATCTGGTGTAACAATCAGACATTTCTCTTAAAGGATTGAGACTTACCCCTATAGGGTGTAAAAACCACCCCACCTAAGGAGGAATCTTATAAGTTTCAATAACGACCAAAAAAAGGTCAGGCTTTTGTAGTTTTAGGCAGGGTGGACAAATATGGAGAGAAGTCCCTTGAACCACCGATACACGACTATAAACTAGCCTCAGAGGGTGGTAGAAATTACCCCTACGCTCTAATGATGCACATGAATGTTATTAAAATTCGGAAAGGATCAAGTGCTTTTATCTCATTGTGCCAAACATTCAAGACAACTAGATCATTTTCCTAATAAGGTCGAAAATCATCTCTAGGAGGGGGGAATTCCCCTTGGGATTGATGGATCTTAGGAGTTCTAGCATCTGAGAAAAAAATACAGGCCGTATTTGTTAATCCTGCTGAGACTGAGACAGTGAATGTTAGAGACTGTTTAGAAAGGGTTTAGTCCTCGTAGTTATTACATAATTCCTCTCTAAGTGCAGGTTCGATTCGTTTCATTTCTGAATTCACTTTGTTTATAAGGTTCATTAGTAAGGTTAGAGTCGGAAGACATGAGATCAACTAAACTAGTATTAATATGAAAGTATGGCACCCTTGATGAAAATGTTTCTGATGATTCATGAGTTGGATAGAGTTCTCTAAAAAATGAAGGAAATCTATTCACAAACCACGTGTCCCACGCCCACTGTCCCTCCCTGAGACGTTGCTGCCTATAGTTGCCGAAATGAGACACTAAAAGTTACTTCTCTGAATGTAAATAATCATATAATAAATTAAAATTTGTTCCTTTTTTTTCTAGCTAAATAGAAAGACCACTACAAATACAAACTATTTCCAAAGTAAAAACCTTTAGAAATCTCAAACAGTAAGTCAATTACTTGAAATTTCTGTTCGGCATGATTTCCGCTGAACTAAATACTGCTTTGCAGTACTTATATGAAATCTGCTCGGCTTCTTCATCGTTGTTGTTCCATAATGATTCTGCCTATATGAGTATTCGCTTAGAAGTAAATAAAGATTGACTCGACAAGTTCTTAAGGTGAAATTTTGCACACCAAAGCAGCTAACTCAAAAACGTCTCCATTCTGGCAGAACTCAGTTAATGCTAAGCTCGTTGTTGCTATGGTTAGAACAACGGCTCTAATTGGTTTTCATGTTCAATAATCTTTTCCTCTTTACAAAGAGTTTGATTGCTCTTCATTTACGTTCTAATTGTCCTTATATAGTTTAATTACATAATCCTTATACGCTTTTAAGAAGCCTATTTTTCTATTTGTGTAAACCATCTTCATCTAAACTACTTGGTTACGAAGGTTTATTGCCTGTAGGATCCAAGCCTTACCTCTAAGTATACCCACTTTTTGCACATTGTGTAAGGACTTTTCGTGCATTCATATAAATTCTATAAAACATAACATTATTATTAATTTATTTTTAAAAAGTCACCTGCGCTCTACCATACGGTGTGTAAGCACAAGCCAGAAAGATTTTTTAGCATTGGCGGTTTTCGCAACAACAGTTGCTAGGTGGAGCGACATACGCAAGTGGTCTATCTCCAAAAGTGATTAAAAATAATTAACTATCTACTATCTAATTAGCCATCACAGGCGTTTGGGCGTATGAAAACTCGTCAGCTGAGTGCGGATCGATCGAAGGGAGAGTAAAAAGCTTTTCTCTATCAAATCCAGGGTTGTAATTGTTGTGCCATTGGTAGAGAGTAGTAATGTTCTGAGTAGAGATGAGCGATATTATCATATCTGTGACTGTGTGTGATAATTACAGGTAATATCTGCGACCGAATTCTTAGCGAAGCAGCGACTCTAGTCGCTGTTTTAAATACTCGCTGCATACGTTGGTGTCGCAGATCTGCCCGACCTGAACTTGATGATCGGCGACGACGCCTATCATTTCATTACAGACAACGGTCGCAGTCAGCCGACGACTGACGACTCACCGGTACACGATATTGGACTGTCGCTTCTCCGTTATTTGATTGTGACATGCGCCGTTGTTGATTATTAAGCAGCGGTAGTTTCGGATTTTCGGAGATTTCAGACAGAGGGAAGCAGCGACTAAAGTCGCTGTTATAAGAATCTGTGACTTATAAATGAGCGTCGCAGGTATACTTGTGACCTAAAAGTCGCTGTCTAGCTCAGTGCTAGTTCTGAGTATTTTTGGAGTCCATTGCTGCCGTGCATACTAATTATTCTTACCATTTTTCCGTAAAAGTCCCTCGTTCTTTCTACTGCTTTTGTGACAAAGATTTTGATTGACATGCGAAGAAATAATGAATTTGAGAAATGAGACCTTTGGTTTTTTTGCTGCATCTGTCTGTTCTTGTTCTTCGAATGCGTCAGCAGCCAGTACTACACCAACTGTATGTTAAGAAGAAATTCGTATTTATAAACAATACTCAGTGGTAATTATCTAAAAAAAATGACAAGATGGGCTGGAAAACATTAAACAAAACTGAGAAAGTACTTAAACTATTGGGTGCTATACTCCGTCCATTGCTAAGTTCGATACTGACTCAGTTCACTCTGTTATTAAGGTGTTATAGCAATTACCTTTTCGAAACATTACTGAGGTAGTGTTCAACTAGTTTTTGATCACTAAATCGTGAAATAAGTGTTGACTCTTACCTCTGAAAGATCGTGCGGCATGGACTGAATTAGAGACAGTAAAGATATATCTTATTTTCTCCAAAATTATTAACTTTATAATGTTTTTAACGTAAGATAAGTAGATGTTCTCTTTTATTAGTTAACGCTAGCGAGGTTGCGGGGTTTACTTTCGATTTGCAAACTCGATTAGAAAGTGATAATTTGCTTAATGAAAACAACAAAAACTATGTGGAAAAAAGTATTTCGTCCCATTTTTTCCACACATTGGTGTATGCAGACCTTTAAAACAACGAACGGTTAATTTTCCAAAGAGCAGAACTTTATAAAGTAATAAATTAGCAAGCAATATTAAACTATTGCAAACTAAGATTTATCATAATATAAATTCGGTATGGCGGCTGTGCTTAAAATATTAATGGGTTGCAGTTTAATATTACTTTAGGGTTATTATCCGACAGTTTGCTGCATTCGAAACAAAGCGAACTGAGTTTTGTTTGTTATGTATTGTTAATGTCTTTTGAATTTACCAAACTGCCATCAAGCAGAAGACTTAATCTTATTTAGGTTAATGGCAATATGTGGTAGATATTCAGTAGAGTACTGTAATATTACCAAAATTTTTATTTTTCATGCCATCGCACAGTGGGGAAAAACGAAAAATCGTGTTTTCAAAATTGTCTAGAGCCTTCAATTTTGGTTCGATTTGGACGATTTTTTTTTTAAATTGAAGCTTATTAAATTCCGAACAAAGTTGTCGGAGCCGATTTTGCAATTAAACTTTTGTTTCAAAATGGCGGACGTCTTCAAATTGGCGGTTTCTGATTATATAGCGACTGAGACACAGAAAACGCTTACAGTTTCAAACCAAGTTGTGCTAAAATGCGTGTAGGTATGTTTTTTTATGTCTCAGATAATATATCTAATATCACAGTTACAAGATTAATAATAATGAACCCAAAATGGCTGCCATGAACAATAAAAGTATTATAAATATGAATAAACGTACCATTGTTATTTTAGATCCATAACATTTGCATAAATAATTTCTTTAAGGTTGTTAATTATAAATAAGTTTCAACAATTGACTTAAACTGACCAATCAAGTATGGCGGATGCCAAAATTGAATCGAGCAAGAAAGTTTCTTTGTGGCATTTAGACTGTGGCAGTCAGATCATTCAAGTTATTCAAGTTTAGTTGCGGGATTTAAATTTTCATGCAGTTATTGCTAGAATATTGCTGCTGTAAATTTTAAGTATCGTAGACAATTTTCTAGGAGATACAAAAAACAGCGATACACGCAGAAAAGGACAGCTCACACAGCTAGAAAATGGCTACAACAGCTAAAACGTTTTGTTAAAATAGGGACAGCTAAATATTTTGCTGCACTAGCCACATTTGCTGTTGTAGCAAAAAAGTGGCTGCTATTGCTAAACAGTGGCACAACTTGGTTTGAAACTGTAAGCGTTTTCTGTGTCTCAGTCGCTATATAATCAGAAACCAACGTCCGCCATTTTGAAACAAAAGTTTAATTGAAAAATTGGCCCCGACAACTTTGTTCGGAATTTAATAAGCTTCAATTTTAAAAAAAAAATCGTCCAAATCGAACCAAAATTGAAGGCTCTAGACAATTTTGAAACACGATTTTTCGTTTTTCCCCCACTGTGCATCGTGTCGGTTCCTTTTGGATTAGTAGTAATTAATTAAACCAAATTAGGATCTATAATTTAATTCGACGCGTCTCTTGCCATTACGTTAATTAATATTAGATAATTAGTGCCGTCGTACACCGTCGTCTTTAGTGCCGTTGGAAGGCGCTAAGTACGCGCATAATACATCGCTTCTTACCCTGTTACTGACTGTATACCGGCCGACCTGTATTCTGTAAGTAGTTTTAGTTACTGTAACCGACAGACCAAATTTTCAGCTGCACCATTTTCGTTCCTAGGACTTGGGGATCCTTGCCAGCGAGCAGTATTACGGCTGAAGGGTGGATAGTTTGTTCGAGCATTATTGGGGTTCAGCTTATTGATCAAATAAGGAATCCCAGACCCGGCCAGTGAGCAGTACTGGGGCTAGCTTTTCCTTTTCCCCTACTGGGAGACGTAATTTAGTGAGCAGTATTGCTGCGAGAGGGTTTCCGTTCTGTGTGTGCCGTATGAAGGCGCAGGCTACCAACTAAATGAAGCTTCCACTGCGAATTTCAGCTGGAGGGTAAATGAGCTGTATGGAGGTAAACACCACCGACTAAAAGAGTCTCCTGATTAGGACATATCCTTTAGATTTGATGATCCATATTAGTGGACAGTATTGCGGTTGAAGGGTTGTATGCGCCGTATGGAGATGATCGAGAGTGTTTCGTTGGTTATGAGTTTGTGCCCTGTGGATAAATCTGTGTCCGGTTAATAATTGGTAAAAGTTCGGTACGCGGGCTTTTCAGAAAAAGGGAGGTTTCTTTTTGAAATAGGCCTGAAATGGCTCAAATTTGAAAGATTTACGAGAAAAAATCGGGGGGAGGCCCGAACTAACCTCAACTAACTTGGTCTCCAGTCCCTAATATAGTACGCATATCATTTTTCACATTAAAGTAAGACATTTTTTTTTTCATTATTTAATGTGTTTTCGACTTACTGATTATTTAGTTCAGATTAGTTCAGGTTAGTTTAGGTTAGTGCAGGTTACCAAAGACGGCCTCTCCCCGATTTCTTCTCGTAAATCTTTCAAAATTAGGTCATTTTAGACCTATTTCAGAAAAGAAACCTTCCTTTTTCTGAAAAGCCAGTGTACCGAACTTTTACCAATTTTTTTTCACAAAATTTTTTATTGTCATTTTTTTTTGGTAAAATTGGTACGTGGGCTTTTCAGAAAAAGAAAGATTTTTTTTTAAATAGGCTTAAAATGGCCTAAATTTGAAAAATTTATGAGAAAAAATGGGGAGATAACCGTTTTTGTTAACCTGAACTAACTGAAACTCAGTTCTCCCGAGCAGTTTCGATCAGTGGTTGTCAATAGCATAGTATACTTTCGTACGCTTACGTATCACTGTTTATATGCAAAAAAAAACGTGCTAAAACGGCCTCCCCGATATTTTCTCGTAAGTCTTTCAAAATTAGACCGTTTTAAGCCTATTTAAAAAAAAAACCGTTCCTTCTCTACCAATCGCTCCTAGACCCGGACGCAAGTAGAGACTCCGATTTAATATAAATATTTATCCTGATTCCAGTATTGCTTTTTGTCTTATCGTTATCCTGGCTGCTGCAAACATGCATTCATTTTTAGTATCACCTTGCATTCTGTACTGCTTCCTCTTTACCGTTGCCAGTACTATTGAACTCATTGATTACCGTTCTATTATTGTCATTATAACTGTCACAGCACAAACCGTCATTTAATATCACCGTCACCGCTTTTGCTTTACTGGAAAGTCGTTAGAGACACGCAGCAAGGATTTTAGTTTATAACACATAATTAGGATAGTTTTACTGCATAAAAATATCTATAAAGAGTGTATGTTTTTATTGCTTCTTAAATAAAGTCTCGGTGCATTAGTAGGAGAATGAGTTTGATACTTCATACCCCTGGAATTTACTTTCTCCACTAGAACTTGCTGGAGGTAAAAGGAGCCTAAGTTACGTGAAAAATACTTAAGCTGGCACACAAGACCGATCGATAGAAGAAAAGCATTCGCTCCAATATATTTTCTGACGGGGGAAATAATTACAGTATATGAAGTTAGGAAAAAAGATTCGGAAAGGATTTTCGTTTTAAAACAGCTAAAAGAATTTCAACTAAATATTAGAAGATACAAAATGATGTTCGTACCATTATTATTATTAATTACTATACTATACCCAACTTTCCTGTTTTAAAACTAACGTATCACTTCTTTTTACATTTCCAAGCCTAAGGTTTTTATTGTCAGTTTTTAGTTTTTACTAGTTTCTGATATAACAGCCACCATTGTTTAAAAAATTAGTAAAATTATTTATCCAGAACTTTCTTTTTTCTCACTCCAAGATCACCGAAAAAAGATTTAACCCACATATGTTTACTATAATAAATTGTAAATAATCGAAAAAACTGTTGTATACATATATATATATATATATTATATATATATATATATATATATATATATATATATATATATATTATATATATATATATGGTAGAACCCCGGTTATCCGAGGTAACGTGGGAGGGCACCCTCCTCGGATAACTGAAAACTCGGATAATCCGGATTTGTTTTTTATTCATTCAAAAAATATACACCAATACTTTAAACCGATGTATTAACGTTTTTAACATATAAATGGGTACATACATTATAAAACAGTGAATCTATGTGCTTCTGTTTCATATTGCATCTTCTTTTTCTCGCTGCAATGTTTCTCCATCTATTAAGAAGAAGCAAACCTGCTGGGGTTGCCTCTGGTTGTTGTTCGATATACCTCAAAGTTTTTTCCAAAGAAGCAAAACCTTCTTGATGAGAGATCTTAGTGGGAGACTGTTCACCCACCGCCGCTTCGTCATCGTCATCGTCTTCTGATTTTTCGGTTTGGAGGAAAAAACTTTTCAACAATTTTGCCCACATGAAGTCCTTCTCCAGGGTGAGAGGGGGCATTATCCATTAACAAAATTGCTTTAATAGGAAGACAGTTTCTGCTCAAAAATTTAGTCACAGAGGGCACGAACTCTTCTTCAAACCAGTTAGTAAATAAGGTCGCATCCATCCATGCGCTCTTCTGACTTTTGTAATAGACTGGTAGGGCTTTGGGTGAGATGTCTTTTAAAGCTCTTGAACGTGCAGACTTGCCATTCACCATTAGTGGGATTTTGTGCTTGCCAGATGTATTGGAACATACCATTAAAATTAATCTGTCCTTAATTCGTTTGTGCCCAGAAGCTGATTTTTCCTGTCGAGATGCCAATGTTTTTGATGGAAGCATTTTATAATTCAGACCAGTTTCGTCACAGTTGTAAATTTCATGTTTATCCACAATCTTCGATTTGCTTTTTAAAGTTCTGCTTAAACTTCTCAATTGATGACACATCAGCAGAAAGTTTTTCACCACATACAGTCAGTTGTCGCACACCGTACCGTTTTTTCCAGCGGTCAAGCCATCCAGAACTGGCGGTAAAACTGATCTATCTCTGGGAATTGCCTACTAATCACTATTGCTTTCTGTTGTAAAATTGGGCCTGACAGAGGCACACCTTTTGATCTCTGTTGGTTAAATCACATGAATAAAGCTTCGTTAACCTTTTCATAGTCGTCGGTTTTCATTGATTTTCTTCCTGAGGACGAGGAGGCTTGATTTATAGACCACTCTTCTATTTTTGTGCGGTTTCTTTTCCAATCTCCAATTGTTACCTCACCTACTCCATAATCTCGTGCAACAATTTTAATTGTCTCTCCTGCTTCAATTCTTCTGATGGCTTTTAATTTTTCTTCAATAGGAACGACGATTCTTTTACGCTTGTTTTGCTCCATTATAATACGACAAACAAAAATTCAAACAAAGCAGTTCGTATTAATTACGCTTAACTACCAGAACTCCAACCAAATAAATTATGTGAGTATACTCGTACTTCTTCGTAGTAAACGCTATAACGCACTGCATTCACGCAAATTTACATGCTGAAAGAGTCCAAAAACATAAATAGGGGAACCCCTCACACGGGCCGGGGGGATTCCCCGGAGGCCCGACGATTTTAAATGGAAATATGTACATACATATTTTAGAAGCTCGGTTAATACGCAGCATAGACGCGCGTACCTCGGATAATCAGGTTCTTAGATTGGCTCGGTTAATCCGGGGCTTGTATTCTTCATATTCAGGTATCCATCTGAAACGTGTACCTTACTGATCGACAGTGAATAGATAAATTTGAAATGTGGTGCTGGTGAAGGTTGCTAAGGATCCGTGGACAGCTCGGCGAAGAAATGCTTCAGTGAGATTAAACCGAAACAGAGGCTTTTCACTACAGTCTATGTAAGCTTCCTAAAGTATTTCGGTCACATTACACCTGCTGATAATATGGAGAAACTTGTGGTGCAGGGCAAACCGAATGGAAGAATGCGACGCGAAAGATCACCTAGCCGCTGGATACGATTAAGATGCTGTTGGATACTAATATAGAACAAGCTACAAGACAAACAGTAAACAAGGAACGTTGGCGTGTCACTCTCAGAAGCATCGCTAATAGACTGGATAGTCAAGTATAGCCACGATATTTCTGATAAGACGTTTAGATTAGAAGAGGGGAGGATATATAAAATAAATTCTTACATAATTTTAGTCAATAATTAATTCAAAAGATTAATAGAGGTATAACAAGAGACAAGACCTATAAACTATTAAAACGTTAATTAAATTAATTTTATGATCCAGTGTTTAAGGAACTTCATGGTAAAATTTAATACTAATAACAAATTACGTAAATAACTTTTAGGAATTAAAATATTTTAAAGCTATAAAGTTCAAATTTATATTTAAAACTTACTTTATTGTCAAGAGATAGGATCTTGTTGACAAACTCATGCTGGAATTTAATTTTAATATGAAAATTTAAAATAAAGTAATTAATTTGACTTAGTGACTGCATGAAGTAGTATGGATAAAAACATATACGATAAGATACTAGTTGCCACGTTTTCAAATGAAATGTAATTTTAATGTACGTAAAGTCAGTTATATTACTCTAAAACGATTTAAGAGTTATTCGTTGAAAATGTATCGTTATAGCTAGTTTCTAACAAGGATTTCTGTTAAAATTGCTGTGGCAAACTATTTATGTAAGATGAACATTTCAAACGATATTGTGTTGAAAATCGTTTAGCTCATACAGCTTGAGTACTATAAAAAGATTTTAATATTTTCCGTAAATTTGTAACGAAGTTTTAGAGTTTTAATTTTCCACTCGCTACCTCACGTGATTGCCATACTAATATGTACTGTTATCAGTGGTGAGAGTTTATACCTCCAAGTATCATATTAAAACCGACGAAGTCAGTCCGTCTACTGCTATCAGCCCAGACCAAAAGACAAGCCAGAGGAATAGAGCGAAAGAGGAGCAGTTTTGGTCAATTCTCCTTCCCTACGCCACCTGTGCCTGTGATGTAGCATAATTTTGGACTACAAAATTGTGTTTGGATTGGCATAGAAACAAGCTTGTTCTGCAGCCTAGCATTCAGAGCTATATGGCGTTACAGTTAACTGTCTTCAGTTGCAGTCACCTTCCACCATTGCAACTTACGTTCAAGTGTGAATTACCGTGGTCAGATGACAAACCATCGTCTTTCACGCCAATTTTGCAATATTTTGTGCAATGGATTAGATTAATTTTAAATAAACATCAAGTTTTTTTGGGATGTCAATTATAATTTCCTCCTGATTGCATATTTTTTATTATTAAAATTATCAAAGAATTTTAATTCGCATTTTAAAATATTGTGGAAACAGTAAAACGTCACTATCATAATATAAAATATTGTGACAACTTTCAATATGCAACCTGGTATTTTGACAAACAGTGGTAATTTAAGCATAAAAATTTCAAAAATTGTCCAGTTTGGCTCTATAAAAAATTTATAAAATAATAAGGGTAAAAATAAATTTTGTATAAACAGTAAAGAGGGAATAAATTTCATTACCATTACGTGTATGGAATGTTAAAGTTTTTGGAGGAATAATATCGACACCTGGTCTACCTATCGATTAGAATATCTGTCTCTTGGACGTTTCCCATTTCTTTTTCCCTCCACCATAAGTTTTTCTTGATCGTTTGTTTTAGAGATATGCCCAAAGCAACTCAAGTACGATTGGTTGATTTTGGAGGCTTTATATATACGTATATATATATATATATATATATATATATATATATATATATATATATATATATATATGAGGCAAAAGAAATGTGGTATTGGTGACGTATGGTTCACATCCCTTGCATAGCCAAAGAACAAATAAATTCATCTTCAAACAGCTAAATATTGAAACAAAAATGTTTTATTTCTCACTAAAGAATTGTCGGCTACTTGGGTTACATAGCAAGAAGAGATCCGGACAATTTGGAAAGCTAGTTAGGACTGGGAAGGTAGAAGGGAAGAGCCCACGTGGCCGATCACCTAACCGTTGGGCCGAACAGGTAAAATCAGTAACGGGGTTTAGAGTGTTCGACAACCTGAGTCAAACAGAGAACAGAGAGAGATGGTCAAAATTGGTTTCTAAAACTACCAAAAACTTTCAAGATGGACACGACTGAAGATATATATATATATATATATATATATATATATATATATATACATATATATATATATGTATATATATATATATATATATATATATATATATATATATATATATATATGTATATATATATATTATATATATATATATATATATATATATTATATATATATATATATATATATATATATATATATATATATATATATATATATATATATATATATATATATATATGTATATATATCTATATATATATATATATATATATATATATATATATATATATATATATATTATATATATATATATATATATATATATATATATATATATATTATATATATATATATATATATATATATATAATGTGTAAGGCTTACTTACACGTCATATACATCTTCTGCAACCATTTTTAATCTTCTGTACGGTACATTTATGGGGTCACTTCAGTGTCAGTCTGTCTGTCTGTTTTTCACACCCGATTTATACCCGGAATTATTTGACATAGAAAGTTAAAATTTGGCACAAATATAGCAATTAATGACCCAATCATTGCCGTGTAGTTTTGAAAGTTAAATTTTAAACAACCTTTTTTTTTTACTACAATATCTCGTGGGGTGTATAATGATAGTTTGTGAAAATACGAGTTAAAAAATATATATGATGTAATACTTGCGTACCCTTTTCTTTGTATTATTTTAAAAAATGGTTAAATATTTCTGCCCCTTCCCCTATCTGAAAAAGTAGCGATCAAATAATTTTCTCCATAAAGTGTAAATTGAGCGAAAATTATCACGAGTACATTACGTTTGATAATTTATTTGGTATAAAAAAAACTTTTAGCTTTACAATATGGTAGAGGTCTTTTCATATAGTTTACAGTATACACACTTGCGACTAACGGATAGGTACGGAGACAAAATGATTTTATTTTATTTGTTTATAATGAAACAAATATTTAGGTAGTAAATATTTGTTTTACACTTTTATTACTAAATTCTAGATTGACTTAGGTTGATTTATTGTCTATTAGGTAGCTAAGATGCTATGACTAGTATACATTACTAACTAAAAAAAAGTGAAAATACATATTGGATCTTAAGATATATACATGTCGTGGACCTAATTAACTTAGCTTAGGTAAGGATTTTATTTAATTTTAAAAGCAATCATCGTACGGAACACTAATTTTAAACAAATATTAGTAAAAATTAATTAAGAGTAATTAGTAACACCCTAGAAAATTTTGAATTAATTTTCGATCTATAATACAAAAACTGTTTATCTATATCTCTTCCTACACAATTTTATTGATGTTATTTTTGAAATTATAGTAGTATTAAAATCCTTTATTGCGAAAATAAACAATAAATCCCAGCGCTACGTTAAAATTCGTATTTTTAATTACAGATACAAAAATATAAGTCTCTCATGATCCATATTAAACTGAACAAAATATTTTTCAAAAATATAGGAATATAATAATTTATTTGTTAAGTAGACATACCATCAAATAAATATTTGTTAATTTTACTGATTGTTTTTTATTCCTCTTCAAAATATTCTCTATTTATTTGCAAAATAGGCTCATTCCAGAAAAGCAAATTAAGTGTTCTATAATAATAAAATTAAAATATAGGTACGATCAAGAAAATTTGGCTTTACTATTAGAACTGTATTAGGAAAGTACTTTATCATTAGAGAATAATAATGACTGCTCTTGCTAACTGTGATCACAGTTACTCGTAAACAAAACACTCTTCAAGATTTTTACATTCCTTGACGTTCTAGGGTCTCTATATTACGAAACGCATAGTCTCCGAATCCCTTGATCTGGCTGTAGAATTCTTGGCACGATAATTCTGGAACGAAATAAAATATCCAATTCAAATTTAGTAATACTTAAAGATAGAACCTATAGTTTTTGAATATGATAAATTAAAGGCATATTAACTTGAAACGAATTACTATTATTGTAATACTGTTAACTTTTTTGTAACTTTGGCCACGACGCATCGAAATGACATATGTAGTTTAGTCTAGTTTTCTCTTTCCGTAATAGTACTAACTTTAAAATTAAAAAATTCTAAACCAGCATGTTTAGCACAAACTAGCCGATAAGCTTTTAGTATTCATTATTGTTCCTTACGGAACACTTATGGCATCACTTCGGTGTCCGTCTGTCCATCTGTCTAGCTTGACTTATTAGCTATTAAGTACCTAAGATGTTGTCACATCCGATTTTCTCCGAAACTATTTGACATAGACAGTTGAAATTTGACACAAATATTGAAAGTGATGGTCCATACAGAGCAGTGTAGTTTCGAAAGTTAAATTTTTACTTCGAGGGATAGTTTTGGGGGAGTGAGATTGGAGGTGAAAAAAAAATACTAGGTTATCGAGTAGAATGCCAAATGAAAGCTTGTGAAAACACAAGTTCAAAAATATATATGATGTAATATTTGCGCACCTGCTCCCCCCTACTTCGAAAAGTACTGAACAAAAAGTTTCAAAAAATTCTGGAATATTCTTCATAAAGTATAGATTAAGCGAAAATTATCACGAGTACATTACGTTTGATAATTTATCTGGGATAAAAAAAACCTATGAAAACTATGTTCCTTGACAATATGGCGGAAGTTTTGTTAATGTACTTTTCAGTACATTACTGTACCCGCATTGCTCCTGTAGCGAGACAAAAGAATTTTATTTTATTTGTTAATAATTATACACATATTTAGGTAGTAAATATTTGTTTTACACTTTTATTACTAGATTCTAGATGGTTGATTTATTATTTATAAGGTAGCTGAGATGCTATAACTATTATATATTATTGATTAAGACAAAACGTGAAAATACATATTGGATCTTAAGATATATACTAATTAACTTAGCCTAGGTAAGGATTTTATCTTATTTTAAAAGCAATCACCGTACGCAACAATAATTGTGCAGGTTCGACATGCATTTTGCCAGTTTTTTTTAAGTTTGCGTCAGAATTCTAATGCACAGAAAAGTACATACAATAATAAAATACTTTTTCTGTAAGAACGATCTACAGTTACGTGGTAGAAATTACTCTTTTTTGTTTTTCTTACGTTTTTTTTAGATCATTGTAAATTCTCACTGTGGATTAACTGTAATTGGTTCTTAGAAAGAGCCAATCTTGACTGCTTTAGTTCCTTTTTTGCAGTTTTGTGTGTGAGTATTTTTACAATAAAATTTAAGCTAAAACCCACAGTTCAATTTAAAATAAATAACTTTTTAATAGTACATGTATGCAATCGTGCACGAATTGGCATATAATCATTTAAATTATCGATCGGTTTGTCATCGTGCACCGGGTAGTTTACCCTCGCGATTTCATCAATGCGCGTCAACGCAGATATATGTCACATTTCGCATAAAAGTTCGAAGCTAATAAGTATGACGCTTTGGGATTTGTTTTTTGAATTTTCCATTTTGACGGCTTCAAAAAAAGCCTGATTCGAAAAAATAAATGAATTTGCCTGTTTCTAATTTGTGTTTAATAACGTAAAAATTGTTTGAAATAAGTAATTATCATATTTTATTATTAATTTCAAATGAATATCTAATCGATATTTCGAATTCTCTACCAGTATCAAACGATATTAAACATGCCCTGCTTTTGCCCCAGTATCATTGATAGACAATATACAATTTATTTATCTTTTCAGCTACAAAAGTTGTAGATAAGACATGTCATCAAAGGGATGTATGATCCCATCTTAGGTATTATCAAAAATAATACATAGAAAAAAAAAGAAATCTTACTATTTAGCACATTAATACACAGTAAATACAAGATATAACAAAAAACATAACATACACATTTATAACAAACCAATTTATAACAAACAAAATACATACTGAAGATGCTTTAATTAAGTAAGGATGTTATAAAGAATAACATTCACACTCTGCCCAGCAGATAACTTTCAAATTCAGTTACAAAATAAAAAGTTTTACTTAATAGTATAGTTTTTATTTGTTTTTTAAAACGTGCCATAGATTCAATCCTTTTTACATTTTCCGGCAGTAAGTTAAACAGTCTGCACCCCAAGTAATGACTAGTTTTTTTAACATATTCATGATTGTGTTTTTCAATATAAAAATTTTCTTTGTTTCGAGTCGGATAACGATGAAAAGATCTATGCGACATGAAGCTATCTTGATTTTGATAGATATACATTAAGAGTTTACATATATAAATACTTGTAACTGTTAATATTTTTCTATTCCTAAAAACTCTACAGGATGCGGTGGCATACTAAAAATTAGTCTCATGATTCGTTTTTGCATTACCAGCACCCTGTCCAGTTCCTGCGCACTTCCCCAAACCGCCAGACCATAGGACATGGCTGGGTACGCATTAGCGTAATAGACAGTTATGAGATTGGGAACACTTAATGAGTTTTTTAAAGATTTTATCATAAAAAAAAACATTTATTTTGTCTTGAACAAACGTCATCTATGTGCAAACTCCATTCGAGGTTAGAATCTATTATGATTTCTAAAAACTTTGAACTATGGCTAACAGGCAAATTCATATTATTAAATACAATATTTAGGTTTATTAGTTTGCGCATTTTTTTCTTAAATTCCATAGACACGGTCCTTGATAGATTTATTATAAGGTTATTCTTTTTACACCAGTTCGAGAACTCAGTCAATATTATTTTAATTTTTTTCTCCAAAAGTTTTTAAATAATTTTGATTCCCACCTTTTTAGCAAACATGGAAATATTTCAGCTTTTACTGACAATACTGAAATTTGTAGTTGTTTCGTTCCCTCTGAAAAATATACTTTTGCTAGCATCGTAAAATCGATGCTAGACTCATCATCTGAGAAATATTCGGTTCCTAAGGACTTTTAAGTATTCCGTACGACACACTTATCAGTCTGTGTCCTTCTGTTCGTCTGTCACATTCGATTTTCCCAGAAACTATTTGACATAGAAATACTGCACTGACTTAGCCTTGCTTGATAGAGATCCATAATAACTAGAAACGAAAATTTAAACAACTATTTAAGATCACCACTTATGTTTATTGCTGACAATTGTTTCGACACACATCGTGCTCCAGAAGAAGACACAGTGTGTCGAAACAATTGTCAGCAGTAATATATTAAACATAAGTCGTGATCTTAAATAGTTGTTTAAATTTTCTTCCTAATTGACATAGAAAGTTGAAATTTTGCACAAATATAGGAATGGATGGCCCAATCAGAGCCGTGTAGATTTTTACTTCGGGGGTTAGTTTTGGGGGTAAAATCGGAAGCGAAAAATGATACTAGGTCATCGGGTCAAATGAAAACTTATGAAAACACAAGTTCAAAAACATATATAATTTAATATTTGCGCACCCTTTTTTTTTTTGTATTATTATAAAAAAAATCGCCAAAAATTTCCCTGCACCCATATTTCCAAAAGTACTAAACAAAAAATTTTGAAAAAATTTTGGAATATTCTTCATAAAGTGTAGATTGGGCGAAAATTATTACTAGTCCATTACGTTTAATAATTTATCCGGTATAGAAAAAAAACTATAAAAACTATGTACCTTGGAACATAGTTTTGTTAATATACTTTTCAGTACATTACTGCTCGCGCGTCTCTCCTGTAGCGAGACAAAAGAACTTTATTTTATTTGTTAATAATTAAACAAATATTTAGGTAGTAAATCTTTGTGCTTGTATTACTAGATTCTAGATTGAGTTAGATTGATTTATTAGCTTTTAGGTAGCTAAGACTCTATAACTAGTATACATTATTTACTAAGAAAAAACGTGAAAATACATATTGGATATGAACACATATACATGTCAAGGACCTAATTAGCCTAGGTAAGGATTTTATCTTAAAAGCAATCACCGTACGAAACACTAATTGTGCAAGTCTGACTTGCCGTTTTTTTTTCTGATATATGAACGATATTTACAGATTACCCCTATAACCTGTTCAAAATGATTCTTAAAACATTTGGGCATTTAAAGATAATGTTTGATATGACGATTACTTAGTACTTCGATTTTATGATAGAATTAGGTTTTGGGAACATCGAAAATCACTTGTTGACAAACTTCATTTTCATAAATTTAAGAATTGATTTTCCTGATTTTTTTGGCTTTGGTGACATTCGGTGTTAATCAGAGGAATTTTCGTTATAAAAAAATATTTGTAATATCGCTTTATCGAACGAGGGTTTTAAATTCTTCATTTTCTAGAATGTTTAAATATGTAATCTGTTTGTACAATGCTTTTTCTCTATTTCTTTTGAAACTTTTAAATACAGACTAAGGAGATTATTTCGTACTGGATATTCTTTGACTGTTATTACTTTTTAGTTGAAACTTTTAATATAATGAGAACGTATAAGTCTTATTGTTAAGTTTTAATCAATTTTAACAAGTGTTTTTATTTTCGAATTGATTTATGAGCAATTTTGAAACCGAAGCCAGTCAAGAATTTGAGTTTTTTCCAAGGGTATGGTATAGGTATGTGGATAATGTGTTCGCGATTTTTATACCAATAAAGCAAATGTAGATGATTTTGTCTCCAAATTAAATAGCCGCTATGATTAAATTTACTTACTAAATTGAGAACAAAGGGCAATTATCATCTCTAGATATTTTAAATATTAAAAATAATAATAAGTTAGAATTTGATATCTATAGAAAAGACATAGTAACAGACAGATATACTCCCAATGATTCATTTCTTTACAAACAACTCATACAAATTGGCCGCACTACATTTTTTAGTTCATCGTTTGGTAACTTTTCCTCTGAATAAAGTAAGATTCAATAATGAAAGAAATCGTATTAGGAACATAATTAGAGTTAACGGGTATGACGATGACCTAAAACATAAGTTAATAAATAGACATAAGTTCGAGCTAAATATTCATAATTTCACTATTTTACACGCGAAGTAAATAAGACCTTACCATACGAGGCTGGTTTGAAAAGTCCGTGCAAAAATAAAAACTACTTATGTGTTTGGGGTAAACCTTTTTTATTTTTCGACATAGTCTCCTTTTAGGCTTATACACTTCGTCCAACGATGTTCTAGTTTGTTGATCCCTTCCGAATAATAGGATTTGTCCAAGTCTGCAAAATATCCATTAGTGTCTGCAATCACCTCCTCGTTTGAATAAAATCTTTGTCCCGCCAGCCATTTCTTCAAATTGGGGAACAAATAGTAGTCCGAGGGAGCCAAGTCTGGAGAATAAGGGGGATGTGAAACGAGTTGGAATCCTATTTCCATTAATTTTGCGACCACAACTGCTGAGGTGTGTGCTGGTGCGTTGTCGTGATGGAAAAGGACTTTCTTGTGGGCCAATCGCGGGCGTTTTTTCTTGCAGCTTCACCTGTAATAGTTTTACCCTTTTCCAGATAGTCGATGAGGATTATCCCTTGCGAATCCCAAAAGACAGTCGCCATAACCTTTCCGGCCGAAGGAACGGTCTTCGCCTTTTTTGGTGCAGATTCCCCCTTGGCAACCCATTGTTTAGATTGTTGTTTCGTCTCAGGAGTATAGTAATATATCCATGTTTCATCCACAGTGATTAAACGACGCTTAAAGTCCTCCGGATTCTTCTGGAACAGCTGCAAACCATCCTTGCAACACTTCACACGATTCCGTTTTTGGTCAAGCGTGAGCAATCGCGGCACCCATCTTGCGGATAGCTTTCTCATGTCCAAATGTTTATGCAACATATTATGTATCCGTTCAGTCCAGATGCCTACAGCACTAGCAATCTCACGTACCTTAACTCTTCTGTCATCCATCACCATATCATGGATTTGATCAATGATTTCTGGAGTCGTAACCTCCACAGGCCGTCCAGAACGTTCAGCGTCACTTGTGTCCATATGGCCGGTCCGAAAATTTTGAAACCACTTATAAACTGTTCTAATCGAAGGTGCAGAGTCACCATAATGTTTGTCAAGCTTCTCTTTAGTCTCCTGAGGCGTTTTGCCTTTCATAAAGTAATGTTTAATCACCACACGAAATTCTTTTTCTTCCATTTCTTGAAAATCACTCGACTTCCTTGATTCACACGAATGCCAAACACAAAGAAATAGATCAATATGACTGAAACTTGGTGTGCGTTCATTCAAGAGATGCTACTAACTAAACATGCCCTCGATACGCGCCGGTGGTGCCATCTCTCGGACTTTGCCCGGACTTTTCAAACCAGCCTCGTACAATACGAATAATAGCAGGATATTCAATAAGGTATTTATTAAAGTAGGCCTCTCACGCACAAGTCATCAGACAATCCGAGGTAATCCCAAGGAGAAAATTCCTAAATGTGAGAAAAGTGAAGTTTTTGAAATTAGTTGCAATGACTGCGCCAAAGAGTATGTTGGGCAAACTAAAAGATATTTATAATATCGTTTTATCGAATGAGAGTTTTCAATTCTTCATATATTATATTCTTTGACTGTTATTACTTTTTAGTTGAAACTTTTAATATAATGAGAATGTATAAGCCTTATTGTTAAGTTCTAATCAATTTAATCAAATTTTTTTACTTTACAATTTATTCATGAGCAATTTTGAAACCGACGTTAGTCAAGAATTTGAGTTTTTTCCAAGGGTATGGTATAGGTATGTGGATGATGTGTTCGCGATTTTTATACCGATAAAGCAAATATAGATGATTTTGTCTTTAAATTAAATAGCCGATATGATTAAATTTACTTACTAAATTGAGAACAAAGGGCAATTATCATCTTTAGATATTTCAATTATTAAAAATAATAATAAATTAGAATTTGATATCTATAGAAAAGACATAGTAACATACAGGTATATTCCCAATGATTCATTTCTTTGCAAACCACTCATATAAATTAACCTCATTACATTTTTTAGTTCATCGTTTGGTAACTTTTCCTCTGAAAGGAGTAAGATTCAATAATGAAAGAAATCGTATTAGGAATATAACTAGAGTTAATGGGTATCACGATGACATAATACATAAGTTAATAAATAAAAAAAAACATTCATAATTCCACCATTTTACACGCGAAGTAAATAAGACCTTACCATATAATACGAAATATACCAGGGGACTCAATAAGGTATTTATTAAATTAGGCCTCACACCACACAAGTCATCAGACAATCCGAGGTAATCCCAAGGAGAAAATTCCTAAATGTGGGAAAAGTGAAGTTTTTGAAATTAGTTGCAATGATTGCGCCAAAGAGTATGTTGGGCAAACTAAAAGATATTTATAATAACATTTTATCGAACGAGAGTTTTCAATTCTTCATTTCCTAGAATGTCTATGTTTTCTCTATTTCTTTTGAAACTTTTAAATACAGACTAAGGAGATTATTTCTTAATGGCTATTCTTAGACTGTTATTACTTTTTAGTTGAAACTTTTATTTTAATGAGAATATATAAGCCTTATTGTTTAGTTCTAATCAATTTTATCAAATGTTTTTACTTTACAATTTATTCATGAGCAATTTTGAAACCGAAGTCAGTCAAGAATTTGAGTTTTTTCCAAGGGTATGGTATAGGTATGTGGATGATGTGTTCGCGATTTTTATACCTATAAAGCAAATATAGACGATTTTGTCTCTAAATTAAATAGCCGATATGATTAAATTTACTTACTAAATTGAGAACAAAGGGCAATTATCATCTCTAGATCCGAGGTAATCTCAAGGAGAAAATTCCTAAATGTGGGAAAAGTGAAATTTTCGAAATTAGTTTGCAATGATTGCGCCAAAGAGTATGTTGGGCAAACTAAAAGATATTTATAATATCGCTTTATCGAACGAGAGTTTTCAATTCTTCATTTTCTAGAATGTCTATGTTTTCTCTATTTCTTTTGAAACTTTTAAATACATACTAAGGAGATTATTTCTTAATGGATATTCTTTGACTGTTATTACTTTTTAGTTGAAACTTTTAATATAATGAGAAAGTATAAGCCTTATTGTTAAGTTTTAATCAATTTTATCAAATGTTTTTACTTTACAATTTATTCATGAGCAATTCTGAAACCGAAGTCAGTCAAGAATTTGAGTTTTTTCCAAGGGTATGGTATAGGTATGTGGATGATGTGTTCGCGATTTTTATACCAATAAAGCAAATATAGATGATTTTGTTCCTGAATTAAATAGCCGATATGATTAAATTTACTTACTAGATTGAGAACAAAGGGCAATTATCAACTCTAGATATTTTGAATATTAAAAATAATAATAAGTTAGAATTTGATATCTATAGAAAAGACATAGTAACAGTCAGATATATTCCCAATAATTCATTTCTTTGCAAACAATTCATATAAATTAGCCTCTTTACATTTTTTAGTTCATTGTTTGGTAACTTTTCCTCTGAATGGAGTAAGATTCAAAAATGAAGGAAATTGTATTAGAAATATTACTGAAGTTAATGGGTATGACGATGACTTAATACATAATTTAATAAGTAGACATAAGTTCAGGTTAAATATTCAGAATTCCACCATTTTACACGCGAAGTAAATAAATCCTTACCATTACCATATAATAGGAAATATAGCAGGGAACTCAATAAGGTATTGAATAAAGTAGGCCTCACTCACACAAGTCATCAGACAATTCGAGGTACTCCCAAGGAGAAAATTCCTAAATGTAGGAAATGTGAAATTTTTGAAATTAGTTGCAATGATTGAGCGAAAACGTATGTTGGGTCATTTAAAACAAGATTTAAAAAATCATTTAGTTCATTTAAGATACGGTAGAACAAAAAAGTCTAGCATTGCCGAACATGCTCTTGAAGCTGATCGTACTGTAACTTCAGATAATTTAAGATTAATTAAATATGTGATTGACAGGAGATTGTTAAACCCATATGATAGAATTGAAATTATAAAATGTGAAAGTAGTTTAAATCAAGACAGAGGGCCTATTCCTTATAATCCCCTCTACTGGTTACTTGATTGAAACTAATGGTTCCGCTTATGCCATTAGTACCGTTGGGTAATTCAGATGTTAGGCTAAATATAAATATGTTAGATTGTAAGTTTAGCTTTAGTAGATCATCGCTTCTGACGATGCTAACATAGTAAACGAAACGCGCGTAAAGAGCATAACTCAAGTATTTGGTATAATGGTGATATATATTGAGTAGTATCATTGTGCCAAAGATTCCAAATTGCCAACAGAGGTTTTAGCTAAAAACGTTTTTTTTTTCTATTTATAACTATAGACAACCAAGACACCTAGCCTTCATTTTAAATAATACATTTTAAACTGTTTATTGGGTATAAAATTAATAAAACATCATCCTTTTTAATACGTCAGCTAAACAACCCTCAAGTGAGTAACAAGATTAATTAGCTCAGCTTAAACATGAATTCCAAAAGTAAATATTTGAAAAGCGTATGTGGTTTTAAATGTCTAAAACTAAGCGGAAAAAGCAAACAATTTCTACTTTTTCATCTTTCCGCGAACCAGTTTGCAACTGGTAGAAAATGCAAACTCACTTTACACATTTCAGAAAATATTCTAATTGACTTCCTAGAAAAGTAAACACGATTCTGAAAACATTTTCTCGATTTTAGCTGGATATAGATATTACTTGAGTTGAATTTGATATTATAATACCTTTTTAGTAGTAGAAGACTGCGAAATAATAGCGGTTATTTTTTGTTCAGTTTTAGGCTCCATACTTACAGCTTAGTTGTTAGGTTATGTTATTTACTTTAGTTTATTTTCAGGTACAATGTATGGGCCCTCTTCGTTGGAGTGAACTACACAGTTTGTATCACTAAAATAATAAATAATTATATATACATAGCACAACTCTACAAAAAAATTTTTTGTTTTTGTCCTAAAATTTATTTTATGATTTTTCTATTCATTATGCTCCAAAATAAAGGAAAAGTACCCATATTCCATATAAAGTCTGCTTTTATGGTAGTTATGATAATAATACATTTTTTTGAGTTATCGTAGAAATATTAAATAGTTCTGGTATATTTAAAAATACCGCGAAAAAAATAAACGGGACGTAACTTTCACACAGTGTCTATAGATGTCACTTAAGTGATAAACAACAATTGACTGTTTTGTAGAAGACTTAAAGAGGTTAAAATGTCGTCGAGAAAGTGTAAATATGATGCTGATACGAGATATAAAATTTTATTTAAACGCATGTGAAAAGCTTTGTGAAGCCTACAAAGCCTATTTCAACTGCCCTGTTCGGAATTATGTTGCTTGTAGTAATTGCAAAAGATGTTTAGAAGGTAAACAAGTTTTAGTAAAAAAAATATAAATATGTTTATTTTTATCTTTATTTATTTCAGGTTGGTATCGAGGTGAGAAACGGAGTATGAAATTCGCAGTACCGAGAATTTGGCGAGAGCCAAGAGACCACGTTAATGACTGTTATTTTTGCAGCTAAAAGATGTAGACGCAAAAATGCGAAACCCATCGAATATCCTGACCTTGCTTCATCTTCTGCTCCAATCTCACATAGCCCACAACTTCCAGTATCTGAACCTCCTAAAAAATTGTCTCAGTCAAGCTCATATCAGAGGTCAAATAAAAATATTGAAGATGAAGAATTTGTACTGTCACAGGAACCACCGAAACCCCATTTTCTTACCTCAGAAGACTTTAATGACTTAATAAGAGATTTGAATTTGCCGAAGAGTAAGGCAGAGCTTTTGGGTTCTCGTTTGAAGCAATGGAATTTGCTTATTGATGTCAAAATAACAGATCAACGAAGTCGGCATGAGACATTTGCTACGTTCTTCACCAAAGAAGGTGGACTTTGTTATTGTAACGATGTAAGAGGTTTGTTTGAAGCAGTTGGGATGCCCTGTGTTCCCAGTCAATGGCGTTTATTTATTGACAGCTCGACGAAAAGCTTGAAAGCCGTTTTATTACATAACGGAAATAAATTTCATCTCTTCCAGTCGCTCATTCTGTACATCTAAAAGAAAACTATGAAAGTGTTAAAATTTTACTCGAAGCTTTAAAATATCAAGAGTATAAGTGGCAGTTCATTGGACATTTTAAGATGGTAGGATTTTTAATGGGACTACAGGGTGGATATACAAAATATCCGTTAAATGTGAACCTATTGTTGAACCTGAAAATGTATTATTGCTGCCTTTACACATCAAGTTAGGGCTTATGAAATAATTCGTAAAAAAACTAGATGAAAAATCTGAAGCTTTTACATTTTTAAAAAAAAAAATTCCAAAGTTGTCAGAAGCAAAGCTTAAAATTGGAATTTTTGTTGGTCCACAAATTAAAAAAAAATTTGCCAGTGAAGAATTTCCAAAATTACTTACTAGTGCTCAAAAAAAAGTTGGAATAGTTTTAAAGCAGTAGTCCCTGAATTTTTAGGAAATAACAAAATTGAAAATTACCAAGAGCTAGTTGAAAACATGTTAGAAAACTTTAAAACCATGGGTTGCAGAATGTTTCTAAAAATACATATGCTGCATGCTCATTTAGATAAATTTGGAAACAACAAACATGGGGGCGTACTCAGAAGAATAAGGAGAAAGTTTTCATCAAGATATTATGAACTTCGAACAACGTTATCAGGGCCAATACAACGAAAATATGATGGGGGACTACAATTGGGGTTTCGTGAGAGAAAGTACTTATGAACATGAAAGAAAAAGTAATAGCGTTCACTTTTAAATTTTTTCCACTATTTTGTAATTTAATATGATAGTAAAAGTTGATAAAAATCATATATAGATATATTTGTTTCGATTTATCAATAAATAAAAATTTAAACTATGGATTTTCTAAAATACTGTTCAAGCGTTCTCCTGGATACAAAAGCAAACTTTTTCAGGCTATATATATTTTTTTCGTCTGTCGATAAATCTATCGAAATTTCATACCCTCTTATCCAAGTCAAAATTCATGTTGACCTGTGTAATACTAACCCAAACTCACCTCTTAGTTAGATGAGCAGATTTCGTTCAAATTGCTTAGTATAAAGTTAATTGATATACCTGACAATTCGTTATCCATGACCAACTAACTCATCTCATGTCATCTGCATTACTATTCATCAATTTCGGAACAGTTTCATAGATGTCGCATTATAATTATATTTTTTGGGGTGGCCATCAAAGAAAAAGCCACATAATCAAATAACCAGCAATCTTTTAATAGTAATAACAGATCAATTATCTACATGAATGCCAGTATGAACTAAAACTAATATTCCTAATTAACTTAATATTGATAAATATTTTTAAGTACTGTTATATGAAATAAATTATGTTCCACCATCTTTGTCATTTCTGATTAATTATGTAAGAAGTTTTATGATAACAAGTACTGTTATCAGCTCAGATGATATAGCTACACGTACAGGGGAGGTGAAGGTAGGTAGTATAGCCTCCCAAGGCTCGAAAAATGGCATCTTGTTATTATTAGGGTATTTGTATTGTAGGATGAGATTAAACTATTAAAAATCCTTTGTATAAGACGAAAGAACGCTTCTTTTTGAATAGTCTCCCATCTGGTTATTGATTGTTAAATTGTCCAATCTTTAGAATGCAGCGTAATTTTGATAAATATAATTTGCCAATTGATGGCGCAGTACACCGATTCAAAAATATGGGCAAGCAACTGACCTTGCTATAGAGTTTCTTTAATTTTCGGGTAGTTTCCCATTGGTATTATATGTCTAGTACTGTTTACCTTTAGAATGATTAATTTAGATTGTAATACCCTGCATTCTGACCTATTAGTTTTAGATTTAGCTTTAATTATATTGTTCATTCGCATTGTTTTTTTATTTGCATATTGTCAATATTTTTTGTAGAAATGGTGTTACCGTTGATAATAAATAAATAAATAAACAAATTGAGCTCAAGCGTTTAAAGTCTCACTGTTTGAAAGGTTTTTTTTTGGAAAAATCTGCCACCTTCTCTGTTCGAAAATCAATGTTGGGGAAACTATGTTAAACTTGGCTACGCGACCTCTTTTAATTATGAAGTATAGAGAGTGAGATGGAGATATACAAATTTGTATAAGTCGATCTCCTAAACAAGATTAATAATAGTATATACTCGTAGCAAATAACTATTTTCAAACTGTTGTAAAATGATATCGATACTAACATTTTTGTTTTTTGCATTAAATATTTGTTCTGCAATATTCGTCAGCACTTTTAGTTTAATAAGGGAGAGAGACAGAGACAGAGACAGAGAAAGAGGTACAAACAAAGACAGAGATAATAAGTACTGGATGCTGAATATGTGAAAGTGGTATTATCAACAACTAACCAGATTCCCTTAGTCTTGCCAAGAAAGATAAAAATCATTTATGAAAAATAAATGCGCAATTTTGTATCAATTTATTACACAATAATTGCTTTAGGAAATATGTTTTTATTTTATTTATTTCCGTTCATAAGGAAAGTATTATTAGTATTAAGTTCCGTTGGTCTGTCAGCTGGTCCATATGCCTGTATGTCCTTGCACGTTAGAATGATAATTTTCCCAGGAAATTGATATAAACGATTATAAATTTGGTACATATATAATATTTGAAGTAGAAATAGATTTATAATTTTTGTGTGATTTTGCTTTAGGGATAGGAGTGCAAGAGGTGGCGAGCGATAATTTTTGTAATAATGGACAAGTATTATGAAATTTTTTTCTGCATTTGGTTGTGAAAAGGACAAACTGCAAGGAATACTATTTATAGTCATATAAGGGTTTTCTTTCGGATATACCATTTATACGTCCTTTTTAGAATTCTCGTAGGCAAGAAATCCAAAAAAACCGGTATTTTCTTATTATTTTCAATCTTAGCAAAATCTGTATTTAAAGGGATGTAATTTTGGAGTGAACTAAAAAATATGTAATTTACAACCTTTATTTGCTAAGGAGAAACTGGAAACTTTACCAATTTTTTTCGTCTGTAGGTAAAAGTTATCATCTTCTAGGACCGGGAGATATATCAGCATATGCGAGAAAATTGAAGAGTGCAGTATTACCAAATTATTTAAATTTTAGTGTAAAATATAAAATCCGTCTAATGAACAACAGATTTTAATGTTTGTTGAGGTTAGTTACTTAAAAAATCGTTATTATATTAAAAAGTTTCCTTCATTTTTTAACTAATAGAGGTTTAAGTTAAAAATGTCAAAGGTATTAAGGGGTAAAGTCATTCCAGAATTCTCAAACTCGATTATCTTGAAGACCTTAAGAAAAAAGTTGTTACATAGCCTGGAAAAATCTTAACAGGTCGTTTATAAAGGTTTAGCGTGGCACCCCAAGCGTTTTTGGGTCGGTACAGCACTTCCCTATTTGACTATAACCTCTACCTTACATTATTCTCTTATGGTGTTGTTACTCACTCTGTCTAATAAACTTTTTCCTGTTATTGCCCTTAGTATTTTCATTTCATTTCATTTCTTCTCAGTAGCTATTTGGTTTTCTATGCTATAAGCCAGTATGGGTCTAACGCAAGTTCTATATATTCTTGTTTTTGCTTCTACACTTAGATCTTTGTTTTTACAAACTACATCTCTGAGGGCCCCTGATATTGCTGCTGTTTTATTTGTTTGTTGTCTCACTTCTTCTGTTATATCTCCGTAGCTAGTATTTAGTACTCCAAGATATGGGAATTTCAATACTTGTTCTAATATTTTCCCATTTATTTCTAATTTACACCTTACTGGTTCTTTGGCTATTGTGATGCATTTTATTTTGTCGATATTGACTTCCATGTTGCATTTTTCTGGTACTTTGTAAGTCGTGTTCCGATTGTGATAGAACAATATCATCTGCATATCCCAGCATCTTTGTTTGTTTATCTCCTAGTTCGCATCCATCGTTGACTAGTTTTACTTCCTCAATGATTTTCTTCATTATTATGAAGAATAGTAACTGGCCTAAGCTATCTCACTGTCTTATTCCTACTTTTATATTTATTTCCTTTGTTATTTCGTTATTACTTCTTATTCTTGTTGTGTTACCGAGATTGAGTTTAACTAAGTTGGGAATGTGGAATCTTTGGCACAATGATACTACTCAGTATATATCACCAATACACCAAACACTTTATTTTTGCACTCGACGCGCGTTTCGCTAACCATGTTAGCTTCATCAGGAGCGATGATTGACTAAAGCTAAACTACAAATCTACCCTATTTATACTTAGCCTAACCCTTGAATTACTCAAGCGGAACTAATGACATAGGCAAAGCCATCAACTCCGGTCAAGTAAGCAGTAGAGGGGACTATAAGGAATAGGCCCTCTGTTTTTATTTAAACTACTTTTACATTTTATGATTTCCATACTTTCGTATGCGTTTAACAATTTCCTATCAGATACATTTTTTATCAATCTTAGATTATCTAATGTTACAGTATGATCAGCTTCAAGGGCATGTTCGGCAATGCTAGACTTTTCTGTTCTATTGTATTTTAAGTGTGCTAAATGTGCTTTAAATCGTGTTTTGATACAAATAAAGCAAATATTGATGATTTTGTTTCTAAATTAAATAGCCGGTATGATTCCATTAAATTCACTTACGAAGTTGAGAACAAAGGACAATTGCCTTTTCTAGATATTTTAATTATTAAAAATAATAATAGATTAGAATTTGATATCTATAGGAAGGACACAGTAACAGATAGATATATTCCTAATGATTCATTTCATTGCAAACAACATAAATTAGCCTCATTACATTTTTTAGTTCATCGTTTCTTTCCCTCTGAATACAGTAAACTTTAATAAAGAAAGGAATCGTATTAGAAATATAACTAGAGTTAATGGTTATGACGACGACTTAGTAAATAAGCTAATAAATAGACATAAGTTTAGGTTTAATATTCAGAATTCCACCTTTTTTACACGCGAAGAAAATAACACCAAGTATGTCTCCATACTATATAATTCGAAATATAGCAAGGGACTCAATAAGGTATTTAATAAGGTAGGCCTCACCTTAGTCTATAAGTCATCAGACAATCTGAGGAATATCTTAGGAAATCCCAAAGATAGGATTCCTAATTGTGAGAAAAGTGGAATTTATGAAATTAGTTGTAATGATTGTGACAAAAAGTATGTTGGGCAAACCAAAAGGTCAATTAAAAGACGATTTAAAAGAACATTTAGCACACTTAACTTAACAATAGAACAGAAAAGTCTAGCATTGCCGAACATGCCCTTGAAGCTGATCATACTGTAACTTTAGATAATCTAAGATTGATAAAAAATGTATCTGATAGGAGATTGTTAAGCGCATACAAAAGTATGGAAATCATAAAATGTAAAAGTAGTTTAAATAAAGACAGAGGGCCTATTCCTTATAGTCCCCTCTACTGGTTACTTGACCGGAATTGATGGCCTTGCCTATGTCATTAGTTCCGCTTGAGTAATTCAAGGGTTAGGCTAAGTATAAATAGGGTAGATTTGTAGTTTAGCTTTAGTCAATCATCGCTCCTGATGAAGCTAACATGGTTAGCGAAACGCGCGTCGAGCGCAAAAATAAAGTGTTTGGTGTAGTGGTGATATATACTGAGATTGAGTTTATGGATTATTTGTTGTATTGGGTACGGAATTAGGTCCTTTATTAATTTTAATATATCTTTCAACCTGGCTCTGTCGAATGCTTTCCTTAAGTCGATGAAACACAAAAATGCTGGTTTCTTATTGTAAAGATAGCGTCTGTGGTTGATCTGTTTTGGCGGAAACCTTGTTGCTCGTCGCTTATGTGTATATTTTTCTATTTCACTTTTCAGAATACTTATGAACACTTTCATAATACTTGCTAGCAGTGTTATTACTCTATAGTTGCTCGGGTTTTTTTACTCCCTTGTTTAAATATCGGTATCGTGATGCTTTTTGTCCATTCCTTCGGTATTTCCACTTCCTGTAATATCTTATTAAAGAATATTGTCATTTCCGATATGTAGCTTTCTCCAGGCATATTTAATTAGTTCGTTTGGTATCCTGGTGCTTTTCCATTTTTAAGTTTCTTAATTGCCATTGATACTTCTTCTCTTCCTATTTTGTGGTTTTCGTCTATTTGTTATTTCTTGTTTATGATTTCTGTTATGTTCTCTTCTTCGTCGAACTGGTTTTCATATAATTGTTTAAAGTGTTATTGCCAATCGTTTGTTTGAATATTTGTGATTGTCAAGTATTCATTAATATTGGCTTTTCCTCTTCGTAACATTTTTCATACCTTTTTTGTCCTGTGTATAAATCTCTTTCCATTTCTTTTGTAAAATTTGTCCAATATTCCTGTTTTATTTTCTTAGTTTTTGCATTTACTTCATTTCGTATTTCTATGTAGTGCTGTCTGTATTCTTCGTTTTTTTTGTGATATATATTGTATGTGCGCTCTTCTTTTTTTTTGTGCAAGTTCTTTGACTTCTTGGGTGAACCACGGAGTATTGTTGTTTTTGTCTCTCAAGCTTATTCGTCTTGTACCTTTAGCTTCTTTACTCGCTTGTAGAGTGCTGTTTCTTAATTCATTCAAGCTTTCTTCTTCTGTGTCTGTTTCTAGAATTGCGTTGTTCTTAATCTGTTCAGTTATCCTTTTCGTATATAACTATATTGTCGTGCTGTCTTGTAGTGCTTCTATGTTCATCTTTTCTACGTATAATGGTTGTTTTCTTTTAGATGGTTTTATGTTTATCCATGTTTTACACAGTATCATATTTTGGTCAGATCCTACGTTACTAAGATTAGTGATTAAAAGTGATTGACAGATCAAAACATAGTGGTCGCAAAGGTAGAAGAGGCGGAGCGAGTTCTTCGAATAAGCCATCCAAGTCACGAGGACGCCATTGACCAAAAAACCGATTTGAAATGGAGTGGCCAGATCCTGATGACGTCAGTACGTTTTCAAGGTTATCAAGCCCCATTATGAAGAGTTGAGTAATGATGATCTTCTTACAAGGAGCTTAGATGGTCTTACACAAAACATCAACGAAAGCTTCAATGCTTTGGTTTTTTGTTTTTTTGTTCTAGGTTGAAATTTAAGAGAACATTCGATTCGCCCGTTTCAGGCCTCGCATAGAAGATGTCTTAAAGTCTTGAATTTTGAAACTGCGATTTTGAATTAAAAAGATAAAATAACCGGTCAAGTGCAAGTTGTACTTGCACAATTAGTGTTCCGTACGTTGATTGTTTTTGAAATAAAAAGTTTTGTTAGGGTGGTATAAATTGATCAGTGACTTCACAAAACACACCCCAAATGAGTTTTCAACGAAGTTTGTTTCCAATCTTTACTGAAAACTGGTGACCTTGAAATATTGTTTTTTTTCTATACCAGATAAATTATTAAAGGTAATGATAATTTTTGTTCAATCTATACCCCGTGGAGAATATTTCAGGATTTTTTCAAAATTTTTTAATCAGTACTTTTCGAGATAAGGTAGGGGACAGCGATTTTTCACGATTTTTTAAAAGTAATACGAAGAAAAGTGTGCGCAAGTATTACGTTATATATATATTTTTTACTCGTGTTTTCACAAGCTTTCATTTGACACCATACTAGATGACCTAGTAAAAAAATTTTTTTTTCACTTCCGATTTCACCCCTCAAAACGAATTCCTTAAGTCAAAATTTATGTTACGGTGATATAAAATGATCAGTGACTTCACAAAACACACCCCAAATAAGTTTTCAACAAAGTTTATTCCAATCTTTACTGAAAATTGATGACCTTGAAATTTCTGTTTTTTTTATATAACAGATAAATTATTACAGGTAATGCACTCGTGATAATTTTCGTTCAATCTACACCCCGTGGAGAATATTCCAGAATTTTTTCAAAATTTTTTGATAAGGACTTTCCGAGATAAGGCGGGTGGGACAGCGATTTTTCGCGATTTTTTAAAAATAATACAAAGAAAAGTGAGCGCAAGTATTACATTATATATATATATTTTTTACTCGTATTTTCACAAGCTTTCATTTGACACCACACTCGATTACCTAGTAAAAAAATTTTTTTTTCATTTCCGATTTCACCCCCCAAAACTAACCCCTTAAGTCAAAATTTAATTTTCAAAACTACATGGCTCTGATGAGGCCATCAATTCCTATATTGCTACCAAATTTCAACTTTCTGTGACAAGTAGTTTCGGAGAAAATCGGGTGTGACAGACGGACAGACGGACAGACGGACAGACGGACAGACGGACAGACGGACAGACAGACGGACAGACACCGAAGTGATCTTATAAGTGTTCCGTACGGAACACTAAAAACAATATTTTTAGACACTTAAATATTTGTTTAATAAAGTATTTCTAATAAATTTTCGACTGCTTTCATTATACTTTTGAGAAAAATTCCCGAAACTAGCTTTTTTCCTGGGACCTGGAGTGGTCATACTCCTTTAAGATTCTGTTCAAATCAAGAAACATAGAGTTGTTTGGAGAGTTTAACGTCACGTCGTTCTAGTCTTTTCACACAAGAATATTTGGTTGTGTCTAGTGTTTATCCAGACATAAAAAAAATATTTGATTTTATAAGTTTAGACAACTCGTTTATACGACTAAAATAAAAACATCATAGTCAGACGTCCTCTTTTTGCTTTTAAGCTCTGAAACTGAAATAAAATGTTCTAATTTAATCCACGTTCTGGATAAATTCCTTAAACTTTGAATGATTATGTATTTTAAAAATCGTTTCTCTTTCAATACTAATTCTCTGACAACTATTGCGTGTATTCCGAGTTAGTTCAAAACAAGAAGTACCCGTTTGATGTGGTCTTATCCAAAAAAGTAGAAAAATCAACCTTATCCACTAGGATCGTTTTTGCCCAAAGTTTGTTTAAAGTTTGTTCATGTAAATTCGAGTAAACGTTTGACAGCTGGATCCATAACTTCTGTTTAAACTCCAAGTTACGTTAACATTTACCAATAATTTGCAAGTCAGTTTCTAACTAGTCAAATGCTTACATTAGTTTTAACGAAGAAAATTAATATTGTGTGCTATTCTTGGCTTTGGCTAAAATTAATTCAATATTAAGAATTAGCAAAACAAATTCGATATTTATCTGATATTTGTTTGGGCTACCAGTTTTATATATTTTATACTATCGGGTTAAAGCCGACATCAGACGATAAGGGTTGTGTAAAAATAGATAATATAAAACTGCAATGACAGTTTAAAATTAAAAGTATATTGGAATGAGAACAAGAATCTTAAATGATATATTAAGTGGACATAAATAAACATGGAATGCTTCTATAGCATTACGAACCATAATTTAAATCTGATATGTTATAATTTAATACAATAAATACAATCTCCGTAGGAAACAAAGTTTAATAACTCTTTATAAATTGACCTTCCTTCAAAACTGTATTAGTAAAAGCAAACAGCTCCGGGAGAAGACAATATCACGCCGAAATATTGAAGTTGATGAACCCAAAATATCTATGTCGATTGTTCAACAAAATATACGATAGTGGAATTATACCATCTGAATAGCTTAGATCTACATTTATAGCCTTACCAAAAAAAAAATAACGCCTATGACTGTGGCGAGCACAGACTTATTAGTCTAATGATCCATACCCATACAAAATGCGAAGAATCTAGTGGTAACACCCAGTTTGGTTTTAGAAACGCAATGGGCACCAGAGAGGCTTTATACTGCATGCAGTTGCTCACACAGAAATGTTATGACCAACGAAAATACGTATTTATAGCCTTTATAGACTACCAAAAGGCTTTTGACAGTATAAAACATCAACCTATGATGGAGATTTTACAACAAATTAGACTGGGCATGAAAGATCTCAGAATTATACAAAATCACTATTGGAATCAGTTAGCAAAACTGCGTATCAATAACTCATTGTCAACTCAAGAAATACAAATAACAACGGGAGTACGCCAGGGATGCGTTTTTAATGTGTATGTGGAGAAGATCTTTCAGGTAGCACTGCATGACCAAGATAAAGGAATAAAAGTAAATGGAGTGACTATAAATAATATCAGATATGCTGATGACACTGCAGTTCTAACAGACAAACTAGAAGACTTACAGGATATACTCAGCACTATCAATAGAATAGGCAGTCAATTCGGTTTAACAATCAACATTGCAAAAACTAAGTTTATGGTCATCAGCAGACAACAACACAGTCAGGCCCAAGTAACAATTGATAATCAACACATGGAAAGAGTCAACAGATTCAAGTATCTTTGTTGTAATATAAACTGGATAATGATGAAGAAATTAAAATAAGAACAGCGATGGCAAGAACAGCTTTCGTCCAACTCCAGAAGTACCTATGTCGAAGAGAAATACATCTGAGTCTGAGACTCAGATGTATTTCATAAAATGTTATGTATGGCCCATATTACAATACGGAGCTGAAACATGGTCACTCAAAGTAAAGTCAATGAACCGTACTAAAGCGTTCGAGATGTGGAACATCCGTAGACTGCTGAGAGTCTCCTGAGTTGAGCACGTAAAAAATGAGGAAGTACTGCGAAGAGGCGGAACTGAACGCGAACTACTGCAAATTATAAAAACTCGTCTCTTATCTAGGGCATATACTCAGAGGCGACAAGTATAGCATGCTGAGGTTTATTCTAATGGGAAAGATACAAGAAAGAAGAGGTCCTAGCCGCAAACAACACTCATGGCTGCGTGATATCAGGAACTGGTGCGTGGTCAGGAGTGTGGGAGACATCTTTATTATGACGAGGAGGGGAGAGCTTCGCATAATAAATTGAAGCGGCAAATGAACGCCTACACGGTCCAAGTGTACGGTAGTAGAAGAAGAAAAAGCCGTAACTAACTAACTAACTAAGAAACCGGATGTATTGGTGGAAAATAACTTAATTTTAGATTTCCTACATTTATTACGAAGATAAATCAAATATAAACTGGAATTTTTCTCTCAAATCTCGTGAGGTAATCCGCTTGCCTCGACCACCCATTTTTAGTTGAATAGGGGTGTCAGGAGAAGAATACTTGACCGACTCTCTCGATGGATTTTGTTCTCAGTAGCGTCATGCCAGAGCAGGAGGTACGAGTGTCGATTGAGCAACGCATTATTATATAGTTTTTAACGCTAGAAAACCTAAAAGCTTTTGAAATATTGCAAAGACTGACGAAACAGTTCGGTAAATAGCATAATAAATTTTCCTGTGGCCGGAAAAAACTGTGGAAAAATCATAATTCTCGCCGACCTCGAACCAGTATCACGAATTTGAAAATTAACGAGGTTGATTTTCTCCATGAGCGATGTACCATTAATGCTGTCTACTACTGCCAACTCCTCTAACAAGTTAGACTCGCTTATCGATAAAAAATGCCATGCCTTCATTCGGAGTGTACATGGTGAGGCAACGGTAGAGTAAAGTTCATTATTTCATTTGTTTCGGGAATGACGAAAAAAATGTTAAATACGATAGTTTTAGGGAATGTTAAGGTACATAGTTTAAAATTATTTTTATGTATACAGGGTACTTCAAAAAAGTGTGGTCGATATAACATATGTTTTTTTAAATGGAACGTCCTATTTTCTAATTTATTTTTAAATTCTGCGTAAAATATTATAACTTTTTTATTAATAATGTTATATACCTAAACTTAGTAGTTTTTTAATATTTAATGAAAAAAAAAAATACTAGTTTTCAGTTTTGTAAAAAATTGCCAGTAACGCCATTGTTTCTGAAGATGAAATACTCATAACTGGTACGAATATTTTATAGAGATGAAAAAAGATATATGTAAAGAAATTTGAGTTAGATGCTACAGGGTGTTCAAAATAAATTCATGCATTTTTTAATTGGCACACCCTGTATATTATTATTTTTTCTGAGAGATTTTACAAAACTCTCCAACTTTTATTAAGTATGTCATATACCTATTTCTAATAGTTTTCGATTTATTTTGAATGTTTCAATTATTACCCTTGTTTTTAATACACTTACGCTATAACATCATAGTTGCCAAGACAAAACAAAAATTGTCAAATTTTGACAAAACACACAAACAAAAATAAGTAAGTAAAAATAGTTCAATTTGCTGTAGTAAGTGACGTGTAAAGGAGTTTCCTAAAAATTAATTAATTGATATGGTTTATATACTGGGCAAGGCGGGAAAAAAATTGTCTTTTGGCAGTAAGGCTTTACGGAACGAAGGATTCTAATAGACATATACCATCTAGAAAATCTTTTCAGTGCTTAATGGAACGGTTTGATGGTAGTAGTAGCGTTGAGTATACGAAACGGAAAGTAGTAAACCAGAATGCTACCAATGAGAAAAAAGAAATGGAGATTTTTACTCCATGTTGAAGATAATCCCCAGGTCAGCAGCCGTCAACTAGCTGACTTATCTGACACATCCCAATCTACGGCTAATCGCACCACGAGAAAATACAAGTATCATCCCCTTTATATGAAACTATACTAAGAACTTCAAGGCCGTGATTTTGAACAACGAGTAAAGTTTTGTACTACCATGAATGGAGCAATAGAGGCCGATCCAAATATTTTATCCAAAATAATATTTTCTGATGAAGGTACTTTTCGCAGTAATGGAGCAGTTAACATCCATAACATGCATTATTATTCAACAGTTAATCCATTTTGAGTCAGGGAAGTTCAAAACCAAAACCATTGGTCGTTTAATGTATGGTGTGGAGTATTAAATTTTCGAATTATTGGTCCATATTTTTTCCGCGAACCGCTTAATGGGCCTAGATATCGAAATTTTATGCGAAACGAATTACCCCAGGTTCTTGAAGTAGTTGATAACTTTGAAAGGGAGCAAATGTGGATTCAACAAGACGACGCTCCTGCTCATTACCACCGGGAAGTTCAGGAATTTTTAAACGATTGTTACCCATAAAAATGGATCGGTAGTGATGGATTCATTCAGTGGCCCCCTCCATCAGGTGACTTAGCACCTTTAGACTTTTTCTACATTAAAGATCGTGCTTATGTGAATCTCCCTACAACACCAGTAGATATTGAAAATAAGATACGGGATGAGTGCTCCCTTTATGCTAAGGAAAGTGAAGGAAAATATAGTAAAACGACTAAACATGTGTAATCAAGTAGACGGTCATATTTTTGAACATTTATTACGTCATAATAATTAATCATTAGATAAGGTAAGCTATATTAAAATTATTATTAACTATTTGCTTATATTTTCACAATAGCGTAAGTGTATTAAAAACAAGGGTAAAAATTGAAAAATTCAAAATAAATCGAAAACTATTAGAAATAGGTATATGATATACTTAATAAAAGTTGGAGGATTTTGTAAAATCTATCAGAAAATATATTAATATACAGGGTAAGCCATTTAAAAAATTTGAGGTTTCTCAATTTAAAATAGTCGAAATGTATGAATTTATTTTGAACACCCTGCAGCATCTACCAATCAAATCAAATTTCTTTACGTATATTTTTTTTTTCATCTCTGTAGAACGCTGGTACCAATTATGCATATTCCCCTTTCAGAAACAATGGCGCTACTGGCAATTTTTTTACAAAACTAAAAACTAGTATTTTTTTTAAAAAAAAAGAAATATTAGAAAAAACTATATATATAGTATATATATATATATATATATATATATATATATATATATATATATATATATATATATATATATATATATAATAAAAAAGTTATAAAATTTTATGCAGAATTTAAAAATAAATTAGAAAATAGGATGTTTTATTTTAAAAAAAACATATATTATATCGGCCACACATTTTTGAAGTACCCTGTATACTCAAAAATAATTTTAAACTGTGCACCTAAAACTATTGTATTTAGCATTTTTTCGTCATTCCGAAACAAATAAGATAATTAACTTTACTCTGTCGTTGACTCACCCTGTAGAAACTGCTTCACGATAATGCTCGATCCCACTCAGCTGCATTGACTTAACAAAAAATTGGACCAAAAGTACTAGTATCCTTTGGGATACCCGCCCTACAGCTTGGATTTGTCGCCTTGTGACTTTTATTTGTTTGGCCCTTTGAAAGAATCGTTGGGAGGCAAGCATTTCGAAAGTGACGAAGGCGTAGAGTCGTAGGTGCGCAATTGGCTCTTGACGCGACCTGCTTCATTTTACAATAAGACCAAACATCGTTTAAGTGGGAAAAATATATTTTTGAATAATGGAGACTGTAAAAAATAATTTTTTTTTTTTTTCGATTCTTCGTTATTGTAAAAATATTTTTTTTTTTAAAGTTTATATTTGCTGTACCCTGGTAAATATAATATACAATATTTTATTCCGTGTGTACTCATGAAGTGTTTTATTTAACCTAATTTACTTTTGTATATAATTTAAATATAATAATAAAGTCTGTGTTTTTATAACTAATAAATTCTTTTATTGTTAAAAAGTCTTGTTACTTTAATTTTCTGTTGATTACTAAAAAAGTTAACGTCATTAAATTGCTCTTATTATGTAAGTTTTCCCATTCGCTAAGCAAAGATTGATTTTTGTGTGTCTGTAAAAACTTTTGCAGTTCGTTTTCAATTAACCAACTACTGAATCTATTTGATTTAGAAGCTAGAAACTAGCAAAACGACAAAGCCAATCGAACTCCCCTATAACAAAGTTTGCTAATTATAAGTAGATTTTCGTCTAGATGAGGTTGACCATTCGATGTAATCAAACGGTTAATGGCCGGTGTTTGTGGATTACTATTCCTACATTAAATCGGACGTTATTAGGAAAATCTGGATTGATTTATTAAAATGATATTATTAGTTTTCAGTAAGTGAATAGCGGTAACTGAAATAATTGACTATCAGAAGAAAGTAATAATACTACAAATTCTCGGCATCTCTGTCTGTCCCGAACTCCAGCAAATTATAATGAAAGTACTATCTATGGCGCTATTCTAAAAGATATTCAGATAAAATAATGAAATTTAGGAGTGTATAAGATTTGATGTAACAGGTGTGCATTTAGGAGCAGTGGTCGCAGGAGCATTAATCCCCTTGATCAAAATATAATCCAGGCATAGATGGCTTATTGATTTTATGTACTTTGTTATGCTTTGTATTTTATTGACCTATGTTTTAAAAGATTAATTTTTTCTTTCACCAAATATTCCTAAAAATTTTTAGTGGCCCTTTTAATATCATCTGATCAACGCATCGGTGATCTCCCTCTGCTGGGTTTATCTGCCGTTGGTTTCCATTCCAATATTTTGCGCGTCCATCTCGTGTTTTTAAGTTTGGCAATGTATCCTGCCCATTTCCATTTTAAATTAGCTATGCACGTGATGACATCTGTGACTCCAGTGCGTCTACGCACATCTCCGTTGCGTATTTTGTCTAATTTCAGATGTTGAGTTTTGGCCGAGGATGCTTATTTCGTGGCCCAGATATATGTACTTATCTATTTTGTCGATTTCTTCTTCAAAGATTTTAGGGTTACTAAAGGGCACCAATTTTGTTATGAGTTTTGTTTTTCCAAAGTTAATCTTAAGACTCACGCGTGTACAGGTAACAGTTCTATAGCCAATACCCCCTTATGATATCAGATTATAAACGTAATATACCCCAGATGAGTACGAAATATATATATATATATATATATATATATATATATATATATATATATATATATATATATATATATATACGAGGCTGGTTTGAAAAGTCCGTGCAAAGTCCGAGAGATGGCACCACCGGCGAGTATCGAGGTCATGTTTAGTTAGTAGCATCTCTTGAATGAACGCACACCGATTTCCATCCATATTGGTCTATTTCTTTGTGTTTGGCATTCGTGTGAATCAAGGAAGTCGAGTGATTTTCCAGAAATGGACGAAAAAGAATTTCGTGTGGTGATTAAACATTACTTTATGAAAGGCAAAACGCCTCAGGAGACTAAAGAGAAGTTTGATAAACATTATGGTGACTCTGCACCTTCGATTAGAACAGTTTATAAGTGGTTTCAAAATTTTCGGACTGGCCATATGGGCACAAGTGACGCTGAACGTTCTGGACGGCCTGTGGAGGTTACGACTCCAGAAATCATTGATCAAATCCATGATATGGTGATGGATGACAGAAGAGTTAAGGTGCGTGAGATTGCTAGTGCTGTGGGCATCTCGACTGAACGGGTACATAATATTTTGCATAAACATTTGGACATGAGAAAGCTATCCGCAAGATGGGTGCCGCGATTGCTCACGCTTGACCAAAAACGGAATCGTGTGAAGTGTTGCAAGGATGGTTTGCAGCTGTTCCAGAAGAATCCGGAAGACTTTAAGCGTCGTTTCGTCACTGTGGATGAAACATGGATACATTACTATACTCCTGAGACCAAACAACAATCTAAACAATGGTTGCCAAGTGGGAATCTGCACCAAAAAAGGCGAAGACCATTCCTTCGGCCGGAAAGGTTATGGCGACTGTCTTTGGGGATTCGCAAGGGATAATCCTCATCGACTATCTGGAAAAGGGTAAAAACTATTACAGGTGAATATTATTCACCGTTATTGGACCGTTTGAAAACCGAGCTGCAAGAAAAACGCCCGCGATTGGCCCACAAGAAAGTCCTTTTCCATCACGACAACACACCAGCACACACCTCAGCATTTGTGGTCGCAAAATTAATGGAAATAGGATTCCAACTCGTTTCACATCCCCCCTATTTTCCAGACTTGGCTCCCTCGGACTACTATTTGTTCCCCAATTTGAAGAAATGGCTGGCGGGACAAAGATTTTATTCAAACGAGGAGGTGATTGCAGACACTAATGGATATTTTGCAGACTTGGACAAATCCTATTATTCGGAAGGGATCAACAAACTAGAACATCGTTGGACGAAGTGTATAAGCCTAAAAGGAGACTATGTCGAAAAATAAAAAAGGTTTACCCCAAACATATAAGTAGTTTTTATTTTTGCACGGACTTTTAAAACCAGCCTCTTGGGCGGCATTTTTAGGTTTGTTTTTAATTGTTGTTTGGCTTCTGTTGAAATGTATGTGATATATATTTCTGATACATTTAAAATAAAATAAAGTTGTTTCAAAATGAATTAATAGGTAAAAAGTTCCATAAATTAAATTTTTAAAAGCATATGAACTCAAGAAACAACCTTTTATCAAATCTTAAAGTTATTGACGTTAAATTGGTGAATTCCTTGATTTCGATTGTTTTTTTTTGGGACACTTTTTAAGGCAACTGAAATTAATAGTTTGAGAATTACAATTCTAAGTTAAGGTTAATTTAAAATAACTTACAAAAATAAAAAAAATATTCTAGTATACCCAATAAAGTTTTTACAGGCCAATAATATAAAACTTAATATAGACTAACTTTCAAAGTAAGTTAGGATCCAACAAAGTTGTAGTTGCATTTCCAAATATGCTCTTTTCAACATCATTAGCAGTTTCTACGTTTCTCTTACTACAGTTACAATATTGAACTAATCAATTTTGGATAGCCGTTAGGAGTTTAATGGGAAACAAAATACTGAGATTAAAATGCAAGCATTCAGATATATAAAAATTTGATTACAAGCAAGAGAATAACTTGCAATTTGCAAAAAGTCCAACTTTTATACAAAATTCTATAATAACTAATTGGGAAAATTTTAAGCTTATGTTAAAGAAAGATACAACACAAATTATGCTACCATTGTTATATTTACTATTATTATATATTATAAATTTAAAGATGGAACTAATGTAGAAATAATCGGCCAAATGCAAGTCGGACTTGCGGAATTAGTGTTCCGTACGTTAATTGCTTTTGAAATAAAAATTTGTGTTATGGAAGTATGAAATGATCAATGACTTCACAAACCACATTCCAAATGAGTTTTCAACAAAGTTTTTTTTTGATCTTTACTGAAAACTTATGCCCTTGATTTTTTTTTTAAATACCAGATAATTTAGTAAAGGTAATATAGTCGTGATAATTTTCGTTTAATCTACACCCTGTGGAGAATATTTCGGAATTTTTTAAAAATTTTTTGATCAGTACTTTTCGAGATAAGGGAGGAGACAGCAATTTTTAGCAATTTTCTAAAAATAATACAAAGAAAAGTGTACACAAGTATTACATTATATAGTATATATTTTTGAAATTGTGTTTTTACAAGCTTTCATTTGACCTGGTAAAATTTTCTTTCGCTTCCGATTTCACTCTCCAAAATTAACCCCTTAAGTCAAAATTTAACTTTCAAAACTACATGGCTCTGATGAGGCCATCAACTCCCATATTAGTGCCAAATTTCAACTTTTTATATCAAATAGTTTCGGAGAAAATTAGGTGTGACAGCCGGCTAGACGGACAGACCGACAGGCAGAGAGACACCGAAGTGATCTTATCCGTGAGGAACACTAAAATAGTAAATATTTGTCATAGTATGACTATAAACCGAAATTAATTTGAACCGTTTCAAGTTCCGTTAAGTTGAAAATATAAAATATGTTTATATATTACAGTTTATCTTTAGTGAAGTGACATACTAAAACCAAAAGGCATGATATATAATAGTAGTAATTATTTTATCTCATTGTTAATTCTATAAGGTTAAAGGTATATTTTTGTGTTTTAATTAATTAATATTAAATAACGCTAAATGGGGCTCTCATGTTTTCAAAAATATATAAAAATTTAGAAGGGTAAAAATTCGTTTTTATTTTAATTTGATACAGGTTTTCAATATGAAAAATAATAATAATAATATTAACTTTTAACACCCACCGAATAAATTTAGAAATCGGCAATTCAGATGAAAGTTAAAAATACCGCTGAAATTTGACAGGGAATACAATGTCGTTGTTTACCTCTCGAGGAGACTGCTAAACTGACTATGAAATGAAAACGAGATGGGAGAAGGCATACTTCAGTGTTACTTGAAGCAACAACTATAAATACAAGCTTTAAAGTCGTATACTTTTTTGACAGATTGTACACATATACACATACATACATACTACTGACAAACGTTATCCTCCACGCGTACGCGTCGGGAAAAAAGATAAGGTTCCAAATAAAAATTTTAATGTTAAGATACAAAGAATTCTACCAAATACGCATACCTAGTACCCAATCGGAGGCTGACACAGCAGCTACAAGCCGACAGAGTGGTTGACACAGCCAACACTAAAGGGAGGCAGCGCGGTTTGCGAGGGATTAACCTCAGATCTTATGTGGTTTATTTTAAAAGAACTGAAAACAGGCGAAGCCCATATTTCAATAGTCTATCCACTGTTCTCTTATTCGTCTATTCAATTCAAGAGGTATTGCGCCGTATCAGGGCTCATCAGGTGGGCTAGGATCGACAAACAAGAGAACAGAATTTCTAGTACTTATTTCAGTACTTATGGAACACATTGGTAAGATACAGTGAATTGTTCCAAATACGCATACCTAGTACTCAATTGGAGGCTGACAGAGCAGCCACAAGCCGACAGTGTGTTTGGCACAGTCAACACTAAAGGCAGGCAGCGCACACCTTATGTGGCTTATTGTAAAACAAGTGAAAACAGGCAAAGCCTGTGTTTCAGCACGTCTACCCACTGTTCTTTTATTCGTCCATCCATCCCATGATGTGTTTCGTCGTATCACGACTCATCAGTCGGGCTATGATCGACAAACAAGAGAACAGAATTTCTAGTACTTATTCCGGTATTTACCGGTACAAACCGCGTTGCCTGCCTTTAGTACTGGCTGTGCCAACCACTCTGTCGGCTTGTGGCTGCTGCGTCAGGTATTCAGATTTGGTACAATTTGTTGTATCTTACCATTGTGTTCCGTAAGTACCGGAATAAGTACTAGAAATTCTGTTTTCTTGTTTGTCGATCCTACTCCGACTGATGACCCATGTTCCGGCGAAACGCGTCTCAGGATGGATGGATGAATAAGAGAATAGGTAGACTGCTGAAACATGGGCTTTGCCTGTGTTCAGTTCTTTTACAATAAACCACAAAAATTTTAATGGAAATTTGTTATAAACTTGCATATTATATAAATTTTACTACCTTATGTGAGGATTCCTATTTGTAATAAAACAGGAACAGAAGTTTAAGGTATGTACATAAAATAGTGATTAGTGTTTCGTAATAAATTATGTAAACAGTACTAAGCCACATTGCAGAGATTTAAAGTTCTTCAGCAACATTACGGCATAAAACTATTAGAATGGCACGTAATAAAACAAAACTTATTTCGAAAACCAAACTGAGCCCCAAATCCGTCTGAATCTCGTCGTGTTCGCTATATCCAATAATCCGGACGGATTCTGAAAGTAACAGGAAAGCGCAGTCTGGAGCAAGGGATCAACTAAAACAGACTAGGGGAGCGGTAACGGCGACAGATGGCGCTGTTTACGACCCCACACAAAATTTCAAATCTTATCATACGAGTTTTAAATAATGGTTATAGTAAAAGAAAAAGTTTACGTCAGTCAGTTCGGTAAAGAAAGTAGTTCTCGTGTGTTAAAAAATAATTATTGTTTTTTTAAAAGGAATTACTAAGAAAAAATATAGCTTATACGTTGTATACGATGTGCGGGTTCTGTCAATGATTGTTAGTTGTTAGCAAAGCTGCCATTTTCTATTCTTGATATACGTATTATTAGTAACTTTAAGATTTTTTTTCTACGCTTGCACTTTAGGGATCTGAATCGGTGGATTTACTGTTCAGAGTTTGAAACTTAAAGAGTAAAGATCCGTTAAGATGCCTGGTAAAATCGTTGGCGAAATGCTTGAAAATTACTCTAAATTGTCATGGTTTAACCCTCAGATCTACGATTTTCAAGATGCTTTAATATTTTAAACGTGTATGGATTCCTGAATAATCTAGATATTTTAATGAATGACGTTATATTTTCCAGCCTTCATTGTCTATATCTTTTTTCAAAACTTATGGATGAATATGAAAAATGGGGCCTAGAAGTCAATATTAAAAAGACCGAGTACATGTGCGTCGGAGGACAACAGCAGGACTTGAAACTGGCCACAGGACACACCATCAAACACTGTGCCAGTTATAAGTATTTGGGAACGAGAATATCTAGGGACGGAATACTGGAAGAAGCAATATCCAAGGAAGAAAAGCGATTGCAATACTTAATAGTATACTATTGGACAAAAACATAACCATTGAAAATAAGAAGAGAATTTACAACTCAATAGTGAAAAGTATAATAACTTACAGCTCCCAGGTGTGGCCATTGAAGGAAAGAACAGAATAAATACTAAAAGCTACAGAAATGGATTTCTGGGGACGAGCAGCCAGAAAATCCAGAAAAGATCGCATACCAAATGACACGATAAGGCGAGCTTTAGAAATAAAGCACGATATAGTGGACGAAATCAGAACCCAACAGTTGGTACGGCACGGACCTGTATAGAGAATGTCACAAGACCGACTGCCTAAAAAGATTTTAAATTGGAACCCTCATGCAAAAAGAAAGCGAGGAAGACCACGCCAAAGCTGGAGAGCAGGAATCAACAAGGAAGTACTAGAGAGAGATCTGGAGGAGGAGGGATGGAGAAACCGGGAGGAGTGGAAATTAGGCATCGGAAGACGGAAGACGTTATAAAACCGATTGATATATATATATATATATATATATATATATATATATATATATATATATATATATATATATATATATATATATATTGTAACATTCGTTTTTTCTTAGATTTTAAGATCATGTTACGACACCTTCCTATAATTTATATTTTATTACATGTTTATATTTACTGCAATGATTTCAATTTTTGAACAGTGTAGCTTAAAACAGTGATTTAAATTTTTGAAGAGTGTGGCTCGGCCGTGTATAACGTGTTGTTGACCTGACTTGTTTGGTTTGAGATATATAAACGGCCAGATGGAATTTTTAAGGATCTTTTTCCGCGGCCATGCCGTAGTAGGCTTTTTTCCGCCAGTAGTCTGTAGTGCTTTTTTTCTCCAGCAAGCCTCCAGCAACCAAGAGTGGTTTTTTCTCAGTGATGCAGTAGTGCAGTAACGTTTTTATCACCAAGTGGGTGTCGTTTCTAGCTCTCGAGTTTAAGGCCTTTTCGTTCTTTAAATATCCTGCTCATCCTCAGGCATTTCGGGTCAAAAAGTGTTTAGCTACCCAAATGAGACAAGGATGGTAGTGGCTGAGACAATATTTTTATGAGAATCTCACCAGGAGAGGCCAAGTAGCTTATGGAAAACCCATGAGGAGAAACCAATCAGAAAGTCAGTAGTATACCAGTTTAAATATCTCACTTCCTGTCTACAAATGTGTTTCCAACGACTACTCAATACGTGTATTCAGCAGAGTTAATTTCACAAGCTTTTAATATCGTGTTTTATAAAGCCTTTTATTAAAAACTGAATAATCCTAATTTAAAGACTCTATGCAATAGTATACACTCTTCTAGCCTAAGGGGTTTTTATTTAGTAGAAGTAATTTTAAGAGTATAATGAAGGTAGGAATTTTTATTTTGCTAATATATACCCTTTTACATTTAAATTTAGCGTTTCACTGAACTACCCGCTTTATCTTTCAGGACGCAACGGTTGTACCGAATTCAATTTTATTTCAACAACTAATTAACTCTTCAGTACTTTTTCATCTTTAGAGCTGAACTTAGAACCTTTTTATTCTAAAATGAATGGTGCCCAAATCTGTACAACCAAATTTTAAACAACCATAGAGACTATTTTCAAAAGACGTACAAAAATTATCTGTTATCAATAATCTCTCCAAACAAAACGAGCTAGCTTATATCTAAATTTTTGCTCTATCAGTATCAATATCCACTCAATCCATTCTCAAAAATTAAGATATACATAAGGGGCAAAATAGCGCCGTAAAAGAGACGTTATAAAATGACGTCGCAGCAGACGCCACAATATATATATATATATATATATATATATATATATATATATATATATATATATATATATATATACGAGGCTGGTTTGAAAAGTCCGTGCAAAGTCCGACAGATGGCACCACCGGCGCGTATCGAGGTCATGTTTAGTTAGTAGCATCTCTTGAATGAACGCACACCAAGTTTCAGCCATATTGGTCTATTTCTTTGTGTTTTGGCATTCGTGTGAATCAAGGAAGTCGAGTGATTTTCAAGAAATGGACGAAAAAGAATTTCGTGTGGTGATTAAACATTACTTTATGAAAGGCAAAACGCCTCAGCAGACTAAAGAGAAGCTTGATAAACATTATGGTGACTTTGCACCTTCGATTAGAACAGTTTATAAGTGGTTTCAAAATTTTCGGACTGGCCATATGGGCACAAGTGACGCTGAACGTTCTGGACGGCCTGTGGAGGTTACGACTCCAGAAATCATTGATCAAATCCATGATATGGTGATGGATGACAGAAGAGTTAAGGTGTGTGAGATTGCTAGTGCTATGGGCATCTCGACTGAACGGGTACATAATATTTTGCATAAACATTTGAGACCAAACAACAATCTAAACAATGGGTTACCAAGGGGGAATCTGCACCAAAAAAAGCGAAGACCGTTCCTTCGGCCGGAAAGGTTATGGCGACTGTCTTTTGGGATTCGCAAGGGATAATCCCCATCGACTATCTGGAAAAGGGTAAAACTATTACAGGTGAATATTATTCATCGTCATTGGACCGTTTGAAAACCGAGCTGCAAGAAAAACGCCCGCGATTGGCCCACAAGAAAGTCCTTTTCCATCACGACAACGCACCAGCACACACCTCAGCAGTTGTGGTCGCAAAATTAATGGAAATAGGATTCCAACTCGTTTCACATCCCCCCTATTCTCCAGACTTGGCTCCCTCGGACTACTATTTGTTCCCCAATTTGAATAAATGGCTGGCGGGACAAAGATTTTATTCAAACGAGGAGGTGATTGCAGACACTAATGGATATTTTGCAGACTTGGACAAATCCTATTATTCGGAAGGGATCAACAAACTAGAACATCGTTGGACGAAGTGTATAAGCCTAAAAGTAGACTAAGTCGAAAAATAAAAAAGGTTTACCCCAAACACATAAGTAGTTTTTATTTTTGCACGGACTTTTCAAACCAGCCTCGTATATATAAAAATCTTGCAATAATAAAAATGTATTTCTCTATTAAGCTCAATGTATTTGGTCCAGCGAGATTCTAATCTTCGTACTCTCTCTGAAAAAAAGATATTTCGAGATGCGTATAATATTCATTTACAGCACTTCTTTATGGGGTTACATACATCTAAAATTTTCAAAAATTCGACTTTATTTACGAATTTTTAATCCCTAAATTTCTAAGATTTATCAAAAAAAAAAAAACTAAAAAAATTCCAGTCCATTAAAAAGTTATAGCATTAAGTGCGACTTGGCGTCGGATTGGGACCGCTACCTGTTTTCAGACACTCAGTCAATATTTTTTAACCTTTTTTTAATCTTTAATAATTACTTCTTCTACAAAATGTCGAGAGGTTTCTTTAATTTTCCTAATAGATAATTTTTTATAAATAATTGAATATAAATTTTTAAATCGAAAATTGCATACTAAAGTTTGAAACATCGTGAATTGTTTATTTTTGTAAAAAAACCCTTCGAAAATTTTTAACTACTTCCATTTTTTACAAGATTATTTGTTATTTTTACAGATTGGATTATTTTTTGTTATTCTGCAGACAAGCGCCATATTTCAAAATAGATATATTTTTTTAAATATACGTAGTTTTTGCAGCGCCCAGGTGTATGTAACCCCTTATTCGACGAAACACTCTTCCCCCAAGCCAATTTTTGAAGTTATAAAAAAACAAGACACTTGAGGAAAAATCTGAGAAATAAGGTAGGTGGGAAACTATTTCGAAGCCCAGTTTGTGCACTTTTGCCAATGCAACGGCTGATCTGTGAGCACTTATATTGCGTGCTAATATTGACCGCTTGTAATTTAAGGCACTGTGCAAACGGTTCAATAATGTTGCATAATAAGAGCCAATCAATATTTTCTTTCCTAATTAGGCAAGATGATACCGTGTGTGTCCCAAAAAACAATTGCCATCACTTTTTTAGCCGTTAAAACTGTTTTTGATTTTTTGGTGCACTCGCGCCTTTACCAGTCCCCTGTTTTGACTGCAGTTTTGTATCCGGGATGTAATAGTTCGGATTAAGCTACAACTTTCCAAATTCAAAATTTTAAAATGTTCTTCATCGTGCGTTTTTGGTCTGGAGTCGACAAACTCGACACTTATCGTACAGTCAGCTTTTTCATTTTTAGAACTTCATGCAGGATATTATGTACCAGTTCATATGAGATAACTATCATCTCAACAATCGCACGAAGTTTAATGCGACGATCTTCCAACGCGATACCATGAATTTTATCTACCATTTCTTTAAAAGAAACCTCAATCGGCTGTCCTGCAGGGCTCGTACGGCCACGTTTAAATTCATTTATTCAGTAATAAAGGAGTGCTAGTGCAGAGTCACCATGACTTTTTTCAGTTCAGTTTTTATCTGGGCCATAATCCACCCTCGTATTACAGTATTTTTAGTTTATTGGCATCCTTGTACGCATGCCACTGACATGATCTGTTGGAGGCTGATATTTTATAGTCGTAGGATTACCTGCTGCAAATTCAAATCTAAATTTAATAATCGGCCAAGTGCATGTCGGACTTGAGCAGTTAGAGTTCCGTTCGTTGATTGCTTTTAAAATAAAAACTTTTGTTACGGAGGTGTAAAATGATCAGTGACTTCACAAAACACATCCCAAATGAGTTTTCAACAAAATTTTTTCCGATCTTTACTGAAAACTGATGACTTTGGAATTTTTGTTTTTTCTTTTATATACCGGATAAATTATTCAAAGTAATGTACCCGTGATAATTTTCATGCAATCTACATCCTGTGGAGAATATTTCAGACTTTTTTCAAAATTTTTTGATCATTACTTCTCGAGTCAAGTGGGGGGTCAGCGATCTTTCGCAATTTTTTAAAAATAATACAAAGAGAAGTGTGCGCAATTATTACGTTATATATATTTTTGAACTCGTGTTTTTACAAGCTTTTATTTGACACCCCACACGATGATTTGGTAAAAATTTATTTTTTCACTTCCGATTTCATTCCTCAAGTCAAAATTTAACTTTCAAAACTATGTGGCTCTCATGAGGCTGTCAATTCTTATATTAGTACCAAATTTTGACTTTCTGTGTCAAATAGTTTCGGAGAAAATCGAGTGTGACAGACAGATCGGCCGTCTGGATGGGTAAACGGACAGACGGACACACACCGAAGTAATCTTTTAGGCGTTCCGTACAGAACACTAAAAATGGGAGATATCAGCATGTGATTTTTTCACGAATACAATATTACTTTAAATTAAAAACATAAGCCTAAGCCCTTTTTCCACAATATTATTTAAATTTACCAATTCAACATTTGGAACCAGTTGTTAAACAAAAACAATAAAAATCTCTTTACTAACAAGTTTATAATTTCTTAATAAATATTAATGAAATTTCTATATTCCTTATAATCTATAGGCGCTTTTAAAGAATATGCAAATATGGAATCAAAATGGTAATTTTATTTAAATTTCGAATTATACTAAGTTAGAGAACTTAATTTTCTAGGATTTTATTGTCGTCGTTATGCAGCGGAGCGTACTGCGTAATTCTCTTTCGAAACTAACAAATTAAAACTTTTAAATAATTGTTATCCAATGGAGAGAAACGAGGAATTATTGATATGCATTCTGAAGAAAGTAAATCCATTAAAACTTTCCGAGGGACTAACAAAGTTTTTAAATGTATTGTTTTATTACAAAAAATTTACTTATTTAGGTGAAAGTCAAAAATATCGTTATTGATAATAAACATAAAACAAAGTAGCGACACTCCGACTGACACATATTACTGGTATGATGTCCGCTAGTTTTTGAAATATTCAAATTTCTTCTTTCAATAAAAATCCTATTCTGTAGAATAAAAATGAATTTTAACAATAAAACTACTTAATTATTTTGTTAACTATCACTAAATGTATTTGTAAACATTTTACAATTGCGTTATCGCGATTTCGTAGTACAACTACATTATCAAACGCTTAACTAAGATTAAAACAGATTTTTGGTATTTTATGTTTATATGCTGCACAGAAGTGGGTCTATTATATGTTAAAACAGTTGGAACAAAAGAGAATTTGCTACGTCTAATTCACTATTCAGTAAATTTATATTATGGTCCTTTGAATGTCTGTAAATTTCTATGGATTCTAAGAAATTGAGTTTTGACCCTTTAGGTGCCATATGGAGTATTTGTAAACAATTGATATTGGGAAAAGTATGGCCTGTTTCTAAGAAATGTTTAGCAAAGTGTGATTTTTCATGTTTTAGCCTATAAGAGGCATTGTGTTCTGCGAATCTTGTCTTGAAATTCCGCCCCGTTTGGCCTACGTAACAGCTATTGCACTCTTGACAATTAAGTTTATAAACTTCTGATTTATTGTATTTATTAGTTTTATCTTTGGCATTAAAAAATATATTGGATAATTTTTGAGCGGATTTTAAAGCTATTCTTTCTATTTTGTTGATTGAAAGGAAGAAAAAAACGAGAAACAATTTTTTTTTTAGAAACATATTTTATAAAGTTCTTATTAAAATAGATATATAAAAAAAACAGGGAAAAAGGCAGAAGATACAAGGAAAAAATACATTTGGCTTCAACGCTTTTGCACGTTATTCATTTAAATTTCTCATTGTTGAATTTATATTTCTCAACTATTGGAGATATTGTCCGGTGGGAAAAAAATGTTCATCGCGCAATATAATGTCAACAATCATACTCCTTATATTTCAGCGAATCCCAGTAACCTGGAGAGATTGCAAATAATTATAATTTTGATTTTAAGATGAGATCGTCATTCTTCTGAACTTAAAAATGAAGTGAACACACTTTTTATTCCATTTCATCATTAGTTAAATCTAATATAATAAGTTTTATATAACCAATGACTTTTCGTGCCGATATACTACTTATATAAAAGAATTAAATCCATTCACTGAATTATTCAAACTCCTTCGTGCTGAAAAATTACTACTTCTGCATGCCCAGATTGAGTTTGGAAGTTTAGTTATCGAATTTTAGCAGATAATATAACTTAACTCTAGCAAACATTCTGCCCCGAATTCAGAAAAAAAGTACAAGTGGAATAACATAAACCAATACTTAATAATAATAAAACATCAACTATTTTACAAATAAAATATATCTCTATATGGAAAAACAATTATTATAATCTTTATATAACATATTGCATAATAGAAATAAAGAATTATGAATAAATTATCTGTTAGGATCTTTGGGAAATCTAAAAAAATTAACTCCTTTGGAGATATAATATATATTTTTAGAAACACTAACCGGACAACGAAAACTTCCTCCTGACGTCTTTTTAGTATTCCGTACGGAACACTTATAAGATCACTTCGGTGTCTGTCTGTCTGCCTGTCACACCCGATTTTCTCCGAAACTATTTGACGTAGAAAGGTGAAATTTGGTAATAATATAGGAATTGATGGCCTCATCAGAGCCATGTAGTTTTGAGAATTAAATTTTGACTTAAGGGGTTAGTTTTGGGGGGGTGAAGTCGTAAGTGAAAAAAAAAATTTTTTACTAGGTCATCGAGTGTGGTGTCAAATGAAAGCTTGTGAAAACACGAGTAAAAAATATATATATAATATTATACTTGCGCGCACTTTTCTTTGTATTATTTTTAAAAATTCGCGAAAAATCGCTGTCCCGGGCCTTATCTCGAAAAGTAAATATCAAAAAATTTCGAAAAAATTCTGCAATATTCTTCACGGGGTGTAGATTGAACGAAAATTATTACGAATGCATTACCTTTAATAATTTATATGGTATATAAAAAAAACAAAAATTTCAAGGTCATCAGATTTCAGTAAAGATTGGAAACAAACTTTGTTGAAAACTCATTTGGGGTGTATTTTGTGAAGTCACTGATCACTTTATACCTCTGTGACAAAATTTTTTTATTTTAAAAGCAATCAACGTACGGAACACTAATTGCGCAAGTTCAACTTTCACTTGACCGGTTATTTTTTATAATTATTTTCAATTATAACGCCAAACGAGTCATTTACTTAATAGAAAATTATTAATAATGAATTTCGGAGCATGTTATAAAAAGATTCTCCTTGAAATACAGATGTAAACACAACCCGCGACCGCGTTGGCAGCCATATTATTGGTATGCTAGGGGACGCATGAGTATTAAAAAACAGGAATTAAAAATTTTCTTGAGCGTCACTTCAGAATTCATTACTCAAGGATGGTGGTAAGTAATTTTTGGTTCATCAATATTTGTACATTTGTACAGAAAATTGTTTATTAGTTCAAGTGTATTTATGAACACTTCGAAATTTTTGGATTTCTTCACATTTCTGGGTCCGACGATCACGAAAAACCTAGTCACTCATTTCGGTCGCACCGACACGCAGTCTGACCTGTCTGGGTGACGGATTGTTGGCACGATAATTCCCTAACGAAAAAATATATCGATTTCAAATTTAGCATACATATAACACTTGACGTAGTGATGGAATTTACAGTGTTTGGGTAAAAACGCTAAAGGGAAAGGGGGTAAGGTAAAAAAAAATTGATTTTTATGTCAATTTTTCTTGGTTATTTTTGATATAATGAACAAATTTTAAGCGTAATTATTTACAGGTAAACATATAAGGGGTTAAAAGGGTGGGGGTGGCTGCTAACTAAGTTGATTCGAATATATTCTCTTCAGGGCTCTTGGAGTAGAAAATTTTGTTATTTTTCAATATTTTCAATTATTTGTGATTAAACATATAAAGGGTTAATGATCTGGGAGAGGAGGTCAGAGAGGTTACTTCATATATATCATGTTACACTCCTTTTCAGGTTAGTCGTCTTTTGGAAAGTTTATGTCGATAATTTTTTAGGACTGCTACAGGATTTTGCTTATTAAATGAATGAATACAATTAATGGAGATGTTAACGAAAGGAAAAACGTATACCGCATAGGCTTGGTTTAGCCGAACCGACCAAACAGGCTTCATTCCAGGAAGAGACTTATATTTATTTTATAGACTCCTCTAAAGCTTTCGACTATATATAATGGAACAAACTGTGGCCGATTCTAATCAGCATGGGAACACCTATACATCTTGTAAACCTTATCCGATACCTGTATGAGAACACAAATGGTAGAATTAAACTGAATAATTCTTTTTCCGACCCCTATAATGTAGAAGCCGATGTCAGGTAGGGCTTTACTTTTTAACATATATAGTGAACATATAATGACGTGTGTTTTGGATGGCTGGAGTGGGAGTGTGACAGTCGGTGGAAAAAACCTAAGTAACCTTAGATATGCGGATGATACTGTTATACTTGCAATGTCAAAACAAGATGTAGAATCAATTATGGAGTGCCTTGAAATCACTAGCAAAAACTAAAGTAATGATTGTTAGTTGTAATGGAGACCTGTCACATATAAGTAAAATTGCTGGTTTCACTGTTGGGATCCCTCATTTTTTTTTTATGGGTCTAGCACACGTGCTACAGGGAAGTCTCTAAAGCGCTACAGGAGCGACACGTGTGCGGAGAAAGCGATTCAAGTTGTTCTTGAATCGCTGTAAATTGTACTCCGTGAGAAACACAGTCCTGGGCAAATTATTCCAAAGGGATGATGTTCTCCATATAAAAGACTGCTTGAAAAGCGTTGTACGAGAAGTAACAAGCTAAACCTCATACGGATGTGAAGTATTAGCGTGACGTGTACTTCTAACATGCACCGCTCTGGGAGGAATTAAGTGGGCCATATCCTTCGAACACTTTCTATGAAAATACTTGTAGAATAGGCTCAAGTCGCCAACCGTTCTTCGATGTTCCACCGAATCAAGGCCGCCGGTCAGTTCCGGGTCTCCAATCAGACGAACAGCTCTTCTCTGAATAGAATCCAACAAATGCAGTGTATGTTTGGGAGCGGAGCTCCAAACAGGGGAGCAGTATTCCATATTTGGTCGAATTTGAGCTTTGTAAAGAATTAACAGTTGTTGTGGAGTGTAAAGCTTTCTGGTTCGAAATAATATTCCCAACTTTTGAGAAGCTCTCCTTGCTATGCCTGCAACATGTTCATGCAAGGACATATTTGCTCCTAAATTAACGCCCAACAAATTGAGTGACGATGTTAGAGGAATGGAGTGCCCTGACATAACTATGTCGGGTTCAGCAACGTTCATTTTTTTAGAAAAAACTGCCGCCTGCGTTTTTGTAGCGTTAAATTCCACCTGGCTACTGTCACCCCAAGATAGAATTTCTTCCAGGTCTTTGTTAAGTTGAATCCTGCTGTCTGCGGATATTCGTCTGAGTAGCCGATGTCCGAGTGTTCAAAGTGAATGAAGAGATAAGTGTGCTGTCATCTGGAAAGCTGTAGATTGGATTCTCGGGCTTTTCCAGCAGATCGTTAATATAAATGAGAAAGAGAGTAGGGGACAGTATGGAGCCTTGGGGTACACCGGCGTTGATAGTGAAGGTGTTAGAAAGAAATCCATCGACTGCCACTCATAACCAACAAGGGAAGTAAGAAGACGTTTGGCTATGGCTAGAAACTCGACGATCAAATTCACTAAGGTCTGGAAAGATCCAGCTATCATAAAAAACCCAAAGTTAAGATTGCTATCCAGCCTTATATTCCTCATAGCAACTTATGCATGGGAAATATGGACCATTAACCAGGCTGATAAAAGACGAATCGATGCGTTTGAGATGTAGCCATATTGAAAAATCCCCAGAGTATCATATACCGAACACTGTATTAATGTATCTGTTCTTGAAAAGGTTAATATAAACGACCGACTTTTAAATAGAATTAATAGATAGTATTTGAAATTTTTAGTCACATTATGAGGAAAGTGGATGCTATGGAAAAGCTTGTAGTAACGGGGAAGGTAGAAGGTAGAAGATCGAGGAGATGGTCTCTAACAAGATGGTCGGACCAAGTAAGATCTTTTCTTGGTATGGTTATGCACGTGTCGAATCAGGTCGCGCAGGATCGAGATGACTGAAGAATGACTGTTGAGGCAGCAACTGCATAGTGTCACCATACTCCTATTGGGGTGAGAGAGACTTCTTTTTATTTAAACATCTAAATGAAGACCCTATGTCCACAACAAATTTTCTTCAGATAATTAATTGAAAGCAGCTTTAGCGTTGTTTTTAAGGCTATAAGAAAATAATTTTGTGGAAGCAAACAACTCTAGCAAGTGTATTAATCTAGCCAATATTTTTGTAGAAAATCTTTTTTAAGCTTTACGACTTCACCGTCATAGTTAGGTAAACAAAAACACCCTGGTACAAGTCATTTTCCCCTTTATTGTGTAATTACTTTTAAATAATTATTTCTTAACTATCACTGAACTATCTACGAGTATAAAACTTTTATAATAGCTGTCCGGTATTATTGGTCCAAGATTTGCATGTCAGTCTGACAAACTTAATATAACAGGCGAGTTTGCAACATTTTGTGGTCAAACAAAATGGTTAGTTTAAACTAATTTGGACAAAGTTTGTTATACTCTGTTTAAACTTGGTCTAGAAATTTTCGTTTGAATGGGAGAACAACACAAAAGTTTATGATTTATGACATCTGGCAACTTTACAAATTATATTCGGTAATTAACGAAATATAATAGTTGCATAAACAGATAAGAGGTTTTAAAGTTGCTTTTTGCATTTTAATTCACTTCGTGAGTGATACTTACATTAAGAAGCTTTAAAAGATACATTGCAAAAAGAAAGTTGTGATTTATTTGTATTTTAGTTCTCGAAAATTTTAAAGAAGAGGCGTTAGAGTCATTCAAGAATTTTTTTTAAATTTATGTTTAAAATAAATTTGCCAAAATTTGCTAAAGAGCTACCCTTCTAATTCCTTTTAATAACTATTCTTCAGATTATGAAGACTTGTCAAATCTAGGTCGGAACATTACAGGTTTGTTTTTATTAAACTTTAAATAACAAGCCAAATAGAGCAAAAAACGCCTTTACGGTTTTGGTAAAATGAAAAATCGTAATTGTTGAAATTAGATTCTGTTAATTTTGAGAAATACCCAAAACTGTAAGTTCAGCGTATGCTCCCTCTATTTACCTACGGAGCTGAGACATGGATTCTTACAAAAAGGCATGCTTAAAGATTAGCCAGAGCACAGCAAACGCACGAACGGAGAATGTTGGGTAATAAATTAACTGACCGAAAACGCAATGAATGGATCCGACAACAAACTAAATCGTGAACGTATTAGAAAGGATGGCTGAATTACGTAAAATGAGGGTGGGCCGGACATATGGTTTGAAGAATAAATGATAGATGGACGAAAATAATATTGGAGTGGAGACCAAAGCACAGTAAACATACTACAGTAGCGAAACTGAGCTCCAATTTGGTGACGAGATTTTGACAGCGCGTGCGTCGACGGGTCCTTTTTAAAAATGGCCGCTCAGTGTTTACATCCGATCTCGGAATGTGTCTTTGGAAATGTATTGTCCATCGTTTCTTGATGTGACTGCAGTTTATATGAATATAAAGACAGAAGGAAAAGAGAGTTTGTAGAAAAAGAGAATTAAAAACGTTTGTAAGTGAAGAGAATCGAAAAGGTTGAGAAACAATTTATATAATCATGGGGAAAGGAGGTTATTGTTGTGCCGTTGAGAATTGCAATATTCCATATAATTATTTTCGCATATTATTTGCTCGAGTCACACTTTTTTATGCTCTAAAATTTGCAAATAAGAAATTTCTAACTCAATCAGGGCGCGCTAAGACTATTATTCTAAATCATAACTAAATTTAATTATGCTTTATTTACATCACATGTAATCATCAACAGTATTATCCGTCAAAGTTTAAGTTGCTGCATTAATGATTTTTTTTTTGCAGTTCCTCTGTTTTTAGTTGAAACAATGATTTTCATAGAAATCATGGTATGCGATTAAAATTGTTGGAGTTGTTGATTATTTTAATAAATTTCTATTGCTTGCTTTCACAAGACAACTTTTCACTATCTTAAATGCATTTTTGAAAAAATACATATGCATGAAACAATATTATCATTACTAATGTACATTTTGTTTAGGCGTATTTGCTCAAGAGACGGCCTTCCAGGGAACCTTGATTGATTTAATAAAACGTTCGTATTGGTAGAGTGATTTGGTCATTAAAGCTTGAAATTTATTTCTAAGCTTAGTTCGGATAGTTATTTAAAAATCCTGACGTGATTGCTCAATTCTGACCTCTGATTCGGTTTCAGCGCCCAAAAATACATGTAGGTATAGCGATCTGTTCGATAGTGAAAAACTTTTTTTGTGTGCCTGTGTAATTTTTTTATGATTAATAAATAATCCTCCAAATTCTGGTTTTTAGAAAGATTTATTTTTGTGTAAACTAGTATTTAGTTATTTAAAACTATTTATATTTGATAAATTATAAATAAAACATTATTTTTTTCTAAAAGGTGTATTCTCAAGAGGCTTCTAGTTTTCAAAAACTTCATCTGAATTAATTGTTTGACACACCTTTTCTAATAATAAACCTGATAAATTTAACACTGTTAAATTGCAAGTACAATTAATACTCTGACTTTTTTTTTTCTATTTTTCTCTATAAATTACATTGCTCCTTTTTCATGCCAATCTTTCAAAAGTTTCTGTGAATATATTGTAAGGAATACAGAATCTATAACAACATATTTATTATTTTCAAATTTTAGACAGTATATTTTATTTTCTTATAAGCTGGGTTTGAAAGTTTAAATATTAAGTGTCGTGTTGAGATCACAAAACCACTGGGGAATGGGATTATTGAAATAACTGATATAAATGGATTACTGAATCAAATATGCTATTAAAATAAGAAAAATTTTAATGTGATTCCAAAGAAATTTTTGTAACACGATTTTGTCAGACGATGTGTGCCAGAGGGTAAAATATTCTGAAAATAAGTTCGTTAAATGGACGGTACACCTAATCGAAGTCCATTTTGATGGTAATTATGGTTACTATTAAAATTTTGAAGATTTAGTTACCTGTTATTAATATTCCTCCTATAAAAAACTTGTTGTATACCTATACTATCAATTAAATATAGTTATTTTCCTTTTAAACTGTAATTGCCAAATACTTAGTATATATGAGTCAATCATTTCTCCTAATGAAGCTAATATGATTAGCGAAATGCACGTCGAGTGCAAAAATAAAGTGTTTGGTGTAGTGGTGATATATACTGAATAGTGTCATTGTGCCAAAGATTCCACATTCCCAATATAGTTGTAATTGACAAGTCAGCTTGGTCATAACTAAGTACTGTATGTAACTATAATTAGGAAATTACTGTATTGACTCTTTGATCTAAATATTAATTCATTGTAAATAAAAGCAAGCGTTAATTACATTATCAAAAAGCAATACAGATAACAGAACACAAAAAGGTATAGAACCTCTAAGAATGATTCACATAGAAAATAGAGGTCTATACATATACGTTCATAATTCATTAATAATATTATATTAACCTTTCTCGAAGTTACACAATATAGTTTTGTAGTTTAAGAAAAAATAAGTACCAAGAAAGTAGATACAGTGTTTTTTAATTAACGAGAGATCTATCACACCAAACAACACAACACTGCTTAAAAAAAAAAATGCTCTTATTTTAGAAGATGTTGACATCTTAGTAATAACAATTAAAATTAAATTAATTTAGTCCTTAAAAAACATCTTTAATCACAAATTTACTTGAAAAATGATGTAAATAAAACTTTAACCTCAAACAGTGACGTTTAACTTGGATAGACTTTTGAATTTTTGGATAAGGTTATTAAAAACTGAAGTTGAATATGAAGAATTCCATCAAATACCTTCCTATGAAGTTTTTCACCTGTATTCATTTATTTTCTAACAAAGTGCTCCATTCTTTTTTGTTTTTTTTTTTTATATTACTCATGCTGCATTAACTTTTATATTACTCATGCTGTATTAAATAACAAATCAAAAATTTTCAAACATTTCTGTATCTATGATTTTGAATGATGAAACTTTGCACAACTTTATTTGTATTTCAAATCTCGCGCTGGTCCACTTTTAACATGGCGGATTGCCACCTGACCTTCTGAAAACGAACCTGATTTTCCTGTGCGATTATCCTTGAGTTTCGCTACTGTATAGTGTGTTTACTGTGACCAAAGTTTGGGTGTAGAAGTGCCGGGAGACCAAATACGAGATGAAGAGACGACATCAAGGAAGAGAATATAGTATTCTATTGGTACGTTCAGTTAATAAATAAAGGTTTTTTTTTGATGATCTTAATCATTTTCCAATTTTCTTTTAAAAAATTGAGAATGTTGGATTTTTTAAAGTAATCTGGCTGTTTTGTCCATAGGGTTACGCCTGTAGGGTAAAACTGCATTATTTACTGGTGGATCTTGTCTGGCAGTTGGGTTTTTAAAGCGGCTAATTAATATGCACCACAATTTAGAGCTTTAATCATTTTAGCTGTTTTTAATGAGATAGACTGTTCATACCCAATCTCTAAATGCTAGCGAGTTAATGACAAATATTTTTGAGAAGAATGGATGTTTGAGTTAGCATTCAAATATTTATTGTTGGCTTTTTGTAAATTGAATATCCCAAGAGGCCGTGTGGGGGAAGTGGCTCCGTGGCGTAGCAACTTGCTTGCGGTGCAGAAGGTCTTGGGTTCAATCCTGAAGGTCGGTATACTTTATTTATTAATTTATTTAAGTATATTGGCCTGGTCACGTACATAGGTAGTAGTTATTTCGGATGGTTGTAGCTTCTACTTGATGGAAATTCATTTTAAATATATAATAAAAGACTGTTTTTAGTCAATTTCCTCTAGTTTATTTATAATTGCGATGACGCGTTTCGCTGTCGATGCAGCTTCTTCAAATCTACATTTTACACCTTGCAGAAATGCCATAATGTCCGTGGCAGCCCTACCGCGTTTTCTAAAAGGTGCTGTGAAATACAAAAATATATTCTAACCCCTACTCCATTCCTTTCACCTCATATATCTTTTACAATAAATAACTAGCTAAAATTTTATAAAATATTCCAACGAAAAATTAAGAAATTTTATCGTAATAATATTGAAACTATACAATATTTAATGACCCTCACCCCTTCCCCTGTTAACATTAAAAACGCCGAAAAAATAATATAATTTTTCGACCCCCCTGAATCAAAAGATACTAAACAAAAAAACCGGTCATGTGCAAGTTGAACTTGCACAATTAGTGTTCCGTACGTTGATTGTTTTTTTTGAAATAAAAATTTTTGTTAGGATGGTATAAAATGATCAGTGACTTCACAAAACACACCCCAAATAAGTTTTTTTTTCCAATCTTTACTGAAAACTGGTGACCTTGAAATTTTGTTTTTTTTTTATATACCAAATTAATTATTAAAGGTAATGTACTCGTGATAATTTTCGTTCGATCTATACCCCGTGGAGAATATTCTAGAATTCTTTCAAAATTTTTGATCAGTACTTTTCGAGATAAGGTAGGGGACAGCGATTTTTCGCTATTTTTTAAAAGTAATACGAAGAAAAGTGTGCGCAAGTATTACATTATATATATTTTTTTTATTCGTGTTTTCACAAGCTTTCATTTGACACCACACTCGATGATCTAGTAAAAAATTTTTTTTTTTCACTTCCGATTTCACCCCTCAAAACGAACCCCTTAAGTCAAAATTTATGTTACGGTGGTATAAGATGATCAGTGACTTCACAAAATACACCCCAAATGAGTTTTCAACAAAGTTTGTTTCCAATCTTTACTGAAATCTGATGACCTTGAAATTTTTGTTTTTTTTTTTTATATACCAGATAAATTATTAAAGGTTCAATTTCGTTCAATCTACCCCCCGTGGGGAATATTCCAGGATTTTTTCAAAATTTTTTGATAAGTACTTTTCGAGATAAAGCGCGGGACAGCGATTTTTCGCGATTTTTTGAAAATAATACAAAAAAAAGTGCGCGCAAGTGTTACATTATATATATATTTTTTACTCGTGTTTTCACAACCTTTCATTTGACACCACACTCGATGACCTAGTAAAAAAATTTTTTTTTCACTTTCGATTTCACGCCCCAAAATTAACCCCTTAAGTCAAAATTTAACTTTCAAAACTACATGGCTCTGATGAGGCCATCAATGCCTATATTATTACCAAATTTCAAGTTTCTATGACAAATAGTCTCGGAGAAAATCGGGTGTGACAGACAGACAGACAGACAGACAGACAGACAGACAGACAGACAGACATACAGACACCGAAGTTATCTTATAAGTGTTCCGTACAGAACACTAAAAAGACCCATAAGAGCACGATAAATACCAAATTACCCTTCTGACCCACTTCCTCACACATGCTTAAAATTTGATCATTATCGCAGCTAAAAATCTGTAATAATTCCCACAATATTATTAAAACTATATCACATTTGACCACCTTTTTCTCACCCATTTCCCATTAAAATTGAAAGTAATGTAAAAATAACTTACATTTCAGATTCCTTGACTATAAAAACCTCGAAAAAGACCTGTAACACAACATATAACAAGCAACCCTTTTCACCCTCTACCCCACCCGTTCAACCAATTACATATTTTACTATAAATAATATACTTAAAATTTGTCCAAAAAACTTTTAAATGTTTCAAAATGCTGCTTAAATTATACAATATTAAATAACCCCCGCCCCTTTCAGCTTCTTCCTGGGTTAAAATTGAAAGCAATGATGATGATGATGTTAAATGTAAGGCGCGTCGACAACAGTGGTCATTTGGCGTCTGTGTTAGGTTATATCTTAGTATAAAGATTTACTTCTTTCAGGAATTTTATTAGGGATTGTGCATTTCCTTTATTTGGGGTCAGAATTTCATTTAGTGGTCTTGGTAGATTATATTTAGTCCTAATGTGAGTATAATCATGAGACAAAAAATGCTTTATTGTGAATGTAGTGAGATGTATTTGACAAATGGGGATCGGATCATTTTTGAGAAGGTAAGCATGAGTAAGATGTATATGTCCCGTAGCTGTTCTCCTCCATATGACATTATCTCTTCTACTCAAGCTTTGAAGATGCAAGGGTGGGTATACATTTGATTTCGATTCCCAAAGTTTATTCTCGTTTTGCCCATCCCATTAAAGTTGAAACATATTTTTTTATGGTTTTATGAAAATGAGAGATTAGATCTGATGGAGATAAAATTTTGTTTTCGATTTTTCCTGATATGGTTGCTGCTTTTGCATTTATATCCGTTATGTCATTCCCCTTTATGTTGACATAGCTGGGAGATCATAGAAACAAAATTTTGCATATTTGTACAAGATTCATTATATCCAGGATTAAATGTATAGACGTTTTAGATGTATTAATGGATTGTAGGGAACTGAGTGAATCTGAGATGATTAAAATATTTTTATTTTTGTTGGATATTGCAGATCTGATGACTTCTCTTATGGCCAACAGTTCCGCTGTAAAGATCGATGATATATTGTTTAATATATATCTTGATTTGGATATAGGAGAAATTACCGCTGCGCCCGTTTCCAATATGGATTTAGATCCATCAGTGTAATATTTAGTAAAAAATTTTTATATTTTTCTTGTAATGTTTGAATGAATAATGATTTTAATAATGTTGGAGAGGTAGAATCCTTTTTGTATTTAGTAAGACTGAGATCAATTTTTAGTGAGCTGTTTGTCCATGGTGGAAATATTAGATATTTAGATGTGACAGGGGTGTCAACTTTAGTGTCTTTAGTAGAAAGAAAAGTTTTAATTCTAGATTGTATTGTTTTAGGACTGTACGATTTTTGAAAAATGAAATGGAATAGAAACGCATCAAGGAAAATGGTCTTTGTAAGGATAGAGGTAATATTGATGCAATTACTTGTAAGCTAGGAACTGGAGTTGTTCTGTATGCTTCCGTGGAGAATCTTGTTGCATGGTTCTGAATGACGTCCAGTAATCTTTTTAGAGAGGAACTGGCTGCGTCATAAATAAAGTCTCCATAGTTCAGCTTAGAAAGGATGATTGACCTATATAGTTTTATTAAAGATGGGAAATCAGCACCCCATGTTGTATTGGATAATTATTTCATTAGGTATAAATCTTTTTTAATTTTTTCTTTTAAATATTCTATGTGATTTTTCCATCTTAATTTGTTGTCAAAAATCAATCCCAAAAGACGCACGCTGTCTTTCATGGGTATGGTTGTGCTTGCCAGAGATAGGATGTTTGTTTTAGAGCAACCTCTTTTCCTGCAAAAGTGTGTTACAGAGGATTTCAATGGTGAAAAAAGAAGCCGGTTTGTCTAGACCAATCCGTTAATTTATTTAAAGTTGTTTGCAGATTTTTTGTGATGTTAGAGTTGTCATTTTTGGAACTATATATAATTATGTCATCTGCAAAGATTTTTAGTGAAGTATTTGTCGGTATATGCTTTTCTATGGTTCGAATAGCCAAAAGGAAAAGAGTCGGACTAAGGACTGATCCCTGGGGAATTCCCGTTTTTAATTCACGTATGTTTGAGAAATGATTGTTTATCTTGACCTTAAATGAGCGTGGTTTAAGAAAATTTAAAATGAATTTTGATAGATGTCCTGTTAAGCCAATCTTCTTTATTTAATTCATTATAACATGTGTGTTGGTTGTGTCAAATGCATTCTTCAAATCCAAGGATACTGCAAGAAAGTGGGAATTTCTGTGGAAAGATTTCCTAATTTCTGAATTAATCAGAGCCAATTGTTCCAACGCGGAGTGATGTTTACGGAAACCATACTGGTTGTTTCCAAGTAAATTTTTTGATTCCAGGATCCACTCTAGTCTGTTTTTCACCATTCTCCATCACCGTACATAACTGGCTAGTCAACGTAATTGGTCTATAGCTATTTGGCTGATTCCTTGGTTTGCCTGGTTTGTGAATTGGTATGACTGTGGTTTATCTCTATGATGTAGGAAAGGTGTCAGTTATCCATAAATGATTGAAGTAGTCTAGTATTTTTTGTTTGTAATGTTGAGGTAAATTTTTTATGAATTTTGTATGTAGTCCATCGGGTCCTGGAGCAGTGTCTTTTGATTTACTTAGAGATGAGTGAAATTCCGAAAGAGTAAACGGTAGATTATATTGTTGAATGTCCGGAGAGTTTTGTTCATTTGAAGGAATTTGAGTAAAATTGTTTGTGTGTTGAGAAGGTTGTTGAACGTTTTGGTAGAAGTCTGCGAAAATGCTACTGACTGATTTCGGATCAGAATTCGATGTGCTGTTTATCGTTAGTCCTGGGACTATTCTCGGAGAGGAACCTTTCATTTTTCTGATGATCCTCCAAACTTCTTATGATGGTGTGGAAGTGTTAATGTTTAAAACAAACTTATTCCAAGAATCGATTTTTGTTTGCTTTATTATTTTTTTGGATGCTGCTCTTTTTCTCTTGAATGAAAGCAATGAAAGAGTAACCTAATTTTTGGATTTCTCTTTAAAAACCCTAAAGAGAACATGTAACACGATATATACGAATCAACCCCTTTAATCACCTTCCCCACCCCTTTCATCCCTTATATGCTTTATTACAAATATTTAGACATAAAATTTATTTATTATTTCAACAAAAATACAGGGAAAGTTACCTTATTATTATAAAAACATATAAAATTTATCGACTCACCCGTTTTACCCGCTTGGCCTAAAGCGATATCGTTTAAAAAACTACAGGCTCCATTCTCTCGTTAGATAATATTTACATATCAAGTTTAAAATTGATGCCTCATTCCGTTCGAGAGTTATCGTGCCAACAGGCCGATAAACCAACAGACGGGCAGAGCGACGGGATTGAGTGAATATATTTTTCGTAATTTACGGTAAGTCATTTTGGTGTTTCTTGCAAACAGGCTGAAAAGTTTTTGGTATAGCTACTTAAAATATATTTTTTTTTTTGCAAAAATCGATTTTATTCATCAATCCTTCAAGAGCGATATAATCAGCCAAACGCTTTTCTAACATTTCTATACCTTTCTTGTAGAAAGATTTATCTTTGCCTTCAAAATAGGCCTCAGTTTCGGCGATTGGAGCCAAATCTCTTTCCTGCGAGCATTTTTTTGAGGTCTGCGAATAGATAATAGTCGCTGGGTGCCAAATATGGAGAGGTGGATGAGGAAGCAATTCGATCTTCAAATCGTGCAATTTTAGCAACGTAACCATTGACTTGTGACATGGTGCATTGTCTTGATGAAAGAGCACTTATTTCTTATTCATTTGGGGCCATTTCTTTGCAATTTCTGCCTTCAAACATACCAAGAACTTCATATAATATTCGCTATTGGTGGTTTTTCCCTTCTCAGCAAAGTCGATGAAAATTATTCCATGCCCATCTCAAAATACAGAGATAAAAACCTTTCCAGCCGACTCACAGTGTCTCGACTAGTACAAGCTAGCGGGACAATATTATTTCTTCACTTATTTCAATTGTTTATGTATATTTCCGGTATCTTAAGCTATTTTAAGAAAAAAAAAAGTTGAAAAATGTGTACTGTATGTGTATTAATCGAAATATGTAGCTGCAAGACGGAAGTGGTTTACTAATGTGTCTCATTTGTTCACTATTGTCGCTAATTGTTCTTTAATTAGCTACATACGTCTACCTACTCATTATGTGTGAAAAGCACGATCATGTTTGTTTACAAAGAAATTTCTAGGAAAAAAAATAAAAATCATAATGATAGTACCCACATTTATTAATTTACAAAATATTATTTCTTTTAAAATAAATTAGTACAATAACAGTATCTATATATCAATTATTTACAATAACAAGGTGTATAAGTAAAAGAAATATAATATTAAATAACTTATATACTAAGGCATGAATTATAAGCAACTACAACACACAATAAAATAAGAATAATAATTACAATAAAAAAATACTTAAACCTACTAATCACCATCAGATGAGTCGTCATCACCGCTCTCCCATTCAGTAGAATATTCAGAGAGTAAATAATCCTCCTCGTTTAATTCGTGATGATGACTTACTGATGGTGTTTCGGATGACAATGAAGGTGGGATAATCAACTGCAGAACCTCCGATGGCAAAGAAGTAAATTTTCTTCGCGGTAATTCTCTATACGAGTTGATAACAGGATCAGACGTAATTAAAAGCATTCTCAAAAGATCTGTATTTGTGGCAATACGCGACCGCTTCCTGGTGTGCCGTTCACGGAATCTATGACAGTCTTTATTTCTTGCCTCCTGGGCTTCTTTGGAGAGTTGTCCAATGGGAAGAAGAAAAGACTTTATAACTTCCGCGCTGTGTACAAGAATTTTATGCACAGTGACGGGCATGGAATACCACGAATACAGATCAAGGTATAATTTTCTAGTATCAACACAAAACTTTTCGAATTCTATATACTTTATGTCATATCCCGATGACAAAGTTCTTAAAATTACATGAAATCTACGAATAAGGTTTATGTCTAATCCTGTAATTTCGCTGCTCAATTCAGCTTTGGAAAAAAAATCTACGTGCTGTGTTTCCATCGTTTGTGTTACCATACCCAGGTTTTGGTTTATCTACAATGAGACCCATACGATCTTTAACCACTTTTTGTATCTCTTGTGAGCGTTGCTTCACAATAGCTTTGTCGTTATCTCCCCTGACTTGCCACTTTTTTATTTCTAAACGATAGCTGATGTGAAGCAAACATTCAAACGTGCGGATCCATGCATGTAAAGTAGATAAACCAAATGCAAGGCGTTCTTCGTTGCTGGGATATTTCTTTGACTCCTCGTTCATAGTAGACGGGGTGGCATCGCAAATATAACACTTTTGTGTTGAACTTGTGTCTGTTAAGGCATTGCACACTTTGCCATCAGTCATTGTCAACAACAAATCGTGTTTAACAGAGATTTGTGATCCAGCAACGTTACATAATGTTGGAAGAAGCTGACTTACTTCATCTAAAATTTGAGAAGTTTCTTCTTTCGTAAACTCTTTTGTCTCCTTGGCAAAAATAAACTTAATAGGACGGCAATATAAAGTAGATGAAGGTCTTGGATTTTGCCAGATCACAGTTTCGCCATCAAGCAGTCTCAAAGGGACAAATGAGTATACGAACAAAAATTCGTCTGTAGCGTTAGTGTTCTCAAATTTCTGCTTATACGTGCTATGCCCCGAACTCCCATCACAGCCCCATTTGCTTACCAACGTGTAATATGAACGAGGTAACACACTTCTAATGACTTCCGTCTGAGCTTTAACTAATCGTTCAGCTGTTTTATCCAAAATCGCGTGAAGTTTAATTTCAGCTCGTGATTCAGTCACAGAAATATATTCGTCAGAAGGACAACAAGAAGCTTTGGACTTAACTAAACTATAAAACGATGGATACACTTGATGTCCCGCTTTCATTGACCATTTTCTTGTTTGTTTATATGAGTGAGAAGTCGATTTCGAGTCCACATAATAAGCTAAAGCTTCGTCTGGTGTTAACTGCCGACTTTGTTCAGAACACTTATTCTTTTCTCTAGTTTCACTGACCGCGACGTTATGGATCTGTTTAGCAACACTTCGATGCCCTTCTTTTCGAGTAGCTAACTCAGCTGCTGTAATAAGCTCACTTGCACTTCGCGATTCCAAAAGATCTTCTACTCTCCGTCTCTTCGTTTTCGTTGATGAGTCTTCAAATGATTTTCTGGGTCACCCTACGGAAAGAGCCGCTGATGATGTTGAAGTACACGGCTGGTTAACACACATCTTTATTTCGATTCCGGATCCCTCTAACCAATCTTTATGTTTGATTAGAAACATTTCTTTGTTACACTTTAAAGAAGCCCACTTTTGATTGAATTTTGCTGAAAGGCTTGATATTTTCATTTTGAGTCGTTTTAGAGAATCGTCAGAAATATCAGACATATTGAATTTTTCACTTATATAATAAAAAATGCCACTGTTTCGTTCAGTTTTGTCATGTTTTAGCCATTCTTCAAAAAACTCCATTTTCGTCATAGTCACGACCCGTTCTGAAAAAAATAAAATAATTTTACTTTCGGGCCTTTTCGGGGTCTATAATATATATGAATCTGTGCCTCAATGTTGTAGGTATTACATATAGAAAAATCTAGGTGGATATATGTGGATAAAAAAAGTTGCTACTTTTAAAGTTTACAATTAATGTAAAATTTGCTGGATTTATCTATACATTTACAAATTGATATTACACCAAAAGTATACATATTTTTTATAAAAAATATAAGTCATAATAGAATACATACCTTCAACAGAATATTCCATCACAAAAAAACTCGTTTCACTTTGCTACCAATTTTAAAATATGTTATCACAAGTGTGCATAAAATGCAACTGATTTGCAAATGAAAATGACCTCTCTTATAAGGGTTACTTTGACCCCCTGATAAGATACCTTTATGAGGTGATAAACAAATTAATTCTTGGAATTCGTTAAATGGGGGGGGGGTTGTTTACAAGTCGTTATCAGTGGTTCCTGGAAATTATGTCATGAATATTGTCCCGCTAGCATGTTCTTGCCGAATCACTGTGCGACTGTTGTGTCTTTGGTCGCTTCGGGCGGCTTTCACCGGCTGCTGTCCACTCAGCTGACTGTGACCATTGTCACATATCGCATCAAAAAATCCTTTTTATTGCGCTTAAACAGGTCCAACCACCGCTCAGAATTATCAACACGTTGTTGTTTTTGGTCCACTGTGAGCAAACGCGGTTCGCATTTCGAATAGAGCTTTCTCATGCCCAAATCTTCATGCAAAATATGACCACGTTCGTTTAATATCTTTAAGGTGTCAGCTATCTCACGCAATTTCACTTTACGGTCATCCAAAACAATTTTGTGGATTTTTTGACGTTTTCCAGAGCGTTCAGCATCATTTGTATCTGTACGACCGCGTTTAAATTCAGCATACCAGTAAATGATAAGTGATTTTCCAGTCCCCGTAATACTTTATATTTTATTCCATCAAAAAACAATGTTTAATCAACACGCGAAACTCGATTTTTTCATTGTTTTGAAAATATTAAAAGTAGTGTCACTAAAACCACTGTAACCAGTAAACTAATTGTCGAAATGACATGAAATTTTGACACGTAACGTTTGAAGGTTAGTACTTCCTAAAAATCGTATGGGATTTTTGAAAAGGGCGACATTTATGTGTCAGATCAAAAACTTTTCAGCCTACGTGTTAAAAGTCGAAGTTACAGTCCGCGGCTACAATTAAATGATGAGGATGAATTACGCCAATTGTACATCATTTATTTGCGAAAACAATGTACAAGAGGGAGAATAAACTTCGGTGCGGAAAACAATTAAGTACACACTTTCTTTAATCGAAAATTGCATCGACACAATCCATCAGCGTTTTGTAATAAAATAGGAATCAACCGTAACCGCAAGTCATTTTTATGTTTCTAGTAAACAGCATCGACGTTATACTCCGTTGCCCCAATTAAACGTTGAGGGTGAATTGCTCAAATGGGGCTTATATTTCTTCGATATATTGCCAAAGGGATGCATTTAACTTTCGATTGCGGGAAAACGAATGGAAAGTGGTTTTTCTAAAGCGAGATTTTTAAATCGGGCGCATATTTTTCTTGTATGGTATGAACGAGGTTATTGGTTAGGTAAGTATTTTAAATTATAAAAACAGTTTGTGTTTTTATGTATATAATGCATGACTGAAAATCTTTTCCTATATTTTCGCACTGTAAACAAAAAGTTGTTTGCTTTAACGTTCCTATTCATCTACCGGATATTACAAAAATAAGGAAAAATGTATTATTACATACCTACACTAACGCTTGCTTAACGTAAGACTACTGAAAACAGACAAAGCCCACACTTCAGCAGTCTACCTACCGTTCTCTTATTTGTCAATCTATCAGAAGACGCGTTTCGTCGTATCACGATGGAGTATTATGTGTGCGTACTGGGTACAATTCATTGTATCTTACCATTACGTTCCGTAAGTACATGGTTAAGGATTCTGTTCTCTTGCTTGTCGATCATGGCCCGACTGATGAGCTGTGATACGGCGAAACGCGTCTCGGGATGGATTGACAAATAAGAGAACAGTGGGTAGACTGCCAAAATATAGACTTTATCTGATTCCAGGAATTTTACATTAAACCTATGCCTGAGATGGAACCGCTCTGCGTGCGTTTAAGTGTCGACTTTGTCAACCACTCTGTCGGCTTGTGGCTGCTGTGTCAGCCTATGTTGTAGTATTAGGTGTTCGAACTTGGTAAAATTCGTTGTACTGTACCGTCCTAACGCTTGCTTTTCTCATAACAATTTTTAGGTTGTGTGACTACTGTGGTCTCATCTCGTGATAGATTTCAAATTTGTTAGACACATCAGAAATGAATTTTGTTTTGCATGAACATGAAATTTTTGTTAAATTTAGCTGATACTTGCAGGTAACTTAAAATAATAAAAATGAGAATTCTTTTCTAACCCGAATTGAAAAGTATTTTTTTTATGGGTCTAGCACACGTGCTACAGGGAAGTCCCTAAAGCACTACAGGAGCGGCACGTGTACGGAGAAAGCGATTCACGTTGTTCTTGAATCGCTGCAAATTGTACTCGGTGGGAAACACAGACCTGGGTAAATTATTCCAAAGAGATGTTGTTCTCCATATAAAAGACTGCTTGAAAAGCGTTGTACGAGGAGTAACAAGCTGAACCTCATACGAATGTGAAGTATTAGCGCGACGTGTACTTCTAACATGCACCGCTGTGGGAGGAATTAAGCGGGCCACATCCTTCGAACACTTTCCATGAAAATACTTGTAGAATAGGCTCAAATCGCCAACCGTTCTTTGATGTTCCAGCAAATCAAGGCCGCCGGTAAGTTCCGAGTCTCCAATCAGACGAACAGACGAACTGAATAGACTCCAACAAATGCAGTATATGTTTGGGAGTGGAACTCCAAACATGGGAGCAGTATTCTATAGTTGGTCGAATTTGAGCTTTGTAAAGAATTAACAGTTGTTGTGGAGTGTAAAGCTTTCTGGTTCGAAATAATATTCCCAACTTTTGAGAGGCTCTCCTTGCTATGCCTGCAACATGGTTATGCAGGACATATTTGCTCCCAAATTAACGCAAATTGAGTGACGATGTTAGAGGAATGGAGTACCCCGTCATAACTATGTCGGGTTCAGCAACGTTAACTTTTTTAGAAAAAACTGCCGCCTGAGTTTTTGTAGCGTTAAATACTATTTGGTTACTGTCACCCCAAGATAGAATTTCTTCCAGGTCTTTGTTAAGTTGAATGACCTCTTTGTGTCTGCGGATATTCGTCTGAGTAACCGATGTCCGAGCGTTCAAAGTGAATGAAGAGATAAGTGTACTGTCATCTGCAAAGCTGTAGATTGGATTCTCGGTCTTTTCCAGCAGATCGTTAATATAAATGAGAAAGAGAGTAGGAAACAGTATGGAGCTTTGGGGTACACCGGCGTTGATAGTGAAGGTGTTGGAAAGAAATCTGGCGACTGCTATTCGTAGAGAACGCTCTTTGAGGAAACATGAGAGCCACAAACAGAACTTTTCAGACATACCATAAGAACGTAGCTTAGCCAACAGCCCATCGTGCCAAACACGGTCGAATGCCTTGGATATGTCAAGAGTAACCGCTTGAGATTCTCCAAAGTGTTCAATTGCATTGTTCCAAACATGTGTTACATAAGTCAGAAGATCCTCTGTTGATCTATTTTTACGAAAACCATATTGGTGATCGCTAATAATGCTGAATCCTTTAAGATATTTTAGAAGATGCTGATTAATAGCCTTTTTCATCACTTTCGATATTATTGGAAGCAGTGCGATTGGTCGGTAGTTATTTGGCAAGGCGTCTTCCTCTGCAGTTGATTGTTTTTAGCCAATCATTGATTTCAGTACTGGGTTTATAATATTTGGCACTTAGTCTGATTGTCATAACAGGTCTTAAACTATATTTATTTTATTCAAGAGTCTCTGTCTCAATCCCTTCACTCCAATAGGAGTATCGGTGACATTATGCCTTTGCCGCCTTAACAGTCAATCTCCAAGCATCTCGATCCGGCATGACTTGACTTGACTCGTGCATACTCATCCCAAGGAAAGATCTTACTTGGTCGGACCATCTTGTTGGAGACCGTAACCTTGATCTTTTACCTTTTTCCTTCCCCGTTACTACAAGCTTTTCCATGGTATCCACTTTCCTCATAATGTGACCAAAATATTTCAGGTACTGTCTATTAATTCTATTTGAAAGTCTGTCATTTATACCAAGCTCTTCAAGAATAGATACATTAGTACGGTTTTCAGTATATGATACTTTGAGGATTCTTCGATATGACCACATCTCAAACGCATCGATTCGACTTTTGTCAGCTTGTTTAATGGTCCATGTTTCCGATGCGTAAGTTGTTATGGGGAATATAAGGCTAGATACCAATCTTAACGTTGTATTTTTTGTGACAGCTGGATTTTTCCAGACCTTAGTGAGTTTGATGGTTGAGTTTCTAGCCATTGCCAAACGTCTCCTTACTTCCGCTTCACAACCACCATTGTTAGTTATGAGGGAAATAGTTGAAGTGGTCTACAACAGTGAAACCAGCAATTTTATTTATGTGTGACAGATCTTCATTACGACTAACAATCATCTTCGCTCTATTAATTGTCAATCCATAGTTTTTGCTAGTGATTTCCAGGCGCTCCATAATTGATTCTAGGTCCTGCATTGAAGTTGCATGTATAACAGTATCATCCGCATATCTAAGATTACTTAGCTTTTCTCCACCGATTGTCACACCCCCACTCCAGCCATCCAAAACATACTTCACTATATGTTCACTATATAGGTTAAAAAGGAAAGGTTAAAGGAAAAAGAATTATTCAGGTTAATTCTACCCTTTGTGTTCTAATACAAGGATCGAATAAGGTTTACGAGATGTATGGGTGTTCCCATGTTGATTAGAATCGACCAGAGATTGTTCTATTGTATGCAGTCGAAAGCCTTAGAGTAGTCTATAAAACAAATATAGGTTATTATTTGGAATTCTCTGACTTTTTCTACTATCTGGTGTATGTTGATAATTTGTTCTCTAGTCCCTCTTCCTGCAATGAAGCTTGTTTGTTCGGTAGATATTTGCGGCAGCAGAAAAGTTTTGAGTTTTTCATTTAGGAGCCAGAGAAACAGCTTAGCAGCGTGTGACACTAGAGCGATTGTTCTATTGTTCAAAGGGGATTCTCTCTTATGCAAGGGTATAAATGCAACTTCGCGCCAGTCTTTCGGTCATCTTCCGCTCTTCCATACCTCATTACACAGTTGTAAAGAGTAGTAAAAGACAAATTCTTGAAAGAAATAAAATTAAAATTAAATAAAATCTTGATGAGTAATAATAATTAATCTGATTTTTGCTTAACAGTACAACTGCCCGAAGTTAAAGAACAATACTCTCTCTTATTTTATGAAAGCCCATTTTCTACATTTCTATAGACCCCAGTAATTTCGTTTGCAAAAATGTTCTATTTTCGTTTTGTTTTTTAAGACACACGAACTTTGAAGACGGGATATTGTCTTTCACTTAACCAAATTTTTAAGTTAAAAATATGAAAAAATTTGTGATATAGAACAATAATACCTAATATTACGTTTAACCATAAACAAGACATATTTGGAAACATAAGTAATTATTTGTTGTTACTTTTAAGAAATAAAATTGTAAGGTTATGTTTGCGGAGTGTCATTTGCTGGTTATTACCATTTTGTAAACCTAAATGTAGATAGTCAACTTTGTAAGACTTACCATATTATGGAAAAAAAAACTGTTTATATTTTCGATTTTCTGAACCTTGCTTTTATGTTCTGCCAAATATTTTCCAAAATTTTTACCATTTATGATACACTGTGGTTACTTAAGCTTTACTAAAAGTACGGTTTTTTAAACAAAAATATAGTAATTAGAGGTGTATAGCAAAATTTCAGTTTTTGTTAAATTTTATGTGCGTATGTATTTTATTTAGTGAGTAATGTCTTCTAAAATCCCGAAGTTCAAATATAGTTTACTTCTGCTGCTTGAATGTGATAAAATTCTTTTAATTTGTCGTTGTATAATACAACAGAATAATTAACCATAACCACGAATTCTTTCGATATTTCTAGTATAAATCGATATTGATAAAACTGTATAAAAAGTAAATAAATTTCAAGAGCAATCGTAAGTTATTCTCATCTCTTTAGTAAACATCTTTGCGCAAAATTTCTTCAACTATATTAATTCCCGAAAACATTATAAAAAGTAAATAATTTCCTAGAGGAAAACATATATAACACAAGTAAATACTTTTCTTAGGCAAAAAATGATTTGACATTACCAATCAGTGTTCACACAAGGCAGGAATCAACCATAATCGCGAATCATTTTGGTTTTCCTAGGAAACAACCTCTCGAAAGTCAACGATACAATTTCTTGCCCCATAGAAACTTTGGGGTAAAATTGCTAGAATAATATATCATAAATTTATGAAAACTGTATAAAAAGAAAATAAATTTTAATGTTTTATTCAAATATTCCTTCAGCGTTTGGTACCATGAAAGGGAATCAACTGCAACCATTTTGATGTATCTAGCAAACAGCCTACTGCAAGTGACGTTAGATCCAGTCACATTGGTTTAAATTGCTTTAATTATATTTTACAAATTCACGAAAAGTGTAGAAAAGGCAAATAATTTTCGGAAGTTAAAAAAAATAACTATCTTTAAGCGAAAAATATTTTAACCTCAGTACATTGTCACATAAAATGGAAATCAACCTCAAAATCACCTTGATTCTTACAGGGTTTTGACTAAAAGAGAAATAACCGGCAAAGTGCAAGACGGATTTGTGCAATTAGTGTTCCGTAGGTTGATTGCTTTTAAATTTTTTTTTTAAACAAGCTTTTTTCCGACCTTCCTACCCTGTGGAGAATATTCCAGAATTTTTTGATTCGTACTTTTGGAGATAAGGGGGGGGGGGTAGAGATTTTTTCGCAATTTTTTAAAAATTATACAAAGAAAAGTATGCACAAGTATTACATTATATATATTTTTGTTTTTACAAGCTTCTCTTTGACACCCTACTCGAAGACCTGGTAAAAAAAAAATTTCACTTCCGATTTCACCCCCCAAAACTAACCCCCTAAGTCAAAATTTAACTTTGAAAACTACACGGCTCTGATGAGGCCATTAATTCCTATATTAGTGCCAAATTTCAACTTTCTTTCTTTATCAAATAATTTCAGAGAAAATCGGGTGTGACAGACGAACAGACAAACACCGAAGTGATTTTTTAAGTGTTTCGTACGGAACACTAAAAAGAGAAAGCTTTTATGTTTAGGGCTGCCTACTTTTACTTGTATAATTGAAGAATGTGAATTTATACAGAGTTGTGTAAAAAAAATGTTTCTCTACTTTGCTATATTTATAGTATTAAATTATAATAAAAATGACTTAAATTGCTGATATCTTGTCTATTATTGATCATATGTGGTGCTTCTTTTATATAAAACATTTTTATATTAGATGTTTGTGGTAATCTCTTTCTTGGGTGACGACGATGTTTGGTGTATATATGATACAGTGGGTAAAAAGTTATTAAAATCCGTGTTTTTATTACATAAACAAGCCTGTACCCAAAGCTATAGAAGCAAATATATATATATATATATATATATATATATATATATATAGGTATATATATATATATATATATATATATATATATATATATATATATATATATATATATATAATAAATAAATGTAGATTTATCTATCGTACTTTGATAGCAAAAAGGGTTTTTTTTTTTTATTTATCGGGTTTGCGGTCTGTGACAATTAACACTCGATTGCTGTTAAACTCTCTATATTTCTTTGTACTTCACAACTTCATCGGGAGAAACTATAATTTTTAGAAAAAACAGTGTGTCAGGAAATTTATTTGTAAATAAAAACAGTTATTTTAAAAAACTTACCAACTATGAGATGGTCACAACATTTATAAAAAAATAAAAGAACATCGACTACATTAGACACATAACAGAAATAAGAAAATACTTATACCCAGTGACAAATAACAGTTGTATGTTATGTATGTATGTATATATATATATATATATATATATATATATATATATATATAGATATATATATATATATATATATATATATATATATATATATATATATATATATATATATATATATATATATATATATATATATATATATATATATATATATATATATATATATATATATGTATATATATATATATATATATATATATATATATATATATATATATATATATATATATATATATATATATATATATATATACATATATATATATATATATATATATATATATATATATATATATATATATGTATATATATATATATATATATATATATATATATATATATATATATATATATATATATATATAGGGGTGTTCGATTCACTGCATATATTGGATTTGGCGCCTCCTTATGGCAAGACCGATTTTAGCAAATTTACCTTAAATTATTAAGATATTAATAATAAAGGAAAAAAATTACCCTAAATATATTTACAAGGTTGGTTTACAGTTTTTGAGTTCAGTGGATACAGTGTGCTTTTTAGGACATTCATCCACTGTAAGGCCTTGCGGCTTACTGGTGTTATGCAGTCCTTATGTACCCGATAATCTTTCAGTCATTTCCGGATGGTTATTCTTTTATTACTCTTATTATTTGTGTTTTTTCTGAAGGTTCTTTGGCTATTGTTATTAAAATTAGGGCAATTTTCAATTTAGTCTGCTGGGAAAAGTTCTTAATAAAAAATCCCATATTTCAATATGTTATTCTAATAAGTAAAAATTTTAATTTACTAAAATTTTATTTGCGTGATTGTATAATATATATATATATATATATATATATATATATATATATATATATATATATATACATATATATATATATATGTATATATATATGTATATATATATATATATATATATATATATGTATATATATATATATATATATATATATATATATATATATATATATATATATATATATATATATATGTATATATATATATATATATATATATATATGTATATATATATATATATATATATATATATATATATATATATATATATATATATATATATATATATATATATATATATGTATATATATATATATATATATATATATATATATATATATATATATATATATATATATATGTATATATATATATATATATATATATATATATATATATATATATATATATATATATATATATATATATATATATATATATATATATATATATATATATATATATATATATATATATATATATATGTATATATATATATATATATATATATATATATATATATATATATATATATATGTATATATATATATATATATATATATATATATATATATATATATATATATATATATATATACATATATAGATTTCTTTTGTTGCACATTAAAAAAGCCTTTCCTTGTTAACCACAGGCCCGCGGTGGCATTAAAGAATTTTTTTGGGCGCCTAGCGCCTGCTAACTGATTTTGTTCTGGTTTTGTCTATTGATATCGTAAGGACCACAGTTTTTTGTACAGTATTTTTTGTAGTGTTGGGCATAAAGATTTTGGAATTTTTTTTAAGGTTTGCGTTAAATCCCAAAGTAGACGGTTTACTATTTAAATGTGGTAATCTTCGTTTCATTAATGATAATAATAGAAGCCTCTTGTAAGATCGATGTGCGTTCATTACTTGAGTTTGTTTGAAAGAGAGAATATTTATATTTTCAGCTGCTTTAAACAAATGTTAGGGAAAGACATTTTTGTCCACGGGCCAATGATAGCAGCCCTTTGATAAACTTCTGCAAATAAATTTGCAACTATATATTAATTATTTGACGACCTGGATTCGTCTTCAACAATTTTTCTGTTGCTTGAATATAATAATAGCCCATAGATTTGGGACAGAAGCCGGTCACTAGGCCTAGCAGTTGTAACATTATTATATCTCATTAGTCTTTGCTATGTTCAACGCTCCAGCTTCTTCGACCGCGTTGTATTTTCATTAAGCAGAAGTAATAATTTATTTTCAGGGGTTGGCTTTACAATGCTTATAAAATGTTTCATTAATTTTACAAATAAGTTTTAGTTAAAATAGCCACTGCCTGGAATGGTGACAACACTCTCAGAAGGTGTGCCATTCTCCAATTCAGGATTTTGTCTCATTCTCTTGAATATAAGTATTGGTGGCACAAACTGTCCAGCCACACTAACACAACACAAGGCCTCTTTCTCCGCTTATGATTGCGCCTATTTGTGTTTTTTTTTTTGAATCACAAAACTTTTTCAGTTTTTTTTTTGAATGGTGGAAAATCCACTTGCGTCAATGTTAGATATATCTGTAGAGGTTCGATTTGCCCTATTCTCCTCTCTCAGGATTCGCCCTTTACCAAGGAATTATTTCTTTTTTTTTTGCTACTAAAATTTTGTTTGCTTCATTGTAAATGGCCGTGTTTCATGGGCTGGTTAATTTTATAAATCATTTGGTAAAATGCTGTTTTTCAAAAAAATCAGAAAAAAAAATATTGAGTATGACCCCACGAGTCACCCATTTCAATATGTGCAGTGAATTTCATAACACCCACTATATATATATATATATATATATATATATATATATATATATACATATATATATATATATATATATATATATATATATATATATATATATATATATATATATATATATAAAAGAAATTTAAAAACGTTTAGTCTAAAGACCAGCCTTACATACTATTTTAAAAATTAGGTAAGTCTTTTTGAGACTTTTCTAAAATATAAAATGTTGCCTATTATTCAAAAAGCCGATTCAACTTCGAGGTAAATAAGCTTGAATATAAGTTTTTATTTCCCTCTGGCAGAATTGTGGGATTTGTATGGCACACGTATTACGTAAAGAAATCAAGACAAATTATCCAGAATCTGTTCCAGACATTCTATCTGCCTGATAAATCGTTTGTATTCGTATTTTTGGGCAAAATGTTTACTATTCAACGGACAGGGGGCCGCTTTTGTGTTAGCGACTTTGGTTTTCTCATACTGTTATCTCGGTGTGTATCCATTATATTTATCTTTCACATTTGGTTTTTGCTTAATGGCTTTGTTTTTGTTATGGCTATTTTTTTGGAAAGATTTAATATCAGCCTTAAATTAATTATAGTGACTGGCGATTCTTAACCAGGTAAACGGAGATTTTTTAGATATTTACAAGTCTGCCAAGCTGCTTGCCCCGCCAGCAGGTAGTTTTCAATAGACGGATAGTATTTTTTGGGCAACTGTTTTTTTATTTAGGACGCTTTCCAAAATGAATTTTCTCTGAGGTTTTTGGGGGAAAATTTATCCGTGGGTAAGTTTCTCTATTCCTGTTTAACTGTCTTGTTTTTCTTTTGGCTTACTCTGGAATTTAAAGTAAAAGAAATTGTTTTGTTTTTACAGACAGCGGGACGACGTCGTTTGTAGTACCGCATTCTTTCAACTCACCCTTGTCTACAATGTAAAATTATTTGAAATACCTGAGATTCTCGTATGAGGTATAAGGTTTTTTCTCTTAAGTTTTTTGCCAAGGTTTTTTCACGAGTTTTTTCAATCAGTTTTTTTTGTTACGTGTTATTGTCTACTAGTTTTTTTCATTTTAGTATAAGGTTGAAATTTTTCTGATATAAAATAGTCTGGGGTAGAAGAGACGTTGAGTTCTGATGAGCTATTCCACCAACGTCGACAAGAGCAGCCTTTATATGCCCGTAATTTTCTATTTACCCCAAAACTTTGTAATTTATGAAAACAATAACTTTAATTTTTTTTAATAAAATAATTTTATTTCCGTTTTGGCACGGATTACGTATTATTTTAGATTAAGATCATAGGCTAGTTAACAAAAGTAATAAATTTCCTAAGGAAATGTTTTAGAACGTTAACGTGAGGAATAACTCTTTCTAAGTCAACTTAAGCATTTTTTTCTATAGCTGTCAACTCCAGAATTTTCTTTTCCGATAGTAGTTTAATCTTAGATATTGTTTCTTTTTATTTTTAGAGAAGAAAAGTGTTTATATACCTTTTTTTAAAAAACTTCCTAGCATCCGAATGAGCAAATCCACAGAACTGCTGCTGACTATAAAGGAAAGAAAAACTAGTTATATCGGTCATATAATGAGGGGAGCAAAGTATAACTTGCTGAGACTGGTCGGCGAAGGCAAAATACAAGAAAGATCGGTTGGAAGTCAAAATTCCTGGTTAAAGGACATCCAAAGATGGTTGCTCATCAATAGATATTTCTAGAGCTGCAGTTTACAGGACTATGTTAGCTTTATGGAACGCCAAACTTCGTCAGAAGATGGCGAATTAAGAAGAATATATATATATATATATATATATATATATATATATATATATATATATATATATATATATATATATATATAATAGAGGTTTTTACGGGTGATGGAATGTACGGGTATCAATCCGTTCGTCTAACAATGAATTTGCACAAAATCTTATTTGGCATTTTGCTGTACTCGATACCGAGATGTTGCTGCTACTGCCGCTCGAAGCTAACTGAGATCTACGCAGATTGTAGGTGGGGGGTCGGGAGTGTTATTCCGAAATCTGAAATTACAACTTACAATATAAAGGATGCCTTCTTCTTTGTCAATACCATAGATAATTTTAAATTACCAAAAGATTATGTATTAATTTCCTTGGACGTGGTCTCCTTGTTTACCAATCTACCTATCGAATTAGTTATCAAAGAAAATTTTTTTTAAATTTATCAATTTTATCCGATTGATTATTGGTTACATGTTTTCTTGCTTTACATATTCCTTTTTATTTTCATGAAATGTGATTGTGGCAGTGTTTGTAGTATTGTGCAGCTTTATGACTAACTTTGGGCTGGTAAGCCTTCTACATATTAATTTTTGTCTTTACTGACACATTGTTTTGAAATTTATAGTACTCCTGATGAAGTTGCAATATAGCAGCGAAATATTAAGTCAATAGCAATTGAGTTTTAATTAGTGATAGACCGCATATATATATATATATATATATATATATATATATATATATATATATATATATACATATATATATATATATATATATATATATATATATATATATATATATATATATATATATATATATATATATATATATATATATATATATATATATATATATATATATATATATATATAATATATATATATATATATGGGCCATTCTTAGTCAACCGAACCCCCCCATTCGTCCATAAATTGATGCAATTTATGAGGACACAATCTGGTCCAGATTAAAGCTTATGATATGTAGTTTTGAATTGTAAGGGGCATATTAAGAAATTGTGCTGATTTGGGCCCAATACTGACTTAAATCTGAAAACGGAATTCAAAAAATTTCGGAAAAACTAAAGTAAAAATGTAAATTCCTAATATAACCAGAAGTTTTCTTTGATAATCTTATCCTATCCTAAAAAAACTACAACTTTTGTGGGAATACTTTTTTTTATGGCCTCAATTTTCGGAGATATTTATCACATCGATTTTGCCATATTTTGGATATTCAACAATTTTTTACTCGAAAACTAAAACTTTTAGAGAAATTATGTAAGAGACAAAACATACTTGCTTTTATACGTAGAACCATCATGAGTTTTTTTAGAATTTTTAAAGTACTTTTTAATAATCCAATATTTTTTTTAAGATTTTTTCGTTCCAAAACAATTGCCGGTGCATATACATAGGTTAAAATAACGAATTGTTTAAAAAATGTTTAAAAAACTCTGAAAAATTTCATAGTGGTTATACGAATAAAAATAAGCTCCCATCTCGGTATTCGTTATATTGAGCGAGCAATATTACAACACTTTGGCAATAAATATAGTTTAATACACATATCAGTTTGTGCCGTCCATGATTATCATGGTATCCCCCATACGAGTTAGCAGAATGTCTCGAGAGTGCTTTATTTGGCTTCAAAAACGGAAACCCATTTTAAATTTACACGCAATTTAATTCCCGAGAGACGCGCTTTTTTGCAGCCAGAATTAAGTTATTTTTCACGACATTTAACTTTATAGCCGTTTGATGAACATTTTTATACACACCAGCTTCCACAAACGGCTGTTGGACTTTATGTCAACGTCGCTGAGGAGCCACGAATCCTGTATTGCCTGTAGAAGGAAAAAGAATAGCGTGAATTTTATTTTAGTTGGGATTTAATTTTAGTCAACTTTGAAAAGTTAAAGTTATGTTTTTTCGGACCCTTTGTGATTTTAGCGAATACGCAGATCTTTCCATGTATTTTTTAAATTTGTAAAAAAACTGTATTTAAAAGTGTTTAACCTCGTATTTCTGTTGCAAACACACACCTCTAAAATAAATACTGAATTTTAGTTTCTCACGCTAAAGAATAACTTAATTCAAGCATTACATTTCGATATTTTAAATAATAGGTACTTCATGGAGACATACTAATTACAACAAAAAGTTGATAGGAGAAAGGAATTTATGGATATTTACAACTAAAACCAAATTTATTTTCTTTTACATACCATATTTCCATATTTGTGAAAATTTAAACTAACGAATAAATAACACATAAATTTTTAGATTTCTCGACTTAAATAGCCACGGTATATACTATTCCAAACAAAGTCTCTAATTCTTAATATACAGGGTGAGTCAACGATCGAGTAAAGTTCATTTTCTCATTTGTTTCGGGAATGACAAAAAAAATGAGAAATACAATAGTTTTAGGGAACGTTAAGGTGCACAGTTTAAAATTATTTTTGAGTATACAGGGTACTTCAAAAAACTGTGGCCGATATAACATAAGTTTTTTTAAATAGGATATCCTATTTTCTAATTTATTTTTAAATTCTGCGTAAAATATAATAACTTTTTTATTGATAATGTTATATACCTAATTCTAGTAGTTTTTCTAATATTAAAATTAAAAAAAAAATACTAGTTTTCAGTTTTGTAAAAAATTGCCAGTAGCGTTTCTGAAGGTGGAATACTCATAATTGGTACGAGCGTTCTCTAGAGATGAAAAAAAAAAGATATATGTAAAGAAATTTGAGTTAGATGCTACAGGGTGTTCAAAATGAATTTATACATTTCGATTATTTTAAATTGAAAAATCTCAAATTTTTTAAAAGGAACACCCCCGTATATTATTATTTTTGCTGATAGATTTTACAAAACCTTCTAACTTTTATTAAGTCTGTCATATACCTATTTTTAATAGTTTTTTTATTTATTTTGAGTTTTTCAATTTTTACCCTTGTTTTTAATACACTTACGCTATAACACCATAATTGCTAAGACAAAACAAAAATGTAGGCATTGTCAAATTTTGACATGTCTATTAAGCAAGTAAAAATAGTTTAATTTGTTGTAGTAAGTGACGTATAAAGGTAATCGTTATGGATTTGCATAACGAATGTAATGAAAGACTGATTTTGTCAAATTTCCAATTTCCAAAAGTGGAAATTTGACAAAATCAGTCTTTCATTACATTAATTGATATGGTTTATATACTGGGCGAGGCGGGAAAAAAATTGTCTTTTGGCAGTAAGGCTTTACGGAGCGAAGTACCCTAATAGACGTATACCATCTAGAAAATTTTTTCAGTGGTTAATGGAACAGTTTGATGGTAGTGGTAGCGTTGAGTATACGAGACGGAAAGTAGTAAACCAGAATGCTACCAATGAGAAAAAAGAATGGAGATTTTACTTCATGTTGAAGATAATCCCCAGGTCAGCAGCCGTCAACTAGGTGACTTATCTGACACATCTCAATCTACGGCTAATCGCACTACGAGAAAATAGTAGCATCCCTTTCATATGGAACTACACCAAGAACTTCAAGACCGTGATTTTGTATGACGGCCATCCAAATTTTTTATCCAAAATAATGTTTTCTAATGAAGTAACTTTCGCAGTAACGGAGCAGCTAACTGCCATAACATGCATTATTATTCAGCAGTTAATTCATTTTGGGGGGCAACTTCAAAACCAAAACGATTGGTCGCTTAATGTATAGTGTAAAATATTAAATTTTCGAATTATTGGTCCATATTTTTTCCGCAAACAGCTTAACGAGCCTAGATATCTAAATTTTTTGCAAAATGAATTACCCCAGCTTTTTGAAGAAGTTGAAAACTTTGAAAGGAAACAAATGCGTATTCAAGAAGACGGAGATCCTGGTCATTACCACCGGAAAGTACGGGAATTTTTAAAACAATCGTTACCCACAAAAATGGATCGGTAGGGTTGGATTCATTCAGTGGCCCCTCGATCATGTGACTTAACACTTTTAGACTTCTTTTTGTAGGGCTACATTAAAGATCCTGTTTGTGTGAATCCCCCTACAGCACTAGTAGATATGGAAAATAGGTTACGGATGCGTGCAGGACAATAACGCCCTTTATGCCAAGGAAAGGGAAGGGAAATATAATAAAACGACTAAACATGTGTATTCAAGTAGACGGGCATATTTTTGAACATTTATTACGTCATAATAATTAATCTTTAGATAAGTTAAACTGCATTAAAATTATTAATAACTATTTGTTTATATTTTCACATTAGCGTTAAGTTTATTAAAAACACGGGTAAAAAATGAAAAATTCAAAATAAATCGAAAACTATTAGGAATAGGTATATGATATACTTAATAAACGTTGAAGGGTTTTGTAAAATCTACCAGACAAAATAATAATATACAAGGTGTGCCATTTAAAAAAATTTGAGATTTTTCAATTTAAAGTAGTCAAAATGCATAAATTTATTTTGAACACCCTGTAGCGTCTAACTCAAATTTCTTTTCGTATATCTTTTTTTTATCTATATAGAACGGTTGTACCAATTATGAGTATTCCACCTTCAGAAACAATTGCGCTACTGGCAATTTTTTACAAAACTGAAAACTAGTAATTTTGAAAAAAAATTGAAATATTCGAAAAACTACTAGGTTTAGGTACAT